>CM054059.1:339866131-340466131 GCA_028641055.1 Alopecurus myosuroides | reverse complement strand
AGTAGAACTTTCCTTTGTGGTAGAGGTGTAGACCAACATAGGTATGTTGGACTACCTTTGACACTAAGGGGTCACTCTTTGGGTCTATCAAAAACCTTTGGTTCACTCTCAACTTGTTCTTTTGATATCCTTGACAATTTTCCATTTTGTTGTTGTCATCCTTGAAGGCAAACGTCATGCTATTTCTAAACAAACTCTCATGTAACACAAACTGGGTAGTTGTGTTTCTTCATTACTTCTTCTCTTGGTGTAGTTGGCTCTGAAATCTTCATAGCTCATGCAACTTGGGGTTCACTTGTCTTTCTTCACTTGTTGATTGGCTTGATACTCCTTATTAGGCAGTTGGCATTGATCATGGATGTGATTGTTCCTTCACACAGAAGAAGGAAATTTGATACTAGCATTCCTCAAATGGGATGGCTTGTGTATCAATAGGGTAAAGGTTGTATGATTCCAAATGGTTCTCACTATGGTTGGTGAATGAGTATGGTGTTGGGTTTGATCTAGTAGAAATGAGTAGAGATTTAGAAAGAGATTGAAGAAATTTCTACCCCAACACATCAGATCAAGGAAACTCATCTTGAAAAACAACACATAACAAACATATAGCAACACATTCATCACACCAAACAACAAGGTTTTTTTTTTGAAAACACTAATATTGTCATACCACACTCATCAGTATGATCAATATACTAACACGTTAACGTTGTTCTAACAAACTAGATTGGTGGTCTCATCTATATCTTCTTGAGTTTTCTTCAAATTCTTCTCTCCATGTCTTAGCTATTCTTGATTGTTGTGAAGTCTAGGTTTTTCTTCAAGTCCTTCAATAATCTTGAGTGTAGGTCCTCATGTGGTGAAAACACTTCTTGCACTTCTTGGTATGGTTATCAACAATCTTGCCTTGAGGGTATTGAAGAGGGAGATCATCTAGAAAATTTTTAAGGTGAATAATAGATGAGATGATATGAGAAAAATTGAGATGATTGTTTTGTTTCTAGACAGTTTGAAAATAGAAAGTTTTCAATCCTAGGGTGATCAAGGGGTTATTAACAACTTTTTGCAAATTGGATATTCACTATAGTGAGAGATACTGGCACCCGCTAGCCAATTAGGGAACGGTCTCGTGTCCGTGGACACGTAAAGTTGTCCGGGCCGCTTCATCTCACTATGCCGCTAGGATCCAAAATACTCTAAGGAGATAATAACATGATCAAAAAATGGCTTCCAAACTTAAGGGTCTCGAATCCTACAGGCAACACAATGCTCTGATACCATTTTGTAGCATCCCAACTTTTAATAAAGATGGAATACCTGTGTTATTGTGCTAGTCCCTGGATCAATTGCTAGCACCACAGTACAAAATGAAATATCATGCAAATGCATCAAATTCTATTACATCGCATGATCCAGTCTTTACAAAATAGGATTACAACTTGCATAGTCTTAGAAGACTAGCAGAAAACAAAGATATACAGCGGAAAACATGAATAACATTGAGCCCATCTTCTTCATGTGCCACAGGCATAACATGTTGGCGATAGTCTCGAGATCCTAAACGAAATCCTCACTCGTCTTCAGAAATATCTGCAATATGGAATATGCAGCCACAAGGGAGTCAATACAATTTAATGTATTGGCAAGTAACACTATGGTGGATATAAATGGCAAGACTAATACTACATGCTTATTTGGCTGAGTGGAGTTTTGGCTAAGTTTGCATAAAGCCACTTTTCTCCTATCACTTTTGTAAAACCAACTTTTCTTTTCCAAAGGGTGGCAACATTGGATTAAGATCCAAGCACCACAATACTCTTCACTTGGTCAAAATTTTACTTATTGAAATTGATGATGAGATTCTTCCGTCATTCCTTGTCCAGTTGCTCATAGTTGTCCATAACCGGGGACACGGCTAAGATCTTAGTTTGTTGACTCTGCAGAGGTTGTGCACTTTCACCCTTTGTCTTCAATTAGCCCAAACATCCTATACACCCGGAGTGCATCATGGAAAGGAGAGAATTGAGACGAGATCTTTCAGAAGAAGAAGTCCAAACCCACCGGCAAGACCGTTCCACCTATAATTTTGCTACATCTGCTAGTCAAGCCTGGGCTGAACCCTCACAACTTAGTTGATCAAGACAGAGCCCATATGTCAAAAGGTTGCACGGGAAGCTACTAAACTTAGAATTACATAGTAATCTCTTTGTTCCTGGGTGGCCATCCGCAAGTGACAACCTCAAGTGGAATAACCCTTAGACAAGGGCCCTGAGGCAACACTCAACATAAACCAGTCTTACCACTTCCACCCAGGTGGTTCATTCATTAGTTATACCTAGAATTTTTCCTCAACATCTAGTCAAAAAAAAATTTGTAGCATGGCTAAGCATCTAAATAAGTACCAAGGCATCAAAATAACAAGGTATAAGGATGGCTACACACTACTAGGATATAGCATAGCATAATATAACTTATTAAAAATCCCTATCATGCATACTACTCAAAATCAACTAAGGCATATAGAAAATAATGGGTAGTTGATGGTGTGTTACTTGCCTTGTTGAAGTTGGTGAAGATATCACACTCTCTTCACAAAATATCGTTGCTCTCCGTACAATCTATTCATTGACAACACAAAACCAAATAAACAAGCATCCTAACAAACAAACATACAAGTGTAGAAAACATACATAGAACTAACATATCAAAAGGGGCTTAACCAAGTTGGTTAGGACAAGGTCTAGGTTTGAGTTGAAAGATCCATTCTCTAATGGTCTCATACTTGTTAAGGAAATTCCAATGGTTTACTTGGGAAGGGCTAGGTTGAGTTCGATGTGATCTAACTTTATTATAACCATACTTGTCGAGGAAGTTCCAAGAGTTCACTAAGAATAAACATATTACTTCTTAAACTAAAGTAATACATGCAAACACTTGGTCATATTCACCTTCAAAAATATTTGAGTGACTATGTTAGTATTTTCCATTGTGGTTAGGGTAGGTCTACTAACTTCATCAACAAAGGGAAAATATTACTAAGTCTTGGGTTTTCCATATGGGTAATTGGTTGGACAAAAATAACTTGTTACTCTTCAACTTGGGTGGATTGCTTCTAGTCCTCATGTGATTGCCTTCTTGAAGATCATCATCATGCCATCTAAGTTGCTTCCTTCCTTGGTGTGGTGCTTCTCTTGGTCTTGGTAGTCTTCATGGTTTTCACTTCACTAATTGGTTTGGGCATGGGATGGACACAAATACCACTAAGTCAATTGGAAAGAATATAAGAAGAAAAATAGAAAGAGAGAGGGAGATGTTTTCTTCTGAATTTCTTCACACTTGTACTTCTTGAGTTGCTTCTAGTTGTGGAGTCTTTTCTTCAAAATTTCTTCATTGATCCTCCTTGTAGCTCTTCATGTTGCCACCAAGTTGATATTGAAGTTTCATTCTTGTGCTTGAGTCTTGATCTCCATTTTGCTGACTTGGTGAATTCTTGAAGCAAGAATGGGTGAGTGGAGAAGATAGAAAACTAAATTTCACTACTTGGTACTATATGTGGTTGGCACATTCTAAGGACTTGGCTTGGCTCCAAATAGACATAACATCAAGGAATAACAGTTGAAACCAATTTCTAAGACATGGTGAAAATGGATGTATCACTATGTTGGGTTTTTGGTCAAATAAATCATGGCCATGGTCCAAGGGTGTCCAAAATGGTTGGGAAATGATGTCTCTGGTTCAAGGCTACCAAAAGGATCAACTTTGCCTAAGAAAACATTTTCTAATTATTTATAGAAATAATTCTATGTCAAAATACTCAAATAGACAACTTAATTCTAAACTTAATTTTAATTTGTTCAAATATTATTTTGGGACAAAGGATATGAAAGTACACATTCTAAGGTTTCCAAATATATTTTATTTACAATTTTTGGATTTGTAGAATTTGAATTATGCCAAATTTCATCAAACAAGCATATTTGAATTTGAACAAATTTAAGTTTCTCAAAGTTGAATTTGGCCAGTGCCAAACGTTTCTAAATGTCAAGGGCTTTTCAAAAAGTCCAAGATTGCTAAATTTGGCTTCATGGACCAAAAGTTATGATGGTTCAAAGGTGCAGGGGTGTTTCTGCAAAGTTGCCAATTAATTCTAGCGGGAGAAAATTCAAATAAAGGCTAGGCCACGTGGAAGCACATGATTGGTTGCTTGTGCTGAGTGGACCGCTGGCGTGGCGTGCTGACTAAGCGCCGAGGTGGATAAGTGATTCAATCTGGGCCGCTGGATCTGGATCTAACGGTAACGTACCCCTTCGGTTAAGTGATTAGATCTCGTGCGTAGGTCCTAGATCTAACGGCCAGAAATAAAAAGGAGAGAGGAGGGGGTTCTCACCGGACCTAGGTCGCCGGAAATGGTGGCTGCGGTGGCGCTGCTCACCTGAAAACGACGATGGCGGGGCTCCGGTTGTCTTCGGGCTCAACGGAGGCAACGAGGAGACTCTGCGCGACACGACGGAGAAGATGGTGTCGGTGGTTGTCTCTCTCGCTTCGCGGGTTGGTGGCGCGGTGCGGAAGGATATGGCCGGGCTCCGGTGAGCTCGCAGATGAACACGGCGGCGTCGATTCTCTGCACCAAAAAAATTTCTAAGCACATCAGCGCGTGCGCCCAGAAGAGAGGATTCGAAAGGGACAGAAGAGGGTGGCGGAGACGGAATACGGTGCCCGGGATCGACGATGCACGGCGGCGGGCAGATGGTCTCCGACGAGGAATTTCCGTGGTGTGAGGGCATTATTAGAAGAGGTGGGAGAGGGGAAATGGAGACAGTCTTCGTGGCTTTTTATGGAGGTGCTCGCGGCAAGGATTAATGCTATTAATCGTTGGCAATCGATCGGCGAAAATTTCGCCCGAAACAGCCATGGCAGCTTCCAAACAAGGAAGAAGATGATGACGTCATTGATGACGTCATCAATGATTTTTCTTTTATTCCTATTTATTTGTTTTAATTATATCTTCTGTTTTATAAATCCAATTAACATGAAACAAATTTATAAATTCTTAAAATTTCAAATGCTTTCCAACAATATCATTTTTGAAAACAATTCAACTTATTTTATTTTTGAAATTTTGGAAATTTGAATAATTCTTTAGTAGTCACATAATGTGATTTTAATTTAAAAATTTATGAAACATAGTTATTGGTCAATTTAAATTTTAGTGACATTATAAATGTTGAAAAAAAAAATTGAAAGTCATTTCATCATGTTTTCACAAATCTATATTTTGGAAAATAATAACACACTAATAATACTTTAAGGCCATTTTAAAATTTAGAAAATAATAAATTTATGTTATTGTCTAAATAAAATTTCAGAGACATTTTTCATGTCATATATTATCTTTGGAGAGCCATTTTAAAACTATTTTCACATTTTATAATTTTAGGATATGAAGGATTTACTAATAGTAACTTAATGTTATTTAATTAGTTCATATCAAATAATTAATATTGTTGATCAATAAATTTAGAATAAAACCACATGTCACAATATTGTTTTCAAAACCCTCTTTATGTTATTTTCAAAACAATGCATTTTATTTTCACACCTTTATGTTTAAAACTTGGAATAACAACTAAAGGTTATTATTAATAATTTTATTCTCCTCAAATACTTTTAAGGCCTAGAACTTTATTAAGGGTTACAAAACTTTGATTTTTGATGCCATAAAATATCTTCAGATTAGTATTGGAGTTGTAAACATTTTAGGTAAAGGTTTGTTAATAAAAGATATTCCCTTTATATAAAGAAACTTATTTTTTTGAATAAGGTTTTAGGGTTTAAGGAACAAGGCATAATTGGATTGGTAAACTCAATTTTATTGAAATATGTATTGTTTTCTTTTGTTTCTTGCTTCTCATTTGGTTCTTGGTGACTTGCATAACATGAAAACAAAAAGTTTCAAATTTTTGTGATTTTTTTAGTTTTCCAAAAATCAGGGATGTTACACTCAACTAATACTTTCTGAATACCCAACGACACCTTTATAGCCACCCTGTTGTAGTGTGACGTTTGATGACATAAAAGCACCCTTCCGGTACCAGTGATTGACATGATCTCATGGTCTAAGGAATAAGTTACTTCGTATGCAAGATATAACAATATAAACTAAATGACTTGATCGTATTGTTATCTTGAGATTGGGTCTATGTTCATCACATCATTCTTCTAATGACATGACCCCGTTATTAACAACATCCAATGTTCATTATTAGGAAACCTTGATCATCTATTAATCAACGAGCTAGTTAAAAGAGAGGCTTTACTAGGAACCATTTGTTTGTTTATTAAACACACATGTATCAACGTTTCCGGTTAATACAATTCTAGCATGAGAAATAAACATTTATCATAAACAAGAATAAGATAATAACCACTTTATTATTGCCTCTCGGGCATATTCCCTTCATTATCAACGTTAGAGTATTATGAGCTTACTCTACAATATTTTTTGGATAGTTGAAATACAATGTTAGACATTGTTGGTGGCAAGTTACTGGATAAAGTCATTCGACTTAGTGAGGTTTCAAACGATGGTATAATAATTCATTCGGAGACGCTTAAATTATTAATATTTTCATGGAACCAGGTTCACACAAATCCAATTCCTAATAAATCGAAACAAAAAGTTTATCACAAGTTGATTAGATCAAAAGGTGAAAGCAGACGTCTAAGGTACCACATACATAGTGTGAGTAACACCGGAATTCCATAGGTGTTATGTCATCATACTAACTGGAGTATTAATTGACTATAGTGCAAGTGGAAACTGTTGGAGGTATGCCCTAGAGACAATAATATTCAGTTATTATTACATCTCGAAGTTCAGAATTAAGTTTATGTCATCATGCTACAACCGCTATAGCACTTGAAAAGTGAGTTTTCAAATAAAAATCTTTTTGGGGTTGTGAAGACATAAGAAAACAAGAGTTCCTAATCTCGTCTCTAAGGTTAGATTATGGTTTGTGAGATGATCATATTTTCATTATCATGGAGTTGGAAAAAAGTCTAGCAAAATATAAGAGTTTATTGGTAGGGTAAAAATAGTACTGAACAGACCATAGTTTATGTTGTTGCTAAAACAAACTAAAAAATCATTATGTATTTTAGCAAATGCATATGAAATTAACATTGACTATAATTACTATACTATGAGAATATTTAGTGACCGCAAGATTGAAAGTTATACTATGGATATCATCAACCGTCTTGACGTAAATGGGGATTATAATGGAGATATCCGCGTATAACCTAGAAAGTGTAATGGAACTGAGATCGTTCAGGACTAGTACTCTACTCCTCTAGATGATAGAGAGATACATTCTCTAGGCCCTCTCAGTATCACCGATGACATATCTTCTTGCCAGGAATAATATGATTTATCACAGGGTCATCGGGGATATAGATGAGAAAAGAGAAAGATGTCAGTAAACGAGTTTTATGTGTTATGATCAAAGAGTTGATCTGACCATATAAACGAGTTTTATGTGTTATGATCAAATATTTTGATCAGACCAGATCATATAGTATCAGCTCGTGATATTGTTGGTATTTTGATGTTAAGGTAATAAGTGTAGTGAGTAACTTATAAGGTTCCCTCTTTCTTCGGGAACACACATGAGCCATCATGGACGTCCACGGTCCTTCTGTTGGTTATTGTTCGGTAAGTACCCGAACATGTATGTGTGTTATAGAGCCTTTATGGGTCACACAATTAGTCCGTTCCAACCTTTTATTAAGAGAAATAATATGTTGTTTTTAGTTTTAAAGAAATGTTCGATGTCGTTATGCTATCATTGAAATAAGTCTGGTGTCAATCGGAGTGGTTTCGGGGAAGTTACTATAAGAGAGAAATTATGCCGATGATAGGTAGAATTATATGAGAGGTAACAGAGGACATGAGATGTCCCGGGGTGTTACAAATATGTTTATAACATCGTTAGATAATATCGATGATTTATCTATTGGGGTAAAGTGGTTCCGGAGGAGTTTCGAGGACTTTCTAAATATGGAAGAAGTGCCTGGAGGGGGTAGATTTCCCCCTCATGGCCGAACCATATTTTAGAGGGATGCTAGGTGGGCCCCACCGGGTTCACAAGTTGGTACTCATCGCCCCGATATTTGCTAGAATTTATTGGAGAGAAAAGACAAAATAAAAAGAGGGAAAAAAAGGAAGTGAGAGAGGAGGTGGAGGTGGACTGCACCTCCCAATCAAAGTTGGGCTAGGATCCATGGTGCGGCCACCACATGGTGGTGCAGCTACCACCTCCTAGTTCATCTCGGACTCCTCCCTCCCACTTTGGCAAGTCTCTACTCCCTTCCACTATATAAAGCACCCCAAGTCTCATAGCAAAACACACAATTGGCTCTCAATCCACTCTCTCTATCTCTCTCTCTCTCTCTCTCTCTCTCTCTAGTAGAATTAGAGGATCTAATTAGAGATCCTCTAATTGAACTAGAGCCTCTTCTAATTGGGGTTTGAGTTATACTCTCCCGATTAGACCTAGCTCTAATTAGCTCTTCTCTCTCATGTGTTGAGAACTTCTAGATTCATAATAGATCTAGTCATAGTTGATTAGAGCTACCAATTAGAAACGTGGAAGGCTATCTCTCTTTGTCGGTGCCACGTCCTGGACAGCGGAGTGCTGAAGGGTTGACACGAGCGTACGCATGCACACCATAAGAGGGATTACACATGTGATCCTAGATGAGGAAATACTTAGCGACATCCTTGCAACTTTGCCTAGTTGTGAGGATCTATGATTGTTCAGAACTCTTCTACGACTACATTCAATTCTCTGGCTGGTGAGTTGTAATCCCGATACTCGCATGTATGGGCATGCCTCGTTATCTGCATAGTGATCTTGGCGGACTATGTAGGGAAAAAAATTAAAATTCTGCAGCGTAGACCAGCATTAGTGACCTTAATTCCCCAGCCCGGGAGCTCCTTTCCAGGGCACTTGTTCCTGTGTGGCGGAATCTCCGTTGGAGCAGCCCGAAGTTGGTTTCCCGTGCCCTTGAAGAGTTGCAGCTGCAATTTCCTTGTAAGCCTGCCGCACACCGGCCACGACGTCCCCAACATTGGTCGGAACGGTTACTACTTCCCCCTAAAATGGAATCTTCAAGGACTTGTATGTGTATGACGGCCATGAACTTGGCCAATGTTGGGCGACCCAAGATGCCATTGTATGACATGGCGATGTCGGCCTTGTCGAAGATGATGTTCTCTGTGCGGTAGTTCTCTCTGGTGCCGAAGGTGACTAGCAACGAGACTTACCCAGTGGCTGGATGGTTCCCGTGTTGATACCCCGGAATGGCCCATTCGGCGCCAGTCTTGCCTCCGTGATTTGCCGCTTAGTCATAATCTTGGTGGAGAGGTTGATGCTCGAACCTTTGTCGATCAACATCTTGCTAACAATGAAGTTGTTAATGATGGGCGAAGCTACCAAAGGTAGCGTGCCCACCCCTGAGTTGCGGTCAGGGTGATCTTCTTGGTTGAAGGTGATGGGTACATGAGACCACTTGAGGGCCACCTAAGAAACCGTGCTAAGGAGCGCGGTGCACACCTCCTGGGCGAGCCTTTTTACCTCTCCGTGAGACGAAGGGGTATAAGCTCCCCCGTGGATGTATGCCACATCACATGCCTCGGGATAGGCTCCGCCGGGAATATCTACCCCAGCGTACTCCTCCTATCCGTGAGTGGATTTCCAACCCGTGCTCCTTGGCCTTGATTGTGGAGGGTGCCCCCGGCCCGGGTCGGTCCTCGGACGCACTCTTTCGCGGGTTTACCCTCGGCTGGCTCTGGCGCGTGATACGTCATAAACGTATCGTTAATTTCTGAGGTTCCATGTTGTTTTCTTATTGTTTCCCACATGCTTTCTAAACACTTTATGTCATTTTTATCGATTTTACGGACTAACCTATTGACAAGATGCCATAGAGCAGGTTCCGTGTTTTCTGCTATTTTTAGTTCTAGAAAAGTTGTTTTGGAAATATTCTCGAAATTGGAAAATTCGAAGCCCGGAAGTATTAGAATTCCCGAAGGTTCCACGAAGTCCCAAAGAGACCGAGAGGGGGCCTCAGGGGGGCCACACCATAGGGCGGCGCCCCCCTTGGCCGCGCTAGGGGGTGGTGGGGGGCCCCCAGATCTCCACCGCATCTGCCCTTTCTCCTATTTAATCCCCCGAGACATAAACCATTACATTCCACTTTTTCTCGAGAAACACCCGAGGCCTCCGTAACCGTCATCCCGAGATCGGGAGGGTTCTGGAGCTCTCCCCAGCACCCTGTCGGAGGGGGAAATCATCACCGGAGGGGTCTACACCACCATGCCCTCCTCCAAAGTGATGCGTGAGTAGTTCATCCCTAAACTACGGGTCCATAACAGTATCTAGATGGTTGTTCTCCACTTTGTACCACATGTTTAGATCTTGTGAGCTGCCTATCATGATCAACATCATCTTTATGTAATGCTACATGTTGTGTTTGCTGGGATCTGATGAATGTTGAATGCTATGTCTTCTGATTATCAATCTATCATGTTATCTTCATGCTTATATTATTTATGATCTTGCATGCTCTCCATTATTAGTAGATGCTCTGGCCAAGTAGATGCTAGTAACTCCAAGAGGGAGTATTTATGCTCGATAGTGGGTTCATGCCTCCTTTTCATCTATGCTCGATGACAGGAACGTGACAGATGGAGGATGTGTTGTTGCCATTAGGGAGAAAACAACAATGCTTTGTCTAAGTATGATGTTATAGTTTACATTACACACTTTGCTTACTGCGATTATCTGTTGCTTGCAACTTAATACCCAACGTTTGTTCGGATGATATTCGGAGGGTGGATTCTTAGTCATAGATGCAGTTGGATAACAGCCTATGTATTTTGTTGTAATGCCCGCATGAATCATATAGTAATCTTTATGTTTTGCATATGCACTACGGTGCAGCCTTCATTTATGTCAATTGCCTAGCTGTAATTTGTTCACCACACATGTTATTTATCTTTCACGGAGATACACCACTACTGAACTGTGGACCCCAGTCCATTTTCCTCATACTGATAAAACACCTACTGCTTTCATACTGCGCTCATACTGTTCCTACTGTTTTCCACACCATACGTTTAACCTCTTTGTTTTCAGCTAAACCGGTGAGATTGACAAACTCACTACTTCCTTGGGGCAAAGTGAATTGATTGTGTTGTGTAGGTTCCACGTTGCTGCTGCACCGGTAGTGCGCCCTGCCATCTCAGCTGCATCAACCTTCAGAAGTGCTTCTTCCTCCTACTGGTCGATTCAATCTTGGTTTCTTTTCTGAGGGAAAACTTGATGCTGCACTCTTCACACCTTGCGCTTGGGGTCTCCCAACGAGCGTGTGTCTACACTCCATCAAGCTTTTCTGGTGCCGTTACCGGGGAGGAAGAGAATTTATGCAAGGGGAGTCTCTCACTTCCAATCTCTTTACTTTGTTTTTGTTTTGCTTAGTTTATATTATTTTTTCTTGTTTGCTTCTCTTTATCAAAAACACAAAAAAATTAGTTCTTATACTAGATGTAGTTTTATTCCTGTTTTTAGTCTTGTTAAAATGACTACTTCTGAGTACACTAAGTTATGTTACTAGCACCAACAACAATGATTTCATTAGCACACCTATTGCTCCACCTGCTCCTACTGCTGATTTTCATGAGATAAAACCTGCCATGTTAAACCTTGTTATGAGAGAGCAATTTTCTTGTGTTAGTACTGATGATGCTGCTGCCCATCTTAATAATTTTGTTGAACTTTGTGAGATGCAAAAATATAAAGATGTATATGGAGATATTATTAAACTGAAATTGTTTCCTTTCTCTTTGAGAGGAAGAGCTAAAGAATGGTTGCTATCTTTGCCTAGAAATAGTATTGATTCTTGGACTATGTGTAAAGATGCTTTTATTGGAAAATCTTATCCTCCTGCTAAGATTATATCTTTAAGAAGTAGCATTATTAATTTTAAGAAAGTTGATAATGAGCATGTTGCTAAAGCTTGGGAAAGAATGAAATCTTTGGTAAAGAATTGTCCCACTCATGGACTGACTACTTGGATGATCATCCAAACCTTTTATGCAGGTCTAAATTTTTCTTCAAGAAACCTTCTGGATTCAGCTGATGGAGGAACATTTATGTCCATGACCATGGGGTTAGAAACAAATCTTCTTGATGATATGATGGTAAATTATTCTAAGTGGCACACCGAGAGAGCTACAACTGGTAAGAAGGTATATTTTGTTGAAGAAACCTCCTCTTTGAATGAGAGACTTGATGCTATTATGTCTATGCTTGTGAGTGGTCATGCTCCTATTGATCCAAATAATGTTCCTTTAGCCTCTTTGGTTGCTCATGAAGAGCATGTTTATGTGAACTTCATTAAAAAAATCAACACCAATGCTTATAGGATTAATCTTGGTAGCAACAATTATAGGCCTTATCCTTTTATTAGTGGTAATAATGATAGAATTGGAATGTCTAATGAAAGAATTTCAGAACTTGAAAGAGCCACTAAAGACTTTATGCAAAAACAATATGAGAAAAATAAACTGTTTACTAAAACCATGGAGGAACAATCTGCTATGCTAAGAAATATAAGCTATCAACTTGATAGTTTAAATAAAGAAATATATGGGTTGCAAGTTAAAATTGCTCATGCTGAAACTTCAATTTCTTCCATGTTTTAATTTCAATCTACTTTGATTAATAGAATGACTTCTATAACTGTAACCATAGATGAGAATCCTTTTGCTGCTACAAATGCTATCCAAATTCGAATTGATGATAATGTTAGAATGTTAGCTGAATTGCATGCTAGATGGGAAAGAGAAGATGAAATAGCTAGAAAGAATAATACAACTAATGTTTGCACAATTACCACCACTAGTAAAAATGAAACTTCGATGCTAGAAAACCTTCTACTATCAACGGTAAAGTAATTGGTGTTTGAAACACTCCCACTTCTGCTAGTAAAAATGCAAAACTGCCTCAAACTGCTAAAAATTCTCCTTATAAAAGTGCTGAAATTTTTAGAAACATGGGAGATAATGGTCCCATTATCTTTGATAAAAATGATCTTGACTTTGATTATTGCAACATAACTTAAGTGATTAAGTTCTTACAAAAGCTTGCTAGTTGTCCTTATGCTAGTGCTATAAATATGGCTTTCACAAAACATATTACAAATGTTCTCATGCAAATTAGAGAAGATGAATTAAGATGTGAAGCCTCTATCCCTAGGAAGCTTGAAGATGGTTGGGAACCTATTATTAAAGTGACAGTGAATTATTTTGATTGCAATGCTCTATGTGATCCTGGTGCTAGTATCTCTATTATCCCAAGAAACTCTATGATATTCTTGATTTACCACCATTGGAACCTTGTTATTTGGATATTCGTCTTATTGATAATGTTAGATAAAAACCTTTGGGGAGAGTTGATGATGTTCTTATCATGGTTAATAATAATTTTGTTCCCATTGATTTTGTTGTCTTTAATATTGAATGCAATGCTTCTTTTCCAAAAATTTTGGAAAGACCTTTTCTTAGAACTGTTGGTTCTGTTATTGATATGAAAGAGGGGAATATTAAGTTTCAGTTCCCACTCAAAAAAGGTATGGAACACTTTCCTCGAAAGAGAATGAAGTTGCATTTTGATTCCTTTATTCGAAAAGGTTACAATTTGGATGCTTCTTCACTTGAAAATATTTGATTCCACTTTTCTGGGCCTAGCTAAAAGGCGTTAAAGAAAGGCACTTCTTGGGAGATAACCCATGGTTTTATTTTATTTTCTTTGAGTCAAGGGGTCGTATACTTTTGTAGAAACTCCTTCGTATCTTTCTTTTCATGTTTTAGTAGTGCTAAGTAAGGTTTCTGACGAGAGTTGTAGTTGGTTTCGGATTTCTGCGCAGGAAACAGATTTCTGCTGTCCACCGTAAAAAATCGTATAAAATCCTGGAAGATCAGAATTATTTGAAAAATTTTGTGCTTATTCCCCAGCTGATTCCACAACTTTGTAGTTCCTTAAGTTTTTCGATCTGAGAAACATAAGAGCCTCGAAAAAATTCGTCTTTACAGATTTTTCTGGTTTTGACAGATTCTGCCATTTTTCTTGCATTTGCTCTTTTGCGATGTCAAGTGGATTTCTTTGCTTCACGAAACATCAGTGGATGTAGCTAATGTTTAGAAGTATCAATATCACTTGTGACATACAAAACCAATGGATTTTTAATTGTTTCACTAACCCTCTAATGCGAATTATTGTTTGAGTGTGGTGTGAAGGAAGTTTTCAGGGGTCAAGAGAAGTGGTAATATATGTGATCAAGAAAAGTGCAAGGTCAAAGCTTGGGGATGCCCCCGTGGTTCATCCAAGCATATTTTAATAAGGCTCAAGCATCTAAACTTGGGGATGCCCAAGGCATCCCCTTCTTGATCAACTATCTATGAGGTCACTTCTCGTGAAACAATATTTTTATTCGGTCACATCATATGAAGTTTACTTGGAGTGTATCTTTGTTTTTATTTTGTTTTCCTTTGTTTTATTTTGGTTTCCTTGCTTCATATTATATTTGGAACGTAGCATTCTTTATTTGGGATAGATACACGCTCCGCTTTTTCGTTTGAATACTTGTTATGCTAGTATTCTTAGTTTTTCTTCTAGCTGCTGCAAATCTTCCTCTTTACCTCTTGTTTTCGTTGCATCTCTTGTTTAGAGCTGTTAGTTTTAGTAGAGTTCTGTTAGTCCTCTCATGATTTCTTGCTGTATCATTTAGAGATTTTTTGTTAAAGCATGTTTTGTATGGTGCTTGTTGGGAAAAGAAACTGCTGCTTGAGGTAGAATTTTTAACGATGCAAGTAGAAGCTTGTATAGACTGTGGCTATAATTTTTCATATCATGCTAGATGTTATTTTAGTTTAAATCCTTGTGGTTATTGAGTATAATGATTAGCGTCAAATAGATGAGAGTGTTTAACCACTACCAAATTCCGTGCGATCCGGAACGTTTTGAGCGGAACGTTTTGATAACGTCGAGTGTTTCCGTCGCGAATGGCTAAAAAGTGGAGTTTGATCTCGACATATTTGTTTGGTCCGTTGCAGACTGGTTTTGCCCGACTTTTTGCTACATTTACGTTGCAGATTTTTGTCTCCGGCCCAGTAGCCCACTAAGAGACCAGTTGCCTTTGACGAAACTAGCTTGGTCACGTGGAACGTCGCAAATTTTCATCGGACCCAAACTTCCTGCCATGTTTGACTGCTTTGACCGGCAACGACCGCGCTCTCTCTCGGTTGTTCCTAACGTTTTTTTGCACGGGCCCAGCTGTCAGTTCACCAGTTAACACCAGCATCACAAAGGTTACCCGCCATCATCACAACAAGGAGATTTATAATAACTAGAATTAACACCAGTTCACACCAGCATCGCAAAGGTTACCCGCCATCATCACAACAGGCTCACATCATTAACTAAATAGTTTCATGTCATCGATAGGGTTCACATCACAACAGGTGCACCTCAGCATCTAAACAGGTGCAATTCATAAACTAAATAGTTTCTCATCGATACGGTTCACATCACTTTTTCCTACTGATCCACCCATTCCAAAGGCACATCCACAGGTTCCACATCACTTTTCCTAGTCACCAATCCATTCCAAAGGCACATCCACAGGTTCCACGTCCCTTTTCAGCGTCCTCAATGCTCTCCAAAGGCACATGCAATTGTTCCACATAACTTCTCCCATTGATCTATCCATTCTGAAGCCACAACCACAGGTTCGCAAACCCTACAAAAAAGGCATCATACATGTTTAGCACATCATCAACTACAAGGCCAACCATCAGCACAGTCTAAGCATCGGCACATGCAACAAAACAAATAAAAGTGTAATAGTGAGCCTCATTGCCAACCATGGTACATACAAATGACACGCAATAATTCTGACAGATTTACCTACTATAGTAAAATGAGGCACAACTGAACTTGTTTTGCATGCTATTTGCTATAGTAGCCAAACTGCTAGACACATTGTTGCATATTAATCATTGGCAGAGACAGTTTAATCATTGGCACACGTATAAGGGCTTCTTTGGATCATAGGATTAAAAAATAGAGGAACCGATGATTAGACTGTGCTGAAATTGGGTGTACGAATACAATCCATAGGAATTTTGTAGGTGTCATTCCTTTGATCCAAAGGCATTACTTAGGAAAGAATCCTATGGATCATCAAACATTCCAAATGCATTCCTATGGATCCAAAAGCATTCCTATGGATCCAAAAGGCATTCCTATGGATCCAAAAGCAATGGAAAGCAAGAAAAGTAGCCTCATACTAATAAGCACAAAACAAAATTAATGATATCACCGAACATCTACCAAGGAAGATGCAGAACCAATGTGGCTATACACAACACTAGGTAAATGCTCGATGATCTCATCAAGATCGAGTGCACACTTTAATCATTGGCAAATGTATCAAGCACAGATGTTTAGCAATGGAAAACAAGAAAAGTAGCCTCATACTAATAATCACAAAACAAAATTAATGAGATCGTAGAACATTTTACCAAGGAAGATGCAGAACCAATGTGGTTGTACACAACACTAGGTAAAATGCTCGATGATCTCAACAAGAAAAGTAGCATCATACTAATATGCACAAAACAAAATTAATGAGATCGTAGAACATTTACCTCCCGAGTTGGAATTTTACCAACTCCATTAACCAGAATGCCACGCGCCTCCATCCAGTTACAAGTTTCATAAGGATAAGGAGACATGGTGCAGAAGCTACAACCTCGACTAGAGTGCTACAACCACATATGAAAAGAAGAAAAATCAAACAAGTAGCTACGAAGGCGAAAGGAGATACTAATTTATATGCTAGTATTTACCTTGGGGATCTGAAGAACAGGGGGCCTTGCGAGCTCCAAGGCCTTGTTCAGGTGGATCTGCATCTGGGTGGGGGAAGCGATCTTCGAGATACCTGTGACGGTAGCGTGAGCTAAATCCATGGCTGGTGGTGACCTAAAACACGTCAACGATGATGGCCGCCGGCATCTAACCTACATCCGCCTGCATCTAACCTAGATCCGCCACCATCTAAACTAGATCGAATCGTTTGGTTGAGGAAGGGAAGGGAGGCAACCAGCACTTACCAGTCATTGGTTGAGGACGTCGGTGAGGACGGGGAAGCTAGGGAGGGCGCCACCGTGATAGCCTCCGCCCAGTGGGCGAAGTGGAGGCACTGGGTTTTTTTGGGAGGCGGGGCAGAGTGATCCCTTTCAGTGGGGAAGTAGCCGAGAGTGGGCGAGGGAGCGCGGCGGCCTGTGACGCTGACGAGTAGGACCCTGTGTGAGGCTGTTTCGGTGAAGATTTAGCGCGCGTGCTGCTATGACGCTGACGAGTGGGACCCGGTGTGAGACTGTTTCGTTTTTTAGCGCGCGCGCGGCTGTTAGCGGTCATAATTTAGGCGCGCGGATGTTAGGTTTGGATGTGAATTTTTTAAAATTGAGGGTCTATGTGTTAATTAGGGTACAATCGGCTATAGCTGCCAATTGTGGCATGTTCTCCTATAAATTGAAGGTTTTTCAAACGTAAATCTTTGCTAATACCAAAAAGGTTGCATTCTTACCATTAGTTCTTTATTTTCTACTAATTAAATGAAGAATTAAAAACCATTGATCCATCAGATAAACGAGTTTTCGACAAGGATTGGCTTATTGGGCATGATCGAGTACTAAATGGACGTGACACATCCACTTATCACTAAGTTATATCATATTTAGGCATCCTAAAAACATGATCGGCTGAAGCAACATAGTATAGAAGTACTACATATATAGTACTTAAATTCTTACACACACGAGGAATTCTTCCACAATACTAATAAAGTTCTTACATATACTACTTGTCCAAACCAGAACATTAGCTAGTAGCAGAACTATTCAAATTAAGTTCATGCATTTGACACAAGCGACAACATTAGTGGCTCCTCCAAGGATTCCTGTCCTGGTGATTGGGGTTCAAATGGGGATGCATGAGCCCTAAGCGGATATTGCGCGCGAGCAACTTCTTTAGGAACACACCGTAGGCAGCGTGCTTGGCCCTAACAGCGGGCACGCGGTTTTCCGAGCCACGTCCAATGCCGCTGGCATGCTGGATCATGCTGGCGATGCTCGTGTCAATGTTCCTGCAGCAGAAGGGGCAGGACAGCATGACGGCGCGACGACGGTACCTAATCTGCCCATTCTGCAGCTTCCTAAGAATATGTCTGCTCTTAGCATCGCGGGACTCCTTGTCAGATGATACGCCGTCATCGGAATGCTTCAAATTAGAAATGAAACAAAAGTTAGCAACACACTCCAATTCTAGGTCATCTTTAAAATGCACGTACTAACACTAGTTTAAATCAAATAACCATGCCATTGATAAACTAATGACATCAATCTTTGCTTAAATAGCATACAAAAATTTAAGCAGAACATAAATGGTACCACATATATGCAGTTAGTTAATGGACTTAATATGTAATAATAAGGCTAGAATTTATGCCCACATTCGAATCATGTATAGCTAATTCCTAGTTAGTGGACAATAGAACTTGCAGAGAGACAAAATGCCATCAAAATCATGTATAGCTAATTCCTAACTTGCATATACCAATCGCTCCATTCTACAAGCTCTAGAATCCAGGATTTAAAGTCATTAGCGGACCCGGGAATAGATTCAAGCCCGAGCAAACAGTCAGTTACAAGGCTTAATGTGTATTTTTTTTCTATGAAATAAACTTCAACTACACTGTTCCGACCGCTGGGTAATAGGGTGCGCTGCGTTCGCAGTTGCATATGTAGAATCCCCATCTCCAGATCCAACTTGCTTGCATGTCTCTACAAACCATTGGATCTTCAATACTAAACTAGGGCTAGATATATATGTTTAGGGAAGCACCTCAGACTACTCGTCGGAGACGACCTCCTCGAACACCGGTACCTCTCCCATGGGGTCCCCCAGATCGGACAGGAGAGGGAGTCCCGGCGCTTCCACCGCTGGAGGAGGCGATGACAGCGAACCGCCATGGCCAGCCGCACCTGCGGCGACGACAGCAGATGCCGTGCCGGTGTTATTCCCCTCCATCGGATCCGGACATGAGGTCCAACCGACATGGTGGGCCGCTGTAACACCCGGGGGATTATCCCCAATTAGATTTGGTTGTTTTTCTTTTTTGCATTGCATCAGGCATCATATGCATTGCACTCTTGTTTTCAAACCAATTTCAAAATTCAAACCTTTTCAAATATTTGAAATTTTCAAAACAAACACTTGCACACTTGGGCATTTTGGATGCCAAGTGCAAAGAAACCAAAATTATAGTTTTTGGAGTAGTGAAACCTCCCCAAATTCAAATTCAACCCAAATTCATCTAAATTCAAACTTCCACAAAAGTTTGAATTTTTCAAAATAAAAAATTGGTGCACTTGGGCATTTTCAATTCCAAATGCAATAAAAATTTATTTCATAATTTTTGCATGTGTAAAACCCCTCCAATTTCAAAATTCTCTTTCACCTTTACAAAAAAAAGGGGAAGAAAAAAAAGAATAAAAAACCAGTTGCTGGGGGAGGCAGGCTATTGGCCCACCTACAACCCCAGCCCAACTCGCAGCACCCAGCCCACCTCCTCTCAACCCAGCCCACTCTCCCTTTCTTCTCCGTACGGTAGCACGAGGAGAGCACCCTCCTGTCGCTGTCCACAACCCCCACAGCCATGGTCCCCCTCCTTTCCCCTCCTTCTTATCTACCCGGGAGAGAATCCCCAAAACCCTAGCCCCTCCTCTCTTCCCTCCTCGCCGCCACTAGCCCCTCCTTGCCTTTCCACCGTCTCTCTGTTCACCACCGCGCCTCCATGACCGAACTTGGAGCTTCGTCGAGCGGAAGGCGTGGTTGCTATACAACACCGACGAGGTTGGGAATGGGATCGGCGTGCATGCTCTCTTTCCTCGACCACGTACGCATCTGCGGGAGTCCGGGGACGGCCAAGTCGACCTCGACCTTTACACGGTCGTCCATCGCCGAGTACTTCGTCGAGCATGCCCGCGTTCCCAACCCCCTCGGTGAGCTCCCGCCCTTTTGGGGCCTCTTTGTTCCCTATCTTTTTTTTTCTCTGTGAGTCCACCCTCGAGTGGCAGCGCCGCGCCGCCCGTTTGTGGCCGTCACCGGCCCGCCTGTGCTGTCCATCGTCGGGTCCTCGTCTCCGACTGAAACGAAGTTTCAGTTTCGTCAGTTAAAAATCAACGCAGTACACTTGATCTTCCGTTTGCCCTCTGTACCATCACGAACGCACAGCTAGCCCAGTGGCCAAAGCCCTCCGCGCACCCGCTGAGGTCACGGGATCGAATCCCACCCGAGGCGCAAAGCCACCTTTTTTCTCTTTTAACCGCGCGGGATGCCAGCCCCACCTGTCTGCGACCCTCACGTCACAGTCAGCACACACCACACTCCACCTCTGCGCCAAGCTGGCCTGGCCCCACTGGTCAGCCCCTCTGGGTACGGTACAGAGAGTGGATCTGGATCTGAAACCCAGATCTAGATTTCTTTTTCTCTCACACAAGCCCCTGGCTTTTTACAGAAAGGTCCCTGAAATTCAAATGTCCATAACAAATTCATTTAAACTCCAATTTTGAAAAGTAAAATATGTATTCCATTCCAAATTTCCTGTACTTTTCAAATATGCAATTTGTTCTCTGTTTTTCCTAATTAAAATTGGAGTAATAATTCAATACCTTAATTACACCTTTTAAATTGCAAAACTCATAACTTGGGCAATTCAAATCCAATTCCAACATGTAAAATATGGTTTCCATGCAAAATTGAACAAGATTTCCAAATATAAACTTTGTTCCCTGTTTTGGACATTTAAATTTGCTGCACTAATTCAATCCATTAAAATTATTCATTTAAATTGCCAAATTCATAACTTGCTCATTTTAAATCCAAATTCAACAAATGAAATACGTATTCCATCTAAAATTTTGTGTTCTTTCCAAATATAATTTTTTTATCTGTTTTGAACATTTAAAATTGGTGAAAACAACAAATGTTTGTTTAAATCATTTAAAATGCCAAAGTTCATAACTTAATAAATAAAAATTCCAAACTTGGTAAACAACATATCAAACTGAAGCTATTGTTGTTTTCTTATTGTTTTCATCATCCATGCATCATTCTAATCAACTTTCACATGATGGTTATTTGTAGATCATTTAATTCAACATTAATTCATGGGCTTTTCCATATGCAATCCAAATTGCATATGGGCCCATTTAAATATGTTTACCATGTCAACTGGTTTACTTTGATGCATCAATTAATTGTCATGCATATAAAATAGGATCATGCTGGATCTTTTGCCGTAAATGTAATTGTTGCATCCGGTGTTTGTTCTAGTTCGTGGCTTCTTCACGGATAGGACGTTGAGATGATGTGAGCATCGACAAGTTCTGCGGATGTACCTCTACTTGCTGGATTCCAGGCAAGTATACTCACTTGCTACCTATGTTGCCTTTCCTCACTTGTTACCGATTCTTTCCGTTGTATTTATGCTAGCCTAGTATTTTTGATGCTTGTGTCCCGATCCTATCATATGTTTACCTTGCAACCATGATATAGCCTTCCTTCCACTTCCTATTAACTGTTGTTTGTTTACCCCGTTGGCCCTCGTGTCGTAGTTGCATGCTTAGGTTTGCTTGTGCTCGAGTCCTGTTGTCCTTTGTCCTATCATCTGTTTAGTCGATAGTTGGGTTTCAATTCAATCAACAACATGTTAATGTTTTGGGTAATATTAATTTGATGATAAGGCACCGGCAGGAGGCCTGTCGTGGGATAATCACGGCAGACGTTACCTGGGGTAACTGATCTTGGGGCAAGTCGACACAGGTATTCGGGAGAGGGTTTAGCTCGAAGGGGGACATGGCGAAAGCAATCTAAGAACCGGAAAGGAACTCGCCGGATCTCGATATGATTATACTGGATACTCGATACCGGGTGTTACAACTATGACTCGAATCTCTCTGAGGCTAAGCCTAGGGGTTGGTTTATATAGCACTCATACCCCCCTTGGCTTGCCTTTACAAAGCGCCTCCTGAGTCCTACTCGAACTCTATACACAAACCCTAACTTTCCTTACCGCAACCCACAATCCGGGTCACGAACGTTACATGCCCTGGGCCTTCCAGAAGTTTCTTTGTCTTTAGCCGGATTCGGTCCAGCCGCCGTTTGGGCCGGGTCACACCTGGGAGTTGGGATACCGGGTTACTATCCCCTCATCAGTAGTCCCCAGAATAGCTTGGGCTTCCAAGATTTACTCTTCGAAGCGTTGGCTATTCCCTACAGAAATATTAGATGCAAACACATGAGGATCAAGACGCAGCGCGTCGACGAATAGCCGTGACTGATACCAAGGGAGCCAGGTAAAGACCCGGCTCTCCCTTCTTAGGTTCTCCCTTAATCTCCCAGACTTAAATCTTAATAGGAAACTCCCTGACCCCACATCCTTCTTGATAATTACCGCTGATAGGAGGAAGGCAATTTCCCCTTCCTTTTTCTCTGGATCATATTGGTCTGCGCATAAAACGTGCCTTTCAAATTTCGAAATGGCCAATTACTCCGCACTCCCCGGGTCTCGACCGTTAGGCTAAGCCCTTCCATCCGGGCGGTTATAAATAGAGCTCAAGGAACAAACCCAACTCTTAACGGCTCATTTTCCCCATTTCACTTCTTCTCAAATCTGAGCTCGCGGAGTGCCACCACGGAAGCCCCACGCACCTCGCCGGAGCCCATCCGCCGTCGCCTGCGCTCCGCCACCGCGCGACTCACTCCAACTCCCAAATCCGTCGCCAAGCGCCCGATTCGCCGACCAACAACCTCGAAAGGACATCAATCTTGCGCCATCTGTCTCCGCAAAGCTCTACTTCAATCCCCTTTGGTAAGTTCCTCGTATCCCTCAGCTCATCCTCGCAATTTCTCATCTTTTCCTCAGATCAGATCTGAATCAAGTAGTCCGCGATTTCTCGGGCCGCGCCGGATTAGCTCAATGATACTTACCATAGACATCCTCATAGGTAGGATTCATAGCTTATATTACTCTCCTAACTCCAGTAGTCATTAACATGGCCATAAATTTAGAAATAAGATCCCCAATCTAGGCTCGGGCCATATAAAATTTCCGCCCTTGTTCTCCCTCCTCAGAAAATCTCACTTCTCCGGATCATTCGCAGATGGTAGGCACATAAACACCCTCATAACTTCTCCAAACATTTGCTTTTACGGAAAGCTCCATAGATTTTGTAATAGCACACAATACCCGGACACATCATACTTGGCTCGGCAAGGCAATACCCGGTTTATGCTTAAATTGCCGGTAACTGCTTATCTACTAACTTCCGAGTTTTTGTTTCTTACGCCCTTTCCTTCAATGTTTTACCAGGTCAACCCCATGGCACCCAAGAGGCAGGGGAAACAGCCGGCTAAGGCTAAATCCACAAACTCCATATCAGCCAATTGGGGGAAATCCTCTGTTACCACGGCCAAACTGGAGGAGTTGGTCGAGCTGGGAACCCTACCTCCACAGGAAGCTATCCACTGGAGAGTACCAGGCAACGAAACCCGACCTTCCCCAGCAACGGACGAGGTAATATGTTTCGTTGAACACGTGACCCGGGGCTTCAGGCCTCCGGGTCACCCTTTCTTCCGCGACGTCCTAGACCACTACAAACTCCGTATTTTCGATATAGGCCCAAACTCCATTTTAAACATCTCCCATTTTATCGTTCTTTCCGAGTCTTACTTGTGCACTCCGCCAAGTCTGGCTCTTTTCGTCGAACTTTTTCAGTGCAAGCCGTGTCGCGAAAGCGGCGACGGCGCACTTCTTACTTGCGGCGGGGTTTCCATCCAGCGCCACAAGAACTCCCTGATGCCTCCTATTACTCTCAATTCTCATGTGAAGCACTGGCAGCTCTCATACTTCTACTGCCAGGATACCTCTCCACCCGGCGAAAAGAAGTTGTCGGGTTACTCGGAGGGTCAGCTTGACATCTCCGAGACTTTCAACGCCTTCGCCCCTGACTCGGACAGGGAGGCGATCTTGCCTTTGCTAGCTAGGATCTCCATCTTGTCAGCCCGAGGTCTCATCGGGCTAAACCTGGTGAAGACCTGGGTCAGCTTCCGCATCCAGCCAAACTCCATTCGTGAGAAGCTGATGTGCGAATACTCGGGTCTTCCCACAGACCCTATCCGATACTCTCCTAGTACCCTTGCTCCTAGTGATATGAACAAGACGATCAAGGGTTTTTTAACAGAGAAGCTCGAGGTGATCCGGAGCATAGCCGGACTAGAACCTTTTACCCTCGAGAATCCAGCCCCCGCAGTAAGTTTCCTACCTCTTGATTTTGACTTCTAACAGCTTACTTTTATTCTCTTCTCTTGACTCGATATTAATCACTATCCTGGCATCTTCTCCTCAGGCCGATGATGACTTTTGGACGGTCGACACCCCTCCTAATTCCGAAGATGCGGAGGAGGAAGACAATGTTGTTAACTCGGATGAAGGTACATACTTGATTCCCTTGCACACGTTATATCCCGCCTTTTCTTCTTCTTTATGCTATAACTCGGATATTTTTCAGAGCAAGAGGACCAAAGCGAAGAAGAAGAAACGGACAGCAGGAGCGGATCCTCCAGCGAGGAGGAAGAGCCGGAGCTGGCCACCAAAGCCGGAACAAAGAGGAAATCCCAGAGGATAGCCCTCCAGGTTTTTACTTCATCTCATTACACTTTGGTTTTTTGTTCCCATAACGTCACTCCGGGGCTAACCCCATCTCCACCCCTTTTGATCATAACTGAAGGAGCCTCCCGCGACTAGGCGCCGAGTAACCCGGAACCATCCGGGCAACGAGACCCTTAACCCGGTCGCTTCGCCGCCCCCGGTTCAACACCCTGGTATTTATCGTAAACAAAATTTCTTTCCGGACATTCCTTTGTAATGTAATCCCAGACCTTTCTTGCCATTTTTCAGTCTCTTCCGGGTCTAGTGACGGCTTCTCCTCAGACTTCCCGGTAAACACCGGGTAAGCGCCTTTTCCTGATATTATACCGAACTTTCATCCCCTTTTTTTCATAATCAAAGATTAATTGCGCCTTTGCACCTTCTTCAGAGCCACGGTTATTAGTAGCGACCAGGAGGACACCGAGGCTAAGGTCCGGGTCGAGAACGAGCCGGCTGATGATGCTTTCACCGCGGCTGGCGACGAGCAAGTGTCGCCACCGGAGCCAGCTAGGCATGACGCCGAGTATCCAATCGCTTCGCACGCAGGCGAGAGGGAGAAGGGAGCAGCTTCGAGCGCGGGAGGGGGACCAGACTCCGACATTCGGATGACCCGGGTGCCACCTCCTGTTACAAGAAAAGCTCCTTTCCCTTCTTTCCAGGTACCCGAGTCATCTAACTCGGATAACGCTGATTTTAACCAGCTAATGAGCGCTCTTCTCGCCATGAAAGCTTCGGAAGGAAATGTCCTAGAGCGTATGGCTGCAGCACATCAGGTAATCTTGTTTGACACTTCTTACTATACATCCAGTCCCCAAGTTCCGAGTATAATTTTCTGTAATTATCCTCGGTACTTCGCATAATAATCTACTGTAATCATTTTCTCAGAGGAAATACTCTCGTGATATCCGGCTTACAGCTTCACCCGGTCTTTGCAGGCAGAGATTACTCAGTCAGATGAAGCGTTACTTAAGGCTGAGCAGCTCTTGCTGGCTGAAGTTAAGCGTAGGGAGGCCCTTGAAGCGGAGATAAAGACTTTGAAAAAAGATGTCTCCACATACAAGAAGAAGTATAATGCCGCCCAATCCTCACTGAAGAACTTATCGACTCAGATTACGGACACTTACCGTATTTTGTTAAGTAAGTTTGTTTACTTGCAACTAGCTTGCTTACCTCCATTTTGCCGTTGTAATAACCAAAATTACTGACATGCTTTTGTGTTTTTCGATTGCAGGTGCTAACCTTGCTGCTCCGGAGGAGAATGCCATTACTCAAGTTAAAACTCTGAAGACTGTGCTCCGGACGTTTTTTGCCGGTACGAAACTTTTGCTGGATGCTATCAAGTGGCCTTCTGAGGTATACCCGGGCGAGGAGAACCTTATGCAGGCCTTTTCCACAGCGCCTGGATGGATTGAAATACTGAAGCGTTCGTCCTGCCGAATTGGGATGACCCGGGCTTTAACGCTGGCGAAGGCTTATTTTCCAAAGCTTGACCCGGCGAAGGTAGTATCCGGGTTCCCAGAGTTTAAAGCTGACGGATCCAAATTCAAGCCCCAGGATTTCAAAGCTATACAATCTGCGGTACGTCCTTCAGCCACAGCTTTGGCCGACAAGATGGATCTAAACACGATTATGAGCTCGTATGATTCTGAGGGCAAGGTTATCCTGGTGGAGGCACCCCCCCTATTGATATGTTGGACAAATGGTCGACTGATCTGGCTAGGAGGAAGGAAGAGGCTGCAAAGAGGGAAGCAGAGCTGGGCGTAAAGCCGTCTACCTCTACCCCAGCCGTGCCTCCGCCTGTTCGTCCAGATGTGAAGAGCCCGGGTAAAACTGCTGGCAAGGCCAAGGGGCAAGTCCAAGACTTAGACCCGGAGGACCGCTCTCAGGATGCCGAGTAGGATGCTACCTAGTGCTTTGCGTTTCTCGAGGCTGATATGATATTTTTTTTTTTGCGGTGCGCCTGTGCACCATTGGTGCTGATACTATGACTGTATGCTTGTTAACTTATGATAACTCTTTGCCTCCCCTGGCTTTTGATAATCTCGATCCTCGTGTTACGTATAAGCTTATTCTCGATACTTTGAATTTTTGTTTTCAATTTCCTTTTGAGACTCGGCTAACCGAGTATCGTAGGTTTTGATAGATGAACTTTTCTTTAAGTCCCCAATACTCGGAAATTGAGGTTTACAGGCTTTGGTAGTTAAACAGTTTGTTTCTGTTTCGAAGTCCCCAGTCCCCATGACCCAAAGTACGAGCTATGGGGGCGTGGCCTTTCTCAGATGACATACTGCTGTTTACCAAGCTGAATACCAATAGTTGTTCCCATAAATACTGAAGTCATGCTTAATACTTGTTGAGTTTCCGGCTTTTTTAGCCTTATACTCTGCATGGACTTGTGGTTTAGATGACCCTTTTGATTATCTTGTACTGTAAGCCGGCTTTCGCGTGGATACCATGTCGTTGCATCTATACGAAAAACAAGATCAAGCAAGCCCCATTGGGCTGCATAGTTTGATTGTAATCGTACGTGAACAGATCATGCCACTTTAGCGCGAGTCACATCGAGCTTAAGTAAGAATAATCAAGAAATTTGGCTCCTTCGTCCAGTTATAGGATTGTAGCCGCACCCGTTTCTACGAGTAATCAGCCCCCATAACTCATAGGCATCATGGCCGGGTCTCCGGGTTTGTGATTACTTATTGAAGCAGATCACCCCCCGGAGACCTATATTCACGCAATGTATTTCGATGATACTGATGTATTGATAATAACAATGTTACTTACTTGTAACTGAAGCAAAGACCATGATACGACTCGAGAACATCTTCTTTTATTGAAAGAAACTTCTTTTTTTTTTAAATCAGCAGGCCGCCTCATTAAAAACCTTCCAGTCCCCTTAGGTACCCTGGATAGGAAAAGAGTGCGTATGAAACCTGCCGCCCATTACACTGCTTTAGTTATTCTCGAGAGTCGGCCTCGCGTTGGTACGGCCGATGCACATTCTCCACTTGCTATGCCCTTTCGTAATGAGTACCGGATTTGCTAGCCAATCCGGGTATATCGCCCTTGAAACGTGATCAGCTGCGGATGGTGGTACGTCTTCTTCTTCCCTGCTGAGAGTTTTGAAAGTATCGCTCCTGATGAAGCCTACCATCTTAGGGTTTTGTTCTGCCCTAACTTTTGCTTTGTCCCCCTCAGGAGTTGGCTTTTTTGACGTTGTCCTCTCTTCTAGGTCTACCTGGGAACGGTAATGTTTGAGCTCTTCCTTCCTACAGGCTTGCTCGGCCATTGCCGCGTCTCCCTCATCACACTCAGCTGCTATATCTCGGTTTCCGTGTATTGTAATGGTCTTCTTGGGACCCGGGATTTTCAGTTGTAGGTACACATAACACGGTCTCGCCATGAACTTGGCATAAGCCGGCCTTCCAAACAATGCATGATAAGGACTGCGCAACTTTACTACCTCAAAGGTAAGCCACTCGACTCGATAATTGTCCTTTGACTCCCCGAAAGCTACTTCCAGTGCCACTTTTCCTTCGGGGCATGCCGAATGACCTGGCACTATCCCGTGAAAAACTGTTGTACTTTTTTGCAGCTGTGATTCCTTTAAGCCCATGCGCAGGAAAGTTTCCCAGTATAGGATGTTGATACTACTCCCTCCATCCATCAAGACTTTCTTTAGCTCGTAACCGTTGACCTGTGGTGCTACTACCAACGCTAAGACTCCCGGGTGATCAATCCTGTCCGGGTGATCTCTCCTGCTCCATGTTACCTCCTGTTCTGACCACCTCAAATATCTTGGAACAGCGGAAGAGACCGAATTAACTGCTTGTTTCAGTATCTTCTTATCCTTGTTAGAGCCTCCCGTGGTGTGCACATGATATTGACCCAGCTGTTTGGGGTTAGCTTGAAAACCTCCCGCTCCCCCTTGATTGTTACCTTGATTTCCAGCTGGCAGGTTGCCGGCTGGGGGCGGTCCGTTGCCCAAATTTCCACCTAGGCCCGGGCCTCCTCCTCGGCCTGCACCTCGCATGGCTCTGTTCACTTCCTCGTTCTTCCA
Organism: Alopecurus myosuroides; assembly: GCA_028641055.1. Lineage (NCBI taxonomy): Eukaryota > Viridiplantae > Streptophyta > Magnoliopsida > Poales > Poaceae > Alopecurus > Alopecurus myosuroides. Next base: position 340,437,171 of record CM054059.1, on the reverse strand, counting down.
CCTTTGTAAGTCGGCACATTGCTCCAATGAGTGATTGGCCGGCTTGCCGTTCCTGCTATGCTTCGGGCATGCCATCCTAAATATGTCCCAACTGTTGCTTGGTCTTGGAGGTCCTTGGTAGTGCCCCCCATTGTGATTTCCAGTATTAAAATTTCCTTCGGATCTTGGTCTTGGAGACCCGGCCTCCGTGTTGGCTACAAACTCGGAATTCCCTTCAAACGGGCGCTTGTTTTGGCTACTTCCATTATTGTTTGGTGCCGATCCATTGCCGGTTTTCCCACTGCTACTTGTGTTTGCTTTTGCTTTCTTGTCATCAACTTCCTCCTCTGTGGTATCCGTTGCAGCGTGTTTGTTGCACGCATCCATTAACTCTCCCATTGTAACCTCCGCTGCATTCCTACTAGATTTCATGCGAGTTAGCTTTTGCACTAAAGGAACATACTTACATGTTTTTGCCATAGCCTGTAGCGCATCCTTAGGCTGGATATCCGTAGACGAGTGGAGTATCTCCATAACCCGGCGTACCCAGCTGCGTGCTGACTCTCCTTTCTTCTGAACGCATCTTTCTAAATCATCAATAGTAAATAACTTTCTGCATGTCCCATGAAAGTGCTTGATAAATGCGGTCTTTAGCTCCTCCCACGATTTGATCGATTTTTCCGGTAGATTGGTGAACCATAACTTTGCTGCTCCCTCTGACATCATTAAGTACATGAATTTGGCTTGGAGATTCTCGGATGCGTTGCGAATTGACATTGCCATCTCATAGCTTCTCAGCCACGTTTCTGGATCCATTGTTGGCTCATAATTTACTACTTTCCCCGGTTCTTTGAACTTCTCCGGGTAAGGTTCTGCCCTGATATCGTCCGAGAGGCACTTGGGTCCCGTCAGGGTGGTTGGGGGTGGTCTTACCCGGGAGGCGCGTGACCCGGCTGGGGGTGCCTCGAGGTGTGGCGCCACCGGCAATTCGCGCCCAGCAGATCCGGCCCCGGCTCTTCTGGCTCTGGAACTGTCCACCACCGCCTGCGCTGCTGATACTACTGGTACTGTCTGGATACGCGGTGGAGGCGGCATTTGCTGCTGCTCTTCCCTTCGTTGTGCCGCACTTGTTTGAACATTGCCCTGTTGCTGACTGGCGTACGGCGTCCCATGCATCCCGCTTCTATGATCCGGATAATTGGCTTGCTGTGCTACCGCGGTGTGTAGCAGATCGATTGCTCGTCGGGTTCCTTCCGCATGAGGCGAGTCTCCCACAGGAATCTGGTTTAATGCGAGCGTTGCTGCGTACACGTTGTCCATGGGATTGTTGTAATGACCTGATGGTGTGCGGAATCGTGATGGTGGTGGCGGCATGGTATTGCCGGCTGTCGCCCCTGTCTGTGGCAAAGGTAACCCGGCTGGCGCGTTTACCGGATGTGCTCCCGTTGAAGGTCGCGGTATGGTCCCTGGGTTCGTCGGTGGAATCGGTTGATCTTGAGGCGTGAACACCAGGGCAGTCGGGTTAATAACCCCTCCTGTTGCCGGCAGCATAGTTCGGTGCCTTTGGTGCATCCTTGTCGTTTCCTCCCGGAGCCGGGTCTCTCGGTCATCCAATTCGCGCTGCCGCGCGACCATCCCCTGCCTTTCTGCTTCCACTTGCCTTCTTTGCTGCTCCAATGCACGACGAGCCACGTCCAGGTCTCTTACACGCTCTGCCGCGTTTTCTGGGGTAATAACTGTGGCCAAGACTGTGGGGTCCAAAATCAAATTATTATCAAACAGAGCCGGGTGACGCGGGTTTGAGGGGCCCGCCCCCGGTGTCCGGTTTGCTTGGAACCCGAACATATTCGCGTGCCGCTCCTCGTCTGCTGGGCGACTGGTGACAGACGCCGACTCTCCATCGACCTGGACCAAGACCGGGTCAACTGCTCCTTGCTGCTGGGCCGCTGCCTGAACCGCCCCGGCTGGCGCCGCGGCCGCGTTTTCTTGATTGAGATTGGTCGCGGGAGCCGCATAGACTGCAACGCGGCGCATGATGCCCGGTGTAGATTCGTACTGTTCTTCCTCGCTGTTTTCCCTTTCATATCGATCCTCCGACAAATCCCGTATAGACTCGGTATCATCTTCCCTCTCCATCTGACCCGTTGTTCCAATCGACTCTTCCTTTTCCGATCGGACATACATGTCTTCTCTTGACACAGAATCAGATCCAATATTATCACAATTCGAACTGGAAGTACATACCATACCGACGAAGACGTTGACGCTGCCGACTGTCACGATGGATCCGGTTTCGAGGTGATCTGACTCTGGCCCCCAGCCAGAATCGTCTACCATCTTCTCTCCTTTGCTGTTGACGTAGATTTCTCCGACGATGAGGTTCTTCATGCTCTTCCGAGCTTCTCCCGTGATGTAAACACCTTTGGACGCAGGCCCCACGGTGGGCGCCAACTGTCGTGGGATAATCACGGCAGACGTTACCTGGGGTAACTGATCTTGGGGCAAGTCGACACAGGTATTCGGGAGAGGGTTTAGCTCGAAGGGGGACATGGCGAAAGCAATCTAAGAACCGGAAAGGAACTCGCCGGATCTCGATATGATTATACTGGATACTCGATACCGGGTGTTACAACTATGACTCGAATCTCTCTGAGGCTAAGCCTAGGGGTTGGTTTATATAGCACTCATACCCCCCTTGGCTTGCCTTTACAAAGCGCCTCCTGAGTCCTACTCGAACTCTATACACAAACCCTAACTTTCCTTACCGCAACCCACAATCCGGGTCACGAACGTTACATGCCCTGGGCCTTCCAGAAGTTTCTTTGTCTTTAGCCGGATTCGGTCCAGCCGCCGTTTGGGCCGGGTCACACCTGGGAGTTGGGATACCGGGTTACTATCCCCTCATCAAGGCCCGGCGTGGTTTTGAGGCCTGCTAGTGTCGAACTTAATTAGGAAAAGGTTCTTGTCCTCTGATCCATGATGAGCGCACTAACCGCATGTGGGAAGCGAGTATGGGGGGCCCCCGCAATTCTGATTCGATTCGCATCTCGTCCTAATCGCCACACTTAGTTCGGGCTTTCCATTTGATGCATGCATATGCAGGTGCGAACCCTTGGCGCCAGGGTGGAACTTTTGTAGTCGGCATTTAGGGCAGCGTGGTCTTCCAGTGCTATGAGGGTCCCCCTTTTCTTCGTGGGGGCTCGATTAGCCACGCACGCACAGCACGTGGTTCTTTGGGCTTGATGCGAAGAAGAGTTGGGTTGTGTTGAGTGCCTCGCTTGGTGGAAGGGCCTTTCCATCTGGCGGGTCATTCTTACGTGTACGACCAAATTGGTGCATCCCTGCAGGGTTAAATCTTCTCGAGAAGTCGTGTTGTCCGCGGTTATGGATGACTTGGTGAAAGTGCTGGCTAACAAGTACTCAGACAACTTACACTTAACGATGATAACTTGACTAGTAATATAGATTACCTCCACCATAAAAATGAATGTCACCTTAATCAACAGTGTGAGTTTCCTTGGGTTGCTTCCTTAGTAGGCGGTAACACTGGATGGGTATTGTTTGGTGAGTAGTTGTAGTTGGTTCTGATACGCTCTCGTATCCCTTTCTTTTAGCCGGATGTTGTAGCGCGTCTCTGTAGTTAGTTAGTGCAGCCCGCTGCCGCTTCTTTGCAATAATCCCTTCCTTCCGTTCTACCCAAAGTATTTGTATCTTGTGATGATTGGTTACGCTGGTATCTTGTGAGTATGGTGTATCCACTTGCCAGTACTTAATAGTACTGACCCACGAATCCATTTCGTGGCTGCATATTCCACATTGCAGTCAACAGGTTTGAAGTCTGACGATGTTAGCTTGGGAATCCCTCCGGCTTGGCCTGGGTAGGGATTGGACGCCATCGGTTATCTTCAGGACTCTTAGTCCAATTTGTATCTTGTCCGTAGTCGGGCACTATGTTGTTTCTTCCGCTGTCATTTGGATCTTTGTATTGTATCAGTTGTATCCTTGACTCGTTTGAGTCGTCTTGCATACCTCCTCTGTTGTTGTTGTGGATTATTCGTGAACTGTTGTAATGTTATCACAAGTGGCAACTTGAAATCGGTTATTATGCGGATTTGGGTGGAAATGCCGAAATCTGCATAGTGCCCGATCCCGGGGCGTCACAAATGGTATCAGAGCATGGTTCCGATTCCCAATGTTGTTTCGATACGAATGGTTATCGAAGCAATGGGTCCGCAAAGCCTGTAGGATAACCTCGCTAACGGTCGTGTTTCTAGAGTGTCAAAAACTATTTGTGCAAAACCTGTTTTGGAAACATCTCAATAGGATTCCTGTATTCTCCTTATCTCTATTCTATTTCTCCTCTCATCTTATTTGTTTTGGAGTCTCTCTCCCTCTCAATCTTTCAAAGTTTTAGGATCCTACGTGGGTGGATGTTTCCTGAGCCTTTAACCTAATAGGTTCGATCATCGGAAGATTCCTGGTGGAAGAAGATCGTCATCAAACCGAGCAAGAATCTCTTGTTAGTGGTGTCGAGAAGCCCTTGTTAGTGGTGTCGAGGAGATCAACTGGAAGCATGAAGAATCGATAGTCGAACTTATTTCCCCTCCCGGGTTAGTGGGTGGATTGCGTGGGCGCAATCCCTTGTTAGTGGTGTCGTCTGTAACACCCGGGGGATTATCCCCAATTAGATTTGGTTGTTTTTCTTTTCTGCATTGCATCAGGCATCATATGCATTGCACTCTTGTTTTCAAACCAATTTCAAAATTCAAACCTTTTCAAATATTTGAAATTTTCAAAACAAACACTTGCACACTTGGGCATTTTGGATGCCAAGTGCAAAGAAACCAAAATTATAATTTTTGGAGTAGTGAAACCTCCCCAAATTCAAATTCAACCCAAATTCATCTAAATTAAAACTTCCACAAAAGTTTGAATTTTTCAAAATCAAAAATTGGTGCACTTGGGCATTTTCAATCCAAATGCAATAAAAATTTATTTCATAATTTTTGCATGTGTAAAACCCCTCCAATTTCAAAATTCTCTTTCACTTTTACAAAAAAAAGGGGAAGAAAAAAAGAATAAAAAACCAGCTGCTAGGGGAGGCAGGCCATTGGCCCACCTACAACCCCAGCCCAACTCGCATCACCCAGCCCACCTCCTCTCAACCCAGCCCACTCTCCCTTTCTTCTCCGTACGGTAGCACGAGGAGAGTACCCTCCTGTCGCTGTCCACAACCCCCACAGCCATGGTCCCCCTCCTTTCCCCTCCTTCTTATCTACCCGGGAGAGAATCCCCAAAACCCTAGCCCCTCCTCTCTTCCCTCCCCGCTGACACTAGCCCCTCCTTGCCTTTCCACCGTCTCTCTGTTCACCACCGCGCCTCCATGACCGAACTTGGAGCTTCGTTGAGCGGACGGCGTGGTTGCTGTACAACACTGACGAGGTTGGGAATGGGATCGGCGTGCATGCTCTCTTTCCTCGACCACGTACGCATCTGCGGGAGTCCGGGGACGGCCAAGTCGACCTCGACCTTTACACGGTCGTCCATCGCCGAGTACTTCGTCGAGCATGCCCACGTTCCCAACCCCCTCGGTGAGCTCCCGCCCTTTTGGGGCCTCTTCGTTCCCTATCTTTTTTTTTCTCTGTGAGTCCACCTTCGAGTGGCAGCGCCGCGCCGCCCGTTCGTGGCCGTTACCGGCCCGCTTGTGCTGTCCATCGTCGGGTCCTCGTCTCCGACTGAAACGAAGTTTCAGTTTCGTCAGTTAAAAATCAACGCAGTACACTTGATCTTCCGTTTGCCCTCTGTACCATCACGAACGCACAGCTAGCCCAGTGGCTAGAGCCCTCCGCGCGCCCGCTGAGGTCACGGGATCGAATCCCACCCGAGGCGCAAAGCCACCTTTTTTCTCTTTTAACCGCGCGGGATGCCAGCCCCACCTGTCTGCGACCCTCACGGCACAGTCAGCACACACCACACTCCACCTCTGCGCCAAGCTAGCCTGGCCCCACTGGTCAGCCCCTCTGGGTACGGTACAGAGAGTGGATCTGGATCTGAAACCCAGATCTAGATTTCTTTTTCTCTCACACAAGCCCCTAGCTTTTTACAGAAAGGTCCCTGAAATTCAAATGTCCATAACAAATTCATTTATACTCCAATTTTGAAAAGTAAAATATGTATTCCATTCCAAATTTCCTGTACTTTTCAAATATGCAATTTGTTCTCTGTTTTTCCTAATTAAAATTGGAGTAATAATTCAATACCTTAATTACACCTTTTAAATTGCAAAATTCATACCTTGGGAAATTCAAATCCAATTCCAACATGTAAAATATGGTTTCCATGCAAAATTGAACAAGATTTCCAAATATAAACTTTGTTCCCTGTTTTGGACATTTAAAATTGCTGCACTAATTCAATCCGTTAAAATTATTCATTTAAATTGCCAAATTCATAACTTGCTCATTTTAAATCCAAATTCAACAAATGAAATATGTATTCAATCTAAAATTTTGTGTTCTTTCCAAATATAATTTTTTTTATCTGTTTTGAACATTTAAAATTGGTGAAAACAATAAATGTTTGTTTAAATCATTTAAAATGCCAAAGTTCATAACTTAATAAATAAAAATTCCAAACTTGGTAAACAACATATCAAACTGAAGCTATTGTTGTTTTCTTATTGTTTTCATCATCCATGCATCATTCTAATCAACTTTCACATGATGGTTATTCGTAGATCATTTAATTCAACATTAATTCATGGGCTTTTCCATATGCAATCCAAATTGCATATGGGCCCATTTAAATATGTTTACCATGTCAACTGGTTTACTTTGATGCATCAATTAATTTTCATGCATATAAAATAGGATCATGCTGGATCTTTTGCCGTAAAAGTAATTGTTGCATCCGGTGTTTGTTCTAGTTCGTTGCTTCTTCACGGATAGGACGTTGAGATGATGTGAGCATCGACAAGTTCTGCGGATGTACCTCTACTTGCTGGATTCCAGGCAAGTATACTCACTTGCTACCTATGTTGCCTTTCCTCACTTGTTACCGATTCTTTCCGTTGTCTTTATGCTAGCCTAGTATTTTTTATGCTTGTGTCTTGATCCTATCATATGTTTACCTTGCAACCATGATATAGCCTTCCTTCCAATTCCTATTAACTGTTGTTTGTTTACCCCGTTGGCCCTCGTGTCGTAGTTGCATGCTTAGGTTTGCTTGTGCTCGAGTCCTGTTGTCCTTTGTCCTATCATCTGTTTAGTCGATAGTTGGGTTTCAATTCAATCAACAACATGTTAATGTTTTGGGTAATATTAATTTGATGATAAGGCACCGGCAGGAGGCCCGGCGTGGTTTTGAGGCCTGCTAGTGTCGAACTTAATTAGGAAAAGGGTCTTGTCCTCCGATCCATGATGAGCGCACTAACCGCATGTGGGAAGCGAGTATGGGCGCCCCCCGCAATTCTGATTCGATTCGCATCTCGTCCAAATCGCCACACTTAGTTCGGGCTTTCCATTTGATGCATGCATATGCAGGTGCGAACCCTTGGCGCCATGGTGGAACTTTTGTAGTCGGCATTTAGGGCAGCGTGGTCTTCCAGTGCTATGAGGGTCCCCCTTTTCTTCGTGGGGGCTCGATTAGCCGCGCACGCACAACACGTGGTTCTTTGGGCTTGATGCGAAGAAGAGTTGGGTTGTGTTGAGTGCCTCGCTTGGTGGAAGGGCCTTTCCATCTGGCGGGTCATTCTTACGTGTACGGCCAAATTGGTGCATCCCTGCAGGGTTAAATCTTCTCGAGAAGTCGTGTTGTCCGCGGTTATGGATGACTTGGTGAAAGTGCTGGCTAACAAGTACTCAGACAACTTACACTTAACGATGATAACTTGACTAGTAATATAGATTACCTCCACCATAAAAATGAATGTCACCTTAATCAACAGTGTGAGTTTCCTTGGGTTGCTTCCTTAGTAGGGGGTAACACTGGATGGGTATTGTTTGGTGAGTAGTTGTAGTTGGTTCTGATACGCTCTCTTATCCCTTTCTTTTAGCCGGATGTTGTAGCGCGTCTCTGTAGTTAGTTAGTGCAGCCCGCTGCCGCTTCTTTGCAATAATCCCTTACTTCCGTTCTACCCAAAGTATTTGTATCTTGTGATGATTGGTTACGCTGGTATCTTGTGAGTATGGTTTATCCACTTGCCAGTACTTAATAGTACTGACCCACGAATCCATTTCGTGGCTGCATATTCCACATTGCAGTCAACAGGTTTGAAGTCTGACGACGTTAGCTTGGGAATCCCTCCGGCTTGGCCTGGGCAGGGATTGGACGCCATCGGTTATCTTCAGGACTCTTAGTCCAATTTGTATCTTGTCCGTAGTCGGGCACTATGTTGTTTCTTCCGCTGTCATTTGGATCTTTGTATTGTATCAGTTGTATCCTTGAATCGTTTGAGTCATATTGTATATACCTCCTCTGTTGTTGTTGTGGATTATTCGTGAACTGTTGTAATGTTATCACAAGTGGCAACCTGAAATCGGTTATTATGCGGATTTGGGTGGAAATGCCGAAATCTGCATAGTGCCCGATCCCGGGGCGTCACAAATGGTATCAGAGCATGGTTGCGATTCCCAATGTTGTTTCGATACGAATGGTTATCGAAGCAATGGGTCCGCAAAGCCTGTAGGATAACCTCGCTAACGGTCGTGTTTCTAGAGTGTCAAAAACTATTTGTGCAAAACCTGTTTTGGAAACATCTCAATAGGATTCCTGTTTTCTCCTTATCTCTATTCTATTTCTCCTCTCATCTTATTTGTTTTGGAGTCTCTCTCCCTCTCAATCTTTCAAAGTTTTAGGATCCTACGTGGGTGGACGTTTCCTGAGCCTTTAACCTAATAGGTTCGATAAATCGGAAGATTCCTGGTGGAAGAAGATCGTCATCAAACCGAGCAAGAATCTCTTGTTAGTGGTGTCGAGAAGCCCTTGTTAGTGGTGTCGAGGAGATCAACTGGAAGCATGAAGAATCGATAGTCGAACTTCTTTCCCCTCCCGGGTTAGTGGGTGCATTGCGTGGGCGCAATCCCTTGTTAGTGGCGTCGTCTGTAACACCCGGGGGATTATCCCCAATTAGATTTGGTTGTTTTTCTTTTTTGCATTGCATCAGGCATCATATGCATTGCACTCTTGTTTTCAAACCAATTTCAAAATTCAAACCTTTTCAAATATTTGAAATTTTCAAAACAAACACTTGCACACTTGGGCATTTTGGATGCCAAGTGCAAAGAAACCAAAATTATAATTTTTGGAGTAGTGAAACCTCCCCAAATTCAAATTCAACCCAAATTCATCTAAATTCAAACTTCCACAAAAGTTTGAATTTTTCAAAATCAAAAATTGGTGCACTTGGGCATTTTCAATCCAAATGCAATAAAAATTTATTTCATAATTTTTGCATGTGTAAAACCCCTCCAATTTTAAAATTCTCTTTCACTTTTACAAAAAAAAGGGGAAGAAAAAAAGAATAAAAAACCAGCTGCTGGGGGAGGCAGGCCATTGGCCCACCTACAACCCCAGCCCAACTCGCAGCACCCAGCCCACCTCCTCTCAACCCAGCCCACTCTCCCTTTCTTCTCCGTACGGTAGCACGAGGAGAGTACCCTCCTGTCGCTGTCCACAACCCCCACAGCCATGGTCCCCCTCCTTCTTATCTACCCGGGAGAGAATCCCCAAAACCCTAGCCCCTCCTCTCTTCCCTCCCCGCTGCCACTAGCCCCTCCTTGCCTTTCCACCGTCTCTCTGTTCACCACCGCGCCTCCATGACCGAACTTGGATCTTCGTTTAGCGGACGGCTTGGTTGCTGTACATCACCGATGAGGTTGGGAATGGGATCGGCGTGCAGTGCTCTCTTTCCTCGACCACGTACGCATCTGCGGGAGTCCGGGGACGACCAAGTCTACCTCGACCTTTACACGGTCGTCCATCGCCGAGTACTTCGTCGAGCATGCCCGCGTTCCCAACCCCCTCGGTGAGCTCCCGCACTTTTGGGGCCTCTTCGTTCCCTATCTTTTTTTTTTCTATGTGAGTCCACCTTCGAGTGGCAGCGCCGCGCCGCCCATTCGTGGCCGTCACCGGCCCGCCTGTGCTGTCCATCGTCGGGTCCTCGTCTCCGACTGAAACGAAGTTTCAGTTTCGTCAGTTAAAAATCAACGCAGTACACTTGATCTTTCGTTTGCCCTCTGTACCATCACGAACGCACAGCTAGCCCAGTGGCCAGAGCCCTCCGCGCGCCGCTGAGGTCACGGGATCGAATCCCACCCGAGGCGCAAAGCCACCTTTTTTCTCTTTTAACCGCGCGGGATGCCAGCCCCACCTGTCTGCGACCCTCACGGCACAGTCAGCACACACCACACTCCACCTCTGCGCCAAGCTGGCCTGGCCCCACTGGTCAGCCCCTCTGGGTACGGTACAGAGAGTGGATCTGGATCTGAAACCCAGATCTAGATTTCTTTTTCTCTCACACAAGCCCCTGGCTTTTTACAGAAAGGTCCCTGAAATTCAAATGTCCATAACAAATTCATTTAAACTCCAATTTTGAAAAGTAAAATATGTATTCCATTCCAAATTTCCTGTACTTTTCAAATATGCAATTTGTTCTCTGTTTTTCCTAATTAAAATTGGAGTAATAATTCAATACCTTAATTACACCTTTTAAATTGCCAAATTCATAACTTGGGCAATTCAAATCCAATTCCAACATGTAAAATATGGTTTCCATGCAAAATTGAACAAGATTTCCAAATATAAACTTTGTTCCCTGTTTTGGACATTTAAAATTGCTGCACTAATTCAATCCATTAAAATTATTCATTTAAATTGCCAAATTCATAACTTGCTCATTTTAAATCCAAATTCAACAAATGAAATATGTATTCCATCTAAAATTTTGTGTTCTTTCCAAATATAATTTTTTTTATCTGTTTTGAACATTTAAAATTGGTGAAAACAACAAATGTTTGTTTAAATCATTTAAAATGCCAAATTTCATAACTTAATAAATAAAAATTCCAAACTTGGTAAACAACATATCAAACTGAAGCTATTGTTGTTTTCTTATTGTTTTCATCATCCATGCATCATTCTAATCAACTTTCACATGATGGTTATTTGTAGATCATTTAATTCAACATTAATTCATGGGCTTTTCCATATGTAATCCAAATTGCATATGGGCCCATTTAAATATGTTTACCATGTCAACTGGTTTACTTTGATGCATCAATTAATTGTCATGCATATAAAATTGGATCATGCTGGATATTTTGCCGTAAAAGTAATTGTTGCATCCGGTGTTTGTTCTAGTTTGTTGCTTCTTCACGGATAGGACGTTGAGATGATGTGAGCATCGACAAGTTCTGCGGATGTACCTCTACTTGCTGGATTCCAGGCAAGTATACTCACTTGCTACCTATGTTGCCTTTCCTCACTTGTTACCGATTCTTTCCGTTGTCTTTATGCTAGCCTAGTATTTTTGATGCTTGTGTCCCGATCCTATCATATGTTTACCTTGCAACCATGATATAGCATTCCTTCCACTTCCTATTAACTGTTGTTTGTTTACCCCGTTGGCCCTCGTGTCGTAGTTGCATGCTTAGGTTTGCTTGTGCTCGAGTCTTGTTGTCCTTTGTCCTATCATCTGTTTAGTCGATAGTTGGGTTTCAATTCAATCAACAACATGTTAATGTTTTGGGTAATATTAATTTGATGATAAGGCACCGGCAGGAGGCCCGGCGTGGTTTTGAGGCCTGCTAGTGTCGAACTTAATTAGGAAAAGGGTCTTGTCCTCCGATCCATGATGAGCGCACTAACCGCATGTGGGAAGCGAGTATGGGCACCCCCCGCAATTCTGATTCGATTCGCATCTTGTCCAAATCGCCACACTTAGTTCGGGCTTTCCATTTGATGCATGAATATGCAGGTGCGAACCCTTGGCGCCAGGGTGGAACTTTTGTAGTCGGCATTTAGGGCAGCGTGGTCTTCCAGTGCTATGAGGGTCCCCCTTTTCTTCGTGGGGGCTCGATTAGCCGCGCACGCACATCACGTGGTTCTTTGGGCTTGATGCGAAGAAGAGTTGGGTTGTGTTGAGTGCCTCGCTTGGTGGAAGGGCCTTTCCATCTGGCGGGTCATTCTTACGTGTACGGCCAAATTGGTGCATCCTTGCAGGGTTAAATCTTCTCGAGAAGTCGTGTTGTCTGCGGTTATGGATGACTTGGTGAAAGTGCTGGCTAACAAGTACTCAGACAACTTACACTTAACGATGATAACTTGACTAGTAATATAGATTACCTCCACCATAAAAATGAATGTCACCTTAATCAATAGTGTGAGTTTCCTTGGGTTGCTTCCTTAGTAGGGGGTAACACTGGATGGGTATTGTTTGGTGAGTAGTTGTAGTTGGTTCTGATACACTCTCTTATCCCTTTCTTTTAGCCGGATGTTGTAGCGCGTCTCTGTAGTTAGTTAGTGCAGCCCGCTGCCGCTTCTTTGCAATAATCCCTTCCTTCCGTTCTACCCAAAGTATTTGTATCTTGTGATGATTGGTTACGCTGGTATCTTGTGAGTATGGTTTATCCACTTGCCAGTACTTAATAGTACTGACCCACGAATCCATTTCGTGGCTGCATATTCCACATTGCAGTCAACAGGTTTGAAGTCTGACGATGTTAGCTTGGGAATCCCTCCGGCTTGGCCTGGGCAGGGATTGGACGCCATCGGTTATCTTCAGGACTCTTAGTCCAATTTGTATCTTGTCCGTAGTCGGGCACTATGTTGTTTCTTCCGCTGTCATTTGGATCTTTGTATTGTATCAGTTGTATCCTTGACTCGTTTGAGTCGTCTTGTATATACCTCCTCTGTTGTTGTTGTTGTGGATTATTCGTGAACTGTTGTAATGTTATCACAAGTGGCAACCTGAAATCGGTTATTATGCGGATTTGGGTGGAAATGCCGAAATCTGCATAGTGCCCGATCCCGGGGCGTCACAAATGGTATCAGAGCATGGTTCCGATTCCCAATGTTGTTTCGATACGAATGGTTATCGAAGCAATGGGTCCGCAAAGCCTGTAGGATAACCTCGCTAACGGTCGTGTTTCTAGAGTGTCAAAAACTATTTGTGCAAAACCTGTTTTGGAAACATCTCAATAGGATTCCTGTTTTCTCCTTATCTCTATTCTATTTCTCCTCTCATCTTATTTGTTTTGGAGTCTCTCTCCCTCTCAATCTTTCAAAGTTTTAGGATCCTACGTGGGTGGACGTTTCCTGAGCCTTTAACCTAATAGGTTCGATAAATCGAAAGATTCCTGGTGGAAGAAGATCGTCATCAAACCGAGCAAGAATCTCTTGTTAGTGGTGTCGAGAAGCCCTTGTTAGTGGTGTCGAGGAGATCAACTGGAAGCATGAAGAATCGATAGTCGAACTTCTTTCCCCTCCCGGGTTAGTGGGTGCATTGCGTGGGCGCAATCCCTTGTTAGTGGTGTCGTCTGTAACACCCGGGGGATTATCCCCAATTAGATTTGGTTGTTTTTCTTTTTTGCATTGCATCAGGCATCATATGCATTGCACTCTTGTTTTCAAACCAATTTCAAAATTCAAACCTTTTCAAATATTTGAAATTTTCAAAACAAACACTTGCACACTTGGGCATTTTGGATGCCAAGTGCAAAGAAACCAAAATTATAATTTTTGGAGTAGTGAAACCTCCCCAAATTCAAATTCAACCCAAATTCATCTAAATTCAAACTTCCACAAAAGTTTGAATTTTTCAAAATCAAAAATTGGTGCACTTGGGCATTTTCAATCCAAATGCAATAAAAATTTATTTCATAATTTTTGCATGTGTAAAACCCCTCCAATTTTAAAATTCTCTTTCACTTTTACAAAAAAAAGGGGAAGAAAAAAAGAATAAAAAACCAGCTGCTGGGGGAGGCAGGCCATTGGCCCACCTACAACCCCAGCCCAACTCGCAGCACCCAGCCCACCTCCTCTCAACCCAGCCCACTCTCCCTTTCTTCTCCGTACGGTAGCACGAGGAGAGTACCCTCATGTCGCTGTCCACAACCCCCACAGCCATGGTCCCCCTCCTTTCCCCTCCTTCTTATCTACCCGGGAGAGAATCCCCAAAACCCTAGCCCCTCCTCTCTTCCCTCCCCGCTGCCACTAGCCCCTCCTTGCCTTTCCACCGTCTCTCTGTTCACCACCGCGCCTCCATGACCGAACTTGGATCTTCGTTTAGCGGACGGCGTGGTTGCTGTACAACACCGACGAGGTTGGGAATGGGATCGGCGTGCAGTGCTCTCTTTCCTCGACCACGTACGCATCTGCGGGAGTCCGGGGACGACCAAGTCTACCTCGACCTTTACACGGTCGTCCATCGCCGAGTACTTCGTCGAGCATGCCCGCGTTCCCAACCCCCTCGGTGAGCTCCCGCACTTTTGGGGCCTCTTCGTTCCCTATCTTTTTTTTTCTCTGTGAGTCCACCTTCGAGTGGCAGCGCCGCGCCGCCCATTCGTGGCCGTCACCGGCCCGCCTGTGCTGTCCATCGTCGGGTCCTCGTCTCCGACTGAAACGAAGTTTCAGTTTCGTCAGTTAAAAATCAACGCAGTACACTTGATCTTTCGTTTGCCCTCTGTACCATCACGAACGCACAGCTAGCCCAGTGGCCAGAGCCCTCCGCGCGCCGCTGAGGTCACGGGATCGAATCCCACCCGAGGCGCAAAGCCACCTTTTTTCTCTTTTAACCGCGCGGGATGCCAGCCCCACCTGTCTGCGACCCTCACGGCACAGTCAGCACACACCACACTCCACCTCTGCGCCAAGCTGGCCTGGCCCCACTGGTCAGCCCCTCTGGGTACGGTACAGAGAGTGGATCTGGATCTGAAACCCAGATCTAGATTTCTTTTTCTCTCACACAAGCCCCTGGCTTTTTACAGAAAGGTCCCTGAAATTCAAATGTCCATAACAAATTCATTTAAACTCCAATTTTGAAAAGTAAAATATGTATTCCATTCCAAATTTCCTGTACTTTTCAAATATGCAATTTGTTCTCTGTTTTTCCTAATTAAAATTGGAGTAATAATTCAATACCTTAATTACACCTTTTAAATTGCCAAATTCATAACTTGGGCAATTCAAATCCAATTCCAACATGTAAAATATGGTTTCCATGCAAAATTGAACAAGATTTCCAAATATAAACTTTGTTCCCTGTTTTGGACATTTAAAATTGCTGCACTAATTCAATCCATTAAAATTATTCATTTAAATTGCCAAATTCATAACTTGCTCATATTAAATCCAAATTCAACAAATGAAATATGTATTCCTTCTAAAATTTTGTGTTCTTTCCAAATATAATTTTTTTATCTGTTTTGAACATTTAAAATTGGTGAAAACAACAAATGTTTGTTTAAATCATTTAAAATGCCAAAGTTCATAACTTAATAAATAAAAATTCCAAACTTGGTAAACAACATATCAAACTGAAGCTATTGTTGTTTTCTTATTGTTTTCATCATCCATGCATCATTCTAATCAACTTTCACATGATGGTTATTTGTAGATCATTTAATTCAACATTAATTCATGGGCTTTTCCATATGTAATCCAAATTGCATATGGGCCCATTTAAATATGTTTACCATGTCAACTGGTTTACTTTGATGCATCAATTAATTGTCATGCATATAAAATAGGATCATGCTGGATCTTTTGCCGTAAAAGTAATTGTTGCATCCGGTGTTTGTTCTAGTTTGTTGCTTCTTCACGGATAGGACGTTGAGATGATGTGAGCATCGACAAGTTCTGCGGATGTACCTCTACTTGCTGGATTCCAGGCAAGTATACTCACTTGCTACCTATGTTGCCTTTCCTCACTTGTTACCGATTCTTTCCGTTGTCTTTATGCTAGCCTAGTATTTTTGATGCTTGTGTCCCGATCCTATCATATGTTTAACTTGCAACCATGATATAGCATTCCTTCCACTTCCTATTAACTGTTGTTTGTTTACCCCGTTGGCCCTCGTGTCGTAGTTGCATGCTTAGGTTTGCTTGTGCTCGAGTCTTGTTGTCCTTTGTCCTATCATCTGTTTAGTCGATAGTTGGGTTTCAATTCAATCAACAACATGTTAATGTTTTGGGTAATATTAATTTGATGATAAGGCACCGGCAGGAGGCCCGGCGTGGTTTTGAGGCCTGCTAGTGTCGAACTTAATTAGGAAAAGGGTCTTGTCCTCCGATCCATGATGAGCGCACTAACCGCATGTGGGAAGCGAGTATGGGCACCCCCCGCAATTCTGATTCGATTCGCATCTTGTCCAAATCGCCACACTTAGTTCGGGCTTTCCATTTGATGCATGAATATGCAGGTGCGAACCCTTGGCGCCAGGGTGGAACTTTTGTAGTCGGCATTTAGGGCAGCGTGGTCTTCCAGTGCTATGAGGGTCCCCCTTTTCTTCGTGGGGGCTCGATTAGCCGCGCACGCACATCACGTGGTTCTTTGGGCTTGATGCGAAGAAGAGTTGGGTTGTGTTGAGTGCCTCGCTTGGTGGAAGGGCCTTTCCATCTGGCGGGTCATTCTTACGTGTACGGCCAAATTGGTGCATCCTTGCAGGGTTAAATCTTCTCGAGAAGTCGTGTTGTCTGCGGTTATGGATGACTTGGTGAAAGTGCTGGCTAACAAGTACTCAGACAACTTACACTTAACGATGATAACTTGACTAGTAATATAGATTACCTCCACCATAAAAATGAATGTCACCTTAATCAATAGTGTGAGTTTCCTTGGGTTGCTTCCTTAGTAGGGGGTAACACTGGATGGGTATTGTTTGGTGAGTAGTTGTAGTTGGTTCTGATACACTCTCTTATCCCTTTCTTTTAGCCGGATGTTGTAGCGCGTCTCTGTAGTTAGTTAGTGCAGCCCGCTGCCGCTTCTTTGCAATAATCCCTTCCTTCCGTTCTACCCAAAGTATTTGTATCTTGTGATGATTGGTTACGCTGGTATCTTGTGAGTATGGTTTATCCACTTGCCAGTACTTAATAGTACTGACCCACGAATCCATTTCGTGGCTGCATATTCCACATTGCAGTCAACAGGTTTGAAGTCTGACGATGTTAGCTTGGGAATCCCTCCGGCTTGGCCTGGGCAGGGATTGGACGCCATCGGTTATCTTCAGGACTCTTAGTCCAATTTGTATCTTGTCCGTAGTCGGGCACTATGTTGTTTCTTCCGCTGTCATTTGGATCTTTGTACTGTATCAGTTGTATCCTTGACTCGTTTGAGTCGTCTTGTATATACCTCCTCTGTTGTTGTTGTTGTGGATTATTCGTGAACTGTTGTAATGTTATCACAAGTGGCAACCTGAAATCGGTTATTATGCGGATTTGGGTGGAAATGCCGAAATCTGCATAGTGCCCGATCCCGGGGCGTCACAAATGGTATCAGAGCATGGTTCCGATTCCCAATGTTGTTTCGATACGAATGGTTATCGAAGCAATGGGTCCGCAAAGCCTGTAGGATAACCTCGCTAACGGTCGTGTTTCTAGAGTGTCAAAAACTATTTTTGCAAAACATGTTTTGGAAACATCTCCTGTTTTCTCCTTATCTCTATTCTATTTCTCCTCTCATCTTATTTGTTTTGGAGTCTCTCTCCCTCTCAATCTTTCAAAGTTTTAGGATCCTACGTGGGTGGACGTTTCCTGAGCCTTTAACCTAATAGGTTCGATAAATCGGAAGATTCCTGATGGAAGAAGATCGTCATCAAACCGAGCAAGAATCTCTTGTTAGTGGTGTCGAGAAGCCCTTGTTAGTGGTGTCGAGGAGATCAACTGGAAGCATGAAGAATCGATAGTCGAACTTCTTTCCCCTCCCGGGTTAGTGGGTGGATTGCGTGGGCGCAATCCCTTGTTAGTGGTGTCATCTGTAACACCCGGGGGATTATCCCCAATTAGATTTGGTTGTTTTTCTTTTTTGCATTGCATCAGGCATCATATGCATTGCACTCTTGTTTTCAAACCAATTTCAAAATTCAAACCTTTTCAAATATTTGAAATTTTCAAAACAAACACTTGCACACTTGGGCATTTTGGATGCCAAGTGCAAAGAAACCAAAATTATAATTTTTGGAGTAGTGAAACCTCCCCAAATTCAAATTCAACCCAAATTCATCTAAATTCAAACTTCCACAAAAGTTTGAATTTTTCAAAATCAAAAATTGGTGCACTTGGGCATTTTCAATCCAAATGCAATAAAAATTTATTTCATAATTTTTGCATGTGTAAAACCCCTCCAATTTCAAAATTCTCTTTCACTTTTACAAAAAAAGGGGAAGAAAAAAGAATAAAAAACCAGCTGCTGGGGGAGGCAGGCCATTGGCCCACCTACAACCCCAGCCCAACTCGCAGCACCCAGCCCACCTCCTCTCAACCCAGCCCACTCTCCCTTTCTTCTCCGTACGGTAGCACGAGGAGAGTACCCTCCTGTCGCTGTCCACAACCCCACAGCCATGGTCCCCCTCCTTTCCCCTCCTTCTTATCTACCCGGGAGAGAATCCCCAAAACCCTAGCCCCACCTCTCTTCCCTCCCCGCCGCCACTAGCCCCTCCTTGCCTTTCCACCGTCTCTCTGTTCACCACCGCGCCTCCATGACCGAACTTGGAGCTTCGTTGAGCGGACGGCGTGGTTGCTGTACAACACCGACGAGGTTGGGAATGGGATCGGCGTGCAGTGCTCTCTTTCCTCGACCACGTACGCATCTGCGGGAGTCCGGGGACGGCCAAGTCGACCTCGACCTTTACACGGTCGTCCATCGCCGAGTACTTCGTCGAGCATGCCCGCGTTCCCAACCCCCTCGGTGAGCTCCCGCCATTTTGGGGCCTCTTCGTTCCCTATCTTTTTTTTTCTCTGTGAGTCCACCTTCGAGTGGCAGCGCCGCGCCGCCCGTTCGCGGCCGTCACCGGCCCGCCTGTGCTGTCCATCGTCGGGTCCTCGTCTCCGACTGAAACGAAGTTTCAGTTTCGTCAGTTAAAAATCAACGCAGTACACTTGATCTTCCGTTTTCCCTCTGTACCATCACGAACGCACAGCTAGCCCAGTGGCCAGAGCCCTCCGCGCGCCCGCTGAGGTAACGGGATCGAATCCCACCCGAGGCGCAAAGCCACCTTTTTTCTCTTTTAACCGCGCGGGATGCCAGCCCCACCTGTCTGCGACCCTCACGGCACAGTCAGCACACACCACACTCCACCTCTGCGCCAAGCTGGCCTGGCCCCACTGGCAGCCCCTCTAGGTACGGTACAGAGAGTGGATCTGGATCTGAAACCCAGATCTAGATTTCTTTTTCTCTCACACAAGCCCCTGGCTTTTTACAGAAAGGTCCCTGAAATTCAAATGTCCATAACAAATTCATTTAAACTCCAATTTTGAAAAGTAAAATATGTATTCCATTCCAAATTTCCTGTACTTTTCAAATATGCAATTTGTTCACTGTTTTTCCTAATTAAAATTGGAGTAATAATTCAATACCTTAATTACACCTTTTAAATTGCAAAATTCATAACATGGGCAATTCAAATCCAATTCCAACATGTAAAATATGGTTTCCATGCAAAATTGAACAAAATTTCCAAATATAAACTTTGTTCCCTGTTTTGGACATTTAAAATTGCTGCACTAATTCAATCCATTAAAATTATTCATTTAAATTGCCAAATTCATAACTTGCTCATTTTAAATCCAAATTCAACAAATGAAATATGTATTCCATCTAAAATTTTGTGTTCTTTCCAAATATAATTTTTGTTATCTGTTTTGAACATTTAAAATTGGTGAAAACAACAAATGTTTGTTTAAATCATTTAAAATGCCAAAGTTCATAACTTAATAAATAAAAATTCCAAACTTGGTAAACAACATATCAAACTGAAGCTATTGTTGTTTTCTTATTGTTTTCATCATCCATGCATCATTCTAATCAACTTTCACATGATGGTTATTTGTAGATCATTTAATTCAACATTAATTCATGGGCTTTTCCATATGCAATCCAAATTGCATATGGGCCCATTTAAATATGTTTACCATGTCAACTGCTTTACTTTTATGCATCAATTAATTGTCATGCATATAAAATAGGATCATGCTGGATCTTTTGCCGTAAAAGTCATTGTTGCATCCGGTGTTTGTTCTAGTTCGTTGCTTCTTCACGGATAGGACGTTGAGATGATGTGAGCATCGACAAGTTCTGCGGATGTACCTCTACTTGCTTGATTCCAGGCAAGTATAATCACTTGCTACCTATGTTGCCTTTCCTCACTTGTTACCGATTCTTTCCGTTGTCTTTATGCTAGCCTAGTATTTTTGATGCTTGTGTCTCGATCCTATCATATGTTTACTTTGCAACCATGATATAGCCTTCCTTCCACTTCCTATTAACTGTTGTTTGTTTACCCCGTTGGCCCTCGTGTCGTAGTTGCATGCTTAGGTTTGCTTGCGCTCGAGTCCTGTTGTCCTTTGTCCTATCATCTGTTTAGTCGATAGTTGGGTTTCAATTCAATCAACAACATGTTAATGTTTTGGGTAATATTAATTTGATGATAAGGCACCGGCAAGAGGCCCGGTGTGGTTTTGAGGCCTGCTAGTGTCGAACTTAATTAGGAAAAGGGTCTTGTCCCTCCGATCCATGATGAGCGCACTAACCGCATGTGGGAAGCGAGTATGGGCGCCCCCCGCAATTCTGATTCGATTCGCATCTTGTCCAAATCGCCACACTTAGTTCGGGCTTTCCATTTGATGCATGCATATGCAGGTGCGAACCCTTGGCGCCAGGGTGGAACTTTTGTAGTCGGCATTTAGGGCGGCGTGGTCTTCCAGTGCTATGAGGGTCCCCCTTTTCTTCGTGGGGGCTCGATTAGCCGCGCACGCACAGCACGTGGTTCTTTGGGCTTAATGCGAAGAAGAGTTGGGTTGTGTTGAGTGCCTCGCTTGGTGGAAGGGCCTTTCCATCTGGCGGGTCACTCTTACGTGTACAGCCAAATTGGTGCATCCCTGCAGGGTTAAATCTTCTCGAGAAGCCATGTTGTCCGCGGTTATGGATGACTTGGTGAAAGTGCTGGCTAACAAGTACTCAGACAACTTACACTAAATGATGATAACTTGACTAGTAATATAGATTACCTCCACCATAAAAATGAATGTCACCTTAATCAACAGTGTGAGTTTCCTTGGGTTGCTTCCTTAGTAGGGGGTAACACTGGATGGGTATTGTTTGGTGAGTAGTTGTAGTTGGTTCTGATACGCTCTCTTATCCCTTTCTTTTAGCCGGATGTTGTAGCGCGTCTCTGTAGTTAGTTAGTGCAGCCCGCTGCCGCTTCTTTGCAATAATCCCTTCCTTCCGTTCTACCCAAAGTATTTGTATCTTGTGATGATTGGTTACGCTGGTATCTTGTGAGTATGGTTTATCCACTTGCCAGTACTTAATAGTACTGACCCACGAATCCATTTCGTGGCTGCATATTCCACATTGCAGTCAACAGGTTTGAAATCTGACGACGTTAGCTTGGGAATCCCTCCGGCTTGGCCTGGGCAGGGATTGGACGCCATCGGTTATCTTCAGGACTCTTAGTCCAATTTGTATCTTGTCCGTAGTCGGGCACTATGTTGTTTCTTCCGCTGTCATTTGGATCTTTGTATTGTATCAGTTGTATCCTTGACTCGTTTGAGTCGTCTTGTATATACCTCCTCTGTTGTTGTTGTGGATTATTCGTGAACTGTTGTAATGTTATCACAAGTGGCAACCTGAAATCGATTATTATGCGGATTTGGGTGGAAATGCCGAAATCTGCATAGTGCCCGATCCCGGGGCGTCACAGGTGCGCCGGCAGCAGATGATGCGACGGCGTCCTCCATTCCTTGCGAAACCGCCTCAAGGTTGGGGGAGAAGGAGGGAGGCGTTGGGGACGGAGCAAAGTGGGGGTCTTTTGCTATATTTGGGGCCGGAATGGTGGCGGAAGGAGGTGATGCAAGCAGGAGGGGCATTTATACTGACTGTCATTTCGAGGGCTGTTGGGCCTGCTGACGTGTGCGCATGCATGTCTCTGCATGGCTCTCCCGTGGGCTGACTTTGTCAAACACAGAGTGATGTGACATTTAGTCACTGTCAAACGAGGCCACAACAAGTCAGGGCCACCTATCAGTCGAACAAATTCAGCCAAACCGAGCCAACGAGTTGCTCCCTTCCTGCGAACACAACGGTCATTTGCGAGGGAGGTCAAATAGCCACCCACGGTGAAGAATGTGTATGTGCACTCTGCCTCGTTTTCAGTTGCCATTAGTTTCCCATTCGTTCATCTACTCGCTTGGGTTCACACACCTTCGTTCCACACGGTGACGAACGTGTATATGCACTCTGCCTCGTTTTCAGTTACCATTAGTTTCCCGTTTGTTCATCTACTTGCTTGGGTTCAGACACCTTCGTTCCACACACACCTTCGATATTTAGGCGGTTGCCATTTGTGCTCCTTCTGTTCATCATCTTCCCCGACTCTTCTTCCAAACCCATCGAAGTATCGAACCCATCGAATCCAGACTTCATCTTCCCCGACTCTTCTTCCAAGCCCACGGGGAGACTTGCCATGGACAATCGCCGACCAACCACGGAGGTTATCAGCCTCCCTGTCCACAGCGGCAACATGTTGGAGGTGATTTACACCAACGAGGAACGTGCCTTGGAGACTTCCCTGGCCAATTTCGAGCAATGGCTTCAGCCTGAAAAGCACAAGTTCTTGGGCTTCGACCTTGAGTACACACGTAGCCATGCTTACAAACCCCATGTCGTCGCCGTCTTCCAAATCTCTATGCGCAAACACGTCCTCGTGTACCACTGTTGCAGGTCGCCACAGACAGATCATGGACGCAAGTTGCTGTAGGACTTCTTTTCAACAAAGAAAATCACATTAGCAAGCGTGGACACGATGGGTGACAAGAATGCTCTTGCCCAATCAGGCTTCTTTCTGCCACCAGAGTACCACCATGACATCCAGTTGGAATTGAGGGTACCCAAAATTGGAATCGATACTCTAGCAGGAAATATCATAGACAGTTGGTACCTCGAGATGAAGTCTGGATTCAATTCATACCTGCACCATTATTGGGAATGGGAGATGACTCCAACAAGCCGCAACTATGCAGCGGTGGACGGGTATGTCAGCTACGAGTTATACAAAAGGATCCAAGACATGAAAAACTGTTTAGGTCCAACATGGCTGGAGAAGATCCGCCCCTGGTGCAAGAGTGAAGGTAAAGCTTCACGCCGCCGCCGCGGCAACGAGGGCACGAGCAAAAGGATACGCAGGAAGTAGTTGTTTAAGTGTTTTTAGCGCTTGATAATAAGTGTTCTTATTCGTGTTCTGGTTTGTGTGTGCGAAAAATATGTTTGTTTTACATATTAATGTAATTTTGTGCAATATGTAGCACCTGGAATTTGTTTCCACGATTTATAGATGAAATGCATTGCTGCTGTTTTTTTGGCATGAATTAACATTAATTGGTCAAACATTAGGAGTCTTAGATTCAACTGAAATTCAACAACAAACTCGAACATTTTCAAACTAACTAGAGATCAAACTGACATATTAAAACAGATAATAGTCGCAACATAAGTCAAACATTTTCAAACTGACTAGAGATCAAACTGAAATATTACAACAGATAATAGTCGCAACATAAGTCAAACATTTTCAAACTGACTAGAGATCAAACTGACATATTACAACAGATAATAGTCGCAACATAAGTGAAAAAAATTCAAAGTGACTAGAGATGCACGATACGACAAACAATTCAGACTCCCAACAGATAGCAGCTGCAACATAAGCCAAATGATATCTTCAGATAGCAGTTCAAACAGCAGCTCAATCTTCTTCAGTCAGCAGATCATTCTCCTCCGGCAGATCCGTTGCCGTTGTGCCCACCGAAACAGTGGCCACCGTCCCTCACCTGAGGAGGGCCGCTGCCATCCACACACCAACCAAAGAATGGGAACTGGTGCATGCGTGTGGTGTCGACCTTGTCGTCGTCCCACACTGGAGTGTCCGAGATGACTGGGCCAGGGTCCACGACCTCCGAGACATGGATGAGGACAGTGTGCTCCAATGTCCTCATCGAGGTCGGGGTGCGCATTGTGGCCGGCATGTACGGCGCTGGCACCTCCACAATGTAGGTCTTCGGGACTGCGCTCAGCTGCTTCATCTAGGTCTCCACCGACAGGAACCAGCTGTCCACCAGGACATGCATCTGCACCAGATCACCGCCAAGATGGTTGACGAACTGCTCCACCGCAACGGGATCCCATGCCTCCCGCGGGAACCGCTTGAAGGTGAGCTTTGTCAGATACGGTAGCTCAGATCGCTCGGTGCCGCTAGCACGACACCAGCGAATAAATGTGAGTGGCGCTCCACCGGCGACGACGCGCCGGGACAGATGTAACACGACGGTGCAGTCCTCCTCGGAACGGAATCGAATGAGAAAGTCCACCGGCGGCGCACTAACATCCACCTTCACCTGCCTACAGGTGACTGCGCATTGCGCGACCAGCGCAGCTCGGACTTCCTCAGGCGACAAAGGAGGGCGATGCCCTCCCACGGTGACCTCGAGCGAGCGACCGTGCCACATCTGCTCGAGCTTCTCCATTGCACGCGAGCGGGCGAGCACGCAACGGCCTTGAGTCGGCCGTAGTGCGGGCTCCCCAGTCGGGAACATCTCCTCCGGGAACATGCGGCGGGCAGCCATCAACGAAGGAGACAACGAATAGCCGTCCGCGTTCTATGGATTCGGTGGGGAAGAGTGGGGAATTTGGGGTTCGATCCTGTTTCAGTCTGCGAGATGGGCAGATGAGAGAATGGGGAATTTTGGGTTCGATCCTGTTTCAGTCCGCGAGCTGGGCAGATGAGCAAATGGGGAATTTGGGGTTCGATCCTGTTTCAGTCTGCAAGCTGGGCAGATGTCCTGTTTTAGTCTCAATTTGACCATTTTTTCAACACAAAATCTGCACTAGGGGCTCCAATTCTTGTTTCAACATTTGCTAGATTTTGGTTTTCTATGTATGTACGGCATGCCCCAACAAAGTGAGGAAATAAATCCATTGGTCAACCCCCTTTCTGATGCCAGTTGAAGGGGTAAACGGAAAAGTTTTCGTCAGCACATGCCAGAGTTTCCTTGAAGAGGGGGCTCCGGAGTAGGAATCCTTCCTAAGCCTATATGGAGTAATATCATGTCCATACAAATGTGCTAGGAGGTAAAGAGAGCCAAGATACAAACCCGAGGTGTGATCGGTTTCACCCGCATCGCTTGCTATATATGCAGGAAGGATCTATACGTACACCTAAACCACCTCCCCCTTCGGACGATCCCGAGGGAATACTATAACAACTCCGGACCGTCTGAATCCCGCCAAAAATAAGGGTTTGACATACCATGTGTGTTAGAGTGTGGCATGAGCCTTGGATGCCCAATATTCCCTCACTCTTTGTGATATGGGTTTGCCCGATCTTCTCGATGAACTCACACGATAACAAGGATCTGATAACTTGTGTCTCTCCACGAACTCTCCGGCTAATTCCTGATGCCAATTGCAACAGCAACCAATCCCTTGGATATTCGTAAATCCACACACTTGCACGAGCAGCCACTGACTACTAGTGGTCCTGTATCAACTAATTCCTAGTGGAATAGTGGATAACACGCAAAACTTGCAATATGAATTCCTGATGAATGCTACAAGCAATCAACAATGGAGTTTCTAGGGTTTTATGAATAAAGGTAGTCTAACCTTTCACACGCAGGTGAAGAAGTATATAAGAGGGGCTAGGGGGTGCGGCCACACCTTTGGATGCGCAAGCACAGACCTAGACCCACTAGGACTCGTACCAGATTAGGTTTGGACTCGGACTAAGGGATACAAACCGACCCACAAGGGGGTGCGGCCAAACCAGCCACGCAGGGCCTTTATTGGACTCGTGGGGGGACTCTCTCCCAACCATAGACATCCTCTTATGTTTGGAGAGAAATATCCTTAGGCGCAGGGGCTTCTCTCCTAACCATAGACAGTCTCTTATGTTTGGAGAGAACATAAACAGACCAAAAATCTTCATTCTTCCTCCTCCTTCTCCCTTGGGCTTGCATGATCATCTTCCTCCATGAGTGCTCCAATGTTTTGCTCCATGACTCCATGCTCCTTGCCTCCCATAATGTTTGTGTTATCAATAACCTGAATCATACATAAGTGTAGGGATTTAGGTAGTATAAAATTCTTATAAGAACAAACATCATAATTTAAAAGGAGTGAGTTCACCTGCTGTTCTAATAGTTTAGTTCTTGATCTTGTCATTGGACCAATTCTAACTTCATCATGCTTCTCTTGAACAGCAACATCATCATCAATAAGAGGAATAACAAATGTGTTAGGGATGTCCTCATCATCCTCCCCCCCTTGAAAAGGCGTCGACCTCGACGCATCAAGGTCATCTCCATGGTATGGTGAAAGATCAGCAACATTGAACGAATGACTCACACCAAACTCATCACCAGGAAGATCAATTGTGTATGCATTATCATTAATCTTGTGAAGCACTTTATAAGGACCAGCACCACGGGGCATCAACTTGGACTTGCGCAATTGGGGAAACCTATCCTTGCGAAAATGAACCCACACCAAATCCCCGGGCTGAAAAAGTACCTCCTTCCTCTTCTTGTTTCTCCTCTCAGCCACATGTCTTCCTGTTTTCTCAATTGCTTCCTTGGTCTTCTCATGGATCTTCTTAACATAATCAGCTCGTTTTGAAGCCTCCATATTAACTCTCTCATCCACAGGAAGTGGCAGTAAATCAAGTGGTGTTATGGGTTTGAAACCATATACCACCTCAAACGGGCATAGCTGAGTGGTAGAATGCACAGCCCTGTTGTATGCAAACTCAACATGAGGCAAACACTCCTCCCACTCCCGCAGGTTCTTTTTAATCATGGCTCGCAGCAATGTGGATAATGTGCGATTCACCACCTCCGTTTGTCCATCAGTTTGGGGGTGACAAGTAGTGGAAAATAGCAGTTTTGTTCCCAGCTTCCCCCAAAGTGTCTTCCAGAAATAGCTCATGAACTTGACATCACGATCAGAAACAATAGTCTTGGGTACTCCATGTAATCTCACTATGTCCCTGAAAAACAGATTAGCAACATGCGACGCATCGTCGCTCTTGTGGCATGCAATAAAATGTGACATTTTAGAGAATCTATCAACTACCACAAATATTGAATCATGTCCTCTTTTAGTCCTAGGCAATCCTAACACAAAATCCATACTAATGTCTTGCCAAGGTGTAGTAGGTGCAGGAAGAGGAGTATATAAACCATGAGGTTTCAGTTTTGACTTAGCCTTGTTGCAAGTGATGCAACGTCTCACAAACCTCTCAACATCTCTTCTCATACGTGGCCAATAGAAGTGATCAGCCAACATCATCAATGTTTTCTCCCTCCCAAAGTGTCCCATTAAACCACCACTGTGTGATTCCTGCAACAAGAACAAACGCAAGGACGACTCGGGCACACATTATTTGTTAGCTCTAAACAAATATACATCATGCAAATGAAATTTATCCCATGCTTTCACAGTAGTACAATGTGCATATGCATGTTTAAAATCATTATCTTGAGCATACAAATCTTTAACACTCTCCAAACCAGGAACTTTCACATCCAATTGAGTTAATAGCATACTTTTCCTAGAGAGAGCATCAGCAACAACATTATCTTTGCCTTTCTTATATTTAATTATGTATGGGAATGACTCAATGAATTCAACCCACTTAGCATGTCTTTTATTAAGGCTAGATTGGCTCTTTAAAAATCTCAATGCTTCATGATCAGAATGTATGATAAATTCTTTTGGCCACAAATAATGTTTCCAAACCTCAAGAACTCTAACAAGTGCATACAATTCTTTATCATAAACAGAATAGTTCAATTGGGCACCATGCAATTTCTCAGAAAAATAAGCAACAGGTTTATTTTCTTGCATAAGCACACCACCAATACCAATACCACTTGCATCACACTCAATTTCGAATTGTTTGTTGAAATTAGGCAATATTAACAATGGGGCCGAAATCAATTTGTTCTTAATCTCATCAAAAGCAATATCTTGTTCTACCCCCCATGTAAAATCAACACCCTTCTTAGTTAAATCATTCAAAGGTGCAGCAAGAGTACTAAAACCCTTGACAAATCTTCTATAGAAACCAGCCAATCCATTAAAACTTCTCACTTGACTAACATTAGTTGGAATAGGCCAATTCTTAATAGCTTCAATTTTAGATTCATCAACTTCAATGCCATGTTTAGATACAACATATCCCAGAAAAATGACCTTATCTTTGCAAAAAGAACATTTAGCAAGATTACCATATAATTGATTTGCTCTTAAAACATGCAAGACTTGTCTAATGTGATCAACATGCTCAGTTTCATTGTGGCTATATATGAGAATATCATCAAAATAAACCACCACAAATTTTCCAATGAACTCTCTCAAAACATGGTTCATAAGTCTCATGAAAGTACTAGGTGCATTAGTTAAACCAAAAGGCATCACTAACCATTCATATAAACCAAATTTAGTTTTGAAAGCAGTTTTCCATTCATCCCCTTCTTTCATTCTAATTTGATGGTAACCACTACGCAAATCAATTTTAGAGAACACAGCAGCACCACTTAATTCATCTAACATGTCCTCCAAACGAGGTATAGGATGACGATAACGAATAGTGATGTTGTTAATGGCTCTACAATCAACACACATGCGCCAAGTACCATCTTTCTTAGGCACTAAAATAACAGGAACAGCACATGGAGATAAGCTAATACGAATATAACCTTTGTCGAGTAGCTCCTGCACTTGTTTCTGAATTTCCTTGGTTTCTTGGGGATTAGTCCTGTAAGGGGCTCGGTTTGGCAATGTTGCTCCAGGGATTAAATCAATCTGATGCTCAATGCCACGCAATGGTGGCATCCCTGCTGGTACCTCTTCTGGAAAAACATCATCAAAATCCTGCAACACATGAGAGACACCAAGAGGAATAGGGGTCATGTCAGAAGAAACCAAAATTTCTCCCTTGTGCATGAGCACTATAGGAAGCATAGTAGGGTCCTCTCCAAACTCTCTCAAATCCTCTTTGGTGGCTAGCATACATAATAGGTTCACTCCCTCACTTTTATTTTTACCACTCAGCTTATTTTTTTCACTCATAGAAGGAGTACTCTCTTGTTTTTCTCTCTCACTCTCAGTCTCTAAATTCACTTCAGTTTTTTGACGAGACTCATTTACAATTTGCTGTGGTGTCATAGGTCTCAAAATAATATCCTTCCCATGCCAATTCAACTGGTAGGTGTTTGCTCTCCCATTATGTGTAACATTCCTGTCAAACTGCCATGGTCTTCCAAGCAACATGTGACAAACAGACATAGGCACAACATCACATTCAATGGTGTCAGTATAGGGCCCAATCTGAAACTCAACTCTCACCATGTAGCTCACCTTCATCTCTCCTTTATCACTCAGCCACTGTATATAATAAGGATGAGGGTGTGGAATATATTTCAATTTCAGCTTTGCACATAGGTCTTTACTAGCAAGATTTCTGCAACTCCCTCCATCAATAATAACTTTGCAAGCCATTTTAGGACCTACAATTGCCTTGGTTTGGAAAAAATTGCACCTTTGATTTTCTGGAGAAGGAATAACACTCAAAGCAGC
Source organism: Alopecurus myosuroides (assembly GCA_028641055.1). Taxonomy (NCBI): domain Eukaryota; kingdom Viridiplantae; phylum Streptophyta; class Magnoliopsida; order Poales; family Poaceae; genus Alopecurus; species Alopecurus myosuroides. The sequence goes on along the minus strand of CM054059.1, from coordinate 340,407,347 downwards.
AGCTTTTTGGGAGCAAACAATAGTTGGGTAATGTGTAGCATAAGCATCCAATGGACCTCCTTGCTCATCACAATCATCCTCCTCATTAGGATCAGCATCATCTCCAGTTTCATACTCATTTTCTGCATTAATAAACATGATCTTTTTATTTGGGCATTCCCTCTTAAAGTGGCCTTTTCCACCACAAGTATGACAAGACATATCTCTATTTCGAGCTGTGGAAGAAGTGGATCCACTAGCACTTGCTGCTGGTTGCACTTGCCTCCTAGAGGTGGAGGGTGTGCTCTCGGCCTTGGGTGTAGAAACCCCACGGCTAGGTGCTGGCTGTGATGATGGAGAAGAAAAATTACTATTTCGAGGTGAAAACAGCCTTCTAGCACTCAATTTTGCCTCTTCGGCTAGCTGTGATTCGGCCTCCTTAGCATGATCAAGCAATTCATTCATATCATTATATTGGAGGTGCCTCACTATGCTTCTGATTTTAAATTGCAAACCTGAGAGAAAACGTTGCATAGTATGTTCTGGTTCTTCTCTCACTTTAGCCCTCTGAAGAATCAACTCCATCTCTCTATAATAAGCATCAACAGATAATGTACCTTGCTTCAATTGCTGCAATTTATCATGTAATGATCTCACATAATTCTTTGGCACAAATCTGTTCCTCATGAGTTGCTTCATAGTAGCCCAAGTAATCACTTCAGGATCACCATTTTCTGCCCTCAGTTTGGTAATATTATCCCACCACAATAGAGCATAACCATCAAAACTAGCAGAAGCCAATTTAATCTTCCTATCCTTAGTGTACTCATGCAATCTCCATAGCTTCTCAATTTTCAGCTCCCACATCAAATATTCCTCAACATCATCATGATCAAAAGAGAAAGGAGGAATAGAAAATTTTGGCTTGCCCAAACCATCATCTTCTCTAGTATTATTTGGAGCTTGTACTCTTCTAGCATGAAAATCACCACGGCCATGATAAGCTTGCACTCGGCCTGGTTCCCAATCATCATGATCTCTGTGCTCTAATTGAGTAGTCAATTGTGTGATTTGCCTAGTCAAATTGGTGAGAGATTCTTGCATAATATCAACAGATTCTTGAGAAGCAGCTTTCTCAATTTTAATATCTATTTGCTGTAAATCCCTCCTCAAATTCTCATCATAGGCATCAAGTTTTTTATCCATTCGGGTGGCTACCACTTCATCATATTCATCAAGTTTTGTATCAATTCTTGAGCTGATCATATCTCTAAATTTGGAGAGATCTCCCCAAGTAAGAGGATCATCCAAAGTCTTCTTAGCAGCAGCCTCAGTAGGTTTCCCAGCATTCTTGTCCACCTGCACATTACTAGCCAAAGAGGAATTGTCCATGTATTAATGTGTTAGTGAAAACAAAAATATAGTATGTGGTGTTCTCTCACAACTCACTCAAAACAGCAAAGCAATGAGGTTAACTTACTGTTCCAAAGTGAATAGCAATACTTACCACAAGCAAACAGTAGTACTATGGCTTGGTGTGAATAAAAGAATACCCAGGGATTTTAGCTAACACAAGGCAAAGCAGGATATATAGTGGGGCTTGGTATGGATACCTAACAACACCAATAACAAGTCCTATTTGCTGTTTGTGATGACTGAAAAATAGCACCTAGGAAACACACACCAAAGTGGAGACAATTGTGGCAATGCAATTATATGGATGGAAATATTGCAATGCTCTGGAAAGACAATAGCTATGCTCCAAATTATCACAGGCACAAGATTGCTCAATGGAAAAGAAAATGTCAATATAGTAGTGTGAAACTGCTCCAAGAACAATATAGGAATAGATCACTAGGCCTTTTTCTCTTTTCACAATTCTGTTTTTCGCTTTTTCTCTTTTCTGTTTTTCTATTTTTTTTTATACTTTTATAGCTGGCCAAAATAAACTAGGAGCAAAAATAAACACAATGGTAACAATGTGACACAAATGATATGAAATTGAGCAGCCTGGAAGGAGCAAAAGGTAGCTATTCTTTTGGGAAAGGTACCTAAAATTTGCTTTAGACAGGCAGTAGCTATAGTTCACAAAGTTTGGAAACGAAAACCTAAAGAAAGTGTAACCGAAAACTAAAAGGAAAAAGGAAACTAGAAGGGGCAGAACTCACGGCAGAGAAAAGCGAAGAATTTCGCTCACGGCAGCCTGCCGTGGCACCAAAATGGCCAAAAACGCTGCCGTACAGCAGCAGGTCGCGCGCGCGCACAAAGGCAGAGGGTGGCTATGGTTTTGCGCGGGCGGCAGGTACTCGCGGCAGCGAAACGCGCCGATTTGCTGCCGCGGCAGCGCGCAGCGCTCGGACTGGTAAGCGTGAGACAGGGCTCGGGGGCGGTTTTGTAAGCGCGCAACGGGGCCGATTCCGACTGCGGGTGGGAGTCCGGCGGCGGCAGAGAAACGACTGTTTTCCTGCCGCGGTACAAACCCGAATCCAACTCGAATTGGGTGTATATATGGATCGGATTGGGGTTTTTGGATGGAAAATTGTGGGCAGCCGTGGAAGAACTTGAAGAACACTTAGAACCCTAAACCTAGACCGAAAGAAAAAGAGAAAAGAAACACAAAAATCAAACACAAAACAGCAACTAAAACTTGAGAGAGGTGATGATCTAGGGCTATGGCTCGAACTAATCCTATTTTTTGTGGCTTTTTCGGTGGGTAGGTAATGAAAACAAGAACTAATCTATAAGATCACGATAGCTCACCGAGTTAACCTGTAAATCTGATACCAAGATGATATGGGGTTGCCCGATCTTCTCGATGAACTCACACGATAACAAGGATCTGATAACTTGTGTCTCTCCACGAACTCTCCGGCTAATTCCTGATGCCAATTGCAACAGCAACCAATCCCTTGGATATTCGTAAATCCACACACTTGCACGAGCAGCCACTGACTACTAGTGGTCCTGTATCAACTAATTCCCAGTGGAATAGTGGATAACACGCAAAACTTGCAATATGAATTCCTGATGAATGCTACAAGCAATCAACAATGGAGTTTCTAGGGTCTTATGAATAAAGGTAGTCTAACCTTTCACACGCAGGTGAAGAAGTATATAAGAGGGGCTAGGGGGTGCGGCCACACCTTTGGATGCGCAAGCACAGACCTAGACCCACTAGGACTCGTACCAGATTAGGTTTGGACTCGGACTAAGGGATACAAACCGACCCACAAGGGGGTGCGGCCAAACCAGCCACGCAGGGCCTTTATTGGACTCGTGGGGGGACTCTCTCCCAACCATAGACAACCTCTTATGTTTGGAGAGAAATATCCTTAGGCGCAGGGGCTTCTCTCCTAACCATAGACAGTCTCTTATGTTTGGAGAGAACATAAACAGACCAAAATCTTCATTCTTCCTCCTCCTTCTCCCTTGGGCTTGCATGATCATCTTCCTCCATGAGTGCTCCAATGTTTTGCTCCATGACTCCATGCTCCTTGCCTCCCATAATGTTTGTGTTATCAATAACCTGAATCATACATAAGTGTAGGGATTTAGGTAGTATAAAATTCTCATAAGAACAAACATCATAATTTAAAAGGAGTGAGTTCACCTGCTGTTCTAATAGTTTAGTTCTTGATCTTGTCATTGGACCAATTCTAACTTCATCATGCTTCTCTTGAACAGCAACATCATCATCAATAGGAGGAATAACAAATGTGTTAGGGATGTCCTCATCACTTTGTGTTACGGCTCATCGGCGTCAGATTCTCTCTAATGGGTTCTAGGAGTACTCAGAGCCCGAAACTCCCGGTTCTGAAGGAACGGGGGGAATTTCACCAATAGGTCGGCCCTACCATTGTCTTGGGTGTTCCTTGGGCCTAATCGAACACAACCGAGCAATTATTTCCACTTTTCTACCACCTTTCCGGCTCATAGAGGGTCCAAAACGACAGTTCCGTCCTTTTCTTCCGCGGGACTAGGGTTTCTCCGGAGATAGGCTCCGGGGCGTGTGAATCCCACAAAAACCTGGGGTATGCCATATAATGTGTGTTAGAGTGTGGCATGGGTCTTGGATGCCCAATATTACCTCACTCTCTGTGTTATGGCTTCACCGGCGTTGGATTCTCTCCCTCGGGTTCCAAGGTGCTACTTAGAGCCCGAAACTCCTGGATCTGACGGAACTGGGGAATCTTGCCAAGAGGTGGGACCCAAATTTGTCTTGGGTGTTCCTTGGTCCTAACCTCACATAACCAACCAATTAGTTCCACTTTGCTACCCCTTTCCGGCTCACGTAGAGGGGCCAGATCGGCAGTTCCGCCCTTTTCTCCGACAGGCCTAGGGTTTCTCCGGAGAGGAGCTCCAGAGCGTCTTAATCCCACCCAAGACTAGGGTATCACGTAACATGTTTGTTAGAGTGTGTGGCATGGGTCTTGGAAGCCCAATATTCCCTCACTCTTTGTGTTAGGGATTCACCGGCGTCAGATTCTCTCTAGTTGTTGCAGGACTACTCATGGACAAAAACTCCCGGATCTGACGGAGAACGGGGGGCGGGATCTTGCCACTAGGTGGGCCCTACCATTATCTTGGGTGTTCCTTGGTCCTAACAAAACAAAACAAGCAATTATTTACACTTTTCTACCCCCTTCCGGCTCACGTAGAGGGTCCATAATGGCAGTTCCGTCCTTTTTTTTAACGGGCCTAGGGTTTCTCCGGAGAGGAGATCCAGAGCGTCTTAATCCCACCCAAACCTATGGTATGCCATACCATGTGTGTCAGAGTGTGGCATGGGTCCTGAATCCCCAATATTCCCTTACTCTTTGTGTTATGGCTTCACCGGCGTCGGATTCTCTCTCGTGGGTTCAAGGACTACTCAGAGCCCGAAACTCCCGGATCTGATGGAACGGAGGAAATCTTGCCACTAGGTGGGCCCTACCATTGTATTGGTTGTTCCTTGGGCCTAACCTAACACAACTGAGCAATTAGTTCCACTTTGCTACCCCTTCCGGCTCACGTAGAGGGTCTAGAACAGCAGTTTCGTCCTTTTCACCAACAGACATAGGGTTTCTACGAAGAGGAGCTCCAGTGCGTCTTAATCCCACCCAATCCTGGGGTATCACATAACATGTTTGTTGGAGCGTGGCATGGGTCTTGGATGCCCAATATTCCTTCACTCTTTGTGTTAGGGCTTCACCGGCGTCGGATTCTCTCTCGCCAGTTCCAGGGCTACTCAGAGCCCGAAACTCCCGAATCTGACAGAACAGGGGGAATCTTTCCAAGAGGTGGTCCCTACCGTATTCTTGGGTGTTCCTTGGGCCTAATCTAAGAGAACCAAACAATTAGTTCCGCTTTGCTACCCCCTTCCGTCTCACGTAGAGAGGTGCCAGATCGGCAGTTTCGTCCTTTTTCTGGAGGGGGTAGGGTTTCTCCGGAGAGGAGCTCTAGTGTGTCTTAATCCCACCAAGGCCTAGGGTATCACATACCATGTGTCTTATAGTGTGGCATGTGTCTTCGATGACAAATATTGCCTCAATCTTTGTGTTATGGCTTCACTGGCGTCAGATTCTCTCTCGCGGGTTCCAGGGCTATATATACTCAGAGCCCGAAACTCCTAGATCTGACGGAACAGGGGGGGAATATTCTCAAGAGGTGGGCCCTACCATAGTCTTGGGTGTTCCCTTGGGCCTAACCTAACAGAACCAAGCAACTAGTTCCACTTTGCTACCCCCTTCCGGCTCATATAGAGGGGACAGATCGGCAGTTCCGTCCTTTTCTCCAGGGGGGCTAGGGTTTCTCCGAAGAGGAGCTTCAGATCGTCTTAATAACACCCAAGACTAGGGTATAACATAAAATGTTTGTTAGAGGGTGGAATGGGTATTGGATGCACAATATTCCCTCACTCTTTGTATTAGGTCTTCACCGGCGTGAGATTCTCTCTAGTTGTTGCATGAATGAAACTCCCAGATCCTACGGAACAGGGGGATCTTGCCAAGAGGTTCGCCTTGGATGCCCAAGATTCCCTCACTCTTTGTGTTAGGGCTTCACCGACGTTAGATTCTCTCTAATGGGTTCCAGGATACTGAGAGCCCGAAACTCTCGGATCTGACTGGACGGGGGGAATATTTCCAAGATGAGGGCCCTACCATTGTCTTGGGTGTTCTTTGGGCCTAACCTAACACAACCAAGCAATTAGTTCCACTTTGCTACCCCTTTCTATCTCACGTAGAGGGTATATAACGACAATTCCGTCCTTTTCTTTAGCGGCCCTAGGGTATCTCCGGAGAGGAGCTTCAGAGCGTCTGAATCCCACCCAAGCCTAGGGTATTCCATACCATGTGTCTTATTGTTTGGCATGTGTCTTTGATGCCCAATATTGCCTCAATCTTTGTGTTATGGCTTCACCAGCGTCGGATTCTCGCTCGCGCGTTCTAAGGCTACTCAAACCACGAAACTCCCGGATCTGACGGAATGGGGGGGATCTTGCCAAGAGGTGGGACCTACATTGTCTTGGGTGTTCTTTGGGACTAACCTAACACAACCAAACAATTGTTTCCACCTTTCTACACCCTTCTGGCTCACCTAGAGGGGGCTAGACCGGTAGTACCGTCCTTTTCTCCAATGGGCCTAGGGTTTCTCCGGAGAGGAGCTATGAAGCGTCTTAATCCCACCCAAGCCTAGGGTATCACATAACATGTTTTTTATAGTGTGGCATGGGTCTTGGATGCCCAAGATCCCCTCACTCTTTGTGTTAGGGCTTCACCGGCGTTAGATTCTCTCTCGCGGGTTCTAGGGCTACTCATAGCCCGAAACTTCCGGATCTGACGGAACGGGGGGAATATTGCCAGGACGTGATCCCTACCATTGTATTGGGTGTTAGTTGGGCCTAAGCTAACATAACCAAGCAATTATTTCCGCTTTGCTACCACCTTTCGGCTCACGCAGAGGGGCCAGGTCGGGAGTTCCGTCCTTTTCTCCAACGAACCTAGGGTTTCTCCGGAGAGGAGCTCCGGAGCGTCTTAATCCCAACCAAGCCTAGCGTATCACATAACATGTTTTTAAGAGTGTGTAATGGGTCTTGTATGCAAAAGATTCCCTCACTCTTTGTGTTAGAGTTTCACCGGCGTTATATTCTCTCTAGTTGTTGCAGGACTACTCACGGACCAGAACTCCCGGATCTAACGGAACGGGGGGATCTTGCCAATAGGTGGCCCTACCATTGCCTTGGTTGTTACTTGGGCCTAAACCAAGACAACCAAGCAATTTTTTACACCTTGCTACCCAATTTCGGCTCACGTAGAGGGTCCAGAACGACAGTTCCGTCCTTTTTTCCAACGGGCCTAGGGTTTCTCCGGAGAGGAGCCCCGGAGCGTCTAAATCCCACCCAAGCCTAGCGTATGCCATACCATGTGTGTCAGAGTGTGGCATGGGTCCTGGATTCCCAATATTCCCTCACTCTCTGTGTTATGGCTTCATCGGCGTCGGATTCTCTCTCGTGGGTTCCAGGACTACTCATATAGCCCGAAACTCCCGGATCTGACGAAGAACGAGGGGAATCTTGCCTAGAGGTGGGCCCTACCATGGTCTTGGGTGTTCCTTGGGCCTAAAATAACACAACCGAGCAATTAGTTCCACTTTGCTACCCCCTTCCGGCTCACGTAGAGGGGCGAGAACACCAGTTCCGTCTTTTTCCCTAGCGGGGCTATGGTTTCTCCGAAGAGGGGTTTCGGAGCGTCTGAATACCACCCAAACCAAGGGTTTGCCATACCACGTGTGTTATATTGTGGCACGTGCCTTGTATTCCTAAGATCCCCTCACTCTTTGTGTTAGGGCTTCACCGACGTCAGATTCTCTCTAATGGGTTAGAGGACTACTCAGAGCCCGAAACTCCCGGATCTGAAGGAACGGGGGGATCTTTCCAATAGGTGGGCCCTACCGTTGTCTTGGGTGTTCCTTGGTCCTAACCTAACACAACCAAGCAATTAGTTCCACCTTGCTACCCCCTTCCGGCTGACGTAGAGGGGCTATATCGGCCGTTCCGTCCTTTTCTCCAACGGGCCTAGGGTTTCTCCGGAGAGGATCTACAGAGCGTCTTAATCCCACCGAAGCCTAGAATATCACATAACATGTCTGATAGGGATATGCCTAAGGATTGTGTTATCACAAGCATGAATGGAGAGTTGATAGAATACAACATGACCATGCTGAAAACAATCATTCAAGATGTTGAAAACAAGATCAAAATGGTGAAAACAATGAAGCAAGATGGTGAAAACAATTCATAACAATTGTTATTTCAATAAAACAATTGTTATTCATCAAGACAAGGGGATAGGTGCCTCCACCAAGTCAAATGCACCATAGAAATCCTATTTTCGAATAGGTATGGTTTGTATACCATGTTTGGCCGAATCCCTTAAAGGTGGATCGGTTTGTATCTCTCTTATAGTCCAAGTTGGACTCCTATTCCTAATAGGAGTCCTAGTCCTAGTAGGAGGTGGATGCTTGCGCAGGGAGGCCTTGTGGCCGCACCCCCACCTATTTATTCATGCCACCTGCGTGTGGAAAAGGAGAGAACAAGTTAGACCAAAGAAACTCTAGCCTTGAGATTGTATTGCTGCTAAGCATTCATCCTGAAGTATTACCAAGTCAAAGTTGCGTGATATCTTGTTATTCCATTGGGAATAGGGGGATACAGGACCACTTGTAATCTTTGATTACTTGTGCAAGAGTGTGTAGTTGAGAATATCCAAAGGGTTTGATTGTTGTTGCATCTGGCAACAGGGGTCATCCAAGTGAGAGGTCTCGGTGTAGCACAAGTTATTAGAAAATACAGAATATCCATAAAGAGATAGAGAAGCTCATTGAGAAGATTGGGACACCCCATATCAATGTCTGTTAGAGTGTGGCATGGGTCTTGGATGCCCAATATTCCCTCACTCTTTGTGTTAGGGCTTCACCGGCGTCAGATTCTTGATCTCTCGCGGGTTCTAGGGGCTATTACTCATATCCCGAAACTCCTGGATCTGATGGAACTGGGGGAATCTTGCCAAGAGGTGGGCCCTACCATTGTCTTGGGTGTTCCTTGGGCCTAATTAACCTAACATAACCAAACAACTAGTTCCGCTTTGCTACCCCCATCCGGCTCACGTAGAGGGGCTAAATTGGCAGTTCCGTCCTTTTCTCAAACGGGCCTAGGGTTTTTCCGGAGAGGATCCACGAAGCGTGTTAATCCCACCCAAGCCTATGGTATCACATAACATGTTTGTTAAAGTGTGGCATGGGTTTTGGGTGCACAAGATTCCCTCACTCTTTGTCTTAGGGCTTCACCGGCGTCAGATTCTCTCTCTCGGGTTCTAGGACTACTCAGAGCCCGAAACTCCCGGATCCGACGGAACGGGGGGAATCTTGACAAGAGGTGGGCCCTACCATTTTCTTGGGTGTTACTTGGGCCTAACCTAACACAACCAAGAAATCAGTTCCACTTTTCTATCCCCTTCCGGCTCACGTAGAGGGGCCAGAACGACATATTACTCTTTTTCTCCAGCAGGCCTAGGGTTTTTCCGGAGAGGGGTTCCAGAGCGTCTCAATCCGACCCAAACCAAGGGTTTGCCATACCATGTGTGTTAGAGTGTGGCATGCGCCTTGGATGCCCAAGATTCCCTCACTCTTTGTGTTAGGGCTTCACCGGCGTCAGATTCTTTCTCGGAGGGTTCCACGATACTCAGAGCCCGAAACACTCGGATTTGACTGGACGGGAGGAATATTTCCAAGATGTGGGCCCTACCATTTTCTTGGGTGTTCTTTGGGCCTAACCTAACACAACCAAGCAAATAGTTCCACTTTGCTACCCCTTTCTGTCTCACGTAGAGGGTCTATAATGACAATTCCGTCCTTTTCTTTAGCGGCCCTAGGGTATCTCTGGAGAGGAGCTTCAGAGCGTCTGAATCCCACCCAAACCTAGAGTATTCCATACCATGTGTCTTATAGTGTGGCATGTGTCTTCGATGCCCAATATTGCCTCAATCTTTGTGTTATGGCTTCACCAGCGTCGGATTCTCGCTCGCGGGTTCTAGGACTACTCAAAGCACGAAACTTCCAGATCTGACGGAACGGGGGGAATCTTTCCAAGAGGTGGGAGCTACATTGTCTTGGGTGTTCCTTAGGACTAACCTAACACAACCAAACAATTGGTTCCACTTTGGTACCCCCTTCCGGCTCACCTAGAGGGGGCTAGACCGGTAGTTCCATTCTTTTCACCAACGGGCCTAGGGTTTCTCCGGAGAGGAGCTCCGAAGCGTCTTAATCCCACCCAAGCCTAGGGTATCACATAACATGTTTTTAGCGTGTGGAATGGGTCTTGGATGCGCAAGATCCCCTCACTCTTTGTGTTAGGGCTTCACCGGCGTTAGATACTCTCTCGCGGGTTCCAGGGCTACTCATAGCACGAAACTTCTGGATCTGACGGAACAGGGGGAATATTGCCAAGAGGTGGGCCCTACTATTGTCTTGGGTGTTATTTGGGACTAACCTAACATAACCAAGCAATTAGTTCCGCTTTGCTACCCCCATTCGGCTCACGCAGAGGGGCCAGGTCGGTAGTTCCGTCCTTATCTCCAACGGGCCTAGGGTTTCTCCGGAGAGGAGCTCCGGAGCGTCTTAATCCCACCCAAGCCTATAGTATCACATAACATGTTTTTTAGAGTGTGGAATGGGTCTTGTATGCAAAATATTCCCTCACTCTTTTTGTTATGGTTTCACCGACGTCATATTCTCTCTAGTTGTTGCAGGACTATACTCACGGACCGAAACTCCCGGATCTGACGAAACGGGGGGATCTTGCCAAGAGGTGGCCCCTACCATTGTCTTGGTTGTTCCTTGGGCCTAAACCAACTGAACCAAGCAATTTTTTACACCTTGCTACCCAATTTCGGCCCACGTAGAGGGTCAAGAACGACAGTTCCGTCCTTTGTTCCAGCGGGCCTAGGGTTTCTCCGGAGAGGAGCCCCGGAGCATCTGAATCCCACCCAAGCCTAGCGTATGCCATACCATGTGTGTTATAGTGTGGAATGGGTCATGGATTCCCAATATTCCCTCACTCTCTGTGTTATGGCTTCACCGGCGTCAGATTCTATCTCGTGGGTTCCAGACTACTCATATAGCCCGAAACTCCCGGATCTGACGAAGAACGGGGGGAATCTTGCCTAGAGGTGGGCCCTACCATTTTCTTTGGTGTTCCTTGGGGCTAACCTAACACAACCAAGCAATTAGTTCCACCTTGCTACCCCCTTCCGGCTCACGTAGAGGGGCGAAAACAACAGTCCCGTCTTTTTCCCTAGCGGGGCTAGGGTTTCTCCGGAGAGGGGTTCCGGAGCGTATGAATACCACCCAAACCAAGGGTTTGCCATACAACGTGTCTTATATTGTGGCACGTTCCTTGGATTCCTAAGATCCCCTCACTCTTTGTGTTAGGGCTTCACAGACGTCAGATTCTCTCTAATGGGTTAGAGGACTACTCAGAGCCCGAAACTCCCGGATCTGAAGGAACGGGGGGATCTTTTCAATAGGTGGGCCCTACCATTGTCTTGGGTGTTCCTTGGGCCTAACCTAACACAACCAAGCAATTAGTTCCACTTCGCTACCCCCTTCCGGCTCACGTAGAGGGGCTATATCGGCAGTTCCCTCCTTTTCTCCAACGGGCCTAGGGTTTCTCTGGAGAGGATTCACAGAGCGTCTTAATCCCACCCAAGCCTAGAATATCACATAACATGTTTGTATCTCTCTTATAGTCCAAGTTGGACTCCTAGTCCTAATAGGAGTCCTAGTCCTAGTAGGAGGTGGATGCTTGCGCAGGGAGGCCTTGTGGCCGCACCCCCACCTATTTATTCATGCCACCTGCGTGTGGAAAAGGAGAGAACAAGTTAGACCAAAGAAACTCTAGCCTTGAGATTGTATTGCTGCTAAGCATTCATCCTGAAGTATTACCAAGTCAAAGTTGCGTGATATCTTGTTATTCCATTGGGAATAGGGGATACAGGACCACTTGTAATCTTTGATTACTTGTGCAAGAGTGTGTAGTTGAGAATATCCAAAGGGTTTGATTGTTGTTGCATCTGGCAACAGGGGTCATCCAAGTGAGAGGTCTCGGTGTAGCACAAGTTATTAGAAAATACAGAATACCCATAAAGAGATAGAGAAGCTCATTGAGAAGATTGGGACACCCCATATCAATGTCTGTTAGAGTGTGGCATGGGTCTTGGATGCCCAATATTTCCTCACTCTTTGTGTTAGGGCTTCACCGGCGTCAGATTCTCGATCTCTCGCGGGTTCTAGGGGCTATTACTCATAGCCCGAAACTCCTGGATCTGACGGAACTGGGGGAATCTTGCCAAGAGGTGGGCCCTACCATTGTGTTGGGTGTTCCTTGGGCCTAATTAACCTAACAGAACCAAACAATTAGTTCCGCTTTGCTACCCCCATCCGGCTCACGTAGAGGGGCTAAATCGGCAGTTCCGTCCTTTTCTCCAACGGGCCTAGAGTTTTTCCGGAGAGGAGCTACGGAGCGTGTTAATCCCACCCAAGCCTATGGTATCACATTACATGTTTGTTAGAGTGTGGCATGGGTTTTGGATGCACAAGATTCCCTCACTCTTTGTCTTAGGGCTTCACTGGCGTCACATTCTCTCTCTCGGGTTCTAGGACTACTCACAGACCGAAACTCCCGGATCCGATGGAACGAGGGAATCTTGCCAAGAGGTGGGCCCTACCATTTTCTTGGGTGTTACTTGGGCCTAACCTAACACAACCAAGCAATCAGTTCCACTTTGCTATCCCCTTCCGGCTCACGTAGAGGGGCCAGAATGACAGATTCATCTTTTTCTCCAGCAGGCCTAGGGTTTTTCCGGAGAGGGGTTCCAGAGCGTCTGAATCCCACCCAAACCAAGGGTTTGCCATAAAATGTGTGTTAGAGTGTGGCATGCGCCTTGGATTCCCAAGATTCCCTCACTCTTTGTGTTAGGGATTCACCGGCGTCAGATTCTTTCTCGTAGGGTTCCAGGATACTCAGAGCCCGAAACACTCGGATCTGACTGGACGGAAATATTTCCAAGATGTGGGCCCTACCATTGTCTTGGGTGTTCTTTGGTCCTAACCTAACACAACCAAGCAATTAGTTCCACTTTGCTACCCCTTTTCGTCTCACGTAGAGGGTCTATAAAGACAATTCCGTCCTTTTCTTTAGTGGCCCTAGGGTATCTCCGGAGAGGAGCTTCAGAGTGTCTCAATCCCACCCAAACCTAGGGTATTCCATACCATGTGCCTTACAGTGTGGCATGTGTCTTCAATGCCCAATATTGCCTCAATCTTTGTGTTATGGCTTCACCAGCGTCGGATTCTCACTCGCGAGTTCTAGGGCTATTCAAAGCACGAAACTCCCAGATCTGACGGAACGGGAGGAATCTTGCCAAGAGGTGGGACCTACATTGCCTTGGGTGTTCCTTGGGACTAACCTAACACAACCAAACAATTGGTTCCACTTTGTTACCCCCTTCTGGCTCACGTAGAGGGGGCTGGACCGGTAGGTCCATCCTTTTCTCCAACGGGCCTAGGGTTTCTCCGGAGAGGAGCTCCGAAGCGTCTTAATCCCACCAAAGCCTAGGTTATCACATAACATGTTTTTTAGCGTGTGGCATGGGTCTTGGATGCGCAAGATCTCCTCACTCTTTGTGTTAGGGCTTCACCGACGTTAGATTCTCTCTCGCAGGTTCCAGGGCTACTCATAGCCCGAAACTTCCGGATCTGGCGGAACAGGGGGAATATTGCCAAGAGGTGGGCCCTACCATTGTGTTGGGTGTTAGTTGGGACTAACCTAACATAACCAAGCAATTAGTTCTGCTTTGCTACCCCCATTCGGCTCACGCAGAGGGGCCATGTCGGTAGTTTCGTCCTTATCTCCAACGGGCCGAGGGTTTCTCCGGAGAGGAGCTCCGGAGCCTCTTAATCCCACCCAAGCCTAGAGTATTACATAATATGTTTTTTAGAGAGTGGAATGGGTCATGTATGCAAAATATTCCCTCACTCTTTGTGTTAGGGTTTCACCGGCGTCAGATTCTCTCTAGTTGTTGCAGGACTATACTCACAGACCGAAACTCCCGGATCTGACGGAACGGGGGGATCTTGCCAAGAGGTGGCCCCTACCATTGTCTTGGTTGTTCCTTGGGCCTAAACCAACAGAACCAAGCAATTTTTTACACCTTGCTACCCAATTTCGGCTCACATAGAGGGTCAAGAACGACAGTTCCGTCCTTTTTTCCAGCGGGCCTAGGGTTTCTCCGGAGAGGAGCCCCGGAGCGTATGAATCGCACCCAAGCCTAGCGTATTCCATACCATGTGTGTTAGAGTGTGCCATGGGTCATGGATTCCCAATATTCCCTCAATCTCTGTGTTATGGCTTCACCGGCGTCAGATTCTATCTCGTGGGTTCCAGACTACTCATATAGCCCGAAACTCCCGGATCTGATGGAGAACAGGGGGAATCATGCCTAGAGGTGGGCCCTACCATTGTCTCGGGTGTTCCTTAGGCCTAACCTAACATAACCTAGCAATTAGTTCCACTTTGCTACCCCCTTCCGGCTCACGTAGAGGGGCGAGAACAGCAGTTCCGTCTATTTCCCTAGCGGGGCTAGGGTTTCTCCGGAGAGGGGTCCGGAGCGTCTGAATACCACCCAAACCAAGTGTTTGCCATACCACGTGTGTTATATTGTGGCACTTGCCTTGGATTCCTAAGATCCCCTCACTCTTTGTGTCAGGGCTTCACCGACGTCAGATTCTCTCTACTGGGTTCGAGGACTACTCAGAATCCGAAACTCGCGGATCTGAAGGAACGGGGGGATCTTTCCAATAGGTGGGCCCTACTATTGTCTTGGGTGTTCCTTGGGCCTAACCTAACACAACCAAGCAATTATTTCCACTTTGCTACCCCCTTCCGGCTCATGTAGAGGGGCTAGATCGGCAGTTCCGTCCTTTTCTCCAACGGGCCTAGGGTTTCTCCGGAGCGGATCTATAGAGCGTCTTAATTCCACCCAAGCCTAGGGTATCACATAACATGTCTGTTAGACTCTGGCATGGGTCTTGGATGCCCAAGATTCCCTCACTCTTTGTGTTAGGGCTTCACCGGCGTCCGATTCTCGATCTCTCGCGGGTTCTAGGGGCTACTACTCATAGCCCGAAATTCCTGGATCTGACGGAACGGGGGGAATCTTGCCAAGAGGTGGGCCCTACCATTTTATTGGGTGTTCCTTGGGCCTAATTAACCTAACAGAACCAAACAATTAGTTCCGCTTTGCTACCCCCTTCCGGCTGACGTAGAGGGGCTAAATCGGCAGTTCCGTCCTTTTCTCCAACGGGCCTAGGGTTTCTCCGGAGAGGAGCTCCGGAGCGTGTTAAGCCCACCCAATACTATGGTATCACATAACATGTTTGTTAGAGTGTGGCATGGGTCTTGGAAGCACAAGATTCCCTCACTCTTCGTCTTAGGGCTTCACCGGCGTCAGATTCTCTCTCTCGGGTTCTAGGACTACTCAGAGCCCGAAACTCCCGCATCCGACTGAACGTTGGGAATCTTGCCAAGAGGTAGGCCCTACCATTTTATTGGGTGTTCCTTGGGCCTAACCTAACACAGTCAAGCAATCAGTTCCACTTTTCTATCCCCTTCCGGCTCACGTAGAGGGGCCAGAATGACAGATTCATCTTGTTCTCCAACATGCCTAGGGTTTTCCGGAGAGGGATTCCAGAGCGTCTGAATCCCACCCAAACCAAGGGTTTGGCATACCATGTGTGTTAGAGTGTGTCATGGGCCTTGGATGCCCATGTTTCCCTCACTCTTTGTGTTAGGGCTTCACCGGCATCAGATTCTCTTTTGCAGGTTCCAGGAGTACTTCGAGCTTGAAACTCCCCCTTCAGACGAACCCGAGGGAATACTATGAGAACATGTGGTAGATATTAGTTTTCCATCTACCTATATCCTACCCTAACACGACCAAACAAAATATTCCATTAGGACACCCCCTTCCGACGCTAGTGGAAAGGGTAGACGAACAAGTTGACTTTTCAGACAACATGCCAGAGTTTCGCTGAAGCGGGGGCTCCAGAGCATAGGAATCCCTAAAAAACCTAGATGGGGTCCAATCATGTCTATACAAGTGTGTTTGGAGGCGGAGAGAGATCCAAGATCCTAATAAGAGGTGTGACCGGTTTCACCGACATCACTTGTACAAAGGAAGGATTTTTCCACTACATCTCGAAACTCCCCCTTCAGATGAACCTAAGTGAATGTCTTATCAGAACTAGTGGTAGATATTAGTTCTCCATGTACCTTTGGCCTACCCTAACACAACCAAACAAAATATCCCATTGGGACACCCCTTCCGACGCTGGTGGAAGGGGTAGACGAAAAAGTTGACTTTGAGCATGAGAAGCCTACCACAGGCAAACTAAATATACAATTGGGACACCCCCTTCGGAGCTGAAATTTAGGGAGTTTCAATCAAACTTGAGTCAAAATAAAGATAATACATTCACACTAAAAAGAGCTTAATTAAGATAATAATAATTACAGTCAATACAAGCCTAAACTAGGTGGTGGCACTCCTCGGACCCACAGTTCGTGCAGGTTCCCGGCTGTGCAAGTGCCCAGCTGCAAATGGGCAGTTACATGGGAGGAAGAATGCGTTTGCTGGCGGGGCGGCAGGTTTCGGCCGTGCCCGCAACTCGTTGTCCGGCCGCGTCGCGTCGGCGTTGGTGCATGGTGGAGGCCGAGAGAATCTAATGGAGGAGTGCATGGGAAAGACGGGACGTCGCCACTGTTCTATCTACATGCGTGCTGAGGCTGCTTTGGGGCTAGCTAGCTGTTGCACGCCATGCCTGCAAACTTTAGGCGAGCTAGCTGCATGCCGTGCGAGACATGCACTCTTTGCCTCCGTGCGCTGCGTGTTGTGCCTGCGTGACCCGTCGCGTCTTGATCTTAATGCGTGCCTGCGCGCGTGCCCGGCCATGTGCATGCATGCCCATGCCTCGCTTCTGCTGTTGCACACACAAACGTCTAGCTGTGGACTGCTGGGTCGAAGTCGGCGCCGACCGTTTATGTGTGCTCGTTGTCATCGCTGCGCCCGGACAGAAAATTCAATGGCAAAGGCAGGCCTCGGCACCAATTAATGTTGTTAGGTGATACGCCGGCCGGCCTCTCCCCGCCGCTATATTACTCGATCGGTGCATTTGTAGAGCCTCTGCAAAACGCACTCCTCGAATAGATAGCTTGTGCAAAACACAAGAGCTAGGTCAGCTTTGTGCTCTCTGCGCGCCATGGCCTGGACGACCATCGAGCTGATCGGGGAGGAACCGCTCGAGGACGCACACCAAGTGGAGTACGTCCGCCCCAACGGCTATGACCTGATATGGAGTTGGACTCCTAGATTGGCCCGATCTTCACGAATCGACGAAGAACGAACGAAGAACACGAAGAACGCGAGATGGGGAATCGAGGGGGAAATGTGAGGGAATTGCAGGGAAACACACCAAGCGGGAAAAATTGCAAGAACCAAAAGATCCAACCTCCCGTCAACTAAACCCCGAGGGCCGCCTACGGAACAATCGATCCAACTGAACTCACCTTGATACAAACCGTCTCACACCCGTAGCTGGTACCACTACGCCAATAGAACCTCAAGGATTAACGAGAGGAAGATTGGACAACTCTTGACTGAAACCCGAAAGGGAGAGGACAAGTAGTTGGGATGTGCCTTGATACGATCCTCGACGAAGTTGGAGGAGTAGCCTTGATACGTTCCTAGGTACACACCGTAGGAGTAGTTCCTCAAAGAGGGATACAAGAGAGCTGAGCTCCAAATGTTCTAAATTCAACTCTAAAACCCTAGATCTAGCTCGGGGTCGTCCTTATATAGCCGGGGGTCGAAGCAGGTGAAAACGGGGTTGAACATGGGTCAAATCTGTGCATTTGGGGCCACGCCGGCCTGGGAGCCCGGCCTGGCCGGCCATGAGGCTGGGGTGGGGGCAAAGGGGCAGCCCAGGCGCACGCCGGCCTGGGGCCGGCCTGGAGCCCGGCCTGAGGCCGTCGTGGGCGAGGGGAGCCCGGCCTGGAGGGGCCGGCCTGGGGCCGGGTGGAGGCCGGCCCTCTCGGGAGGGGGCCCTGCCTGAGGAGGGGGGAGGCCGGCCTGCGATCGGGGTGGAGGCCGGCCCCCTCTGTTGGGTGCCCGACCTGGAGTGGGAGGAGGCCGGTCTGGCCGGGTCCTGAGGCCGGGGGGGTTCTTTTCCCCCCATCTTCTCCGTCGGGACTCCGAATTCAATGCCGTCTTCTCCGTCCTTCTTGGTACCTTCTCGCGCATCGTCTTGGGTGCTTTCCGGGGCCTCCGTGGTGGGTTTGAACCTGAGTACACAAAGTGTTTATCCATGAGGTAGCGCACCATCCGCCAAGTTACCGAAAGTATAGAACGAGGGGAGCGAGTTCACCTTGTCATGAATGGCCTTTGCTCGTGATCTTGTCATTGGTGCACTTGGTGGAGTTGGATGGGCTATATCATCTCCCCCCCATTGGAAAAGAGTCGACCTCGACTTGGCGTCGTCTTCATCACTTGGGTATCCATGGAGGGGAGAGAGGTCCTTGACATTGAAGGAGTTGTGGACAAGGTACTTGGATTGCGGTAAGTCGAGCTTGTAGGCATTGTTGTTGATGCATTTGATGACCTTGAAGGGGTCATCGCCTCTTGGCTTGAGCTTGGAGTTGCGCTCTTCGGGGAAACGTTCCTTGCGCAAGTGTAGCCACACGAGGTCACCCTCTTGGAACACCATTAGCTTCTTGTTCTTGTTCATGATAGAGGCTCCTTGCTCGGAATGCTTCTCAAGCGTAGCTCTTGTGGAGTCATGTAGCTTCTTGATGTAGTCGGTGCGCTTGTCAATGTCCATGTTTGCTCGCTCGCGTAGAGGCAAAGGAAGTTTGTCGAGGGCGGTGTTGGGGTTGAAGCCGTAGACGATCTCGATAGGGCTCTTCTTGGTAGCTTGGTGTAGAGCACGGTTGTAGGCGAACTCGGCGTGTGGGATGCATTCCTCCCAATTCTTCAAGTTGGGCTTGATCAATGCTCGAAGTAGTGAAGAGAGTGTGCGGTTGACGACCTCGGTTTGTCCATCCGTTTGTGGGTGATAGGCGGTGGATAAGAGTAGCTTGACGCCGAGCTTGGCCATCAACGTCTTCCAAAAGTATGAGGTGAACTTGACGTCGCGGTCCGAGACAATGGAAGTAGGTACACCATGTAGACGCACAATTTCCCTGAAAAACAAAGTGGCAACATGTGAAGCATCGTCGGTTCGGTTGCAAGGAATGAAATGTGCCATCTTAGAGAAACGATCAACAACTACAAAGACTGAATCCATGTTGGTTTTAGTTCGTGGAAGGCCTAACACAAAATCCATGCTAATATCACTACAAGGTGCATGTGGGATAGGCAATGGCATGTAAAGACCATGGGGGTTGGAAGTAGACTTAGCTCGGAGGCATGTAGAACATCTCTTGACGTGTCGCTCAACTTGATGCTTCATCTTGGGCCAATAGTAGTGGTTGGAGAGCATAGCATAGGTCTTGTCGCGTCCAAAGTGTCCCATGATTCCTTCAATAACAACAAACGAAGAGAGGACTCGGGAATACACAATTTGTTAGCCTTAAACAAGAAACCTTTGTGAAGATAGTAGTCATCAAATCCTTGGTTAGGAAAGCATTTCTCAACGATAGGGCCAAAGAAAGTATCGGAAGCATATAAGTCTTTGATCTCATCCAAACCAATCACATTGATGTCAAGACGTGTAAGAAGACACTCTTTCCTAGACAAGGCATCGGCTACCACATTCTCTTTACCTTTCTTGTACTTAATTACATAAGGAAAAGATTCAATGAATTCTACCCACTTAGCATGCCTCTTGTTCAAATTGGTTTGTCTTTTCAAGTATTTCAATTATTTGTGATCGGAATGAATGACAAATTCTTTCGGCCAAAGGTAGTGTTGCCAAATTTCTAGCACTCTAACCAAAGCAAAAAGTTCCTTATCATAGATTGGGTAATTGAGTTTAGCGCCATCAAGTTTTTCACTATGGTATGATACGGGGCGTCCGTTTTGCATGAGAACGCCACCAATTCATACCACTAGCATCACATTCAATCTCAAAAGTTTTCTCAAAATCCGGTAAGACAAGCAAAGGAGCTTCGATTAAACATCTCTTAAGTGTTTCGAAAGCTTTTTGTTGCGCGTTGCCCCAAACAAAAGGTACATTATTTTTGGTAAGTTCATTCAAAGGGAAAGCAATAGTTGAAAAATCTTTGACAAAGCGGCGATAGAAACCGGCAAGGCCATGAAAGCGCCTTATCTCACCCACGTAAGTAGGGTTGGGCCAATTCCTAATTGCCTCAATCTTCTTGTTATCTACTTCAATACCATTGGAAGAGATCACAAAACCCAAGAAAACAAGCTTGTTGGTGCAAAAATTGCATTTGGAAAGATTGGCGAAAAGTTTTGCTTTGCGAAGAGCCAAAAATACTTGTGAAACATGATCAAGATGATCTTCCAAAGACTTGCTATAAATGAGAATGTCGTCGAAGTAAACCACAACAAATTTGCAAATGAAAGGATGCAAAACTTCATTCATGAGGCGCATGAAGGTAGATGGGGCATTCGAAAGACCAAAGGGCATAACAAGCCATTCATACAAACCAAGTTTTGTTTTCAAAGCCGTTTTCCATTCATCACCTATACTCATACGAATTTTATGGTAACCACTTTTAAGATCAATTTTGGAAAAGATAGTAGCACCACTCAATTCATCAAGCATGTCATCGAGCCTAAGAATAGGATGTCTATATCTAACGGTGATAGCATTGATAGGTCGACAATCCATACACATGCGAGAAGTAGAATTTGCTTTGGAACAAGGATAACCGGCACGGCACAAGGGCTAAGAGATTCGCGAATAAAACCTTTGTCGAGTAGTTCTTGGATTTGGCGCTCAATCTCCTTAGTCTCCTCGGGGTTGGTGCGGTAAGGAGCGCGGTTTGGGAGGGGCGCGCCCGGAATGAGGTCAATGCGGTGCTCGATTCCTCGAAGAGGAGAAAGGCCCGGAGGGAGTTCATCGGGGAAGACGTCTTCAAATTCCTGCAACAAAGGCAACAACGATGGAGGAAAATTTGTCATGTTGTTAGTTTCAAGTGCTTCCCCTTTGCACAATAGGACAAAGTGTAGTATGGTTGGGTCATCTCGTAGCTCTCGCATCTCTCTTTTGGTGGCAAGTAAGGCAAAGCCTTTGGAATCACTCGGAATTTTTCCACTCATATTTGGCTTGTGGCTCTCACTCTCTTTTAGGTGGATCACTCTGTCACCACTCATCTCACGAGACTTGAGCTCTTCTTGTTTATGTAACACCCGGGGAATTTTCCCCCCTAATTAAAACATGTTGCTTGTTTTTCTTTTCTTTGCATAACATGTGCATCATGCATCATATCAACATGGCACAAATAGAATTATTTTCCAAAATGTTTTAAATGGTCAACATCTTTTCTTTTCCTAATTCTCTAAATCACTTGTCTATTTTTTTTTCTTTCTTTCTGAAGTAATTAATAGAACAAAAGAACAAAAAAAAATTTGGAGAGGGCAGGCCAGCCCACCACGGCCAGCCTGACCCATCTCCTCTAGCAAACCTAACCCTAAGCCCACCCAAGAACCCACCCGCACCCAGAACACACGCACGCACCCAACACACACAGCGCACACAACGCACACGACCCAGGCCACCCCACACGCAACGCACACACGCAGCGACACAGAAGGGATCGATCCCCATCGATCCCCTCGTCGTCCTCCTCCCTTCGAAGCCCCACCCGACTCCTGCCTCCCGTCGCTCGCCCCGTCTCTCCCTATCTCGCCTCCTCTCTCTACAGCTGCTGATCGGCGCCTCCTCCCGCCGGTTGTCGCCTCCCCTCCTCCCGTCGCCCTCTCCCCTTCCCCGACGCCCCCCGTGCGGCAGCGGCGGTGGCCGCCATCTCTCTGCTTCCTTTTCGCTCGTGTGCGGACGCGGTCGCCGCCACTCGCTGCTCCGGCCGCCGCCGGCCAGCTCCGGCCCGGCACTGTCGTGCCATGGAGCTGCTCCGCCCTACTCTCCTCTACCGATTGCCCACAACCGTGGCTCTCCAACCTCTCCAATCGAGTTAGCCAGGGAACCCTAGCCCTAGCCATGGCTAGCTTGGTCGCCGGCCCTGTTGATCCCCACCGTCGTGCCGCCCTCCACGGTGACAACTGCCGCCACCCAGCCTGATGCTCCCCTGCGTCGCGGTTTCATCTCGAGCCCCTGCTCGAATCGCTCGCCTTGGTACCATTCTCTCTTGCTCACTGGCGGTGGTACGGTGGTGGTTTGTATTTGCACGACAAGGGTGTGTTGGTGCGGTGGCAAGGTGCTGCTCGTGTGGTTCGGCGGAGGTGATGTGCCGCTGCTGGGATGCTCCTTATGTCGCCGTCGCTGCGGGTATGCCGCTGCTGCAACTCTGTCGACGTGGGTGGAACGGCAGTGCACGACTGCAACCCCGGCGTCGACACTCTCATCTCCCCTGCCTCGACTACAACTACGCAAGGTACTATATCGCCAACGCACGAACGACCGCCGACAAGATCTCCCTTCCGTGGAAAATACGACGACTGTGCAAAGGTCGACCCCGACCCGTACCTCGATGACAAGGCCTTCATCAAAAAGTTCCACAACGACTGGGTGGACATCTTCCATTGCCGTGTCCGTTTCGTCGTTGCTTGTTTGTGTTGGCCGCCGTCGTGTGTGCCATGAGGACCGGAACCGCCAAGATCTCCTACCTGGATATGACGAGTACCTCGACCACGACTACGTCTACTTCCTCTTCGAACCTCGATGACAAGATCGACAACTACCACCGATGACGTGAACGACTACTTCCCCTACGTCCCCGACGTCGTCTACTTCCTCCACGTTCCGAAGTTTCCGGCGTTGACCCCGGCGATCCTCTTTCCAACGTGCGAACCTAAACCCCAACCCTATAACCTATATGCCTATTTTTTAAATGTCATCTATTTGGTTCATATTAAATCATTCATCATGTCGCATTGCATTGTGTGGGTTGTGGGTAATAATAATATCATCTAATAATTAAATATGGAATTTGTTGGGATGCTATATATAGTAGCTCAGTTCCATTTAAAATTGCATAGCTCATCTTTATATTATCTCGCCATGTTAAACAACACTTAATCTTGATGGGTAGATAAATAACTCGAACCTCCTAAATTAGATGTTGGGCTACCGGCTCAATTTAAATTGATTTAATTGCATAAATCATAACTAATTCATTTCAACTCCAAATTTGAAAAGTAAAATATGTTTTCCAATCAAAATTCTCTAAACTTTGCAAATATAAACTTTGTTTTCTGTTTTGAATAATTTAAATTGCTGAAAACAACTATTTCTTAATTAATGCATTAAAATTGCTAATTTGATAACTTGCTCATTTTAATTCCAAATCCAACAAATAAAATATGTTTTCATACCAGAAAAATGCACTTAATCTGTTCATGCCATCCATGTTCATGTTTGCACCTTGCATGTTGCATTTGTAGTAGTGTTACGTATGTTCACCTAATAAATAAATATGGAATGTGTTGGGGTATTTAATTCAATTGTTGCCCTATTCCATTTAATATTGCTTAACTCACCTATTTACTGTTTTCCATGCTAAACAACATTTAACTTGATGGTTAGCTAAACAACTTGAACCAATTCCTATTTCTCTGAACTCACGTTCCGATTAAATTGCTTAAGTTGTTTCCCCTGATGCATCTTGCCATGCCATGCATATAAAATAGGATCATGCTGGATCTTTTGCCGTAGAAGTAATTGTTGCATCCGATGTTTGTTCTAGTTCTTTGCGTCTTCGCGGAGAGGACGTTGAGATGATGTGAGAAACGACAAGTTCTTCGGATGTACCTCTACCAACTGGATTCCAGGCAAGTATACTCACTTGCTGCCAAATGGTTGTCTTTCATCACTTGTTACCGATTCTTCCCGTTGTTCTTATTCTACCTGTTGATTCGATGCTTGTGTCTCGATCCTATTATATGTTTACCTTGCAGCCATGATATAGCCTTTCCTTCCCCTTCCTATTAACTGTTGCTTGTTTACCTCGTTGGCCCTCGTGTCGTAGTTGCATGCTTAGTGTTGTTTGCGCTCCAGTCTTGTTGTCCGTCTTATCACCTGTTTAGTTTGATAGTTGGGTTTCAATTCAATCAACAACATGTTAATGTTTTGGGTAATAATAATTTGATGATAAGGCACCGGCAGGAGGCCCGGCGTGGTTTTGAAGCCTGCTAGTGTCGACCCTAATTAGGAAAAGGGTCTTGTCTACTGATCCATGATGAGCGCACTAACCGCATGTGGGAAGCGAGTATGGCGCCCCCCTCAATTTGATTTGATTCGCATCTCGTCCAAATCGCCTCATTTAGTTCGGGTTTTCCATTTGCCGCATGCATGATCTTGCGAACCCAGGCCAGGGTGGAACTTTTGTAGTCGGCATTTAGGGAGACATGTTCTTAGAGTGCTATGAGGGTCCCCTTTTCTTCGTGGGGCTTGATTAGCCGTGCGCTCAATTGCACGGGGTTCTTTGGGCTTGATGCGAAGAAGAGTTGGGTTGTGTTGAGTACCTCGCTTGGTGGGTTTGATCCCCGTCTGGCGGGTTATTCTTACGTGTACGGCCAAATTGGTGCATCCCTGCAGGGTTAAATCTTCTCGAGAAGCCGTGTTTTCCGCGGTTATGGTTGACTTGGTGAAAGTACTGGCTAACAAGTACTCAGAATAACTTACACCTAACTAATGATACTTTGACTAGTAATAGTCTTATGGACACAATAACTTGAACCATCATTAATCCAACAGTGTGAGTTATCCTTGGGTTGCTTCCTTAGTAGGGGGTAACATTGGATGGGTTTGTTTGTGTGGTTAGTACTAGTTGGTTACGATACGCTATCTTATCCCCCTCTTTTAGCCGGAAGTTGTATCGAGTCTCTGTAGTTAGTTAGTGCAGCCCGCTGCCGCTTCTTTGCAATAATCCTTTCCTTTCCGTTGAACCCAAAGTATTTGTATCTTGTGATGACTGGCTACGCCGGTATCTTGTGAGTATGGTTTATCCACTTGCCAGTACTTAACCGTACTGACCCACGAATCTCTTTCGTGGCTGCATATTCAATATTGCAGTCAACAGGTTTGAAGTCTGACGACGTTAGCTTGGGAATCCCTCCGGCTTGGCCTGGGCAGGGATTGGACGCTCTCGGTTATCTTCAGGACTCTTAGTCCAATTTGTATCTTGTCCGTAGCCGGACGCTATGTTGTTTCTTCCGCTGTTATTTGGATCTGTGTATTGTATCAGTTGTATCCCTGACTCGTTTGAGTCATCTTGTATATATATTTTCTGTTGTTGTGGATTATTCGTGAATTGTTGTAATGTTATCACAAGTGGCAACCTGGAATCGGTTATTATGTGGATTTTGGCGGGAATGCTGAAATCTGCATAGTGCCCGATCTCGGGGCGTCACAGTTTACGTGCAAGAGTCTTGGCGTTGTCGGTGATCACTTGGCTAGGAGACATGGGACGAAGCACAAATGTCTTGTTATTCCACTTGAAGCTATAGTGATTGGTATGCCCATCATGAATAGCACTCTTGTCGTATTGCCAAGGTCGACCAAGAAGAAGATGACACACGGTCATAGGAACAACGTCACACTCCACCATGTCTTCATAGGGACCAATCTTGAAATGCACGGAGACCATGTGTTGAATCTTGAAGGTACCGGAGTCACTAAGCCATTGGACATGTTATGGATGACGATGTTGCTTGTAAGTCAATTGGAGTTTGTCGCAAAGCTCTTTGCTAGCCAAGTTGTGGCAACTTCCACCATCGATGATGACCTTGATTGACTTGCCATCGAGACCTGCTCTAGTTTGAAAGAGATTGCACCGTTGATCATGCTCATCTTGAGGAGAAGTAGTAAGGACTCTTGTCACCACTAGCGATGGATTCTTGTCCTCATCGCAATATACACTTTCTTCATCATCGTTGGGCATGTCCAAAGATTTGAGAGCAACTTGATGCAAGGCATAGTATTCGCCTTCACTCATGGAATCACGTTCACCGTCTTGGTTCACAATCATGATCATCTTGTTGGAACACTCAAAGGACTTGTGTCCACTACCACCACACTTGAAGCATGTAATAGTGCTCGACTTGACTTGAGGAGCATTTGAAGAGGAGGTGGAAGGCACTTGCTTCTTGAATGGTTGGGAAGATTTGTTGGGAGCACTAGAGGCTCGAGTGTTGCTCTTGTTGGTAGTTGGTGGAGGAACTTGTGTCATTGGAGACGAGGATGATGGTCTTGAGTTGAAGAAAGCCTTTTGCTTGTTATACTTGAGATCTTTCGCAATTTGGCGTTCCGCCTTCAGAGCCTGGTGGACAAGGGCCACAATGTTGTCATACGGTTGATACTCGACGATCTTCCTTATAGGATAGTTGAGGCCATTGAGGAAGCGGGCCATTGTTTGCTCTTGACATTCCATCACATGAGCTCGAATCAAATATGTCTCCGTTTCCTTGTAATACTCATCAACGGACTTCACACCTTGACGAACTTCTTGGAGCTTCTTGCAGAGGTCACGCTTGTAGTGTGGAGGAACAAATCGAGCATGCATGAATTGCTTCATCTCATTCCAAGTGGCAATAGGAGCAATGCGGTTTCGGACTCTTTCGGCTTGTAGACGATCCCACCATAAGAGTGCATATCCTTCGAATTCCAAATATGCTAGAGCAACCATCTTATTGTCAGTGAAGTTGTGAATGCCGAAGATCTTGTCTACTTTGAGAGCCCAAGTGTGACGCCCCACGATCGGGCACTATGCAGATTTCAGCATTTCCGCCAAAATCCACATAATAACCGATTCCAGGTTGCCACTTGTGATAACATTACAACAGTTCACGAATAATCCACAACAACAACAGAAGAGGTATATACAAGACGACTCAAACGAGTCAAGGATACAACTGATACAATACAAAGATCCAAATGACAGCGGAAGAAACAACATAGTGTCCGACTACGGACAAGATACAAATTGGACTAAGAGTCCTGAAGATAACCGATGGCGTCCAATCCCTGCCCAGGCCAAGCCGGAGGGATTCCCAAGCTAACGTCGTCAGACTTCAAACCTGTTGACTGCAATGTGGAATATGCAGCCACGAAAATGGATTCGTGGGTCAGTACTATTAAGTACTGGCAAGTGGATAAACCATACTCACAAGATACCAGCGTAACCAATCATCACAAGATACAAATACTTTGGGTACAACGGAAGGAAGGGATTATTGCAACGAAGTGGCAGCGGGCTGCACTAACTAACTACAGAGACGCGCTACAACATCCGGCTAAAAGAAAGGGATAAGATAGCGTATCAGAACCAACTACAACTACTCACCAAACAATACTCATCCAATGTTACCCCCTACTAAGGAAGCAACCCAAGGAAACTCACATGGTTGATTAAGGTGGCATTCATTTTTTATGGTGGAGGTAATCTATATTACTAGTCAAGTTATCATCGTTAAGTGTAAGTTGTCTGAGTACTTGTTAGCCAGCACTTTCACCAAGTCATCCATAACCCCGGACAACACGGCTTCTCGAGAAGATTTAACCCTCCAGGGATGCACCAATTTGGCCGTACACGTAAGAATGACCCGCCAGGCGGGGAGCAAACCCACCAAGCGAGGCACTCAACACAACCCAACTCTTCTTCGCATCAAGCCCAAAGAACCCCGTGCAATTGAGCGCACGGCTAATCAAGCCCCACGAAGAAAAGGGGACCCTCATAGCACTCTAAGAACGTGTCTCCCTAAATGCCGACTACAAAAGTTCCACCCTGGAGCAAATGGAAAACCCGAACTAAATGAGGCGATTTGGACGAGATGTGAATCGAATCAAAGTTGCGGGGGGCGCCCATACTCGCTTCCCACATGCGGTTAGTGCGCTCATCATGGATCGGAGGACAAGACCCTTTTCCTAATTAAGGTCGACACTAGCAGGCCTCGAAACCACGCCGGGCCTCCTGCCGGTGCCTTATCATCAAATTATTATTACCCAAAACATTAACATGTTGTTGATTGAATTGAAACCCAACTATAAAACTAAACAGGTGATAAGACGGACAACAAGACTAGAGCGCAAACAACAATAAGCATGCAACTACGACACGAGGGCCAACAAGGTAAACAAGCAACAGTTAATAGGAAGTCGAAGGAAAGGCTATATCATGGCTGCAAGGTAAACATATGATAGGATCGAGACACAAGCATCGAATCATAAGGCTAGAATAAAGGCAACGGGAAGAATCGGTAACAAGTGATGAAAGGCAGCCATAGGCAGCAAGTGAGTATACTTGCCTGGAATCCAGCAAGTAGAGGTACATCCGCAGAACTTGTCGTTGCTCACATCATCTCAACGTCCTATCCAGGAAGAAGCAACGAACTAGAACAAACACCGGATGCAATAATTACTTCTACGGCAAAAGATCCAGCATGATCAAGATATGGATGCATGAAAAGTTTAAGGATGCATCAAAGATAAACTAGTTGACATGGTAAACATATTTAAATGGGCCCATATGCAATTTGGATTGCATATGGAAAAGCCCATGAATTAATGTTGAATTAAATGATCTACAAATAACCATCATGTGAAAGTTGATTAGAATGATGCATGGATGATGAAAACAGTAAGAAAACAACAATAGCTTCAATTTGATATGTTGTTTACCAAGTTTGGAATTTTATTTATTAAGTTACGAACTTTGGCATTTTAAATGATTTAAACAAACATTTGTTGTCTTCACCAATTTTAAATGTTCAAAATAGATAACAAAATTCATATTTGGAAAGAACACAAAATTTTAGATGGAATACATATTTCATTTGTTGAATTTGGATTTTTGATGAGCAAGTTATTAAATTGACAATTTTAAATGCATTAATTAAGAAATAGTTGTTTTCAGCAATTTAATTTATTCAAAATAGAAAACAAATTTTATATTTGGAAAGCTTATTCAATTTTGCATGGAAAACATATTTTACATGTTCAAAAAGAATTTAGTTTGACCAAGTTATTAATTTAGCAATTTTAAATGATTTAAACAAGGTTTAAATTATTTAACCAATTTTAATTATTCAAAACAGGAAACAAAGTTTATATTTGGAAAGCTTGTTCAATTTTGCATGGAAAACATATTTTATATGTGCCATTTGAATTAAATTTGAATTAGTTATGAATTTGACCAAATTTGAGAGAGTTGTTTGAATTTGAATTTTTGAAACCATTTGAAATGTTCAAAACAGTATACAAATGGTTTAAACATGTAGAGAGTTTAATTTGGTATGGAAAACATATTTAACATGTTGAATTTGAATTTAAAATGAGGGATCTATGAGAGTTTGAAATCCAGGGACCATTCTGTAAAAATACAGGGGCTTGAAAGTAAAAGAAAAGGCCAGAAATTGTTTTCACCTCGCAGTGGCCCAGCCTGAGCCACTGACAGAGGGCCCTGTGCCACTGTGGCGCTTGCGTGGCATGCCAGGGTCGCTGACAGGGGGGTCCCTCTCGCGCGCGCGTGGCAAACCGAAGAAAAAAGGGTGGGATTTAATCCCGCGAGACGGGGGATCGAACCCGCGACCGCGGTGTGCGCGCGTGAGGCTCTGGCCACTGGGCTACGGCTCGATTCATGACAGGACTGGGTGGTGTGGGGTTTTGAGGCGCATCTGGCCTGCTTAACTGAAACCGAACAGGTTCAGTTAACTGAACCTGACAACGAGGGGACGAACGGTGATCGTCGGTGATGATCTGACGCTACTGCCGTGCGTGCGAGGAACGGAGGGCTTCGAGCTGTGCGCGATGCACCGTGGAGCAGAGGGAAAGAGAGAGGGAAGACAGGGGCATGCTCACCCCTGTTGTAGACGAAGCAGAGGCTCGGGAAGGCCGACGGCGAAGCAGACGGCAAGAGTTGCGTGCCGCGGAAGGAGCTCGACGGCGCTGTCTCCCTGGGGTCTCCCAGTGCCCGGCGAGGAAGCGAGGAAGCAGATGGAGCCACCACGGCTTCATTCCCGTGCCTTGGAGGCTGAGACAACGACCACGGCGGCCACCCTGGGGGCTCCAACTCCGGTCATGGCTCGGTTCAGAAAAGAGAAACAGAAGGAGGGGGGAAGAACAGAGGAGAAGCAGGAGGGGAACGGTGGCGCTAGAGAGGAGGAAGGGGGAAGATAGGGTTAGGGTTTGGGGCTCGGGGTAGATAAGGGAGAGGGGCTTGGGTGGAGGGGACCATGGGAGGAGGTGACAGTGACAGGCAGGGGGAGGGATCACGTTCTCCTCGTGATCGTACGGAGAAGAAGGAGAAGTGGGCTGGGGGGAGAGAGGAGATGGGCTCGGTGGGTGGGCTGCTGTGGCTGTGGGAAAAAGGGTGGTAGGTGGACTGGCCCCCTTTTGGGCTGGTCTGCCTCCCCCTTTGTTTTCTGTTTTCTTTTTTATTATTATTTTTTTTTCCTGTTTATTTTTATGCAGGCAAGAAAAGATAGAAATAGGAATAGGTTTTAGGGTTTTTCTTTTAGGAATAATTTTTATTGAAATACCTAACAGCAAGATCAAAGGTATGTTAACTTTATTTCCAAGAATTTGAAATTGCCAATTGATTTGAATTTGTTATTTGAATTTCAAATAGGGTTTCATAAGGATTTAATTTTTGAAATAACCAAATTTATTCAATAAGCTCAAACAACTATGAAAACTTATTGAATTTTAAATGTTTGCAAGATTTTAATTTTAACCCACAATTGGAACATGCCAAGTATGAATGATTTGATTTGAATTCGAAACTCAAATTAGAGTTTTAATAAAAGGTGATTTGTTTAACCAAGCAAATATTAATTCCAATTCAATTGTTTTTATTGAAAAACAATTTGGGTTTTGAAAGTACAGGTGCATTGTTTGAAAATTTTAAATTGATTTGAATTTTTGTTTTGTTTTTGAATTGGTTGCAAACAAGGTGCAGATGATGCATGTGATGCAATGCCAAAAAAGAAAAACAACCAAATCCTATTTGGGGGGAAATCCCCCGGGTGTTACAAACGACACCACTAACAAGGGATTGCGCCCTCGCAATCCACCCACTAACCCGGGAGGGGAAAAAAGTTCGACTATCGATTCTTCATGCTTCCAGTTGATCTCCTTGACACCACTAACAAGGGCTTCTCGACACCACTAATAAAGAGATTCTTGCTCAGAGTCACGACGAGGTGCTTCCACCAGGAATCTTCCGATGATCGAACCTATTAGGTTAAAGGCTCAGAAAACGTCCAACCCACGTAGGATCCTAACACTTTGAAAGATAGATAAGGGAAGAGACTCCAAAACAAATAAAGTAGGAGGAGGAATAGAATATAGATAAGGAGAAAACAAGAATCCTATTGAGATGTTTCCAAAATAGTTTAGCAGAAATAGTTTTTGACACTCTAGAAACAACGACCGTTAGCGAGGTTATCCTACAGGCTTTGCGGACCCGTTGCTTCGATAACCATTCGTATCGAAACAACATCGGGAAACGGAAACCATGCTCTGATACCATTTGTGACGCCCCACGATCGGGCACTATGCAGATTTCAGCATTTCCGCCAAAATCCACATAATAACCGATTCCAGGTTGCCACTTGTGATAACATTACAACAGTTCACGAATAATCCACAACAACAACAGAAGAGGTATATACAAGACGACTCAAACGAGTCAAGGATACAACTGATACAATACAAAGATCCAAATGACAGCGGAAGAAACAACATAGTGTCCGACTACGGACAAGATACAAATTGGACTAAGAGTCCTGAAGATAACCGATGGCGTCCAATCCCTGCCCAAGCCAAGCCGGAGGGATTCCCAAGCTAACGTCGTCAGACTTCAAACCTGTTGACTGCAATGTGGAATATGCAGCCACGAAAATGGATTCGTGGGTCAGTACTATTAAGTACTGGCAAGTGGATAAACCATACTCACAAGATACCAGCGTAACCAATCATCACAAGATACAAATACTTTGGGTACAACGGAAGGAAGGGATTATTGCAACGAAGCGGCAGCGGGCTGCACTAACTAACTACAGAGACGCGCTACAACATCCGGCTAAAAGAAAGGGATAAGATAGCGTATCAGAACCAACTACAACTAGTCACCAAACAATACCCATCCAATGTTACCCCCTACTAAGGAAGCAACCCAAGGAAACTCACACGGTTGATTAAGGTGGCATTCATTTTTTATGGTGGAGGTAATCTATATTACTAGTCAAGTTATCATCGTTAAGTGTAAGTTGTCTGAGTACTTGTTAGCCAGCACTTTCACCAAGTCATCCATAACCGCGGACAACACGGCTTCTCGAGAAGATTTAACCCTGCAGGGATGCACCAATTTGGCCGTACACGTAAGAATGACCCGCCAGGCGGGGAGCAAACCCACCAAGCGAGGCACTCAACACAACCCAACTCTTCTTCGCATCAAGCCCAAAGAACCCTGTGCAATTGAGCGCACGGCTAATCAAGCCCCACGAAGAAAAGGGGACCCTCATAGCACTCTAAGAACGTGTCTCCCTAAATGCCGACTACAAAAGTTCCACCCTGGCGCCAAGGGTTCGCACCTGCATATGCATGCGGCAAATGGAAAACCCGAACTAAATGAGGCGATTTGGACGAGATGCGAATCGAATCAAAGTTGCGGGGGGGGCGCCCATACTCGCTTCCCACATGCGGTTAGTGCGCTCATCATGGATCGGAGGACAAGACCCTTTTCCTAATTAAGGTCGACACTAGCAGGCCTCAAAACCACGCCGGGCCTCCTGCCGGTGCCTTATCATCAAATTATTATTACCCAAAACATTAACATGTTGTTGATTGAATTGAAACCCAACTATCAAACTAAACAGGTGATAAGACGAACAACAAGACTAGAGAGCAAACAACAATAAGCATGCAACTACGACACGAGGGCCAACAAGGTAAACAAGCAACAGTTAATAGGAAGTGGAAGGAAAGGCTATATCATGGTTGCAAGGTAAACATATGATAGGATCGAGACACAAGCATCGAATCATAAGGCTAGAATAAAGGCAACGGGAAGAATCGGTAACAAGTGATGAAAGGCAGCCATAGGCAGCAAGTGAGTATACTTGCCTGGAATCCAGCAAGTAGAGGTACATCCGCAGAACTTGTCGTTGCTCACATCATCTCAACGTCCTATCCAGGAAGAAGCAACGAACTAGAACAAACACCGGATGCAATAATTACTTCTACGGCAAAAGATCCAGCATGATCAAGATATGGATGCATGAAAAGTTTAAGGATGCATCAAAGATAAACTAGTTGACATGGTAAACATATTTAAATGGTCCCATATGCAATTTGGATTGCATATGGAAAAGCCCATGAATTAATGTTGAATTAAATGATCTACAAATAACCATCAAGTGAAAGTTGATTAGAATGATGCATGGATGATGAAAACAGTAAGAAAACAACAATAGCTTCAATTTGATATGTTGTTTACCAAGTTTGGAATTTTATTTATTAAGTTACGAACTTTGGCATTTTAAATGATTTAAACAAACATTTGTTGTTTTCACCAATTTTAAATGTTCAAAACAGATAACAAAATTCATATTTGGAAAGAACACAAAATTTTAGATGGAATACATATTTCATTTGTTGAATTTGGATTTTTGATGAGCAAGTTATTAAATTGACAATTTTAAATGCATTAATTAAGAAATAGTTGTTTTCAGCAATTTAATTTATTCAAAATAGAAAACAAAGTTTATATTTGGAAAGCTTATTCAATTTTGCATGGAAAACATATTTTACATGTTCAAAAAGAATTTAGTTTGACCAAGTTATTAATTTAGCAATTTTAAATGATTTAAACAAGGTTTAAATTATTTAACCAATTTTAATTATTCAAAACAGGAAACAAAGTTTATATTTGGAAAGCTTGTTCAATTTTGCATGGAAAACAAATTTTATATGTGCCATTTGAATTAAATTTGAATTAGTTATGAATTTGACCAAATTTGAGAGAGTTGTTTGAATTTGAATTTTTTAAACCATTTGAAATGTTCAAAACAGTATACAAATGGTTTAAACATGTAGAGAATTTAATTTGGTATGGAAAACATATTTAACATGTTGAATTTGAATTTAAAATGAGGGATCTATGAGAGTTTGAAATCCAGGGACCATTCTGTAAAAATACAGGGGCTTGAAAGTAAAAGAAAAGGCCAAAAATGGTTTTCACCTGGCAGTGGCCCAACCTGAGCCACTGACAGAGGGCCCTGTGCCACTGTGGCGCTTGCGTGGCGTGCCAGGGTCGCTGACAGGGGGTCCCTCTCGCGCGCGCGTGGCAAACCGAAGAAAAAAGGGTGGGATTTAATCCCGCGAGACGGGGGATCGAACCCGCGACCGCGGCGTGCGCGCGTGAGGCTCTGGCCACTGGGCTACGGCTCGATTCGTGACAGGACTGGGTGGTGTGGGGTTTTGAGGCGCATCTGGCCTGCTTAACTGAAACCGAACAGGTTCAGTTAACTGAACCTGACGACGAGGGGACGAACGGTGATCGCCGGTGATGATCTGACGCTACTGTCGTGCGTGCGAGGAACGGAGGGCTTAGAGCTGTGCGCGATGCACCGTGGAGCAGAGGGAAAGAGAGAGGGAAGACATGGGCGTGCTCACCCCCGTTGTAGACGAAGCAGAGGCTCAGGAAGGCCGACGGCGAAGCAGACGGCAGCAGCTGCGTGCCGTGGAAGGAGCTCGACGGCGCTGTCTCCCTGGGGTCTCCCAGTGCCCGGCGAGGAAGCGAGGAAGTAGATGGAGCCACCACGGCTTCATTCCCGTGCCTTGGAGGCTGAGACAACGACCACGGCGGCCACCCTGGGGGCTCGAACTGCGGTCATGGCTCGGTTCAGAAAAGAGAAACAGAAGGAGGGGGAAGAACAGAGGAGAAGCAGGAGGGGAACGGCGGCGCTAGAGAGGAGGAAGGGGGAAGATAGGGTTAGGGTTTGGGGCTCGGGGTAGATAAGGGAGAGGGGTTTGGGTGGAGGGGACCATGGGAGGAGGTGACAGTGACAGGCAGGGGGAGGGATCACGTTCTCCTCGTGATCGTACGGAGAAGAAGGAGAAGTGGGCTGGGGGAGAGAGGAGATGGGCTCGGTGGGTGGGCTGCTGTGGCTGTGGGAAAAAGGGTGGTAGGTGGGCTGGCCCCCTTTTGGGCTGGTCTGCCTCCCCCTTTGTTTTCTGTTTTCTTTTTTATTATTTTTTTTTCCTGTTTAATTTTTTGTAGGCAAGAAAAGATAGAAATAGGAATAGGTTTTAGGGTTTTTCTTTTATGAATAATTTTTATTGAAATACCTAATAGCAAGATCAAAGGTATGTTAACTTTATTTCCAAGAATTTGAAATTGCCAATTGATTTGAATTTGTTATTTGAATTTCAAATAGGGTTTCATAAGGATTTAATTTTTGAAATAACCAAATTTATTCAATAAGCTCAAACAACTATGAAAACTTATTGAATTTTAAATGTTTGCAAGATTTTAATTTTAACCCACAATTTGAACATGCCAAGTATGAATGATTTGATTTTAATTTGAAACTCAAATTAGGGTTTTAATAAAAGGTGATTTGTTTAACCAAGCAAATATTAATTCCAATTCAATTGTTTTTATTGAAAAACAATTTGGGTTTTGAAAGTACATGTGCATTGTTTGAAAATTTTAAATTGATTTGAATTTTTGTTTTGTTTTTGAATTGGTTGCAAACAAGGTCCAGATGATGCATGTGATGCAATGCCAAAAAAGAAAAACAACCAAATCCTATTTGGGGGGGAAATCCCCCGGGTGTTACACCAAGCAAGATATTCTTCGGGATCATTCTCACCATTGAACTTGGGGACATTGAAACGAAGACCACTCATGTTGTTGTCTTCTTGTTGACGATGGGGGCGCTCATGGGGGTCTTCATCATAAATGGGTGCTGAATCATCATAAGGGTCATCCTCATTGTCTTGGCGATGGCGATCATGATGGGGAGGATGACGCCGGTGGTCATTAGGTGGTGGTTGTTGGCGGTGACGGAGTTTTTCTTCATGGCGTTCACTATCATCATTGTCATTGTGTTGTTGTCGAGGACGTTCTTGTTCTTGGCGAGGGTGTTGCGGAAGCACTTGTTCATCTCGAGGGTGTTGAGGACGATCATGTTCTTGGCGGTCATTGTTGTTGGGACGCGCATGGCGCCTTGGTGGCCTTCGATATTGACGAGCATCTTCCGCGAAATCATTGTGGCCATAGTCTTGAGCGTGGCCTTGTGGTGGTGGAGGATGATGGTGTTGTCGAAGGTCCAGGCGTTGCGGTTGTTGAAGAGG
Organism: Alopecurus myosuroides; assembly: GCA_028641055.1. Classification (NCBI taxonomy): domain Eukaryota; kingdom Viridiplantae; phylum Streptophyta; class Magnoliopsida; order Poales; family Poaceae; genus Alopecurus; species Alopecurus myosuroides. The sequence continues at coordinate 340,370,774 of CM054059.1, read as the reverse complement.
GTCACCATGGCCTTGGCGATGTCGAGGTGGTGGTGATGGCGAGCTATCCTCATACCAATTTCATCGCGGAGCTTGTTGAGGTTGCGGAGGAGGTGGTTGTGGTTGTTGAGGTTGTCCACCCTCCTCCATGTTGTGGCGATCATGGCGATCATGGCGGTCATGGCGATGAGGTTGGTGAAGATCTTGATTGTGGTGGCTTGAGCGACGAGACCTTGAGGACGATGATGAATGACGGCGATTGGCAAGATTAGCCAAGTTGATGTTGATGCGCGTCATTTGATCATTCAATCGAGCCTCTTTCTCTTGGAGTCGACGCTCATAGCGTTGCAACCCGTCCTTGACGAGTTCACGGAGTTGAAAGTGGTCATTGTGGGTGACGAAGTTGGCGTAAGCATTGTCGTTGTAGAATGGATTGCGTTCATCTTCCGAACTCGGACTTGTGATTACTCCTTCCCTAGCCATCTCAAAAACACACACAAGGGTGATATTGAAGAAATGGATGCCTCACTTACCCAACGTTACCTTTTTTGGTCGTATTGAGGCTAGTGGACGAGCCTAGGTGTAGGGCGGTATGTCAAAAGCGAATCCAAAAAGATCGAAAGAAACCGCAAACGACAACACACACACTTTATATGGAAGGCAAATAGGTTAGGAAAGTGGCGAGAAAAAATCGACAAAACCAAAGAAAGTTTTTTTGTCAAACGTGGAGAAGAATCAAAGAAAAGTTAGCACAAAACCAAACCTATAGGATGGAAATATGGTGGAACACACACACGCAAGGGAAAAATGTGGTTAGTGCGACCAATGGACGAGCGAAGACGAAATGGACCTAACGTAGACTAATGCTCAATGCCACACTAACACAAGGAGGACGCTAGCTCAAACCGCAAATTTGAAAAGGCAACAAGATTCACACCGTGGCAATCGGTCACTCTTTCTCTTTTGCGACGCAATGCTACACGTTCCTAAAATGGAAAGCAATTGGCACCGATCCTTTGCTCCTTTTTCTATTTTCTCTTTTTCTCTTTTTTTTTCTCTTTTGACGGATTCCAAAGTGTCAATGCCTACTCGTAGCTAATCTCTCACAAGCGCTAAACTCGCACTCTTGATGCCACAAATGTGATGCCTAGCGGTGTAAAAGAGCTAGTCCGAATAGGTAAGGTACACAATGGATGGGTTGGGGGGAAGCGGAAGCAAGTTAAACCTCTCTTATTGATGATCACGGACTTGCGGCCGGGGAAAGTCAATGTCGTGGCGATCCGTTGATGTGGAAGCGTAGGTGATGTCGTGGGCATCGCGTAGCACTTTGTTGCACTCAATTCGGATAAAAAAAGACAAAGAAAAACAAGTTTCAAAATCTGTCCGGAAATCGAAGAGCTGAGATTTTTTGAGATTTTGGCTCAAATTCGAAATTCCTTCAAAATCAAGAAAAAATTTGGGCGAAATTGGGAAAAGTGGCTGAATAGAAAGGTGGGGAATGGTATTTGGCAACAAATCTGTGAAGCAAAACCACGAAAAACTCAACGAATCAACAGATCGGTCGAAATCCCTTTGTGGCTATTTTTCGTGAAATTTTCGAATTTATGGTGGATAGAAGAAAAATTGGTGGATGGGGAGGGGTGTGGGTGTCGGATTTGTGTCAATCTAGCTATGGATACCAGATGATATGGAGTTGGACTCCTAGATTGGCCCGATCTTCACGAATCGACGAAGAACGAACGAAGAACACGAAGAACGCGAGATGGGGAATCGAGGGGGAAACGTGGGGGAATCGCGGGGAAACACACTAAGCGGGATAAATCGCAAGAACCGAAAGATCCAACCTCCCATCAACTAAACCCCGAGGGCCGCCTACAGAACAATCGATCCAACTGAACTCACCTTGATACAAACCGTCTCACACCCGTAGTCGGTACCACTACGCCAATAGAACCTCAAGGATTAACGAGAGGAAGATTGGACAACTCTTGACTGAAACCCGAAAGGTTGAGGACAAGTAGTTGGGATGTGCCTTGATACGATCCTCGACGAAGTTGGAGGAGTAGCCTTGATATGTTCCTAGGTACACACTGTGGGAGTAGTTCCTCAAAGAGGGATACAAGAGAGCTGAGCTCCAAATGTTCTAAATTCAACTTTAAAACCCTAGATCTAGCTCGGGGTCGTCCTTATATAGCCGGGGGTCGAAGCAGGTGAAAACGGGTCAAATCCGTGCATTTGGGGCCACGCCGGCCTGGGAGCTCGGCCTGGCCGGCCATGAGGCTGGGGTGGGGGCAGAGGGGCGGCCCAGGCGCACGCTGGCCTGGGGCCGGCCTGGAGCCCGACCTGAGGCTGTGGTGGGCGAGGGGAGCCCGGCCTGGAGGGGCCGGCCTGGGGCCGGGGTGGAGGCCGTCCCTCTCGGGAGGGGGCCCGGCCTGAGGAGGGGGCGGCCGGCCTTGTGGAGGCCGGCCCCCTCTGTTGGGTGCCCGGCCTGGAGTGGGAGGAGGCCGGCCAGGCCGGGTCCTGAGGCCGGGGGGGTTCTTTTCCCCCCATCTTCTCCATCGGGACTCCGAATTCGATGCCGTCTTCTCCGCCCTTCTTGGTACCTTCTCGCGCATCGTCTTGGGTAATTTTCGGGGCCTCCGTGGTGGGTTTGAACCTGAGTACACAAAGTGTTGATCCATGAGGTAGCGCACCATCCGCCAAGTTACCGAAAGCATGGAACGAGAGGAGCGAGTTCACCTTGTCATGAATGGTCTTTGCTCGTGATCTTGTCATCGGTGCACTTGGTGGAGTTGGGTGGGATACATCATGACCTCTCTGACGTGGTGCAGTTCTTCACCGCTGGTGGAAATATCTCTGCTTGGAGCGTCGCGCACATCGTGCTTGGCGCAAAGTACGCCGATCGGCGGATGTTCATCATCGACCACGGCAAGGATGGCGGCGGGGTCTACGCCAGGCTTTGGGAGCATGGATCGGGAGCAAATATGCACGGCGGCCTCTACTGGCTGAACGACACCCTGGTGTGCCGCGTCTAGGTCAACCCTTTTCTCCTCTAGAACCAGTCCGTCCCACTGGTGCGTCCGGTTGTTTGTGTCCTTCATCGCGGAAACTAGTGAGCTTATAGAGCATATGTGTAACCTGCTACGTCGTCGACTCGTCGTGTTTTACTTGTCGACACGTCTGTGTGTGCTGTGATTGTGTTTTGCTACTCTACAATTAAGTTAATAGTATGTGTTGTGTTGCAAGTACTCAGTTATCTGTAGTTCTTTAGTTACTGTTGGTTTCACATAGAACAGTTCTGCATATTCTAACGCGTTTTATGCCCGACGACCTCAACTCCAAAATTATTTCATAATACTTCTTTATTTCCTCACAAGGTCCCTTCAGTAAATTATTGCATAAATGGTCAGTTTGTTTAAGCCACCCATCAGGTCCCTTTAGTAAAGGAAAACGTTGTGACTCCCCCAGGGGATGGAACCTCTCGCGTCCTCCGGGTTGCGAGTGTGCCACGCGTCCCCGCGGGACCCACAAAATTCAAGGCCATATCTCTTTGCTCCGCAGTCCGCACCGCAGATCTCGATCCAGATTTCCAAAACGCCATGGCTGAGCCGGAGACGCTCCCGTTTCTCTTCCTCCCTACCCACCCTCCATCTCCGGCCACCTCCATCACCAGAGACCGGCGCTCTCTACCCCCGCCTCCATTACCGGCGACCGGCGCAACTTCCCCTAGCCCGCATCCATCCCCCACCTCCTGACCTCCTGCACAACACACGACGGCAGCAAATATGTTGTCGCGCCCGCGCCAGTGTCCAGCTACCTGCCCCACGCGTGTCACCGTGCGCATCAGCGGAGGAGGCTCCACCATGACCTCACGCTCCACCGGCGTCGCCTATGGTTCCACTACAGCGGCCGTTCCTCTGTTGCCGGCTACCGTTGCTCCATAGCTGCGAACTGGAGGCTGCGGATGGCGTGGCGTCCAGCCGGAGCTGTTGCTACCGACGCTGCAAGGGGCGGCGGCTCATGGTGCTACCGACGACGACTCATGGTGCTACCGGCGGCGGCTCATGGTGCTACCCGCGGCGACCAACGTTGCTACGGGCGGTGCTGCAAGGAGTGCCTCGCTGGAATATTTTTGCATCATCCCAAGATTTTTTTTTTTTGCTACAGTAGTTCTGTAATTTTGCATCACAAGTATTGCTAAGATGCTCCAGTATAACATTTTTTTTTGCTACAATAGTTTTCTTTTTTTGCGAATTTTGTATGATTGTTTTGCTAAGATGCTCCAGTATAACATTTTTTTTGCTAAAATAGTTTTTTGTTTTTGCTATTTTTTTATGATTTTTTGCTACCAGGATGGTTTTGCTACGATAGCAAAATAATTTGCTATAGTTCTCCGCGAACTCTCCGGTCAGCTTTTTACTGCTATTTTTGTATGTTTTTTTTTGCTACCAGGTCGGTTTTGCTACAATAGCAAAATATTTTGCTATAGTTCTCCGCCGGTGAGTTCTCCGGCGAACTCTCCGGCCAGCTTTTTACTTTTCTCGTGGGCAAAACGATCCCTTGCTACGACAGCACAAAAAATGCTACGGCGGACTCTTTTTTTCACTGGTTTAGCAGTTGCGGGCCAGTGGGTTAGCAGTTGCGGGATTACATTAAATATAAAGATGGACACGTGTCGCTCAGGGGACCCGGGGGATGGAAAACTCGTATCCCCCGGGGGACGCCCAGCACTGCCCTTTAGTAAATTATTGCATAAATGGTCAATTTGTTTGAGCCACCCATCAGCATCCGACGGCTAGCATAGTTTCCCGCACTTCCGCCAAAATTTCGCGTCCCTCCAAAAATTTGGCGCCAGGACAGCCCACTCAAAAAATTTCGCACAAGAATATTACTTCTCAGCCATCCCGCACACAACGGTCAAACTTTATCGCGGAGGGCATTTCTGTAACCATTTTGAAACTCTTCCTTATCCCCTTGGCCCTCGCCCAAAGAATCGACTACTCCCCCTTCTCCCCTCCAATCCCCGTCCCCCCAGACCAGATCCCACCCCTCTTACACATCGTCGTATAGCTCGTGTAACACCCGGGGGATTTCTCCCAATTAGATCTGGTTGTTTTCTTTTTGCTTTGCATCACATGCATCATATGCATTGCCCCTGTTTTCAAAATAACTTAAAAAGTTCAAACCAATTTAAACTTTCAAACATGTCTAAAATTTCCAATTAAAAGTTGCAAACTAAACAACTCAAAATGTTTCCAATAGTTTTGAATTTGAATCAATTAAAAATGCTTGATAATAAAACCCCTTTTATTAACACCCTAATGGTAAATTCAAATTCAAATCAAAATCATCCATACTTGGCATGTTCCAATTGTGGTTCAAAATTGCAATCTTGCAAACATTTAAACTCAATAAGTTTTCATAGTGTTTGAGCTTATTGAATAAAACTTGCTTATTTTAAAAATCAAATCTATGTGAAACCCTATTTGAAATTCAAATAGCAAATTCAAATCAAATTGACTTTTTAAATTTTTTGAAATAAAGTTCACAAACCTTGACCTTACTGTTTTGTAATTCAATAAAAATTAATTCATAAAATGAAAAACCCCTAAAACCTCTTTCTTTTTCTCTCTCTTTCTTTCCTACAAAAAATGTGTGCAAACAGAAAACAAAAAAAAAAGAAAGGGGGAGGCAGCCAGGCCAGAGGCCCAACCATCCAGCCCATACCCCCTTCTCCTCCTACCTTTCGGCCCAAGGCCTCCTTCCCCCACCTTCGTACAAGCGATGACGCCATCGCTGACAGAAAGAGACAACCGAGCCCCCCCTCTCCCCCTCCTTTTTTACCCAGCCTCTGCCCCCTCCTTCCCAAACCCTAACCCTACCTGCCCTCCTTCCTCTCCTTCCCCAGCCATCGCCGCCAACCTCTCACTTTCTTCCCAGATCCCTCCCCTCTCTCTGAAATTTTTTCCTGCGTTTTCTGAATTCATGGCGGAAGCAGTGATGGCCGGGACTTGGAGCACTCACCGCCGCCGCTACGCTCGCCGCCGTGCTCGCTCGAGTGCGGGAATGGAAACCCCGCACTGCCTCCTCCCTCTGTGCCTCTACGACCAGCACCTCCGGGCACCAGGACGCCGCCGGCGAGCACGTCAACACCGCCGCCAACGCCTGACGCCTTCCTCGTCGCTGACACGTCCTCGTCGACAAGGATCCCTCGGTGAGCACCCATCCCCCACGGACCTCTCCCCTACCCTCCCCTCGTGCTCTGGTTGCGGGCCATCGCGCCCCGACGCCTCAGCAGCCCAGCGATCGTCGTTGCCGTCATCTCTCTGAATCGCAACTTGAAGACTGCAACTTTCTTGCAAAAGTTCAGTTAACGTCGTTAACTGAATCATATTCAGTCGGACCTGTATTCTAACACCAGGGCGCATCTAACCCAGTGGCAGCGCGTCCGTTCTGCACCCCAGGTGACCCGAGTTCGAATCTCGGGTGAGGCAAGGCCTCCCTTTTTTGTTCTTTTCCGCGCGCGGGAGTGGGACCCGCAGGTCAGCCACTCCAGGTGCCACACAGCTTCCCCGCGCCTCGCTGGCTGCCATCGTATCCACGGGCCCGCATGGCAGTCTCAGCGGCTGGTTCTGCCCCGGTGACAAATTGACCAGATCCAGGTTTTTCTTTCGCACACAAGTCCCTGGAAATCACAGATCAGTCCCTGGATTTCAACCCCCCATAAAAATTGCAAACAAACTCCAAATTTAAAATGTAAAATATGTTTTCCATGTAGAATTAAATTCTTTACCTGTTTAAACCATTTGTGCACTGTTTTAAACATTCCAAATCAATTCAAAAATTCAAATTCAAATAACTCCTTTGAATTTGATTAAATTCATAACTATTTCAAATTTAATTCAAATGGCACCTGTAAAATATGTTTTCCATGCAAAATTGAACAATCTATCCAAATATAAACTTTGTTTCCTGTTTTGAATAAATAAAATTGGTTAAATAATTCAAATCTTGTTTAAATCATTTAAAATTGCTAATTTAATAACTTGGTCAAACTAAATTCTTTTGAACATATAAAATATGTTTTCCATACCATTTTTCATGAACTTTGCAAATATAAACTTTGTTTTCTGATTTGAATAATTTAAATTGCTGAAAACAACTATTTCTTAATTAATGCATTTAAAATTGTCAATTTAATAACTTGCTCATCTAAAATCCAAATTCAACAAATGAAATATGTATTCCATCTAAAATTTTGTGTTCTTTCCAGATATAAATTTTGGTATCTGTTTTGAACATTTAAAATTGGTGAAAACAACAAATGTTTGTTTAAATCATTTAAAATGCCAAAGTTCATAACTTAATAAATAAAATTCCAAACTTGGTAAACAACATATCAAACTGAAGCTATTGTTGTTTTCTTTTTGTTTTCATCATCCATGCATCATTCTAATCAACTTTCACATGATGGTTATTTGTAGATCATTTAATTCAACATTAATTCATGGGCTTTTCCATATGCAATCCAAATTGCATATGGGCCCATTTAAATATGTTTACCATGTCAACTAGTTTATCTTTGATGCATCCTTAAACTTGCCATGCATCCATATCTTGATCATGCTGGATCTTTTGCCGTAGAAGTAATTGTTGCATCCGGTGTTTGTTCTAGTTCGTTGCTTCTTCGCGGATAGGACGTTGAGATGATGTGAGCAACGACAAGTTCTGCGGGTGTACCTCTACTTGCTGGATTCCAGGAAAGTATACTCACTTGCTACCTATGGCTGCCTTTCATCACTTGTTACCGAATCTTCATGTTGCCTTTATTCTAGCCTTATGATTCGATGCTTGTGTTCCGATCCCATCACATGTTTACCCTGCTGCCACGATATTGCCTTACCTCCACACCTATAACCCTGTTGTATGTTGGCTTGTGTCGTACTAGCATGCTTAGGTTTGTTTGCGCTCTAGTCATGTTGTCCTTTTGTTCTATCACCTGTTTAGTTGATAGTTGGGCTTGTCTTAATCAACAACATGTTAATGTTTTGGGTAATAATAATTTGATGATAAGGCACCGGCAGGAGGCCCGGCGTGGTTTTGAGGCCTGCTAGTGTCGAACTTAATTAGGAAAAGGGTCTTGTCCTCCGATCCATGATGAGCGCACTAACCGCATGTGGGAAGCGAGTATGGGCGCCCCCTGCAATTCTGATTCGATTCGCATCTCGTCCAAATCGCCTCATTTAGTTCGGGTTTTCCATTTGCCGCATGCATATGCAGGTGCGAACCCTTGGCGCCAGGGTGGAACTTTTGTAGTCGGCATTTAGGGAGACACGTTCTTAGAGTGCTATGAGGGTCCCCTTTTCTTCGTGGGGCTTGATTAGCCGTGCGCTCAATTGCACGGGGTTCTTTGGGCTTGATTCGAAGAAGAGTTGGGTTGTGTTGAGTGCCTCGCTTGGTGGAAGTGCATTTCCATCTGGCGGGTCATTCTTACGTGTACGGCCAAATTGGTGCATCCCTGCAGGGTTAAATCTTCTCGAGAAGCCTTGTTGTCCGCGGTTATGGATGACTTGGTGAAAGTGCTGGCTAACAAGTACTCAGACAACTTACACCTAACGATGATAACGTGACTAGTAATATAGATTACCTCCACGATAAAAATGAATGTCACCTTAATCAACCGCGTGAGTTTCCTTGGGTTGCTTCCTTAGTAGGGGGTAACATTGGATGGGTATTGTTTGGTGAGTAGTTATAGTTGGTTCTGATACGCTATCTTATCCCTTTCTTTTAGCCGGATGTTGTAGCGAGTCTCTGTAGTTAGTTAGTGCAGCCCGCTGCCGCTTCTTTGCAATAATCCCTTCCTTTCCGTTGTACCCAAAGTATTTGTATCTTGTGATGATTGGTTACGCTGGTACCTTGAGAGGATGGTTTATCCACTTGCCAGTACTTAACCGTACTGACACGCGAATCCTTTTTGTGGCTGCATATTCCACATTGCAGTCAACAGGTTTGAAGTCTGACGACGTTAGCTTGGGAATCCCTCCGGCTTGGCCTGGGCAGGGATTGGACGCCATCGGTTATCTTCAGGACTCTTAGTCCAATTTGTATCTTGTCCGTAGTCTGACACTATGTTGTTTCTTCCGTTGTCATTTGGATCTTTGTATTGTCTCAGTTGTATCCTTGACTCGTTTGAGTCGTCTTGTATATACCTCCTCTGTTGTTGTTGTGGATTATTCGTGAACTGTTGTAATGTTATCCCAAGTGGCAACCTGAAATCGGTTATTATGTGGATTTTGGCGGAAATGCTGAAATCTGCATAGTGCCCGATCTCGGGGCGTCACAGCTCGCTTGCCAGATATCCGACTTTGCCGTCGAGATCCCCCACCCCGCCCAGGTCACCGTCCAGGACCACCACCTCGCCGTCGTGCTCACCGGTCTGCCACATCGTCACCAACCTCGTCGTCGTGTGCTCCCTGGTGTTCCACCTCGCCGTCGTGCTCACCGGTCTTCCACATCGTCACCAACCTCGCCGTCGTGTGCTCCCTGGTGTTCCACCTCGCTGTCGTGCTCACCGGTCTGCCACATCGTCACCAACCTCGCCTTCGTGTTCTCGCTGGTGTACCACCTCGCCATTAACCTCGCCGTACGTTCAGATCTGCCAGCTCGTCTCCAACCTCGCCTTCGTGTGCTCGCTGATGTGCCACCTCGCCATTAACCTCGGCGTACGTCCAGATCTTCCACCTCGTCTCCAACCTCGCTGCAACTTCACCGTCAATGTCTGCAGCCACGCCGAGACAGGTAAAGGTTGAAGGTGAGAAACGCAGTAAGATTGATGGTTCTTCATATGTTTGATGTAATTAATCTTTCTGAATTAGTTGTTTGTTTAATCGTATGCTTGATTCTTCTTATGTTCGATGCAATTAATCTCTCTAAATTGTTTGATCGATGCTTCTTAATTATCCTGCTAATGTTTGATGTAATAAATCTCTCTAAACTGTTTCCCTGTTTAGTTGTATGATTGATGGTTCCTTATATCCGTCTTTGTTATTGGCTTTGCATTTATAACTTTGTATAGTGGTAAACAGAGGCTTGTCCATGTGTTCATTCTGACAAATATTTGGCGGAAATGGGTGTGTTGCCCTCCTGATGCTCCTTTTTTTAATTATTTGCTTTCGTAGTAGAAAAGACGGCATGGTTTCTTTTAATGGAAATCGTTAGGGGGACCTTCTTGCTAATATTGCATAAAAAAAGAAGTATCCAGCTTTGTTTTCCTACCGTAAAAGTTTGCTTATTTCGAGCCTGTATACTATTAGGTTTAAGCTCACTTTCCTTATGATCCTATCAGTCTTAGTTACGAATCTACGATCAGAATTTATATTACTTACACTGGGCTGTTCTTACAGGATGAGTACCTTAATTTTTTATGATGTATTAGGTTCTTACCAAGTGTTTATATTTGGAACTTACTTTGAGTTATTTATTCATGTTAGGATCACCACTACACCCCATGGAAGAAGAGCGTGCCAGAACTATCATGGCAAACAGTGCAAGGATGCATCAACTGGGTGTAAAGTCTTTAGCAAGTATTATTTCATGTCCTACTGTATTCACACCCAAAAAGATCAAGAAGGAAGACTCTGGATCTGAGTACAATCCTGAGGATAATGATGAAGAGGAATCAGATTCGAGTGAAGGAGACTGGTCATGTCAATCCCTATTCAGTGAGGACAATGAGTTGCAGGTTATTCCCTAATTCGGCAGCTCAACATTCTTCCATGATATCACAACAACTAGGGTGTAATTCTTAAAACTCTTTAAGTAATAAAAACTCCCTTTAGTTTAAAAAACAACAACTAGGGCACATCTTACTTATCTTGTGTTGAATAGTTTGATTATTGTCGTGTCATATATTTTGTGCTACTTCATCTATTCCATACCATAAGACGTTTCGGCAAGCTAATTAAGGTTGTGGTTGTCATTTTAACATGGTTTCCATCTATGCTCCTGACATGCTTGACATCTGCTAGGTCATTTATCATTGCAGACACGCTTGTTTGATTGTCATCTGCTATTTTTCAAATATTTTATGTACATTGCTGGCCATCTGTTAGTTCCATCTATTTTCTGCACATTGTTGGTCACCTGATAGTTTCATCTGTTTTCTGTACATACTTACATCTATTTTCTTTGCATGCTTGATAGGCAAGCAAGAAAAGGATGATGTCGACACCAGCTTCAGAGGATGAGGATGGTACTTTAGGTGGCATGCTGGATCGTGGAAAGCATACTTTGTCGAAGAAATCTCGTGTGGAAACAAGTATTTCAAAGTCTGAACACCAAGTGCAAACTGATGTTGAGAGAGGGAAGCATGCCAATATGTGCAGCACAATTGCTGATTTGAGGGCGGCGAATGCAGAATCTGAGCGAATGAGGCTCCGGTTTGCATTTGAAATGGAAAAAATGCGGAAGGAACAACATGAGCTAAAAACGTGCCAACAAGAAGGAGTTGCCCTGCTTGAGGAGTTAGCTCAGCGCATATGTGGTAATTGAAACTTCGTGTTGCTGAAAGCTGAATTTCTGTGTTGGTTTGCTTTTCTGTAAAATAAACCAGTCGTGTTGCAATTTCTGTATTTGATGCCTGCTATGTGGTTTGCTTTTCTGCATATGGAACATGGAAAGGTCAATTCGAATGATGATTTAAGCATCCATCTCGCACTAAAAAAAACCGTCGTAGTATCGTAACGTAAAAACAGACCTGGATTAGGTGCTGTATGCCATGCCCACGTGTCGTTTTACAGTTGGACAGTTCCACAACAAAAATAAAAACGTCACAAAAAAGGTGCCACGTGGCACCGTACCCATGGTCCACTTGTCGGTTTATGACTGGGTAGTTCCACAACGAAACAGAAACGTTGCGGAAAAGGCGCCACGTGATACCACGCACTTGGTCCACGTGGCGTCGTTTTAGGACGGAAAACAAATCCGTCACCGCGTAGCCCGCGATGACCGGAGATCGTCGCCGGAAAAAAACACGCCGCGACGTACGATTGTTCCACGTGGCGTCATCTCTTTGCGTCATATCATACCACGACGCTAGCAAGTTCGTCACGGATGGCGTCAACATGGCTTCACATGATTGGTCGAGGCCACGACAACAAAAATCGTCGTGAACGGGATCGGCGGTTATGACGTCATGAACAGATTGGTGATGTCATAAACGGGGGCTCAACATAATCTATTTTTGACGGAAAAAAATGTTGCGATCGTAATGACGTAAGCTTTATGTACTGTGACGTCAGCTGATTACGCTAACGGTCGTCAGTTAATCCTTTGCCACGTGTCAGCCGACAGCGACAAAAAACAACGTTGCCGCTTAATGGGCCGGGACCGGATGGCCCAAATGCCCGTGACGATTTTCTGAACATTGCGGATGTCCTCAACGTTCTCCCGTTCAAATTAACGTCGCAGAATCGTCCGTGACAGTCGATCAGGGACGTTCTCACTCCGTCGAGCAAACCGTCGCGGATTGCCATTAGCAACGGTTTGGAGCCCATCCGCAATGGTATTGAAACGTCACAGACCGCGCGGAATTTGGTAGTGAATATTCCTTTGAAAGAATCATGAGTTGTTCTTGTCATATTGAAGCATAAATTTGTGGTGTTCTCCTTTGAATGTTTTATTTGGTTGACTTGGCGCATGGTCATACCATGTTTATGACTATGAACCAGTCACGAATACCCTCCATGATCATTTATTTTTTGAACTTGTGGTACCTATTATGCTTTGATTAATGATGTTTATGTCGCTATTCATGATTATGGCTCTTATGCTCTCTTGATTTTTCGCTCCCAGTCTTTTGCTAGCCTCCACTTGTACTGAGTATGAGCTCTACTCGTGCATCCAACTCCCAAAAACCAAAGTTTTCCCATTGTGTCCATCATACCTACCTACATGTGGTAATTAACCGCCACTCCAAAGTAAATTCCTCATGTGCTACCTTTAAAACTTTCAAAATTACTCATGTTTTGTGCTCCTATTTTAGCTCATGAGGACGTAAATAGAGAATATTTATCTCACTTGTTGATTGGAATTTCACACCCTGGACTACTGGCTTCATCCGCTTATCCAATGATAGAAGAGCTGACAGCGGGGTGCCCAGCCCCAAATCAATAACACAAATTCTCTTCACTATTTTTGCCCATGATTTATCAGTCAAAACATAATTGTGTAAACAAAAGAGAAAGAGGGATGACCTTCTAACCAGATGCGTCCTTCTATGGGAGCCGCTCTTGTGAAGTCTAGTTGGCTTGTGACGTACTGTATTTTCTGTTTACCATTCGTTGACATGAGCATACACCTCTCTTAAAATGGTTGTGATTGTTGGTAGGCACCTGAGGATTCGGTTAGCCATGGTTTGTGAAACATGGTTGGGAGGAGTATCAAAGTTTTTATACCTCTCGTTAATAAAATAAAATCTCTAGCACATGAGTGATCCATGCTTCCCTCTGCGAAGGGCCTTTCTTTTACTTTTATGTTGAGTCTCCATCTTCTAACTTTATGCACAATTGAGAGAGCATTTCTTCCATTCTGAGTTTTATGTGCATTTGTCCCAGAAACATTATTAATTGATTCATGATGTGTTATTGCTTGTTCTCTTTATTTGTTCTAGTCTTCCTCATGAACTTTGAAGGTTTCCTGGCATTTATGATTTTTCCCCACTCTTAAGGACTAGCGAAATATCACTTTGACATGTTTTCTCTATGCTTGAAACAAACGTATATCTTTCTTTGCATTGTTATTCATGATCTTTTATTGGAGTTACTTCTCATGGTGCAAAGTGATTGCTATGCTTTATTATTAAAGTTCTACTTATCATGCTTGTGTTTAAGTTCTATGATCTCAGCTTACTTATTGTTTTTCATTATTGATGATCTCATGTTGGTAGCATGTCACCTCAGAAATTACTGTGTTTTTATCGTTTACCTACTCGAGGACGAGTAGGAACTAAGCTTGGGGGTGTTGATACGTCATAAATGTATCCTTAATTTATGATGTTCCATGTTGTTTTCTTATTCTTTCCCACATGTTTGCTATACACTTAATGTCATTTTTATCGATTTTCCGGACTAACCTATTGACAAGATTTCACATAGCAAGTTCCCTGTTTTCGGCTGTTTTTAGTTTCAGAAAAGTTGTTCTGGAAATATTCTCAGAATTGGAAAATTCGAAGCCCAGAAATCTTAGATTTCCTGAAGGTTCCATGGATTCCCAAAGAGACCCAGAGGGGGACCTCAGGGGGCCCACACCATAGGCGGAGCCCCCTCCCTTGGCCGTGCCGGGGGGTGGTGTGGGGCCCCCAGACCTCCACCGCCTCTGCCATTTCGCCTTTTTAATCCCTCCAAGACATAAACCCTAGATATATTCCACTTTTTCTCGAGAAACACCCGAGGCTGCCGTCACCGTCATCCCAAGATAGGAAGGGTTCTGGAGCTCTCCCTGGAACCCTGCCGGAGGGGGAAATCATAACCGGAGGGGTCTACACCACCATGCCCTCCTCTGAAGTGATGCGTGAGTAGTTCATCCCTGGACTGCGGGTCCATAGCAGTAGCTAGATGGTTGTTCTCTCCACTTTGTACCACATGTTTAGATCTTGTGAGCTGCCTATCATGATCAAGATCATCTTTATGTAATGCTACATGTTGTGTTTGCTGGGATCTGATGAATGTTGAATGCTATGTCTTTTGATTATCAATCTATCATGTTATCTTCATGCTTATGTTATTTATGATCTTGCATGCTCTCCGTTATTAGTAGTTGCTCTAGCCAAGTAGATGCCAGTAACTCCAAGAGGGAGTATTTATGCTCGATAGGGGGTTCATGCCTCCTTTGCATCTGTGCTCGAGTAACAGAAACGTGACGGATGGAGGATGTGATGCTGCCATTAGGGAGAAAATAATGGTGTTTACTTAGTTTACATTGTTTACATTACACACTTTGCTTACTGCGTTTATCTGTTGCTTGCAACTTAATACCCGACGTTTGTTCGGATGATATTCGGAGGGTGGATTCTTAGTCATAGATGCAATTGGATAACGGTCTATGTCTTTTGTTGTAATGCCCGCATGAATCACATAGTAATATTTATGTCTTGCATATGCACTACGGTGCAGCCTTCATTTATATCAATTGCCTAGCTGTAATTTGTTCACCACACATGTTATTTATCTTTCACGGAGAGACACCACTAGTGAACTGTGGACCCCGGTCCATTTTCCTCATACTGATAAAACACCTACTGCTCTCATATTGTTCCTACTGTTTTCCACACCATATGTTTAACCTCTTTGTTTTCAGAAAAACCGGTGAGATTGACAACCTCACTTCTTTGTTGGGGAAAAGTGAATTGATTGTGTTGTCACGTTCCACGTTGCTGCTGCACCGGTAGTGCGCCCTGCCATCTTAGATGCATCAACCTTCAGAAGTGCTTCTTCCTCCTAATGGTCGATTCAACCTCTGTTTCTTTTCTGAGGGAAAACTTGTTGCTGCACTCTTCACACCTTGCGCTTGGGGTATCCCATCGAGCGTGTGTCTTCACTCTATCAGCGCGTTGGGCAGTGCATTCTCGTGCAATGTGTCTCGAGGCGCCACAATTTAAGTAGGTCCTCGGGATACTGCCTCGCTCGATGAAGCGCCACTTCCGTTCCTCCACGATTGCCTGCAAAGACTGATAATCGCGGGCGTCGTGGTCATTCGACTCATGGAACGGGCAGCGTGGCACCGTGGCGACCAGCCCGGAAGGCGGTCGGGGGATTGGTCCCTACCGTTTCCCCACCGCAAGGACCTGTCCGTCCTCCCGCTTGCGCTTCTTCTTCTCCGGGACATCGTCCTTCTCCTGGGCCTTTAGTGATAATTCGGGGGCCCGACGTCCCACTTTCATCTTCTCACATTCGTTGGCAATAACATATAGCTCCATGGTGGTGGTAGGCTCTCGATAAGCCAGCTCCTCCAGTAGCCTGATGTCCCGCACACTATGTAGGAATGCCATGACCATTGTTGGCTCGGGCGCATTGGGAATGCGGTGAGGAGCCTTGCTGAAATGCGCGATGAACGATCAGAGCGTCTCTCCGGACTTCTCGGGGATGTGCTGCAGATCGGTGAGCATCCTGGAGCGCTTACAGCCCTCTTGGAATGCTGCCACGAACTGCTCGCACAAATTCGCAAGAGGTGATGAAGTTCCTCGGCGGGTGCATGAGCCAAGGACGGATGGCGTCAGACATGGCCAATGGGAACCAGTTGGCCATGACCTTCTCATCCGCCCTGGCGGCCACCATAGTCGTGGAGTATATCTACAAGTACTCTCTTAGATCTATGGTCATGTCTTATGTCGAAGGCGTGTGGCAACGAAACTTGTCACGCCAGTCCACTCGTTAGAGCTACGGGGTGAAAGCCAGGCATCCCCCTCCGCACTGGAGGGCAGCATGTCCCGCTTCTTGAGGGTCTATATCATCGCTCTCCTCCCCAGAGGATGGATCGCGACACGGCCCACGAGTGTGAGTACCTTCCCCTTGGTGTTCCCGGCGAGGAGGACCGTCCTACAACGGGTTAGGGTCGAAGACCCAACTGACATGCGGTCCCCTGGCACCGGGGGCCGTTGGCTCTTAGTCCCTGGAGGGGTTTGATCCTGGGCGCAGGCTCCAGTCTGAGGTGTGGTGATGGGCCCTTCCTGAGACTAGGATCGCATGCGCGCGGATTCGCCACACCGACGAGCAAAACCCAGAAGGCTCAGGACTCGCGCCCTCCACGTGTCGTACTCGGGTGAGTTTTGCGGCGGTGGGTACTCTAACAGGGCATTGGCCATGGCCAACGCCTCCATGCGAGTATGCACACCTGACAGGTGAGGCTTCGACGGGCGGGAGGTGGATGCAGAGCGCCTTTTTCCCACCACCGATGGCGGACGATGTCCCACGTCGGTGGTGCCCGACCGCCACAGCCGAGGCGTAAGAGGTTGGGCATGCGTTTCCCACTCAGGCCTCCGTTTAGGAGGCCTCCAGTGTTGTTGCGGCTACTACCGCCATGTTCTGCGGCAGCCTTGCCAGCTGGGGGCCTCTGCCCGCGTTGGGAAGAACCAACTGGTGGGACCTTCTCTGGGGCTGCTCCTTGGCCTTGCTTCGAGACAGTGAGTCGCGCACGGGGTGTCACACCAGCTCCTGTTGCGCGGCGAGGATCCCTCGCCACGCCTCCACCCGCTGTGTGAGCGTGCGAATAGGTGTGTGCCGCTGGAGGTTCTGTCCCCGTGGAGGCGTCATGTGCCACCGTCGTGATCTTGGTTGGCGGCATCTCTTTCGCCGGTGGTAGCTTCTAATCCGGATACAGAGACTCATGCCCCCCCTACCTGGCGCGTCAGATGTCGCGTTTCGAAACGCGAACACCGGAAGAGACCGACGTTCACTCCCTATTTTGTTCGGCAGATGGCGTGGAAAGTCCCTGCGGATTTGGTCTAGACCATGAGGAAGGGAGCTCACGGACACAATTTTTACACAGGTTCATGCCATCGTGAGATGGATCCCTACGTCTTGCATGTCTGATTTGGAACTATATGTGTGGGCAAGGTGTGTACAAGGATGAGGTGAAAGAATCGATCCAGCAATAGAATCCGTCTCGGACTCTCTGGTCGCTAGCCTTCTCTGTCTCGGCTATCCTTCCCTCCTTGCTCTAGGTGACTTCCAGTCTCCTTTTATCTTCCGGGACCTAGACATGTGTTGGTGGTGTCGGGCCTCTAGATACCAGGGTATCCCAAGGTGACGGCATCGGCCTAGCCCAAAGCACTGCGCCAGGGCCAAAGGTCATATTGGCAACTTACAGAGCCATCTGTTGGGGCCCGCCCGAAAGGTGGGCCGAGCCAACAGGGACTCGTGCATTGGAGAGGAGTTCTACTTCGCGTTTTCTCCTCTCCCTAGGCACCTCCCTTCAAGAGGATACAAACCATGTGCCTCTGACGGCCGCTCCCCTGGGTAGTGACGGAGGTGCCGCAGGGCCTCTTTGACCGCAGTTTCCATTCTCGTGTATAAAGCGAGGGCAGGCGCTGCAGGAGCCAAAGAGGTTCCCAAAGATTGCCACTTTGGTGCAAGAAGACCAAGACCACGCTACAAAACAAAGGCGGCGTCACCGGGCTCCCCCACCGTGACGCCATGGATGGTGGAGCTGTCCCCCAGCGACCAAGACCGCGCATGAGGCACAAAAGTACGGGACGCTCCTCTATTTGGCACTTTGTGGTAACTCTTTCCCACCAAATGAGCGGGAAGGAGGTCCGACCGCTAGTATAAGAAGGGCACCACCGCCCCTTGGGAAAAGGGAGCTCGAACCATCATAGAGCCCAAGTAGTCTGTTCCGAGCACAAGCTCGCATTTGCACTATAACCACTGCAGTGCAATCTATCAGACAAGCAAGAGAAGGGTTTTACACCACATTGATGGCCTGAACCTGGGTAAACTCTCTATGTCTCCATTGTTGTCGTGCTCAAGCTTCCCTCTTGAGGCCTCTTCTGGAAGCGATGGAAGCGTGTTTAGCCCCCAGTGTTTGAACCTCTGAGAGCTATCTTGTCTAGGACAGACGAGCTCTCCCCTACATTTGGCGCGCCAGGTAGGGGGATAAGGCTCTCCTTCATTTCTTCATCGCCATGCACCTGCCGCTCGAACAAGCCCGCGCCTCCCCGCTCCGAGCGCGCTCGCCGCTGAGGGCATGTCGAGCCAACCGATAACGACAATGACAACGGCAACAACGCGCCACAGTGCGACACCACTAGCGTGGAGGGTGAACACGGCGCCGAGGAAGAAGCTTCCTCCCACACGCCGCAGCAAGACGCGCCTGCGTCTCAGCATCTGCCCCCACCGCCGTCAGGAATGCAGGGGCGCTAAGAGCAGCCTACTCCCGTAGCAGCTCTGTTGCTCATCCGGGAGCTGCTTACGCACCCGCCCGCACCTGAAGGACATGCCACATGGCTCGCCCAACTCCATGAGCTCGCCACCGTCGCAAACGTCCCCCCCCCCCCCACGGGAGCCGCGGGGAGGCGACATCGGCCAGCGTAGGAGTGCGGAAGCTCCTGACGCGCCGTGCCCTTCTCACGGTGTAACCTCGCCGGTGCATGGCGACCCCCGCACAAAGTTCCCTGACAAGGCACCCACCACTAAGTTGCCTGAGAAGAGCAGCAACAGCTGCCAGATCCTGTGCACCCCACCGGATGCGCGCGTTCAGATCGAATGTTGCCACGAGCGCGAGCGCCGCAGCATCCGCGACCTCGCCAAGGCTGGCCGCGCCAACCGCCCGACGGACCTCCACACGCGCGCAACGGTCTACATAGGCGACGCCCTCGCGTTCACCAAGCAGCTTCACACGGTCTCCTGACCGCCGTAGTTCAGCCCCATGCTGCCATCTCGCTACGACGGCACTACCCTTCCCCTCGATTTCCTGCAGCTCTACTGCCTCAGCGTAGGGGCTGCAAAGGGGGACGACAAGTGCATGGCGAACTGGCACCCCATGGCCCTCAAGGGCCCAGCCCTCGTCTGGCTCATGAATCTGCCAGAGGGCTCCAGCGGGTTCGAGAAGTTGTGCCTCCACTTCGTCGCCAAGCTCCCTCTCTCCTACAAAAACCTCCACAGCATACGCCAGCGCCCCGGTGAAACACTTCGCCAATACCTATAGCGCTTCATCCGGACGTGCAACAAGATCGGCCATATCACCGACACAAACATCATATCCGCCTTCAGGGAAAGGGGTCACCAACGAGCACATGCTCTAAGAGCTTGGCATCAGGGACGACCTCACTTCAGCCGTCGAGCTCGTGGACATGGTCGACAGGTGCGCTAAGTCTGACGAGGGACACCTCTTCAGGCACAGCGTGCCTGCCGATGAATCCAAATCGGTGGCCCCCAAGACAAAGACAAAGGCTCGAGGCAACAATGCGGACGCCCAACGGAAAGCTCCGGCCGTTCTGGCTGCCGAGCCAGAACGCAAGCAAGGCCGCAGCGATGCCGCACCCATGGAGGACAACCACCCTTACTTTGAGTTTCACCGCATGCACTCACACGCTACAAGGGACTGCTTCCAACTCGAGAGGATGCGGGGAGACCGCCTCATGAGGGGTGGCCAGGTGGGCTATCCTCGAGGCGGCGGCTGGCGCAGTCCCGGGCGAGGGGGAGGCCGCGCTGGAGGGAGATGGGAAGAGCGTGGCCCGAACCAGTACAACGGGTACGACAACTACAACATAGGCAGCTACAACAACGGCGGCTACCAGCCGCCCATGCATCAGCCACCCCCGCAGCAGCTGCAGCATCCCAACCCACCCGCATCTCAGGTAAACGCTGCCACGCAGCAACACACTGAGGGCAACCAAGGGCGGGCGATGAACACGTCGGTGGCTACCAAGAACCAACGGGCTATATGGCATGCATTTTTGGCGGAGCACGAGCTCCACTCTCCAATCGCCATTTCAAGAAGATCTCGCATGAGATCGCCGCTATCCACTCAGGTACCGTCGCGGCAAAGTTACTCAAGTGGTCAGAGCACAAGGTCTCCTTCAACATCAGCGACCACCCCAAGACCACAAGGACTGTAGGTATCCCACCCCTGGTCTACACCCCCACCATCAACAACATCGCTGTCAACAAGACACTGCTCGACGGGGGTGCAGGCCTCAACGTCATCTCGGTGCCTACGCTCGAGCGGCTCCAGGTGTCCGACGAGCACCTGGCCCCCACGAGGCCGTTGACCTACGGCACCACGGTCCCCCTTGGACAGCTGCACCTCGCCGTCAAGCTCGGCACTCGCCAGAACTACCACATCGAGACTCTCGACTTCGACGTCATGCACATCGCCCTCACCTACAATGCCATCCTCGGGTGCCCAGCTCTCACAAAGTTCATGGTCGTGACGCACCATGCGTACAACCTCGCCAAGCTGCCCGGGCCTGCTGGCACCATTACCATACATGGAGAGGTGGAGGAAGCAACACGCTCAGTCGAGCGAGCCTATAAGGAGGTGGCCATCATCCACCCGGTTGATGAAGACGATGCGGGACACCTTGACGAGGCTCCCAAAAATAGGTTGCTTGCTTCTCGCGAAGGATCAGCCACTCATCCTCGAGGGGACCCCGTGATGCCACGGTAAAAATGATGCCAAGATCACTCTCCGTGAGGGTCTCATGGAGCTCTCGCCAGGTGGACCACAAGGCCGCGAGAGCTTCTACCCACAGAAGTCGGAGCCTCGCTCCGGCGGTGCAATATTTTGTTACTCGAGAGCGCCACAAGGCCACTACATCCTCGAGCTATGCACCTGAACTCGCGCGAGTATCAGCCCCATGACGATGAGAGTCCCGTGTCCGCACAGTGACATCAAGTTCCTCTTGGCGGACCATAAGGTCCTGACATCCCCAAGCGTTTTGTAAGAGAACAATGCCTCACCCTAGCAGTAAAATCTTGTTGCTTTCACAAAGCAATACCATCCCTCCTTGCATGCCGGCATGCCTACATCTTGCATCCAACAAAGATCATATGCATTCATCCAAGAATGCATCCTCCCTCACTCCAGAGAGGTGCGCGAAGGGCTTTTTCCTCTCGAGAGGATCCCACGAGCAGGGGCTAGAACAGTGTATGTGAGCGGGTCGCTACCATACACAAACACTTCGCCAAGTCCCTCGACGTTTCTCCTCGCGAGATTCTGATGGAGGAACAACCAAGCGTGCACCTCTCCAGAGGCACAAACTGTAGGTAGCGGCGGCAAGCTCACCCCAAGGGACAAGCGCGCAACACGCAACCCCTCGCACGAAGCTCAGAAGGACCCTTCGCAAGGAGAAACTGGAGGATCACCACAAAGGACACAAACAAGGTGTCTCGAAGGACACCACCACGTAAAAGCTAAGTATTCTTGTACAAAGACCACTCAGAAACAGAGTAAAAAGATAGGGGTACAATAGGAAACAAAGTGCAGAATTTATCCTTACAAGACATATAAAATAGTTCGCACGGAAACATCGCAGATACAAAGGAACACTACGTAGAAGGACCTTCGGTTCCAGCACTAGGAGTTAGGGCCTCATAGGCAGGAGGGGTTGGCGTGCAGGCCTTCATGAAGGAAGCAACGGCGTCCTTCACAAGGGAAGAGAGAGAGGCAGCACGATGATGCGTGTGAACACACGTTCGTTGGGGAGACCCCAAGAGGAAGGTATGAAGAGTGCAGCAGAATCGACCAGTAGGAGGAAGGAGTAACTTCAGAAGGTTGAAGCAGCTGAGATGACAGGGCGCATTACCGGTTCAGAAGCAACATGGAACCTACAAAACACAATCAAATCACTTTGCACCAACAAAGCAGTGAGGTTGTCAATCTCACCGGTTTTGCTGAACACAAAGAGGTTAAACGTATGGTGTGGAAAACAGTAGGAGAACAATATGAAAGTAGTAGTAACAATATGAAAGTAGTAGGTGTTTTATCAGTATGAGGAAAAAGGACCGGGGTCCACAATTCACTAGTGGTGTCTCTCCGTAGAACATAAATAACATGTGTGGTGAATAAATTACAGCTGGGCAATTTCCAGAAATGAAGGTTGCATCGTAGTTCGTATGCAAGACATAAATATTACTATGTGATTCATGCGGGCATTACAACAAAATACATAGACCGTCATCCAACTTCATCTATGTCTAATAGTCCACCCTTTGAATATCATCCGAACAAACATTGGTTATTAAGTTGCAAGCAACAGATTATCGCAGTAAGCAAAGTGTGTAATGTAAACAATGTAAACTAAGTAAACACCTTTATTTTCTCCCTAATGTCAGCATCACATCCTCCATCCGTCACGTTTCTGTCACTCGAGCACAGATGCAAAGGAGGCATGAACCCCCTATCGAGCATAAATACTCCCTTTTGGAGTTACTAGCATCTACTTGGCCAGAGCATCTACTAATAACGGAGAGCATGCAAGATCATAAATAACATAAGCATGAAGATAACATGATAGATTGATAATCAGAAGACATAGCATTCAACATTCATCAGATCACAACAAACACAACATGTAGCATTACATAAAGATGATCTCGATCATGTGAGGCAGCTCACGAGATCTAAACATGAGGTATAAAGTGGAGAATAAAACCATCTAGCTACTGTAATGGACCCGTAGTCCAGGGATGAACTACTCACGCATCACTTCGGAGGAGGGCATGGTGGTGTATACCCCTCCGGTGATGAATTCCCCTCCCGGCAGGGTGCCGGGGAGAGCTCCAGAACCCTCCCGATCTCGGGATGACGATGACAGCGGCATCGGCTCTTTCTTGGGAAGAAGTGGTATATTTTTAGGGTTGATATGTCGGGGGGTATAAATAGGCAAAAGGGCAAAGGCGGTGGAGGCCTGGGGGGCCCACACAACCACATGGCGCGGCCGGGGGCGTGCCGCCCTATGGTGTGGCCCCCCTTCGGGCACTTCGGGACTCCGTGGAACCTTCGGGAATTCTAGGACCTCCGGACTTCGAATTTTCCAATTCCGAGAATATTTACGAAACAACTTTTCTGAAACTAAAAACAACAGAAAACAGGAAAATGGCTCTGTGGCATCTTGTCAATAGGTTAGCCCAGAAAATCGATAAAAATGACATAAAGTGTGTAGCAAACATGTAGGAAACAACATGGAACATAAGAAATTATGGATACGTTTATGACGTATCAACATCCCCAAGCTTACTTTCTACTCGTCCTCGAGTAGATAAATGATAAAAACACATAATTTCTGAGGTGGCATGCTACCAACATAAACTTGATCATCAAAAATGTAAAAGCATAAGTAAGCTGAGATAATAGAACTTAACTCAAGCATGATAAATAGAATTTTAACAATAAAGCATAGCAATCACCTTGCATCATGAGAAGTAACACAAATAAAAGATCATGAATAACAATGCATCGAAAGATATACGTTTGTTTCAAGTATAGAGAAAACATGTGAAGGTGATGTTTCGCTAGTCCTTAAAAGTGGGGAAAACTTAAATGCCAGGACACCTTCAAAGTTCATGAGGAAGAATAGAACAAATAATTAGAGAACAAACAGTAACACATCATGAATCAATTAATAATGTTTCTGGGACAAATGCACATAAAACTCAAAATGGCAACTATGCTCTCTCAACTTTGCATAAAGTTAGAAGATGGAGACTCAATATAAAAGTAAAATAAAGGCACTTCGCAGAGGGAAGCAGGGATCAACTCATATGCTAGAGCTTTTATTCTATTAAACAGAGGTATACAAAATGTTTTTTTAGAGAGGTGTATGCTTATGTCAACAAATGGTAAACAAAAAATACAGTATGTCACAAGTCAACCATACTTCACAAGAGTGGCTCCCATAGAAGGACGCATCTGGGTAGAAGGTCATCCCTCTTTCTCTTTTGTTTACATAATTATGCTTAGACTGATTAATCAGGGGCAAATATAGTGAAGAGAATTTGTTGTTATTAATTTGGGGTTGGGCACCCCGCTGCCAGCTCTTCTATCAATTGGATAAGAGGATGAATCCACTAGTCTAGGGTGTCAAGGTCCAATCAACAAGTGAGATAAATATTCTCTATTTACGTCCTCATGAGCTAAAACAGGAGCACAAAACAGGAGTAATTTTGAAAGTTTTAAAGGTAGCACATGAGGAATTTACTTTGGAGTGGCGGTTAATTACCACATGTAGGTAGGTATGGTGGACACATTTGGCATACTTTGGTTTTTAGGAGTTGGATGCACGAGTAGAGCTCATACTCAGTACAGGTGGAGGCTGCCAAAAGACTGGGAGTGACAAATCAAGAGAGCATAAGGGCCATAATCATGCATAGCGACATAAACATCATTAATCAAAGCATAAGTGTCGTGGGATAATCACGGCAGATGTTACCGGGGGTAACTGATCTTGGGGCAAGACGACACAGGTATTTGGGAGAGGGTTTAGCTCAAAGGAGAACATGGTGCAATTCGATCTGGTAGCCGGCAATCAAAGTCGCCGAGTCTCCGATCTTGATATAATAACTCAACTCTGGGATTACACTTGATGCTCGATATCACACGATGTTGCTAGGGTTCTTAGATTTCTATCTAGACTAGACCTGGGGGTCGGTTTATAAAGCACCCGTACCCCCTAACTTATTCGGCAAGGCATATTTCGGATCCTACCTGGACACGGCGCACTAACCATAACTTTCCTTTACAATAACCCATAACCCGGGCCGTTAAGCCCACAAGTTTGGGCCTTCACAAGCTTCTTTATTCTTAGCCAAATCCTGCACACCATCCTTTGGGCCGGGTTATTCCTCAGAGCTTGGCATACCGGGTTAGCATCCCCCTGTCAGTAGTCCCCAGAATAGCCTGGGCTTCATGGATCCTCCTTGAAGCGCTTGCTATTCCCCGCAAAGATGTCGAACATACGGGCATATGGAAGCCGAGTTAAGATGTTTTGATATTCTGCTAGGCCTCACTCCATGGTGGCCATGTAATAACCCGGATTTGTCCTCCAGACACTTAGGTTCAAATTCCCAGGTCCAGACTACAATAAAAATGCCAAGATCTCATGCTCGATAATCAGTCCCGTCATTACGGGGCAAATCCCTTCCTTCTTCTATCCCAATGCCTTGCCCAATACTTGACGCATATCTCGCAAAATCTTCGCTGATAACCATTACCCCGCGGTTTCCGGCTTCTGGCCGTTAGGGTAGGCTCACCCTTGCCTTATAAATAGCACTTAATGGGTAACCCTAAGCCCCTCACCACGCCACAACTTCCCCTCTTCTTCCTTGCTCCTAACACCCTCGCAGCACCACCGTGAGGAGCTCGTACCTGCTAACAACGCAAGATCGCCAGCGGCCGCGCCCGCCCTTGAGTCGCCTTGCGCCACCGTCAAGTGTCACCGTTGCTCCTCCATTTCTCTCATTCGAGCCACGCCGCTCGTCGCCATCGTATTAGACTCCAATCTCCCCGGTAAGCTTCTCGCAACCAGTTAATTCAACCTCACAACTTTCAATTTATCCAAGATCAGATCTAGGTCAACCCGCAAGTCATTTGTCCGATTGCACCAAATTAGATCGATTCGATGCTTGCCAACTCCTTTAATCATCTGCCCTATAGTCACAAATGATCCTCCAACCATCATTGATTACCAATTTTACTTAAAAATCATCCGCAAACATTTCCATCTAGATCCGTTCCTCCTCGATTTTCCGCTTATTGCATTAACACCCGGAAAAACCCTCCTTTTCCAGCTATTTCATTTGCGGTATAAATATGGGCAACCATCCGTCATCCCCAAATACCTTTCCCTACGTAAGTGACCAACAATTTCCACAAGTGTGCTCAATACCCGGACAGTTCTCAGCTTCGTACCTTCTTGATACCTTTATACTCGGATATTTCAGCATTCCCGGGTCTTATTTCACACGCCTCTTCTCTTTGTGTTTTGCAGGCTGGCCCCATGGCTCCCAAGCGACAAGGAAAACAACCGGCTCCAGCGAGGACCACCCAAACCATATCCGCCAACTGGGGGCGTTCCACAACCACGAAAGCCAAATTGGACGAGCTAGCCGAATTAGGAACCCTCCCTTCTCAAAAAGACATCCACTGGAGGGTACCGGGTAATGAGACTCGTCCCACCCCCGAAGAAAACGAGGTAATCTGCTTCGTTGAACACGTGACCCGAGGATTTCGTCCTCCGGGTCATCCTTTCTTTAGGGAGGTCTTAGATCATTATGGACTCCGGGTGTTCGACATAGGGCCTAACTCCATGTTGAACATTACCCACTTCATTGTTCTATCTGAGTCGTACTTGTGCATGCCACCGAGTCTGACTCTTTTCATTGAGTTATTCCAGTGCAAGCCGTGCCGCGAAAGCGGCGACGGAGCGCTTCTCACTTGCGGCGGGGTATCCATCCAACGCCGTAAGAATTCTTTGACGCCAACCCTCAACCTGCACTCCCACGTTAAACATTGGCAGCTATCTTTCTTTTACTGCCACGATACCTCCCCCGACAGCGAAAAGAAGCTGCCGGGTTACTCAGAGACCCCCCTCAAGCCCTCCGAGTCTTTCAATGCCTTCGCATCAGACTCAGACAGGGAGGCAATCCTTCCTTCGCTAGCCAAGATAGCCATTCTCTCAGCCCAAGGCCTCCTAGGGCTCAATTTAATAAAAACTTGGGTCGATTTCCGAATCCAACCTAATTCCGTTCGCACCAAATTGATGTGCGAGTATTCGGGGCACAGCACAGACGCACTCCGCTACTCCACCAAGAGCTTTGCGACCGGTGATACTATAAAGACCATCAAGGGCTTCTTGGCGGAGAAACTGGAGGTGATAAAGGGCATCGCCGGGTTACCCCCGTTTACCCGGGAAAATCCAGCTCCAGCGGTAATACCCGGCGCTCATAACTTGTTTCCACATTTCAACTCGATATTGCTTCTAAGCCTTAATCTTATCTTTTTACCTCAGGCTGATGACCCTTTCTGGAGAGTTGAACCTCTCCCCCCCTCCAGAGACCCGGAAGAGGAGGACGAGGCGGCTGACGATAGTGAAGGTGCTCACTCAGGATCTGCATATTTTTACTTGCATTACTTTCCTCTCGTCTGTCTTTTTTCCAATGAATACACACCTGGTTCGCAGGGCTAGAAGACGAGGGTGGAAACAATGAAGACGACCCGGAGGGAACCGAGTCTGACCCAGAGGCAACAGTCGGGGCCAAGAGGAAAGGCAGGGGGACAGTGTCCAAGGTTCCTTTTTCCTCATTATCCTCTGAACCTTACTCCTTTGACGTCATGCGACGACTTAACCATCAATTATCAAATTCGTCATGCTTGAAGGATTCTTTCCCAGCCAAGCGCAGAGTAACTCGGAGCTCCCCAGGTGAAGATCCCCTTAACCCGGGCATCTCCGCCCCCTCGGTCCCTCGTGGCAGTGCTCCTCCATCTCGTTCTTCCAACTCTCCTCAGCGCCACCCTTCTCCTAACCACCCACGTGCCGGGCAATTCCGGGTTCCACTAGTGGTTCCTGCGAAGACCTCATCTGCTTCCAGTGGCGAGCTCCCACCGGATTACACCGTAAATGCCGGGTAAGTTTTTGCTATATTATTTCTTTTTGCATTTGACGAACTTTCATTCAAGCCGCCGTCATCATTAATAACTGCCTTTTCTCATCTTTCCTTCAGCGCTCAAGTCACCGTCAGTGACCCGGAAAACACAGAAACGGATAACCTCCAGGTGGAGAAGCCGACTGACGACGCAGACGCCGCAACTGGTGGTGATGCGACAACTAACCGGGAACAAGGCCCTCTGAACAATCCACTTTCCCAAACCGTCGGATCTCCTTCCTTATCGGAACCAGTAGACGAAGAGATAGAAATTCTAGATACAAGGATGAGTTCTCCCAACCCGACACTCAGACTGTCCGAGTCTCCACTCCAAATGCGAGGAGAACCCCCCTACCAGATGATCAAGCTGCCGGCTCTTCCGGGACTCGCTCCGAGGAGTTAACTTTTGCCCAGATGCTGGAAACTCTGCGCACCTTAAGGGCTAACGAGGAAAACATCTTGGGGTCTTTAATAACCAAACACGAGGTAAATTCGATTAATATTGCTTGTACCTTTGTCCAGTCCCCAAGTTCCGAGTGAGCTCATTCATGACTTGCTCGGGACTTTTATTATACCAATGACTGATAACTGTGCTCTTCTACCTGACTAATGCTTTTTTAACATCCGTGCAGTCTTTCGTGACTCAATACGAGGAGAAACTTGCGGACGCCGCCAAGCTCATTGAAAAGGAGATATCTTTACGTGAAGCAGCCGAGGCTGAAGCCAGGAGGAATAGGCAATTAATGAAGAAGTACCGAAGAAGGGCTCACCAAGCCGAAGATGACCTGACAAGCCTTTCCGTCGAAATATCTGATACCTATCGTTCTTTGCTTGGTACGCTTCCTTCTCCGGGTTTATCCTTTTGACAAACAGCAAAAAATTTCCAACTTATATCTTCATTTTACTTCAGGCCCGGACGAAGCCATGCCGGATGAAGATGACATTGCCAAGCTGAAAACCATAAAGAGTGTTATCCGGCAGCTATGTGCCGGAACCAGATGGATCTTGGAAGAGTTACGGTGGCCGGGTAGAGGACATGTTGATCTGAAGAAGATGCTGGATGCCTTCTCCACTATTCCTGAGTGGATTTGGCACTGGAAGCGCTCGTCCTGCCGGGTTGGGATGACCCGGGGGCTTGCGCTCGCCAAGGCTTACTTCCCCAAGCTCGAATTAGCGAAGCTCATGGGCGGCTTCCCCGAGTTCAAGCTTGATGGGTCAAAATTCTCGCGGGAGGATTTTCAGGCTGTGCAGAAAGAGGTCCGTTACCCGGCCAGCGTAATTGCTGATGAGCTGGACGTTAATATACTTGTTCCATCATATGATTCTGCCGGTAAAGTAATTAAGTCGGATCTTCCTGAGCCGTATGACATGCTTGCCCGGTGGAAGGAGGAAGCTGCTGCGATAAGGGAGGAGGCTGCCAAGAAGCAAGCTGAAGCCGACTCTGCTCCTGCTACCTCAACACCAGTCGTTCCGCCCCCTGCGGGGGCTGGTACCGCTGATCCGGGTGCTGCTGCTACCAATGATGGTGACAAGGGCAAGGCCAAGATGGGCGCTGAGTGACATTTAATCTTTAATGCCTCCTCTTATGTGCCGGTTGGCCAGTATGCTTCTTGAACAATTATATTATGGGTGGTGCGCCTGTGCACCTTTGATGTCTTTTCACCTGGATTTTGTAATGCACACTAGTATCTTGATACTCTTTATGCCTCTGCCGGCCCTTTTGAACTTGTCAATTATTGAACTCATCTGTTCTCGATACCCGGCTTTCTTTATTGTTCCTTTTGTGAAAACTCAATTTCTGGGTCTCATGGGTATTGACGAGCGGATTTTGTTTCGAAGTCCCCAAGTCCCCAAGACTCGGATATTTGGATCTTTGCAACTATACCAGTAAGCCACTTTTTCTCTTTTCAGGATTTCAAGCTACCGGGCCCGGATTGCCGAGTCTAGGATACTTGATTTTTAAAAGGGAACAAACTGTTTACTGCTAATTTCACAAAGATCCATGAGTTGTTTCACATAGGTTTTGAAGTTATGCTTAATAGTCGTTGAGTTTCCAGCTATTCAGCCTTGTACTCTGCATAACTTGTGGTTTAGATGACCCTTTTGACTGTCTTGTACTGTAAGCCGGCTTTCGCGTGGATACCATGTTGTTACATCAATACGAAGACGTAGCCAGCCAATCCCCGTCGGGTTTCATGACTAACTGCCATCGTAAGCGAACACATCATGCCACTTTAATGCGAGTCACATCGAGCTTAAGTAAGAACAGCCAAGAAATTTGGACTTCTTTGTCCGGTTATAAGATTGTAGCCGTACTCGTTTGCAAGTAATCGGCCCTTATAACTCATAGGCATCATGGCCGGGTCTTTGAGTTTGTAACTGTGCTATTCAAGCGACCAGCCCCCAAGACCTAGATATACGCATCGTACTGAGAGTAAATAACCTGATAACAACCATCTCTTTTCTTGATAACCATCTCTTTTCTTGATAACCACCTCTTTACTTGATATGAAAAATCTAGGTCAGCAAGCCGCCTCATTAAAAACCCGTCCAGTCCCCAAAGGTACCCTGGATAGGAAAAGAGTGCGTCTGAAAACCTGCTGCCTATTACATCGTGCAATTCCACTTGCCAATATAGTCTTTACTAAGTATAATACGGACGTAGCTGAGCCACGTTCCATGGTCTATCTCTTTCTTGCATAGATGAAGTGGTGTGTGCGGTGTCGTTGACTGTAGCCGACTCTTCCCTTGCATCTATCAAATAATATGATCCGTTATGCAGATTCCGGCTTATGATAAATGGTCCTTCCCATGGTGGTGATAATTTGTGTTTTCCTTCGTTTGACTGTACCAGGCGCAGAACCAAGTCTCCTTCCTGGAATACCCGGGTCTTCACACGCCGGCTATGATACCTCCTTAGATCTTGCTGATATATGGCTGATCTTTCCAGGGCTTGTTCTCTTTGCTCTTCTAACATATCTACGGCGTCCTGCCGGGTTTTTTCGTTCTCTACTTCGACGTAAGCTGATATTCTAGGCGAATCGTGAATAATGTCACTCGGTAACACTGCTTCCGCACCATAGACCGTGAAGAAGGGTGTCATCTGAGTGGATCTGTTAGGTGTAGTGTTGATACCCCAAACCACGGAAGGAAGTTCTTCGACCCATGCACCAGCAGCCCTGACGCAGGGAACTCGCAATCGTGGTTTTAATCCGCGGAGCAATTCTTGGTTTGCCCTCTCCACTTGTCCATTGGCCTGCGGATGAGCCACCGATGCCACATCGAGCCGGATTCCATTGTTGCCACAAAACTTCTCCATCTCACCAAGGGACATGTTGGTTCCATTGTCGGTAATTATGCTGTGGGGGTACCCGAACCGGTAGATAATCCTTTTCAGGAACTTGACTGCTGTAGCTGCTTCGCAATTAGTAACTGGCATAACCTCAACCCACTTGGTAAACTTATCAATAGCCACCAAAAGATGTGTCTTCTTGCATGGTACCATAAGTTAAAAAACTAAATGATCATAGAGTCTATAAGTGACTGGTTTGTATTCATAAGCATGGTGTGAGCATGCGCCAAGTCAGCCAAATAAAACATTCAAAGGAGAACACCACAAATTTATGCTTCAATATGACAAGAACAACTCATGATTCTTTCAATGTCACATTAAACACTCTCAGCTATTTGAGGCTAATCATGCTACTAAATAACCACTAGGATTTAGAATTAGACAACATCTAGCATGATATGAAAAAGTCTAGCCACAGTCTATACAAGCTTCTACTTGCATCGTTATAAATTCTACTACAAGCAGCAGATTCTTTTCCCAACAAGCACCATACAAAATATGCTTTAACAAAAACTCTCTAAATGCTACAGCAAGCAAACATGAGAGTACTCACACAACACTACTAAAACTAACAACTCTGAATAAGATATGCAAAGAAAACAAGATCTAAACAGGAATTTTTGCAGCAGCTAGAAGAAAAACTAAGAATACTAGCATAGCAAGTATTTAAACGAAAAAATGGAGCGTGTATATCTTCCAAACAAGGAATTCTAGGGTCCAACTATATTACTGCAGCAGGGAGAACACAGGAAAACAAAAGAAAACAAAAGAAAAATAAACAGACCCTCCAAGTAAATTTCATACGATGTGACCAAATAAAAATATGGTTTCACTAGAAGTGACATGATAGATTGTTGATGAAGAAGGGGATGACGTGGGAATACCCAAGCTTAGATTCTTGAGTCTTCTTAAAATATTCTTGGATGAACCACGGGGTCATCCCCAAGCTTTGACCTTGCACTCTTCTTGATCACATATATCACCCTCTTCTCTTGACCCTTGAAAACTTCCTTCACACCATACTCAAAGAATAATTCGCGTTAGAGGGTTAGTGCAACAATCAAAAATTGATGAGTTCTGTAAGGGCACAAGTTCTATTGATACTTTTAAACATTATCTACAACCACTGATGTTTCGTGAAGCAAAGAAATCCACTTGACATCGTAAAAGAGCAAATGCAAGAAAAATGGCAGAATCTATCAAAACCAGAACAATCTGTAAAGACAATTTTTTTGGGGAAACTTATGTTGCTCATATCAAAAAACTTAAAGACCAAAAAAATTTCGGAATTAGACGAGGAATAAGCACAAGAAATTTCAGGTCATTATGATTTTTCTGTGAATTATACGATTTTTTACGATGGACAGCAGAAATCTGTTTCGTGCGCAGAAATCCAAAACCAACTCCAACTCTCGTCAGAAACTTTACTTGGCACAACTAAAACATGAAAAGAAAGATACAAAGGAGTTTCTACAGGAGTATACAACCCCTTAACTCAAATAAAATAGACAAAAACAAAGAAAAAATAAAACCATGAGTTATCTCCCAATAAGTGCTTTTCTTTAACGCATTTTAGCTAGGCACAGAAATGTGGAATCAAGTGTTTTCAAGTGAAGAAGCATCCAAATTGTAACTTGTTCGAATATTATAATAAAAAGGAAACTTAATTCTCTTTGTAGGAAAGTGTTCCATACCTTTCTTGAGTGGGAACTGAAATTTAATATTCCCCTCTTTCATATCAATAACAGCACCAACAGTTCTAAGAAAAGGTCTTCCCAAAACAATTGGACAAGAAGCATTGAATTCAATATTGAAGAAAAAAAATCAACAGGGAAAATATTATTATTAACCATGATAATAACATAATCAACTCTCCCCAAAGGTTTGTTCCTAACATTATCAATAAGATGAATATCCGAATAACAAGGTTCCAATGGTGGTAAATCAAGAATATCATAGAGTTTCTTGGGCATAACAGAGATACTTGCACCAAGATCACATAGATAATTGCAATAAAAATCATTCACTTTCATTTTAATAATGTGTTTCCAATAATCATCTAGCTTCCCAGGGATAGAGGCTTCACATCTTAATTCATCCATTCTAATTTGCATGAGAGCATTAGTAATATGTTTTGTGAAAGCCATATTCATAGCACTAGCATTAGGACAACTAGAAAGATTTTGTAAGAACTTAATCACTTCAGTTATGTTGCAATCATCAAAGTCAAGATCATTTTATCAAAGATAATGGGACCATTGTCTCCCATTTTTCTAAAAATTTCAGCACTTTTATCAGGAACATTTTTAGCAGTTTCAGGCAGTTTTGCATTTTTAATAGCAGAAGTGGGAGTGTTTCCAACACCAATTACTTTACCATTGATAGTAGAAGGTTTTCTAGCATGAGAAGCTTCAGTTTTACTAGTGGTGGTAATGGTGCAAACATTAGCTATATTATTCTTTCTAGCTATTTCATCTTCTCTTTCCCATCTAGCATGCGATTCAGCTAACATCCTAACATTATCATCAATTCGAATTTGGATAGCATTCTAAGTTTTCCTTTCTTTAACATCACGAGGCATAACCTTTAGTTTCAGAAAATCAACATCAAGAGCAAGGCTATCAACTTTAGAAGCAAGAACATCAATTTTGCCAAAAAAAATCTCAACAGATTTATTAAAAGCAGTTTGTGTACTAATAAAATTCTTAAGCATATTATCAAGATCAGAGGGTACACTTTTATTGTTGTTGTAGGAATTACCATAAGCGATACTATTATTGGAAGAATATGGCCTATAATTGTTGCTACCAAAATTATTCCTATAAGCATTGGTGTTGAAATTATTATTTTTAATGAATTTTACATCAACATGCTCTTCTTGAGCAACCAAAGAGGCTAAAGGAACATTATTTAGATCAATAGGAGCATGGACATTCACAAGCATAGACATAATAGCATCAAGTCTTTCATTCAAAGAGGAGGTTTCTTCAACAGAATTTACCTTCTTACCAGTTGTAGCTCTCTTAGTGTGCCATTCAGAATAATTTACCATCATATCATCAAGAAGCTTTGTTGCTCGACCCAAGGTAATGGACATAAAGGTTCCTCCAGCAACTGAATCCAGAAGGTTTCTTGAAGAAAAAATCTGACATGCATAAAAGGTTTGGATAATCATCCAAGTAGTCAGTCCATGAGTGGGACAATTCTGTACTAAAGATTTCATTCTTTCACAAGCTTTAGCAAAATGCTCATTATAAAATTGCTTAAAATTCATAATGCTACTTCTTAAAGATATAATATTAGCAGGAGGATAATATTTTCCAATGAAAGCATCTTTACACTTAGTCCAAGAATCAATACTATTTCTAGGGAAAGACAACAACCATTCTTTAGCTCTTCCTCTCAAAGAGAAAGGAAACAATTTCAGTTTAATAATATCTCCATCTACATCTTTATATTTTTGCATCTCACATAGTTCAACAAAATTATTAAGATGGGCAGCACCATCATTAGTACTAACACCAGAAAATTGCTCTCTCATAACAAGGTTTAACAGGGCATGCTTTATCTCATAAAAATCAGGAGTAGGAGTAGGTGGAGCAATAGGTGTGCTAATGAAATCATTGTTGTTGGTGCTAGTAAAGTCACACAACTTAGTGTTCTCAGGAGTAGTCATTTTAACAAGACTAAAAACAAGAATAAAACTACAGCTAGAATAAGAACTAATTTTTTTGTGTTTTTTGGTAAGGAGAAGCAAACAAGACAAAATAAAATAAACTAAGCAAAACAAAAACAAAGTAAAGAGATTGGAAGTGAGAGACTCCCCTTGCAGAAATTCTCTTCCTCCCAGGCAACAACGCCAGAAAACATGCTTGATGCATGTGAACACACGTTCGTTGGGAGACCCCAAGAGGAAGGTATGAAGAGTGCAGCAGCAAGTTTTCCCTCAGAAAGAAACCAAGGTTGAATCGACCAGTAGGAGGAAGGAGTAACCTCAGAAGGTTGAAGCAGCTGAGATGGCAGGGCGCACTACCGTTTCAGAAGCAACGTGGAACCTACACAACACAATCAAATCACTTTGCCCCAACGAAGTAGTGAGGTTGTCAATTTCACCGGTTTTGCTGAACACAAAGAGGTTAAACATATGGTGTGGAAAACTGTAGGAGAACAGTACGAAAGCAGTAGTAATTAACAATATGAAAGCAGTAGGTGTTTTATCAGTATGAGGAAAAAGGATCGGCGTCCACAGTTCACTAGTGGTGTCTCTCCGTAGAAGATAAATAACATGTGTGGTGAACAAATTAAAGCTGGGCAATTGACAGAAATGAAGGCTGCACCGTAGTGCATATGCAAGACATAAAGATTACTATGTGATTCATGCGGGAATTACAAAAAAATACATAGACCGTCATCCAACTGCATCTATGTCTAATAATCCACCCTCCGAATATCATCCGAACAAACGTTCGGTATTAAGTTGCAAGCAACAGATTATCGCAGTAAGCAAAGTGGGTAATATAAACAATGTAAACTAAGTAAACACCGTTATTTTCTCCCTAATGGAAACAACACATCCTCCATTCGTCACGTTTCTTTCACTCGAGCACAGATGCAAAGGAGGCATGAACCCACTATCGAGCATAAATACTCCTCTTGGAGTTACTAGCATCTACTTGGCCAGAGCATCTACTAATAGCGGAGAGCATGCAAGATCATAAATAACATAAGCATGATAGATTGATAATCAGAAGACATAGCATTCAACATTCATCAGATCCCAACAAACACAACATGTAGCATTACATAAATATGATCTCGATCATGTGAGGCAGCTCACGAGATCGAAACATGAGGTACAAAGTGGAGAAGACAACCATCTAGCTACTGCTATGGACCCGTAGTCTAGGGGTGAACTACTCACGCATCACTTTGGAGGAGGGCATGATGGTGTAGACCCCTCCGGTGATGAATTCCCCTCCCGGCAGGGTGCCGGGGAGAGCTCCAGAACCCCCCCCCCCCCCCCCCGATCTCGGGATGACGATGACGGCGGCCTCGGGTGTTTCTCGGGACGAAATGGTATATTTTCAGGGTTGATATGTCAGGGGGGTATAAATAGGTGAAAGGGCAAAGGCGGTGGAGGCCTAGGGTCCCCACACCACCTCATGGCGCGACGCCACCCTATGGTGTGGCCCACTATAGCCCCCCTCCGGGCCTCTTCGTGACTCCAAGGAAACTTCGGGATTCTAGGACCTCCGGACTTTGAATTTTCCAATTCCGAGAATATTTCCAGAACAAATTTTTTGAAACTAAAAACTGCAGAAAAGCAGGAACTGGCTCTGTGGCATCTTGTGAATAGGTTAGTCCAGAAAATCGATAAAAATGACATAAAGTGTATAGCAAACATGTAGGAAACAACATGAAAACAACATGGAACATCAGAAATTAAGGATACGTTTATGACGTATCACACGAGCATGGGTAACCTCTCCCGCCATAGCGCTCAGCTTGAAGCCAGGCTGGACCATCAAGAACCTGGAGAACAAGTGCGTCGCGACCTCCGAAAGGAGTTGGCGGCACTCCGCGTCGAGAATCGCGTCCACACTCTAGGCATCATATGTTCACACACTGCAGTTTGTCTAGTAGGCTGACGAAGAAGTGAAGAACACGTATGGCGTCATACCTGGTGGGGGGAGGGGGGAAGCTCAAGGTCCAGTCGTTCACCAACCACCTGGGCTGACAGGATGGCGTACTAGAACAACTCCTCAAGTTGATGTTGAAGGTCCAGTGCCGACGTGGCTAACTCCACCCGCTCAGGCACTCCCTCCGAGAGCGGAGCCAACCACTCTCGCAGGGCGAACAAGTCCGACTGGAACCCCGCAGATGCAGTGATGGCACGCTTCCTAGCGCTGCTCTCCTCGGCAAGCTTCATGCAAAGCCGACCAAGATGAGCCGAGAGCATATCGACCTCCGAGGATAGTTCTCGCTCGGCCGCGGCCTCCACATGCGCCTGCTTCCCACCCAGTCCTGCCTCGAACTCCTTGCGGTACGCTTCGCACCCCGCCTGGATCCCTTGCTCCACTTGCTGTTGTTGTTTCTCATGTCCTTCTTTCAGGCACTCTCCAGCTTCTCGAGGTGCTCGCGATCCTCGCTCACCTCACCCACGAGGCGGGTGATCTCCGCCTCGCGTTTCTTGACATCCTTCTCGAGGCCATGGACTTTGTTCTCTCTGAGGGAGACGGTGGATTCGCGGGAAGAGATGGCCGCCTCGCCGCGCCAGAGCCTCCTCACGAAGGGCGAGGGATTCCTCCTGCTCTGCACCACCAAGGTTCCACTCGTCCACCGTCGAGCGGTGCTCCCCCTGCTCCTAGTGGAGCTGGGCCTGCAGGTCCTGGGCAGCGTCCAGCATGCGCTTGGCCTCCTCGCGGAGCGCCTACGCCTCGCGAGTGGAGGCCCTGCACTTGCGTGTGGCATCACTGAACTTCTGACGGTGCACCGCCCTTGCTGCATTCTCCCTCTCGCGGCAGGTGAATATCACCTGGCGGAACCAGGCGCCCAGGTTCTCCAGGCGCTTTCTCTCCTTGATGGGGAGGTGGGAGTGCGACCTTGCCCTGACCCGGAGTGCCTCCACGACGTCCTTGGCGATATCGAGCAGGGGGGCCTCCGAGTAGAGCTCGGAGGGAGCGCCGGGGAGGACCAACGGTCCTCCGCCATCAAGTCGCGGAAGAAGTCGTCAGGGAGGAATGAGCCATCCGGCCCATTGGGAGGGGTGTCCCGGAGCCACTTCTTCACCGCGTCGTTGAAGTCCTGCTGCGACGCACCATGGAAGGAACGGAGGAAGAGCTCAGCACTCCCCTCCCCAACAAGAAAGAAAGTGTCGCGCCTGCTCCTCGGTCAGTGGGGGCAGCCTCTCCTTCTTCGACATCCACTACGACGGAGGTTGCCCCAACCGTACCGCTCGGGGGCTCAGAGGCTGGCCCCAAGCCAGCAGTGCCCGGAGGGGCGGTTGGAGGCGATGCCGGACGAGCCACTGGGCCGCCCTTGGTCAAGACGTCCGGCTCAGGCTGCGGGACATCATCAACGGAAGGCCCGTCAGGTGGCGCCCTGGTCCCCGTTCCGCCAACCGACGGGGAAACAACAGGGTTCGCAAGCTCATCAGTCGCCGGAGATCGGGGGGACCCACCTCTCATGGGAAGTGGCGGGGCGGACGGCCCCTTCTGAGGATTGGGGGCTGCACGTCTCTGACACCCTCGCCCTCTTCGGGGATCTGAAACACAAACGGAATCAGCTCCGGTACCACTCGAAGAATAAAAGACCGATGTGACTAGAGACTTACTCCCCCCCGGTACCCGCAAGCTCGAGGAACGTGTTTCCCGCCACGGGGACGTGTCACGGCAGCCTTCGCCGCCGAGGAGTCCCCCGCGCCTGCATTGACATTCGTGGGGCGCGATTTCTCCATGCTCTCTACTACGCCCGGAGCTGCCGGGCGTGCGGGAGGCGGAGAAGGGGTACTCGAGTCCGCCGACGACTCGCTGCCCGCTTCCTGCGCTAGGGTGGACGTAATCTCCTCAAGGGGCCGCTTCTTCGACACACGCCTAGGAGCTGGGAAAGTTGGGGCGGAGTCCTCCGTCTAACCTGGCTCGGCATCGCTCTCGCCAAGGGGGCACGGGAGAAAGCGATTCTCTTGGCGGGACGTCTCCCCCTCGGTCAGGAGTCCCCACCGATCGAAGCGAGGCATGGCCTCAATCACTGTGGCGCGCTCCTTCTCTTCAAGGTTGTAAAGGGGAACTACGGAAGGTAGAAGGGGCGGCACGGTATCCCTGCCAAGAAGATTCTGCATCATCCCCTCGAGCTCCCTGCCCTCGAGGAGAACGATGTTGAGCCTCATGTTGTCCTCTGTGTCACCACAGTAACACATGAGGTACTCGTGCTCTTGCAGAGGTGCCAGCCTCTAGCGAACAAACTCGCGGACAAGCATGGGCGCCTCAAGCCTGCTCTCGTGCTGCTCCTCCATCATCTGCACAAGGGGAGCCATGTCCGGGCCATCGAAAACTTCCTGGGCCCAACCAGCATGCTTCCTGGGCCTACCAGTGGGCACCTCAAGAAGAACTATGGAGGCGCGAGCGTCCATGAACACCCAGCGGTTGACGATGTCGTCCAAGTTCTTCTTGTGGTCCAGATGGGGGAACAAAACTCCTCTACCCAGACCAATTCAGAAGGAGGCGCACCCGCCGCAATGACCTCGGCCCGTCACACGGAGGCTGAAGAAGGAGCGGAAGAAGGCCAACGAGGACCTGACGCCGAGGAACGCCTCACACCAGAATGCGAAAACGGCCAGGGTCAGAATGGAGTTGGGATGAAGGTGAAGAGCGTGGATCTGGTACCAGTCCAAGATGGCCAGAAAGAAGGTAGAGAACGGAGGAA
Organism: Alopecurus myosuroides; assembly: GCA_028641055.1. Taxonomy (NCBI): domain Eukaryota; kingdom Viridiplantae; phylum Streptophyta; class Magnoliopsida; order Poales; family Poaceae; genus Alopecurus; species Alopecurus myosuroides. Next base: position 340,330,886 of record CM054059.1, on the reverse strand, counting down.
TTAGGCCGGCGAAGAGGGTATGGAAGAAGAAGGCATAGGTGGTCGCTGGAAGGGAGTTGAGCCGCGTCGACCCATCATAGAGCGAGGTTGCCCCATGCTCGTTGGTGGAGGAGGCCGTCGTCGGGCGCACCTCTCGAGCGAAGACCCCGAGTGGATGCGGGACGGCTCCAGGATCGAGTGTGGCCGTGACGACGAAGGTTTCCCTGCGACGATTGCTTGCCTTTCACCACGGAAGCGGCTTTCTTGCCGGCCATCTCGAAGGAAGGATCTCGGAGGAAAGTGGGGGATCTGGAGGATGAATAGTTCCAGGCAGCAGAGAGCGAAGATGAAGCAGGGAATCTCGGGCGCTCCACGGCCTTTATGAGAGGGCCCCCACACCGCAGGAAGCCGTTGCCTCGGGAAGGTCATGGGTCATGGACACATGCCAAGGTTTGGCTCGCAGCTGTTGGCCCCGCGTCTTCTCTTATCCTACAGACACGTGTGCCACGCGGGCCCGGGGGCTACTGTCGGGCCTATGGATACCAGGGTATCCTGAGGCGACGGCTGCGGCCCAGCCCAGAGCGATGTGCCAGGGCCGAAGGTCCTATTCGCAACTTACGGAGCCATCTGCTAGGGCCCGCCCGATAGGTGGGCCGAGCCAATAGGAACTCGTGCCTTGGAGAGGAGTGCTACTTCGCCTTTGCTCCTCTCCCTGGGCACCTCCCTTCAAGAGGAGACAACCCATGTGCCTCTGACGGCTGCTCCCCTAGGCGGTGACGGAGGTGCCGCAGAGCCTCTTTGACCGCAGTTGCCATTCTCGTGTATAAAGCGAGGGCAGCGCTGCGGGAGCCAAAGAGGTTCCCAAAGATTGCCACTTTGGTGCAAGAAGACCAAGACCGCGCTACAAGACAAAGGCGGCGTCACCGGGCTCCCGCACCGTGACGCCATGGACGGTGGAGCTATCCCCCAGCGACCAAGACCGCGCAGGAGGCGCAGAAGTATGGCACGCTCCTCCCTTTGGCACTTTGTGGTAACCCTTTCCCGCCAAATGAGCGGGAAGGAGGTCCAAACGCCAGTATAATAAGGGCACCACCGGCCCTTGGGAAAAGGGAGCTCGATCCATCATAGATCCCAAGTAGTCTATTCCGAGCACAAGCTTGCATTTGTACTGTAACGACCGCAGTGCAATCCATTAGACAAGCGGGATTAGGGTTTTACACCACACTGGTGGCCTGAACCTGGGTAAACTATCTGTGTCGCCATTGTTGTCGTGCCCAAGCTTCCCTCTCGAGGCCTCCTCTGGAAGCGAAGGAAGCGTGTTTAGCCCCCAGTGTTCGAACCTATGAGAGCTACCTTGTCTAGGACAGACGAGCTCTCTCCGACAGGTGGCATGGTCGACACTTGGCAGCCGTCACGCCACCTGTCCCTGCGAGCTGGTGGAGCAGGTGCTGGTGGCGGAGACAGCTGGCTCGAGTGATCTCCACGTGTCATGCCATTCCTGCCTAGGGGGAAGTGGCTATTCCACACCCTGGCTATCCACGGGTGGTGGCTTCTCGTCTTCAGGGTAAGCCCAAGGGATTCCCCCGGGTAGTCGACTCCCCGGAGAAAACTAGCCTTCACGGGGAGGGCCTTCCACGGGCCCACGCATCATGCGATCCTTGGCACCCCCTCCTGGCGGGGTGTCGACAGACTCCTCCCTGCCAAGGGAGGTCTCCCCCTCCTCCAACTATAAAAGGACTCCAAGCCCTGAAGGAAAAACACATCAACTAGCATCGTGCCTCTCTCTCTCTCTATCTTGTAGAATTAGAGCCTCTACTTAGAATATCTAATTACAACCGCTCTAATTGAATTAGAGCTTCTTCTAATTGGGGTTTTGAGATGCCATCTCCCAATTAGATCTAACTTCTAATTGATCTATCTCTTTCATGTGTTAAGAACTCCACCTTCTTATACACTTGTGGTGCCTAGTCCTAGACGGCGAAGCGCTGCAGAACTGGTACCGACGTATGTGTGCGAGCTCTCAGAGGGGTAACATGTTAGACCCTCGCTCTGCTGGATCAAGGTGTTGGATACGGGGAGTCGGCAACTTCCTTGCCAACATGCTTGTGCATGAGGATCTTCAACAGGCTTCATCGACATCGTCACCTACATCTCTTCCGATTCTATGGTGTCCTCTACACGATCTCGAACTTTGGGAATCTTTATTCATTTGTATCTTCATAGATAGATCTTGTTAGTTGTGTAGTATGCATGGCGAAAATTTTCAATTGCTGTACACGCAACCTAGTAAGAGTTGGGTTACAATGGTTGTTCCCGGAGAACATAATTGTGCTTCGAGGGAAAGGGCTAGAGGTTGAAGAAGAGTATATACAGCAAGGTTGGTCACCTCTCTTCCTTTCCTTTCCTCTCTCTCTCTCTAGCTCAATATTAGGTATGAGGTCTAGTCGAGCTCTAGTCTAGGGTTTTCTTGGTTCAGGGAGAAGTCCTCTCTAATGGTGGCCTTGGTCCTCCCTTTATAGGCTAGGGGGATACCACATCGGTCGTGACTTGCGCCAGGGGTTGGTGAGGGCATATTCCACAAGATGCTCTCACCGGAAGCTTGTGGATGACGTCCGAACAAGGTGGAAGCATGTGGAAGCATGTCATCATCTCCATCTTCCCGCCCAAAACCGACCGTGGGACCGCGAGCGCCAGGGCTCTGCGTAGGCGAGAGAGAACCGTGCCTGAAATCTCACGTCACTTCCATGTGCTTGGCCTTGACCCGCTCATCCATCTTCATGTCCTGGACGCCAAGTCTGGATCTTATCCTCACGCCTTGGTACGGAGTGAATACTCCTTCCACGGTACGCTAGCTGGTACATGTGTTGTAGGCCATTGTGGTAAGCACCCGAGAAGGAGGTCTTTACCGAGAAGGACCCAAGGGCCTTCCACGGGGTGCGCTTGGCGGTCTTGCCTTGACGTTCCTCCTGCCGTCGCTCGGCCTTGAGCGAGTCTTCATAACTGGGTCACACTTGGGTTGGGACCTGCTGGCTGGGCGCTTGCTATCGAAGAGGTTGATGTTGTGTTTTGACACGTGCCTAGCCGAAGAAATGGAAGCCCTCGATTCCATTGCTGTGACACAACCCTCCTCCTAATGACTTTCTACAACTCCGATATTCCTGCAGAATTATGGTTGGGGAAAGATGGATCGGGCACCATGGGCGGCAAAGTCCTCCCATGGAAACCGCAATGGGCCCAAACCCCTCGGGGCCAAAATTCAGGCGCTCTTCCTCCCTGTATGTGCATTCTCCGGCTAAGATCGGTGATGGTTTCGAGGTTGCACATGCGCAACTCTCCTCGTATCCTCGGGTCATACACGTTATGCTAAAAAGTGGTGTTAAGATGAAGAGGTCGCCATTCCCGGTTGAAGGCTGAGGCAGGCTGGGTCTAGCTATGGGTCACTTAGCTCCATGGGGGCCTGCAGATAAGGAAGTTCCAAGTGGCGCGGGGCAGGAGCTTCATACCCGGCCCGATCATTGAGGCCATAGTGGAGGCCGCCACCAGGATTCATCTCCGCCAGCCTGGCATATGCAAGGACGGTGGTTCTCGGTCTTGTCGGCATGTGGGTGCTAACCAGGGATCCCTCCGCCACCGCCTGGGTGTGTGTCGGCACCCGATGCTGGTGGATGTAATCCATAAGTTCGGCCAGTTGGGTGACGCACACACGCACATGCGGTCATCCCCAACCATCTCCGGTGGAAACTGAAGGAGCATTTATGCCACGGCCAGTGCGTCTCTCAGCCGTCGGATGTCACGTGGAGGATCACGCAACTGTTGGCCAACAACACCGACGCCATAACCTGCAACCTGAGTTGGGGCCATGACTAGCTCTCGTCGGCGAGGGAGACGTTGGTGTGTGAATCTAGAACACATGCCCCCCCTAGCTGGCACGCCAAATGTCGCGCCCTCGAGGGAGGACACCGAGGATGCTATGCACCCCCTTTTCAAGATTCAGCCGTCAGTGCAACATGGCCCAAATCTCTCACAAGACAAACTCCCTCAAACTCAAGAATGTGAGCACACGATTTTACCCATGTCTAGGCCAATCGGAAACGTAAAACCCTATCTCCTGCTTGTCTAAATTATATGAGTGGGTATAGTGGATATTTACAATGGCTAGACTTGTTGCCGGAGTTCCTTGAGAGTTCTAGCTCTACTGCTTTAATGGTGTGAGGCTTAATGGAGTTGGCTATCTAGCCTATGGCGTCCTGGTCTCGGAGAGTGAAGTGTGGATCCCCCACTACGGTAGCCCTGGCCCTTCTTTTCTTAAGGGATTGCCACAATTGCTGTCGAACACTTAGAGCACACCGGTATGAGGTGCAGTGTAATGGTTTACTAAATGCGGTATGAAAAGGTGCACGAGAGATTGGTCATCATGCCGTTTTGCAGGCCCGTGTTGTACGGTCATGTCGAGGCAGCGACATCCATTAGCTTGGCGCTGGCGTGCCGAGAGATGCTCCAATATGTGTCGCTGCAATCATGACTCCTCTGTCTCGGGACCACGTGAGGCCGTGAGAGGTTGCCTGGCGGGGCGGCCTTGCGTAGTGGCGGGCGAGGCTGGAGGCCTGGAGTAAAGGCGTCCTTGCTGGGATGGGTCTGCGGTGTCTTCAGCTAGGCTCCCGCAGACACCCTCGATGTAGGAGGGCACAACGGGGGGGTGATATTCGGCTAATAGGAACAATACTACTAATATCAACAGTGTCAGATGTAATATCCGTACCTGTACGTATATGGTGTAGTACACCAATACGTACGGTACATCCATGTACATGCCGCGGTGAGGGGCTTTCCCACCCTATATAACATGCAACCGAGGCCCTGGATAGGGCATCGTTTCCGCGTCTAACATGGTATCAGAGCGTCCTCTCCCATGACCTAGCCGCCGCCAAAACCGATCTACAGAAAAATTCCGAAAACCTAAAACCCCGAAAAACCACAAGCCACAACCCCTGCTCGGCATCAATGGCGTCTGGATCTTCATCGACTGCTTTGGTGTCCGCCCTGGGAACGCCTCCATCGCAAAAGCTGACGAGAAGTAACTTCCTGTTCTGGAAGACTCTCGTTTTTCCGCCACTTCGGGCCGCCATGGTCATGGACCTCCTGACCGGTCACGAAGCTGCTCCGGCAAAAACAATCGAGGTTGATGATGCAAACAACAAGAAAACAATCATCCCCAATCCTGCCTACGTGGCCTGGGTTGCTAAGGATGCTACGGTGCTCGGATTCCTCGTCAATTCCCTGTCACCTGAAATTTTGGCTCATGTTCTTGGGCTAGAGACCTTGGCTGAGGTGTGGGCCGTCATCATGTCCATGTTTTCCTCGCCGTCGCGTTCGAAGGTCCAACATCTGCATGGTGCCCTCAACAACACGAAGAAGGGCGATCTGAGCTCCGCCCAATTCTTCGCCAAGATGAAAGGCCTGGCCTCTGAACTCGCTGCGGTCGGCAAGCCCGTCGACGAGGATGAACTCATCGGGTACATCTTGAATGGCCTGGATGGTTCCTACAACTCCCTCGTTGCATCGGTGAATGCAAATCCCGGAACCTCTCTGGATGATTTGTTCGGCCAAGTCAGCGCCCACGACATGCGGCAGGACATGCTCGCAGAACGCGGCCTCGACACCGGCACCTACTTGGCCAACATCGCCCGTCGTGGACGTGGCGGTGCCCCTGCACGCGGTGATCGCGGCAAACCTGAAGACACGACCCGCGGAGCTGACCGCGGTGGTGGTGATCGTGGCTACCGCGGTGAGCGCGGTGACCGCGGTGACCGCGGCTATGATGACTCGCGCCGTCGCGGTGATCGCGACCGTGACTATGATGATGGGCGTCGTGCGCCGCGCGGTGACCGCGATGATCGCCGTGGTGAAGACTCGCGCCGTGACAGTGAAGGGCGCGACACCGGTGGCCGAGCTCGACGAGATGACCGCGGTGAAGATCGTGGTCGACGCGACTACTCTGATGACAGACGGCGTCGTGATGACAGCCGTGGCAATCGTCGTCGTCGTGATCGCACGCCCACCCCCTTTGTTGCCACAACTTGTCAGATATGCAAGATTTATGGGCATCCAGCATCCGACTGCTGGTGGCGCTATAAGAACGACAGTGATGATGATGAGGGGGATCACGAGGAGAAGAGAGAAAACATTGCTTCCTACGGCGTCGAAACCAACTGGTACCCCGACACCGGTGCCACGGATCACATCACGGGTGAACTAAGCAAGCTTACAACCCGTGAGAAGTACAATGGACGTGACTGCGTTCGCACCGCCGATGGCAATGGTATGCACATAACCCACATTGGTCACTCTATTTTGCAAACCCCATATGATAATTCTTTACAACTCAACAACATATTGCATGTTCCTCAAGCATCTAAAAATCTGTTATCAGTCCATAGACTTTCTCTTGACAACAATGTGTTCTTTGAGTTTCACCCATTTTTCTTTTTGATTAAGGATCAGGCCACCGGAAGAACTCTGTTTAGAGGTCCATGTCGTGGTGGCCTCTACCCTCTTGTGCCACATTATTCTGGGTCTTCAAAGCATGCTTTTGTCACAATAAAGCCATCTTCATCTACATGGCATAGTCGTCTAGGACATCCTTCATCCTTTATTGTTCAGCAAATCATTAGGAAAAATAAACTGGTGCATTCACCAGAAACTACTCCCTATGTGTGTGATTCATGTCAATTAGCTAAGAGTCACCAATTGCCATATCCTATATCTACCAGTGTATCCACTGCTCCTTTGGAGCCAATATTTTCTGATGTTTGGGGTCCTGCTCCAGAGTCTGTTGGTAGACATGCATACTATGTAAGCTTTATTGATGATTATAGCAAGTTCACATGGATATATTTGCTTAAGAAACGCTCTGAAGTTTATCAAGTGTTTCTAAATTTCCAGCAACTTGTTGAACGCAAATTCTCTCGCAAAATTATCACCATGCAAACTGATTGGGGTGGAGAGTATGAAAAACTAAATGGTTTCTTTCAGAAAAATGGTATAACTCATCATGTCTCATGTCCACATGCTCATCAACAGAATGGCTTAGCTGAACGCAAGCATAGACACATAGTTGAAGTTGGGCTAGCTTTACTTGCTAATGCTTCCATGCCTCTCAAGTTTTGGGATGAAGCTTTCCTTACAGCCACATTTCTGATAAATCTTCTTCCTACCAAAGTGCTTAACTTTGAAACTCCAACTCAACGTCTTCTCCAAGTTACTCCTAATTATGATGCTTTACGAGTCTTTGGTTGTGCTTGCTGGCCTAACCTTCGCCCATATAACAAACGCAAACTAGCTTTTCGCTCTAAGCGTTGTGTTTTTCTAGGCTATAGCCCTCTCCACAAAGGTGTTAAATGTCTTGACGTGTCTACGGGTCGCGTATATATTTCACGAGACGTTGTCTTTGATGAAAAAGTATTCCCGTTTGCATCCATGCACCCCAATGCAGGAGCTCGTCTCAAACATGAGATTTTGTTACTTCCATCTCATTCAACACCTTCAAACTCTATCAATGGGGATGCAAATATATATGACCATGTGCCTGTTATTGTGCCCATTACTAATACCTTGCAGAATGAGGAGCCTGCTGGTGAAAATCTGAGCGAAAATGGTGAAGAAACGGACTCGGAAAGTGCTTCTGAACTTTCCACACGTGATGACGAAGCTGCAGATACGGACGAAGAACGGGGCAATCCCGAAACTGATGCTGGATTCGCCTCGGATCCGTCGTCCTCTGATCTCGAGGCGCCCTTTCCCGAGGGGGATTCCCCTGGGTCGCCTGCTGGCCGCGCAGGTGCAGCGCTGTCCCCAGCGCGGGACCGCACGCGCGTGTGCCCCGCCCATGACCGCACGGAGCTCGCCACGTCGCCTCCTGCCCCGACCACTGCGACGGGATCTTCTGCGCCAAGCCAAGATGAGCCCAGCCCTGCTGCTGGTGCTGACTCTGCCTCCGGGTCAGCTAACGTTGATCCAGGATCATCTGCAGACACCCGTGGTGCACCCTCTCTTGCACCACCACTACGGGTGTATGTCCGACGTCCTCGACAAACCCGTCCCACAACTCCAGCACTTGGTGTCCGTACACGATTAATGAAAGGTATAAAACATCCCCGTATATATAAAGATGGTTGTGTTCGCTACGGTTTGCTTGCTTCTACAGGTGAACCTAATACACTCAAAGAGGCACTTGCGGATGAAAATTGGCGCAAGGCAATGGAAGATGAGTTTGCTGCTTTAACCCACAACAAAACATGGCACCTTGTTCCTCCAAAATCCTCAGAAAAACATTATTGATTGCAAATGGGTGTATCGTGTCAAGAGACATGCAGATGGTACTATTGACAGGTATAAGGCTCGTCTCGTTGCAAAAGGATTCAAACAGAGGTATGGCATAGACTATGAGGACACTTTTAGTCCTGTAGTTAAAGCTGCAACTATCAGAACCGTTTTAGCTATTTCAGTCTCTCGAGGTTGGAGTTTGCGGCAGCTAGATGTCAAGAACGCGTTTTTACATGGTGTTCTGGAAGAGGAAGTGTACATGAAACAGCCTCCTGTGTTTGAACATCCTAATGCTCCTAATTATCTTTGCAGATTGGATAAAGCCTTATATGGATTAAAACAGGCTCCTCGAGCCTGGTTCTCAAGGCTAAGCTCAAAATTATATGATTTTGGTTTTATAGCTTCTAAAGCTGATACATCTCTCTTTCTTTACAACAAGTCAGGCATTATCATTTTTGTCTTGATTTATGTTGATGATATCATTGTTACCAGTTCTTCTGATGAGGCAATTGCAGCTCTTCTTAAGGATCTCAGTGTAGCATTTGCTATTAAGGACTTGGGAGATTTACACTTCTTTCTTGGTATTGAGGTTACAAAACTGTCCAATGGTTTGCTTCTGACACAGGAAAAGTATGCTAAAGACCTGCTTGCTCGAGTTGGTATGACAGAGTGCAAACCTGCTCCTTGGTACCATCTGTGATAGATAACTGCTCAGAGGAGGATAATGGTGTAGGAGCATAGTTGGGGCATTACAGTATCTTACTCTGACACGTCCAGATTTGGCCTTCTCAGTAAATAAAATATGCCAGTATCTTCATGCTCCCACTACAGTTCATTGGACAGCTGCTAAACGCATTTTGAGGTATATTGCAGGCACCATAAAGGATGGGATTACATTCATAAAATCCTCCTCTACACTTCTTAGTGCTTTTTCAGATGCTGACTGGGCAGGTAGTCTTGATGATCGCCGTTCCACTGGCGGTTTTGCTATATTTTTTGGACCGAATTTGGTCTCTTGGAGTGCACGTAAACAAGCAACAGTGTCACGCTCCAGCACCGAAACTGAATATAAATCTCTTGCTAATGCTACTGCAGAACTCATATGGGTTGAAGCCCTGCTTGGTGAACTTGGTGTGGTTCTCAAGCAAACACCGTGTCTATGGTGTGATAACTTGGGAGCTACTTATCTTTCTGCCAACCCAGTTTTTCATACTCGTACCAAACATATTGAGATTGATTTTCATTTTGTTCGTGAACGAGTGGCTGCAAAGCGTCTGACAATTCAATTTGTTTCTAGCAAAGATCAAGTAGCTGATGGTTTTACAAAAGCTCTCCCTGTTAGACAGTTATGTGAGTTTAGACGTAATCTAAATCTTTTCCAAAGTTTAGATTAAGGGGGAGTGTCAGATGTAATATCCGTACCTGTACGTATATGGTGTAGTACACCAATACGTACGGTACATCCATGTACATGCCGTGGTGAGGGGTTTTCCCACCCTATATAACATGCAACCGAGGCCCTGGATAGGGCATCGTTTCCGCGTCTAACAAACAGAACGTCATTTCTTAGATAGACAAGTACCGAAGAAACCTGATGTTCGCGTGGTACCTACACACCCTTGCCGTGACCAATACTCAAAGGAACAGGGGATGCCCACATTGGAGTTAATAGCATTATTCAAAAGTATTTAAAACAAATGTAAATCATATACTGCCACTATGACTATTTTCTTAAAGTTATCAGGAAAAGGCAACCCTTATTAATGACGACCAAAAACTATTCTTTCTTTACTATTTTTTTTCAAAATTCTGAAGCTAGTTTTATACACCAAAAACCAAAAATTCGTTCTCTACTAGGAAAATAAGCTAAAACGGGTATACATCTTACATCGCCACATAATGCTACGTTGTGTAGGTAGTAAATCGTCTCTCAAGACAAGTATGATGTCGGAAATGCCAGCTTTGGATACAAACACATCCTTAGACAGGAAGCTTTGCAGAATGGGGATTATTACTATTCCCATCAAAAGAACAACATTAATTTCTCACACACAAAAACGCGAGAGATTATTACAGGTTGCAGGGAGCAACAATTGTCTAAATCTCTAGGAGCTAAGTTCCATACACCCAAAAATTCGATGAGAATAATCTTCTTAGTCTATCAAAATTGAAGAAAAAAATATCAGTCTGCCATTGCTAACACTTCCATCTTCTAATAGTCCGGATCTCGCAAAACTCTCTGCATATCTTCTGCACTCTACACGGAATTGTCTAGATACCTGTGTGCAATGCGAACAGAAAACTGTTAGCTACATGTGTGAAGACATCACTATAAGAAAAAGTAGCACATGGACTGCAAATAAATAGCAAGAAAACATTCTATAATAGGCTACTCTTAACACATAGATTCCAAGAACAATATATTTTTATATATCATGCATTGGTTCGTCCTATCTGTGAAGGTTTCAAAGGTTCTTCAAAGAAAACTAATATTTTTATATATGCTTCTAACAAGATGTAATCATTACCAAAAACTGATCAAACATGTATTAGAATACTAAAATGATTACTGACAAGGGAGCCATACCTTATTTGAAATAAATAAAACACACTTATCCATTTAGAGTAGCTTGGATTGATGAATTCCAGTTCTAGAAAATAAAGATATAGATCTTATTAGATGAATGAAAATCACAATTGGGAAGCAAAACGTTCTTGCAATATATGTAAAAGTGTTACCTGGACACTGAAGGAGCATTCTTGCTGCCTTCCCAATGCTCAGAAAAAAAAAGTATCACATTTCAGTATCTTTCAAATGCAGATCCATCGTAATTCTCTTTCGGTAATAATTTCATAGGTCAATATTCGACTTTTTGGTGGAATATTCCTCAGTTGCCAGAAGAAATCACTTCAGCAAAAGAAACACTCGATGGCCTGAAGATGTCATTCTCTCTGACTACTCTGTTGTAGTCAAGCTTGAAAGAGCGTGAGCTATATGTCTTGTTAAGCAAACTTATCGGGATCCTGAGAGTTTGTTTTCGCCTGCTTTTGCCCTTCAAAAATATCCTAAAACTACCTTCATCGTCATTCTTCATGTTGCTTATCAACTTCCTTCCACCAATATCAGTTGTGCTGTCTCCTGGCATGTCAGGATTAACTTCAGTTTTAACAGCATCCTTCAACTCTTTATCATTTTCTTCTCCCAAAATTTTGTTGCTGATCAAATTACCACTGCCTACCACCACAGGGGCTTCCATTTCCTCCTTTACTGTAACCATACTGCTGTCCAGTGAAGGTCCTATACTAACAACAGCTGCATCAGATAGAACATGTGTATCAGCTAAAGACTGAGAAACAGTGTCAGCAACATGTTGGCTCGGGGTGTAAGCAACTGGATGACTGTTTGACCATGCTGGTCCGGGCATAAACTCAGATGCAGCTGGGCTCATATAAGGTTGCCATCCATAATGGTTAGGGCGAAATATAGTAGTGTTCATGGGAAATGTGCTGCTTGGAGCCATCTGTGATTGGCTATATGGTGGATAAAGAAATGGCACGGGATGCAAGAGATTAGGAGATCGAGGAGCAGGAGGGTACAAATGATGCGGGGATGTGCACAGTGGAGGACCGTTTGGCACCATATTTGAATGTCCCGGAAGCATGGAGACATTCATAGGCCAGGGCCCAACACCTGGAATGGCACCTGGTGGTGGGAGACCCACACTTACAGCAAGTGGGCTAAGGATAGCTGGAGGAGAGGGATTGAATGGAGGTGCAGCAGCAGATAGCTTCTTATTAGACATCTCTCTCATATCAATATTACTTAGCAGTAATTCAGGCTTTGACTTCTCAATTTCAACACCTCCAAGGCCTTCTGGCATACTCGCCGTATGGGCTGAAACTGTATTAGGTTCAATACTAGTTGGTAGGGCTTCTACAAGAAATTGTATGCCAGACTTTCCACTCTTTTCAGGTTTTGCAGGTACAGTCGACTCTGAGAACTCAGTGGCTGCACCACAATTGCCACTACTTGTTGGTTCTTGACCTTTGTTACTGAATAAGGTAACGTCTGTTTTACTATCTGCTGAGCCACTGCCAGAAGATTTCTCAGTATTTGATATTAATTTATCTGCGAAACCATCTTTTCCTGTATTTTCAATCTCATGTTCCCTTTGTGACTCTCTTCTCTGTTCCAAATGCTGCATTTCTTCTGGCACATTAGTTATCTCTTTGGGATTATTGGTATTTGAAGACATGGGTCTCTGGTCGGCTTGAACTGTATCTACCAAGGAAGCCTTCATTTCTTGTGCAATAATTTGACCAAGAGATGGTTGCACTACACCATCTCTAGGTTTTTGTATCTGAGTCTTGGATATTGTACCTGGACGTGCCAATGCAACATCTTTGTATGATGGTGGATTTCCAATACTTGCAACCAAAGTTCCATGTGGCTCACTTGCTTTCAGATCTAATAAATGATTGTGTAAATGTGAATAAGCTATTTGGGATTCTTCTTTACCACTCATCTGTTCTGTGATCCTAGAAGTATCTTGCACTTCTGTGGAAGAAGTCGCAGGCTTAATCCGGTAGGTCATAGCCTTGTATATCTTACGACCAAACCTGGGTGTTAAAGTCTGGACTTTCATATGCTGTTGAGGATCTGTGTATGCTCCAGGTACGACAGTTCTCTTCTTTAAGAAGTAATAACGGTTATTTGAATAGGAATTCCTTGGCTTATATTGGGAAGCATCTATTGGGGTATGATTCTCAGAGTCATGCGCTTTCCTTATGGCAGGACGGTAATGCTTTATCTGTTTTCCTAAAACTGCAGCCGATTTTGGTCTTTGAACAGGTAGCCAACCATCATCCTGTTCTTGTATTTCGCTTTCAAAAATCTCCTTAGGTGAACTGATATTCACGTCAGCTCTCTCTACCAGCTGTTCAGAAGGTGGTGAAACCTCCATGGATAAAGGACTCTCTTTAACCTCAGTTTCAGGAATATCCATGATCTTAGCACTATCATCTTGCAAAGGCTCTTCAATTTGCGTTTCCTCGTCTATAATTGCAATAGTAGAATCTCTTGGAGATGTATCAGGACTTACCACATTTGAATTCTCACTCGAATGTGATAAAATCTGACAGGAAGAGTATACAACCAATAAAAAAATAGTGGCATGTACAGTAATGTAAAATACTAAAGGTTGAGTTATTCCAGTGATAGCATCAACGCTTTCAATTCATATAAAAGAAAATTTATTGTAACTTTTAGCACTGTGAAAAGAGAAACCAAGGTGCATTGAGTTTCAGGTATATAGGGAGGACCGGAATTGTGGAGTTTGAACACTGTCAAAAAGTGGTAGAACTGACACAGTAATCATCAAAAATACCTGACAATATTATCTATTACCAATTACATATCAGGTACTTGATTCGATAGGATCATATTAACTATGGACATTCAGTGAGCTGCAATCATGATAAGAGCTCTCCAGGGACTGTAATCATATTTTTAACACTACCGAATAGAAGAGAGCCACCAGCATGGGCTCCATGCACAACAATAAAAAAGATGGGTGCCCATTTAAGGAGTGGTTAATACACTCTGGGGTAGAGAGAACATTTCTCCATAAAATTATATAGAAATGTAAATTAATCAAAATCCCATACAATATTATTGCATGTTACCTACTTCCTCACTATGTAAACAGAGAGATACTATTTTGCTGCCTGTCAGCAATGTTAAAACGAATTGACTTCAGAGGGAACAATTTTAACACTCCTTTTCTCTTTCAGAAACTGACCAACTATGAGGTTAATTATTCATTGATACTATTGCACTTTGTTAACCATCTCGCAGTATGATTTCTCTCTGTCAGAGTTACTTAACGAGGGCATACTGATTATCTTCAAAACAATTTTAGCCAAAGTAATGTAAGCTAACCTTTATGCTTGAGTACCTTCTCTTGCATGTTTCAGAATCTCTTCCTTTGCTTTCTTCATTGGGATTGATGTAATCAAGAAGATCAGATACGCTGCAAGTGCAAATAAACAGTCAATACAGCCTGTGACTAGCCCGAAACAATGTACAGCTAAGATCAGCACAACAAAACCAGAAGTTTCTCAAAGGATAAATTGTGCTTTCATTGGCAGAAGTAAATTGCACCTTAGGTGTCCTTTACTAGCTATTGATGCATCAGGTTTTCGAGTTCCATTGCGGGCAGCTTCTTGTTGCTCAATTACTTTCGATTCAAAGTATTCAAGCCATGCCGCAGCATCCTGTAATGCGAAAGGCAACAATATTAAGGATGTTCTAGCAAATAACTGAAAAGGGAATGATTTTGTCATACTCCCTCCCTCTCAAAATAAGTGTCGTTGAAATGCATGTATCTAGTGATGAAATATAAATACACGCCTAGCCCCTTTCCACTAGTTCAGACTTTTGGGATAATTGGCTAGTGCATCAATTCAATATGGTATCAGAGCCATGAGGTTTCGAGTTCGAGACCCTGCTCACGCAGTATTAAAAGCAAAAAAAAAATGATTCTGCGGCCCGCACCAAACCCACGCTAAGGGCTAAAATAGCCTAGACGTGAGGGGGAGTGTTGAAATATAAATACACGCCTAGCCCCTTTCCATCTGTTCAGACTTTTGGGATAATTGGCTTGTGCATCAATTCAATATCTAGATGTACCTCAGTGCTAGATACATTCATTTCAACGACATTTATTTTGAGACGGAGGGAGTATATAGCTAAAATAATGGTTGAAGGCGGAAAAGAATCAAGGTATCTATTACTAACTAGATGTCATTTGGGCATTGATTTGCTCTTTAATGTAAACTTAGAATTACACAAGTATTTTGATGGAATATTTCACTAATATTATTTGTGAATTTAAAGACAAATACATCTAGTATATATTAGTGGTCGAAGTATCGTTCTTTTTACAAAAAAGTAAATGACATGCATTCAGCAACGGAGGGAGTAGTTTTCAGCATTTCAACTAAATTGTTCTGTAAATGTAAACCTGAGTCCGAAGATCATCTGGTCCAAGCTTTGCACGAAGGATTTGCAAGGTTGTCTGCTCATGCTGTACACTCAAGGAATAAGCTTCCATCAACGAAAGAGCAATGGCGATAGCATGGTAGCTCGCAGCCGTCTACATGTAACAAAAGAGTATGTCAGTTGAAAGTAATAGTTAATCATGGAAAATAAATAATTGTCTTCTTCTTGGGTCCAAAATGTACATATAGTCGATAACTAAAAAAAATAAAGGCCTGCGAGCCCAGTTAGGCTCCATTTGGCTTTGCAGTGGAACTATGATGTCGCATTTTTTTTCTCCAACATTAATTATGATATCCCATTTTGCTCAACCGCTTTACGGCTCCTTTGGTTTGAAGGAAATATGGAGGATTGGGAAAATTTCAAGAGATGCTACTGTTCACTCCTTTGATTCATAGGAACTGTTGGAAGGAAAACTACAGGAAGTTTTCCTCCAGATCCCAGTTTCACTGCAAAACCTAGAGGAAAAAAGAATCCACTCAGCCCTCATGTTTTGATTCCTGTGCACAAGGAACGAGGCAAAGGTTTACGCCCGCCACTCTTTCCTATTCCTATCTCTTGCCCATTCCTTTGATTTTTCCTACCCTACAAATCAAAGAAGCGGTGTTCATCTAGTTTTTTTTTTTTCAAAAGTTGCAAATGATTATGTATGCCCATTCCTTTGATTTTCCTACCCTACAAATCAAAGAAGCGTTGTTCATCTAGTTTTTTTTTTCAAAAGTTGCAAATGAATATGTATTTGCTTCCGAGACAGAAACATTGTCTTACACAATTCATGTAACTTTACTTTAGTGTGATCTACCAAACAGAATAATAGACTTTTCACCTAAAAGTCATATCAGCTCTCGGTTGACTGGTACTTTTAGCTTCATAAGGATCAGTGACAAATTTTGACCATTGGATGTAATTTATTGGTTATGCAAGTGTCCAACTAACTTGAAGCACCATGCAAGTACCAAACCGAATGCTGCTCATCGTAATTTTGCATTTTTCTTTAGAATATAAGCATGTGTATACAGTATGGTGCACACGAGGCAACGAGCTTCCGAGCTCACAGCTAGAATCGTAGAGGTGGCGGTAAAAATCACTGCACCCCCCAAACCGCCCCCATGTGTCTCAATGAACCGGGCATACAAAAACCAGGCCCCAACGGCACCCCCCAAATGGACCAGTAATCCTAGACCTACGGATGGAATAGGCTACGGAAGGACCTACGGACGAACGTGGGCTAAACTGATTCGCTGAATTGGTTGGCCCTTGCTGAAAAACCGGCACACGCTTTGAATTTCTACCTTGCATGCTGAGTCCGTACGTTCTTCCGTAAGAAAACGTCCGTAGGTGTAGCATTACTCAAATGGACACATGGTCCGTTTTTTGTCTGTTTGGCCCCAAACTGGCCCCAATAGAGTGTCCACATCCGCCTCAAAGCCCGCCCTGGCCAACTTGTCAGACGCACCACTCCACACGCTGTCCCACCCCCTTCTTCCTCTCCCAATTCGAGCGCCACCGCCCAAGCACCCGCCAAAGCCATGGCCAGGCCGCCCCCCTTCTCGACCGTCGTCACTGCCCAAGCCAGGCACGTCATGGCCGACGCGCCCTCGTTCGAGGCCAAGCCGGCACTCAGACCGCAGAGTCAGCTCCGGGAGAATCGGCGTGCAAGGGCCAAGCAAGCCTTGGGGGCGAAGAAAGCCGCCGGTGCCCTAGCCACGTCCGCCACCCTTGGTAGCCCAAGACACCGCCCAAGCAGCTACTGAAGCCGTGGCCACGCAAGCGCCCTCAACAAAATGGCGGTCTCCAAAGCCATGGCCGCCCAAGCCGCAGCGAGCCAAGGCTCAGGATGATGCGGGAGCCACCCACCCCAAAGCATGCCACTCGGCCTCTCGTTGTCACCGATGTAGGTACCTCCCCGGGATCGTAGCGCCACCTTCTATGTCTTGGTTCTCTCCCTGTAGCATGTCCCCGGAGGTGGGTGAGTTCGTGCCGTTTGTCCCTAGGCCGCCACCCCTTGATCTCAATGCCTCTTGTGTGGCTGGCAACTCACCGGCGATGCAACAAGAGCCGCAGTCGTTCCCAGCCAACAGTGGTCCAGACGCCTGCAACTTGTTCGGTGGAGTGCCCGTGGCCACGACGTTCGCAACTGTATGTTTTATTGCTGTTTCCTTTGGTTTGTTTTAATAATTGCATAATAATTGTGTGAATATTTGTTTGAACAAATTTGATTACATTTTATAATTTTCGCCGAAATAAATAGTTGTGATTTGTTATTGTGAATTGACATAGGGCTTCTTTATGAAGATCAATGTATGATGAGAGGGTGATGAGGTAGAGGGGCTTGATGTTGCAGGAGAGGGGTTGTTTGATACTTAGCTTACACAAGTACAAACAGACACAACATGTTATACATGGAGAAGGAAGATGAGTTATTATGTGATGAATGGCAAAAAAGGAAGCGCCTGTTGGAGGAGAAAATATGAATAATTTAATGAACAGAAATGGTACGAGCCATATAATATTACAAGTGATTGCAATGAAAATTCCCTACAACATAGGTGGGCTTTTATCCAAATGGAATGCGCTGAGTTTACCGGAGCTCATGGTAAATATTAAATAGGCCCAAGAGTGGTGTTGGGGTGAACGACCAAGTAAAATTTGCATTTGACACATTTCCTTTGTTCTTTCTATGTTCTAATGTATCGAATTCTTTCTTCTACCTATAGGTGGTCATGGTTGTCTCTCTTCAAGAAGATGTATGACTGTAAAGCTTTCAACCGAGGGGGGGTGGTCTGATGAAGAGGTCGCACCAAGTGGCGAGAAGCGTGCGGTTCAACCGAAGGACGCAAAGCATGCAGCTTCATCAAGCTCATTGCAAGAATCGTCGACCAATATGATAAGCATCAATGAGATTCCAACTGAGAAAAGAGGGAGTATGAGAGAACTCAAGAAAGATGAACCCTTCAAGAGCTTCATGTACATACAAAAAGAGAAGCTCTGAACTGAAGTGACAATGCCACAACTGGCAAGTTCAAAGCAACAACGAGGGCAAGGAAGTTGATCGCAGATTTTTCACCGAGGAACGGGTGATATTGGCCGACACAATCATAATGAATGGTACGACGAGAGCTTCGTATAAAAGAAAAAGACCATGATATTGGCTCGATAAGATTGATGACCCGATGTCGTATTTTATTTTTGTCTGAACTAAGTGCCATTTGTGGTCGTTTTTGATACTTTGATGGATGCCAACACCGCTTAATTTGAATTTAGAACTTGGATATTTGTTTTTAAATTGTGCTTATTTTTATATCCTTTAAATATTTATTATGCTTGTGTACTAAATTATTTGAGCTAAACTAGTTACATATGAAAATGTGTCTGAATGGAAAAAAGGGCCCAACCAAACATGTCTTTGTCCACTTGGGGGGTACACCGGACATAGTGTCCGACGCCCCCCCACCCCCTTATAGACAGATCCGAACCAAAAACCAGACACTATTTGAGGGGTGCTGTTGGAGTTGCCCTCAAGGAGCACGGGCAAGTGCTTTCCTCAAGGCGCATTTGCGTGTACGCCGGCAACAAAGAATTGAAACCTGAAAGGTGGAATAAACATGCATATCTATTTGTTACCGAGCAACAATTGGCTCCTAATAGGGTTTTTGCATTCGCTTTAGCTTGTTAAGCCCTTAAGGTGTCAATTTTAACTTCCTGATGTTCTTTGTAGTCAACAGGTGAGATGTTTTAAAGAGACATTAAAATGATCAGGTTCCACATTAACAATCATCATATTAAGTGTATCATTCACCCTACAAAATAAAAAAAACATGACCATCAACAACAACAAAAATGTTGTGAACGACTATTACCTGGATATGATCAGCTCCAAGTAATCTCTGGTTGCATTTTAGAGCTTTGTGCAAGTACCTGAGAGCTACATGAACATTGCCCAAGCCTTCCTCCATCATGGCGACATTAATATATGTTGCAGCTGTGTTTGGATGAGATGGCCCGCATGTAAGATGTAGAAGATATAACGCGCGCTTGACATACCTAATTTGCACCAAATATTAATATTTTGTAGACAATGTAGCAATGAATTCAATCATCGGAACTGTAAAGTACACAAGGAGTATCAAACGAATAGCAGGCATAGTGATATACTGTTCATTCAGAACCTTAGATTTTACATGATACAATAGCTTTGATATCTATGAAACAACCTTTACGAACAGCTCATACACAAGTAAATAAAGAGTTATTGAGACCTTCACTTTTTACAGACATATGAGCTTAAGAGGAATTTTGGTCCACCCCCAAGAAGAGATTTACATGACAGGACTCAGCAGCAGTTAATAATTTTGAATTTTGAGGCTAGAAGCAAATACCACACCATTTATACCCTCTGTAGCCTAGCCAAGAATATAAAAATACTGCATATACTTCTGGATTAGCTAAAATATCGGCGGAACATATCACTGCCTAAGGATTTATTTAGCATTAGTGAGTTTGTAACATCCGCCAGTATTACATTTGATGGTTACATGTGGAAGGTATTGTCTAGGGATATGATTTCTATTTGTTGTAATTAACATTAATGGAGTGAAAACTGAGAGATAGCACCTCAGATACAAAACCACAGTACAAAGAAACTGGACACTCTGAAAGACTAAGCAGCTAGTCCTACTCACTCCTAGCATTATTATCATCATAAAGACAAGATTATTTTTAATTGAAGCAATGAAGCAGAGAGAGAGAGGGAGGGAGGGAGGGAGGGAGGGAGAGAGAGAGAGAGAGAGAGAGAGAGAGAGAGAGAGAGAGAGAGAGGGAGGGAGGGAGGGAGGGAGGGAGGGAGGGAGAGGGAGAGAGAGGGAGAGAGAGAGAGAGAGAGAGAGAGAGAGAGAGAGAGGGAGAGAGAGAGAGAGAGAGAGAGAGAGAGAGAGAGAGAGAGAGAGAGAGAGAGAGAGAGAGAGCAGTAACAAAACTATTTCATTCCATCCATTTGGCAAACTTCATCCACATGACATAACACTTTATTAGATCGAAATACCCTAAGGGACGTCTTATGTCTCCTACTCTTCTAGATATATGCAACTTTCTTCAAGTTACACCTGTAATGCCATGTAGACCCTTGTGAAATTGTAGATTTGCTGCATGGAATAAAAAGACTTTCATAAGCTGAACTTACTTCAGAGCCAATTCTGTATGTTGTAGACGATAGTAGAAAACAGCAAGGTCTCCGTAACTCTTCATTGTATCAGGGTGATCAAGCCCAAGTTCCCTCTCATTGATGTCTAGGGCCTTTTGCTGATATATTGTAGCCTGCATTTTGTAGTTGCATATTATATTGTGTCTATAGCTGATTAAAAGCGAGGATAAAAAAGTAAATCATGAGTTTTAAATAACTATCAACGATTCATGAGGCACCATAGTTGCATCTACAAACACACCAATTTCAAAGCATCTGCCTCCAGTGACCCAAAATACTGAATACAAGGCCAAGATGAAGTTTCACCTATGTAATACGATTATCAATAGGAGGATGCCCCGCTCCGCTCCTCTCCTCCCGCTAGCCTAGCCCCTACCTCCAGCCCCGCCGCCGTCGATCCCCGCCGGTAGCCCCCTCCCGAGCCCTCCCCCCTCCCTCCCAGGCCTCATGCGGCGTGTGTATGTGCGCGGGACGATCGTGAAGAAGATGGCGTTCGTCGCCGAAAGAGTAGCTGCGGCGTGTGTCGCTGGAGACAGGAAAGATGGAGGCGACCGGCGTCACTGCGCCAAGGTCGGAGCTGGGCAGAAAGCAAGGATGGCCAAGTCGCAGCCCGTTGGAGAGAAGGCACGCTGTAGGCGATGACGACGACGGCAGCTGCATCAACTTCGGCAATGGCATGTCAAGATTAGGGGGGAAATTGTTAGCACTAATCTTGACTTGGCGTGAGTTAGTTAGTGCATGGCTTGTTAGCTAGCTGCATGTAGGGAGTTAGCTGAGTCGTGTGTGTCTGTTGAGAAAGATGCTCACGATCCTGCATGTAGTTAGTGGTTAGTTAGGCATGGGTTAGTGGCCGGTATGGCCGGCTAGCTAATGTGTGCGTGTGCTATTTAAGGAGCAGGCATGGTGATGTGCAGAGAGCACCAGAGTAGCTAGGAGAAACAATGTAGTCTCCAGTGGTCTCGTGTGAGTGTGCCCGTGGTGGTTGCCGGGGCTGCTATTCGTGGAGTGTGCCAGCCAGAGTTTGTGCTTGGGAATAGAAAGAGTAGGGCGCCTGTGCGCCCACGGCGGCGTTCGTGCGCCGGCCGGGGAAAAAACTTGTGCTTCTTCCACCTTGTTCGAGCGAGAGAGAGAGAAGACCAAAGGGGCTGCTGGAGGGCAGCCCCAACAGCCTCGACCACCGTCACCGTGTCCGCGACTGCACCGGCGACATCCGCTGCAGCCGCTGCCTCATCTCCGGCCACGATTCCCGTGGTTGCGAGGACTTCCACCGGCGCGCCCGGCGTGTCCCCCTCCCCGCGCCACACCCCAAGCGCTGCCCCCAGCTCCGGAGACGCGCATGGTTGTTGTTGCGCCTGCGCGCGTAATCATGGCGCGCTCTGTCGAGATGGAGGACGTCGAGGAGGTGCTTGGTCGCGCCATGGTGGCCACCGTCACGGTACGCGACCGTCTGTCTCCCCTGACGACGTCGCCCAGCTCCTCTACTCCATGTTCCTCATCATCTTTGGATCTACCGCCTCCAAGGACCGCATGAATGGTGACCACCATGTCAGCTGCTCGCGCTTCTCCCTATCGATCCGCCTGTGGTGCAAGCTCGCCCACGCTGCCTCCGGCGGGTTCGAATACCGTGTTGAGCTCGAGCTCCGCGGCACCCCCGCCTAGGCTTGGCATGTTTCGACGGCAGAGCACATCCTCAGCGACAATGTCTGGATTGAGCGAATCCACCCCTGGACCCGTTCCCACGCCGACATGGCCACGTTTTGCCTCTCTGGACGCGCGCATGACCCTGCCACCATCCGTCGCGCTGCCTCCCTAGAGATCGTCGAGCTCATCCCAGGCGCCACCACTTCCTCCGATCCGACGATCAGGACCCTCACGTACTGATGAGCGTACTGCTGAGACTCCTATGGAGCTCAATATTTCTCTTCGTGCTTCAGATGGTGATCCACTCTCTGATCCAACTCGTTATCGACATCTTGTCGGGAGTCTTGTCTATCTAGCTATCACTCGCCCAGATATTTCTTATTCTGTTCATATCTTGAGTCAGTTTGTTTCTGCTCCTACCTCGGTTCACTATAGTCACCTTCTTCGTGTTCTACACTATCTTCGTGGGACGATCTCTCTTTGTCTCTTCTTTCCTCGTTCTAGCTCGTTACAGCTCCAGTCCTACTCTAATGCTACGTGGGCTAGTGATCCTATGGATCACCGGTCCTTGTCTGCTTACTGTGTTTTTCTTGGTGGTTCTCTCATTGCCTGGAAGACGAAGAAACAGGCCGTAGTTTCCCGTTCGAGTGCAGAGGCTGAGTTACGAGCGATGGCTCTTTTGACTGCTGAGGTGACTTGGTTACGGTGGTTACTTGCAGATTTTGGTGTCTCCGTTACGACACCCACTGATATATTGTCTGACAGTACACAGGTGCTATCAGTAACAGTTGGCGGACTTCTTTACGAAGGCCCAGACTAGAGCACAACATAGTTTCTTTCTCTCGAAACTCAGTGTTGTAGATCCACCATGAGTTTGAGGGGGGGGGGGGGGGGTTTGTTAGAGAGATTAGTCTATATTTGTAGATCTCCTATTAGATAGGGGTTTTCTTGCATATTTGTCACACATGTACATGTATATATATTGTGGCCTTTGGCCCCGTGGAATACAAGTTGCATATTCTTCTATTCCTAACATCCTGGACAGCATGGGGCAGGTCACAGGGCTTTGCACAAACGTCTCCAAATCTGTGATCACCCCTATTAGATGTCAGCAGCTTAACCTCGACCACATCCTTCAAGGTTTTTCTGCTGATAAGGTCGACTTCCCCATCAAGTATCTTGGCCTCCCGTTGTCTCTGCCCAGGTTAAGGAAGATAAACCTCCAATTCATTGTGGACAAGATGGCCTCCAAAATGGCTCCTTTGCAAGGCAAATACTTTAGGGTCCATTTGGATTACTGCCCCGAGTTGCCCAGCCAAAATATTGGCGTTGACAGAAAGGTTGGTTGTTGTTTGGATGGGCTCCAAATATTTGGCTCGCCCAAGCTCATCTGGCCTTCCCAGTTCATTATGTTGCCAAATCGTGGGCGAGACCCAGGCAACCGAAACCTTCGCCAACAAATTGGCGTGCCAACGGTTTGGCAAGGCCACCACGGGCAAGATCCAAATGGACACTTAATATGGCAGGAAGGGCAACGCTTGACAAGTCAACCCTCACAGCTCTGCCAATTCATTTGCTCACTGCTCTGAAAGTTGACGGGGGATTCACAAGATCATCAATAAAAAGATTCGTGGATTTCTGTGGGCTGGATGCAATGAGGTGTCGGGTAGCAAATGCAAGGTCAATTGGGCTAGATTTTGTAGGCCGAAAAGCCTCGGCGGACTTGGCATTCTGGAGACGGAGAAGTTCTCTCGGGCCCTGAGGCTTCGCTGGCTGTGGCAGGAGTGGGAATCGCCCAACAAGGCATGGGTTGGGCTCCAGCTCCCTTGTGACGGAACCGACTGTAAGCTTTTTGAGGCAGCTACGACGATCAATGTGGGAAACGGCACGATGGCTAGGTTCTGGACTGACAAGTGGTTAGTGAGCGGTTCTCTCGAAGACTTGGCAGTTGGCACCGCTACTTTATGAGGCCTCTAAGTGAAAAAAAAATAGAACTGTGGCTCAGTCCATTAGGCAAGGCACCTGGATCAGTGACCTCAAGATTCAGTCTTTCACTCTCCCTCACTTTGCTGAGTTCGTCAAGGTTTGGAGGCAAGTCCAGGATACCTAGCTCGCGCCAGACACTCCTAATTCCATTGTCTGGAATTTGACATCTAGTGGGGAGTACTCGTCCAAATCTGCTTACCAGGCTCAGTTCATGGGAAGCCTGCCTTGGGCAAACCACTCCTTGGTTTGGGAGACTTGGGCACCGAAGTGCAAGATATTTGCGTGGTTGGCGCTGCAAAACAGGCTTTGGACAGCTGAACGACTTGCTTCTCGAGGTTGGCCGCATGATTCTCAATGCCAACTGTGTAAATGCGCCCTTGCAAATGCTGCTCACGTGCTATTCCATTGTCGCTATTCCAAACGCATTTGGGCCAAGATCGCAGAGTGGCTTGGGAACGTCTCACTTTTCAACCAGGCCACTTCACCCCTCTAAGTGCACGAGATGTGGGCCAGGTTCTCCAAATGCCCTGATATGCCTACCAAAGGTCTACGTGCTGTTGTCATCCTGGCCTGTTGGGAGATATGGAAGGAGAGAGACGCTAGTCTTTAACAACAAAGCATCGATGACAAGAAAGCTTATTGCAAGAATCAAGGAGAAAAGGTAAGCATGGTTGAAGGCTGGCGCAAAACACTTTGCTCAGCTAGTTCCATAGAGGTGCCGGGTGGTGCTATGGGTCGGGTCCTACTGCGCTGATGTAATGCTTGTGATTTCTGGTCTGGCTTGGCCAGATCTTTTTCTTTGTATAGCCTTAGGCCTTTTTCTCCTTCTAAATCAATGAAAAGGCAGAGCTCCTGCCGCGTTTCAAAAAAAAAGGGTACAAATATTAATGGTGAGCATCAAATGTGAATGGGGAGTGGAGCGCAAGAAATTATCAAATCCTGAATGTTTTATGTCGTTTCCGTGGATGATTGCTAAAGGTCCGGTAGTGTCACTACTCACTACACATGCAAGAGAAAGATGAATAAGATTCTTATTTTGCGATTTAAAAACACATGATTGTATTACTCTGAATTATATGTAGTAAAAAAAATTGTTGAAACAATAGACTATTTTTCCTGCACATCCAATGAACATCGGAAATCCCTTTGTCGTTGATGAGTGTTAAGCGATTGTCCGTGTTGGATTGGATAGATATTCCAGTCGTATTGTATCTGGGATATGTTGCTGAGTTGTGCCTTCTCTTGCTGGGTGGGAATTACACAAGTCTGCTGGAATTTTGCATAAGCTAAGCTCCAATTTTTGGATATTGTAGCAATCAGGGCTAAGTGTTCGGTCAGGGTTATAGCCACTTATGGTATAAACCATAAGAGGTGAAGTGACCATTCGTTTAGAATTTATACGATTTTAAAATTTAGATCGCTTGCTCGCACATTTTGACTTCATTAATTAATAATATGCAGAAAAACCTTAGGTGTGCCGATGTTAACATAAACTCCTGATAAAAAGTCAGAACCTACGTTTTATCAGGATTTGTACTATATGCTTCCCTGCATATTCCTTCGGTGTTACAGTTTGTGTAATCCAGAGCTATAATGCCTTGAGTATCATTGGCTCACAGTGCAACTGAAAACATGCTTAGGGGAGGCTTCTATGATTTCAAAGTTTTACACAACCATATTCACATAAAGATAGTACAACAGCATGCATGTTCTTCTATTGTGTAATGGTCAATAATCCTTGTGTAATAACTAAAAAGCGCCATGACTCTCACATTCTTAAAATATGATTAGCAATTAGTATAAACTATCGGCTGTGCAACTGAATAACCATGTACCTGATTAAAATCACCAGTGTGGTACAAAACAACAGCTAGAAGGCTATAAGCTCCAGCTGTCATTCGATGATAGGGACCACACACCGTTATAAGCTTGGCAAGAGCCTGCATTTATACATAGAATAATGGTGAGTTCCCATGATATGATATTAAAAGATTAGCAAAAAAGAAATGCATAAGATTTTACAAGATACCTTGGTCCCATAATTAACAGCATCTTCAAGTTTACCCTTGTCAAGAGCCGTTTTAGAGGATTCTAGGAGTTGCCTTCCATCTGCAGATGAGCACGCAACTTGCTGCATTTAAAAAAAAAAATTAGTTGTGTTTATGTGGCACTATATTACATCTAATGAGTACCCAAAACACTAATAGTCATATATGTGATGCTCAAGCCATGACAGCACAATGTGATTCTGTATCTTGAGAAAAAATGACACAGGAAGAAACTTTGAGACAATAGCTTGTCAGCTTTTACCTTATGAACAGGCACCAGGCTAATAATGTCCTGTTTGTAAAATGGGAAAGCAGAATCCATGACAAAATCTCGAGGTGCCAATTCAATGCCCACCTAAAAGTAACCGTTGATCTCAGTAATATGACCGAGTGGAGAAATGTTAGAAACATTAAAACACTTTTACCTTATGGCATAATCCTCGCAGTATAGCGTATTTCCTCACATCATCATAATGTTGCTCTGTGAGCTCAAACTGGTATCGCCTTTTTAAGAAACCAACAAGCCATCTCCACACTAGGGGATGCACAGCAGGTGAACTTCCACAGAATTCAGATTCAGGGACCCCAAGAAGTAAGTTCAGCGCTGCAGCTATTGTTAATGCTAATTGTCGCATGTCTGAAATAGCAGCAATCACAGATCGGACAATATGTTTGAATGCTCTCACTATCATTTCATGCACACAAAGGGACTGTACATGTGAAAGCTTCTCTGAAAGTTTGATCTACATAGGTCATTCCCAGATTAGCACATATCAGGCACTCCAAAAGAAATGGCATCCGTCATGTTCAAATGGAAACATTATTAGAAACTTACAACTCGTCCTAGGGAGCGCATCTGTAGGCCCCTGGTATGCATGAAATCTGTCAGGGTCCTACCATCAACAGGTGAAAGTTCCAAGGAACCAAAATCGGCAACCTAAATAAGTTTTGGTTAGTTGGTACGCTTCTCGACTAAAAAGTATAAACATGTGGGAACTTATTCATCTCTCATATGATGATGCGTACCAGCTTAGGAAGCGCAACTTCATCATAGTACTTGAGAGCCATCTCAATTAACTCAGATGGCGACTGTGGAGCACAAGAGATTAGTCTATAAGCTTTATGAACGATTAACACATAAGCATAATCGCTTGGTAAGCAATCTTGCTAAACCAATACCCAGTATGTTTGATACAGTTATTTTAAATCAAGAAAGTTGAAAGCAAAGCACAGATGATGTTGTTTAAAACTAGTGTGACTGATGTAAAAACACTCAACCACGGGCACTAGCACCTGTGGCATTTTAATTTAGAAGAACAACCCTCGGTGGAGTCGGCATCGTGGAAGCTTGTTTGGAAGTCCTGGGCCCCGCCAAGGGTCAAGTTCTTCCTTTGGCTTGCCTGCCAAGACCGTTGTTGGACTGCGGATAGACTTGCCCGAAGAGGTCTGCAGCATCAGCCTCGCTGCGTCCTCTGCGACCAGGCAATGGAGACGATGGAGCACATCCTGGTAGGTTGGCCATACTCGCGGATTACCTGGCACGAGATACTGTCCTGGATCTGTTCCACCGTGCATATCCTGCCCGTGGAGGTCCGCTTCGCGGATTGGTGGCATGAGTCTGTCCTGGCGTCCCCTTTGGTAGCACGTAAGGGCACCTCTTCGGTCATTATGTTCACAGCATGGTGGCTATGGAAGAGATGATACGCGGTCATCTTCGACAGCGCGCGACCCGACATCAATGGTCTGCTGGACACGATCAAGGCGGAAGCTAGATCATGGGTTACAGCGGGGGCGTCGGGTTTAGCAGATTCTTCCTCGAGCTTAGCTGTAGAGTGTTGAGTTGTACCAGGGTGTGGCCTTTTTAGGCCTGTACTAAACTCTTTCTATCTATGCAATGAAACGAAAAGTTTTTGTGTTTTCTCAAAAAAAAAAAAAAAAAAACTCGGCGCAAAGTGGAAGCCAGGACTCGAACAAGTGTGAATTTGAACATGGGTGGCCCCTAGCCAACCTCACGGCGCTTTGTCAACCCCTAGTGCGCCTGAGGTAGGATTCACAACTTTGAGGTTGTGAGTTAGGTACGAACACGTTTTGTCAACACCTCCACAGCATACCTTGATATAACCCTCATATCGGCAAAACAAAATATCGCATGCAATGTAATGCTGCTAGTTATCTACGAATCTTATATGTTTCCCACAGATTTATACTCGCAATGGGAAGGAAACTATTTAAAATAGGACTTTAATATTCTGAAAACAAATGTGAAATGAGAAGGGTATGAGATAGGATATGCAAGCCACCAAACAGCAGATTGCAAAATCAACACTTGCTAGGAAAATTGATGCAGTTCTACCTTCTGGTGGAGCCCAGTTTCTGAATCTTTTAACTTTGTGAAGGCAGAATTTGGCAATACATCCTTCAGCAAGCTTTCATTCTCAGAGGCGATGCAGTCTCCTTGAGGCAATTCAACAGATTGCGGCCTGACTTTCTGGATTTCCACAGAGTTTGTTCCATCAGACGAACTTTTGTTCCCCGATGCGGACCCCTTTTCAGGACCATCAACCGTATTTTTGGAGTGCTTAAGAGCTTTGAGAGGCTTCCCAAGTCCTTCAATCTTGGTTTCTTTCATTGTTCTGTCCACCATTTTCTTCTTTTCCTTCTCAGCACCTTGCTTTTTCTCCTTATCAGATTTTTTCTGATCTTGCAAGTGCTGAACCCAACAGGCACCAAGTTCCCATCTCATAAATGATTGTTTATCAGTCTCCTGTTCCTCAAGATTTTGAAGACTTTCCTTCAACAAGTTCTCAGCAAAAGTTTGTGCTGCAGTTAGTTCTTCCTGCCTATGACTTTGTGTTGGTATCTTTTTTTCTCCAGTTGCACTGGCTTCATTTAGGAGCATCCTCAAACTAAAAACAATAAAACGATGTAATAATAACCAACAAATTTGATAAGCATCAGAAACTTCAAGGAAACCTAGAAGAATAACAGAGAGTAATGCTACCAACCTGTTAATGTTCAATGCATGGGCACCACCTTCAGGTTGATCCATGATATCAATAGGCTTAATAGAAGAATTCACAATTGTTTTCTCGATATTGTTGACCTTCGCTACAGCAACATACCCACAGTATCTAAGATTCACTATGCCCAAACTGTCAACATCCTGCAAATTATAGACAAAATTAGGGAAACCACACTTTTTACCTGAATATGAAAAAGATCACCTTAATTTTGAACTCATACATGTGCAGCAGTATTTTCATCTGCAGTTATTCCTTTCAAGAGGTTCCTCTCTGCAAGATGCTTATATTCCATTCCTGTGGCTTGGCTTCCATCTATCTTAGTGTCCAACTTGCAGCTTCCATCTGAAGAATCTCTTGTGACAGTGATGCTAAAATTTCCCACCGTCTCAGAATGCAAAACCTCATCTATCTTGGTTAATGTTGAGACACCTGTGCTCTCCATTACATGACGCACAGCTGCAATAGCTCTAAAGATGGCAACATCTACAAATAGGCTGTGAAGTAGGAATGCTCTCCTGTCACGAATTTCCCTCTCCTCGGCGGTTTTGCAAGGCATGTATGTGAGATACAGGAACTCATCTGCCCATGGCAACATGTCACTTTTACCATCCCTTCCCCAACCACCTCCATTGCCTCCCCAAGTTTCATCCTCAACAGGAAGGGGAGGAAATGCTGATGGTGACTGGGCAGCAATCGGAGGAACAAGCCATGTATTCGCACGATAACCATAAGGAAAATTTCCAAACTGCAATATACAAGCAGTTATAATAAGATCATTATGTAGCATTAGATAAGAAAAACAATGTATGAATGATTTGTGGAGCATGGAGCACCTGAGTCACAAAAAACAAGATTAATTGTGAAGCTGCAAGTCAAGATCCATTGGAACATTGGTTCCAACAGACTAAATATCATCAGTCAAGCAAAAGCTATTGATCATAGGCAGCTATTCTTGGAAATTTTTACTATTGGTGCTTGGGGGATCTGGAAGGGAAGGAATTACATCATTTTTAATAGAATTTCTCCAAGCACAAATTCCTGGATACAAAGAGTGAAAGCAGATCTGCTCCTTCTTATGTTTCGGGTTCCTCAAAACCTGATTCAATACATCGATAGTCTAGTAGAAACTTTCTAAGTTTTTTCTGTGAGTCTCTGGTTCTAACCTTGGTCTTTAATTAGACCTATGTAACTATATATGTGTTAATATACTAGAGGAGCGCACCAAATGGAAGAAACTGAGTACGAACAACTGTCGAAGGAAGGAAGATATTCCTACAACACAACAAAATTGTTATTTGGTACTTAAAGTGCAATTTGTTCAACTCCTTTTCAGATCAATCATTAAACCCAAGCACGGAATAATCCAAATACAAAGTCACAGTCTTGTGAAAAGGTTCCATAGAAGCTTATAAAGACAAGTACGATGGGTACAACAAACCTTGTTTCGTTCCAAAAATGCCTTCATAAGATCCTTGTATGCCTAATACATATAGAAGCAACACAAAGGATTAAATTCATAGAAAAGAACTAGTAATATGGAAGATCAGAATAAACAATTGCTTCCAAAAATAGTTACAGGGTGCTATAAGCTTGTTTGCAGTTAGGAACTGTACATAGTTTCCAGAAAGGGAATTCGGCACCAACCCAGTGTATGTTTGGAAAATGCCATCTTCTATAACTCCAACTACACAATGCCATGCTCAACTATGGATTACTATGCAGTGAAATTGTAATTTCAGTCCAATATTGGTCCTCCCATAGGCACCACACAATACAGCAATGCAGAAAGTTATTTTCAGCATTAAAAATGAAAAGTGGAGGAACTCAGTGATAATGCCAAAATATAATTTGCCAATTCATTACTTCTAAAAGACTAGGGAAGTTAGGAATTATATCCGAATTGTTTTTTTTCTTGTATTTAAATCTTCTCAATTTATACTGCACAAAAGCATGCATGCCACGTACAATTTTTTTTCACAAGCATACATGTGTTAGAAAAATAGATCCAAATCTAGCAGTTATTTACTATTAACATCTCTTAAAGTGCATATCCTATATATAACAAGGTAAAATACAATAGGGGACATAAGATTTTATAATAATTTTGGAACTACCCTATACAAAATTTATAACCATTAACCAGGATGTGGGATAAACAAACATTATCAAATGCTCTGCTGAGATGCCTCAGTAGGTCAATAAGATTGTGGCACAAAACGCGCTGCTTCCCAAAACTAAAGAACCCCTTTCTTCGAGCTTCAACAATAACAAATTTTCCATTACAAAGCTTTGCCTGCAAGTCAGACAACAATTCTCCGATTAGCGCACACATGATCTAATTTAGGGAGAACAGTACGAAATTCTTGTCAAAGATACAACTATTAACCATGTTTACCTCAAGGAAAAAGAGATGATCATCAGACGGTTGCTCCTCCTGTCGAGGTTGAGTCACTCGCTTTATAACTAAATTAAAAAGTTAAAACATCTCAGCCAATGCAAGAATTTGCATCACTAAAGAGATATGTTCAACTCTACAAAGTTGGAGCTGATATCATGCTTAGCATTCAATATAAATGATGAGGAAAGTGTTAAGGTGCATGAGGTACTATTGCGAGGACGATTTATGGTGAAGTAGACATCAAAGATACATGTCGACAAATAGGTGAAACGGAGATTCCAAGTATAAATTGAAGAGGGCCAAACTTGCCCACGGCAGTCATATAGTTTGATTCAGGACACTGTTAGTTCCATTTCAGATGTTGGCTGTACTACCGCACTTTAATATTCTTTTGTTGTGAATGATTTTATTGTTTGAGACCGCAATCACGAAACGCCCAAAGGAACACTCTAAATTCGAGGTTGAAATAGAGTTTTTTTTTTTGACAATTTGAAATAGAGATATTAGTTACAGAGTTTTGGTGAAGCTGTAAGAGTGGGGTTTTTTTTTTGACAGAAAAGCTGTCAGAGGATTTTACTAACAGTGGAGGGGCGGTGTGAGGTTGGCGAGGGAGAAGAACTCGTAGAAGGCTCCAAGCCGGGGGCACGCGCCACTCATCTCCGCCTCCAGCTCCGCCGAGGCCGCGGCCTCTTTGGCTGCTGCCTCGGCGTCCTTTGCAGCCGACTCCTTAGACAATGGCGGCGGCGAACCCGTGCAGCGCCCGCCTGGGGAGCCGGCTGCAGCTGGCTTGGAGTTGGAGTTGGAGAATTCCTTGGCGGCATCGGCGTCCTTCGGGGACGGAGGAGGAGGCGGCGGCGGCTGAGGACCGAATGAGGCAGTGCAGGCAACGATGTCCAGTAGCCGCTGCACATGCGCCACCGCGCTATCCTCGTCATACTCCCCTGCATTGTGAATTTCTGTAAGAATATGTGAAATCTAAACATAGTACTAAGTGAGCGACACTTTTTATGGTTCAAATGGAGTATAAAAAATGATGCACAAGTTTATTGCAAGTAAAATGAACTTATAAAATGTATGCATTTAGCAAATACTCCATACTACTCCTTCCTGCGTCCAAAAAAGATGTCTCACCTAGCTTTGTCCAAACTTACATGTATCTAGTATGTGTATTATGTTGTTTGTGAGCTTTGATCGTGTGACTATTGTTTAGTTACCTTCTACGAGGGTGAGAGTATATGGCTTCAATGTCGCAATATCAGCACCATCCTTCAAGTGACCATCACGAGTCTGTCCACATGAAATCGTTAAACATGGTATAATCTTCAGGCTCGCATGATCATTTTCTTTACTCGGTCCGATCCATAAAAAAATAACTCACTTAGTACAAAGTTTGTACTAACTTAGTACAAAATGATCTACACTTTTTTTGGATCGGAGGGAGCAGGTCATTGTTTTGCACGACAATACCTCATGCGAGAGGGAGTAGTTTGTGATTGCACACGTGGCAGTGTTGACGCAAAGCAGCCTCTTCACATCGATGATCCTATCCGTTGAAATCCCCTGCACCAAGTTGCTCGTACATTGTTACAGTTACATTTCAACTCAGAGAGATTTTGCTGTCCAGAAATAAAAATAGTGCCGTGGCGAGAAGCCAAACCTTGAGAATGACATCAGACTGGTCCGTCAGGTTGACCGTGATGTCAATGGCCACAGGGAGGACTAGTAGCAATTCATCAAGGAAATTTGGAAATGATCAGCTCAAACTAACAAACTACCTTCGTACAACGCGACCATTGGAAGCTAATTAATCAAGGTGCAAAGAACCACCTTTCTCATCTTTCTTCTTCTTTTCACCCTTGGCCTTGCCACGCCTGCTCTTGGGCGCCATGAATGGCGAGCAAGCTCAGCACAAAGATGCCCACCTAGACCATTCAGTCGAAAAGAAAAAAGAAATACTCAGTAGGATTCGCAATCGCAGCTGGAATTTTCGGTGCTGAAAACTAATACATGTGGCACACGTTAGACGAGGAAAATTGCAGTTAGGACAAAACAGGGAGCTCTCCTTCACATGTCTCTATATATTAAGTAGACCGGAAAGAGAAGCAATTATTGACCCACGGCACGAGATATATTGACCAGGAAAAACGATGTAACAGCAGTGAGAATGAAGTGCAAGCAACAATTGATGGTTGCTCCAACACTAATTCGAGTCTACTTTTGTTGTCGTCTCTTCTTCAATATGCGATTCCAAAACTCGGTAATTACGTGTATACATTATAAAGTTAACCGAAATCCAAAGAAATTGTCAAGCGTATATGTTCTGACCAACTATGAAGGGATAAGGTGTAGGCAAAGTTTTAAATAGTGGGCTATCGCATATAGCGGCAACACTTAGAAACAACTATAGCGGCGCTATAGCGAGTCTATAGTGGTAAACTGTACATGAAATCATTTAGTGGCAACATGTCAACAGCTATAGCGGAGGGCTATTTAAAACTATCGGTGTAGGAGAACCAACGGACCAACTTACGTCGAAGAAAAATGAGTTCAAAATAAATCTTGGCAAATTTGGCAAATGATGGATAGATAGATGAAAAGGGTGCACAAGAAGTAGGAGATTGAATTTCAATCATATCTGCAACAATGGACAAGCGAAAGCGCTCTAGAGGGCTAATTTTACCCGGGTAGAAGTTCTGGATTCAGCATAACTTTGTTAAGAACACAAGGCAAAGATGGTTGGGGAATGGGGAACTTGAATTATAAACAACCGAAAGAAGGATATTCAATTGAAAATTGGTACCCTCCGGTCCGTTTGTCAGACGGAACACACCTAGGATGCACAACTTTCTAGTTGTACCAGCCACATTTTTTTGGGATCGGAGGGAGTAGAAAAGATACAGTTTACGGAGAGAGCTATACAGAGAAGAGTGTTCGCTGCTCCATCCTCCACGCTAGATACGTAGGGAGGCACGTACTCATATTCAGCACACACACACGCGCGCGCGCTTAGTAAAGCAGAAGCAACCTGGTATATGAGAAGCGAAAACAACGAGATAAAAAGGACGGCGCGACGAGAAAACCACAAAAAAGGCAGCTAATAATTTCCCTGAAGCGCCGTCAATTAAGCCATGAAAATTGCCATGAAACCACAGAAATTGCCATGAAAATGCCACAGAGATGGGAATTCATGCATACACGCAACGTAAGAAACCAAATAACAACAGGAGGTCCAAGAATTTACCAATGGGCTGGTGCTCAGCTCCTCTCCACAGTATTATTTATCACCGGCAACGATGCACCGGCGGCCCAGATGGAAGCTCAATTTCCCAAACAAGTAGCTAAGGTAAGCAGGGAGTCAGCTGGGTTGAGGAACGACCACTGGCTACTAGCTAGGCATTACTGGGATAAGAGAGGTGCGGGAACAGATGGAGTAGCAGCAGCAACAGTGGGCAGAGGAGGGGCAAACGAGCGTGAGAGTGAGGGAGGGAAAGATAACGAAAGAGGTTGTGGGGAGGGGTTGATAAGGGTGGAATGGTGGAGATTTAAGATAGGGTCCTCATTGGCCGCTTCTCGCTATCTCTCACGCGAGCAGGCCGGGCCCCAAATACACGACAGCCCATCGAGTCTCTCTTGTTGATTTAGATTTTATATGTCTCTAATGTAAAACAGATTTTAAAAAATATAACAGCATACTCCCTCCGTCTCAAAATAATTGACTTAAGGGCATCTGCCCCCCCAGGACGCAAAAACCCTCGCTTTTTTTCCGCCGCGGCGCGAAACGGCGCTATTCTGGGAACTGGGGGGGCCATTTCCCAGCCGTGAACCCAGGCCGCCCCCCCCCAGCGGCGACTCGGCCAAATTTGGGCAATCAAAAAAAAATGCCACCAAATAAATAGAGTTTTGCCACACAAATAAATAGAGTTTTGCCACACAAATAAATAGTTCAACAATTTAAAAAAAAGTACACTAGTCATCGCCCTCAACATTGCCATTCCCCTTTCGCGCCCACAAATGCTGCACCAGGTCATCCTGCAGAGCATGATGTGTTGCAGCGTGTCGAATCTCCTGTCGCTTGGTGAGGAAGTCTGTCCATGATGCCGGCACCTGGTGATCAACATCTGCAAGAGGGCCCTGCCGGTAGTATGGTGTGCTTGCCTCACTGTCAGGCATCGGGTCATCCCGCTCACTCTCAATGATCATGTTGTGCAAGATCACACAACACTGCATCACCTCCCACATGTTGGACTTCGACCAAGTCATAGCTGGGTACCGGACAATAGCGAATCGAGATTGCAACGCACCAAATGCCCGCTTAACATCCTTCCTGCAAGCCTCCTGGCACTTGGAAAACCAAGCTTTTGCGCTTCCTGGGATAGGGTTGGAGATGCTCTTCACAAATATTGCCCACCTCGGGTAGATGCCATCTGCAAGATAGTACCCCTTTGTATACTGGTGTCCATTGATCTCATAGTTCACAGGGGGGGCATGTCCTTCGACAAGATCGGCAAAGTCATTCGAGCACTGCAAGACATTGATGTCGTTGTGACTTCCAGGCATACCAAAGAATGAATGCCAAATCCATAGATCGTACGAAGCCACGGCCTCGAGAACCACCGAGCACTCTCCTTCCTTTCCCTTGTACATCCCCTGCCAGTCAAATGGGCAGTTCTTCCATGCCCAGTGCATGCAGTCGATACTGCCAAGCATCCCAGGAAACCCTCTTGCTTCATTCTCTGCGAGGAGACGAGCAGTGTCTTGCGCATTGGGTGATCGCAGGTATATTGGGCCAAAAACTGCAACCACTGCCCGGCAGAACTTGTTCAAGCACTCGAGGGCCGTGGACTCGCTCATGCGCAGGTAATCATCTTGTGCATCTGCGGGAGCACCGTATGCAAGCAACCTCATGGCCATCGTGCACTTCTGGATAGAGGTAAACCCTACCGTGCCGGTGCAGTCCTTCTTCAACTCGAAGTAGGTGTCGAACTCCCGGATGGCATGCATGATCTTGAGGAAGAGCGTGCGTTTCATCCTGAAACGACGCCGGAACACCTTCTCGTCGTTGGTGGGATCCTCGGTGAAGTAGTCGGAGTAGAGGATGCAGTAGCCCTCGTACCGCTGCCTCGGCCTGCTCTTGCGGCGACCGGGCTTCGATCCAGTGCGGCGCGGCGCGGCGTCCTGAGCCTGCAATCCGGCCATGCAGCTCAGGACGAGCAGGTGCTCCTCGTCGTCGATGGCGGCCTGGTCTTCCTCGTCGAATAGCTCGGCGAGCATCTCCTCGGCGTCGGAGTCCATGGCTCGGACAGAGCGTCGAACACCTTGCGGGCGGTGGACGCGGCTCACCGGGTACAACCTCCTCCGTGGCGGAGACACGATCGAACTGCGGCGACGACGTGGTGGACTAGCCGGCGGTGGTTTGTCTCATCGATCTTGTGCGATGGTGGCCGACAGCGGCGGCGTGGAGTGCGGCCGGTGGGGTGGCGACGGCGAGGCGGGCGAGCAGAAAAGACGAGTCGGGGGTGGGGAAAGTGGGCAAATAGCGCTCCCCTCGCCGACAGCGCTGGCCCACGCGCGCTTTTCCTTTCGTCGCCGCCCCCCCCTCCCCCCCCAGGCCGAACCCAACGGGCTGGGTTCCGCCTGGGGGCGGCGGCCCTAATTTCCGCCGAAACGGCGCTTTTTCAGGTCCTGGGGGGCGACTGGTGAAAAAACGGCGCTTTTCGCGCAAAACGGCGCTAATTTGCGTCTTGGGGGGCTCTGGGGGGACGACTGGAGATGCCCTAACTTTCTCTAAATATGAACGTATTTTACATTCTTTGTAAAATAGGTTGATGGAGTAATAAACATGATTATCTCTTTGATTAAAACAGGTACCGGAGATGCATTCCTCCAAACATAAGCAACCACACGCCATGAAGAATATCTCTATTTTTTTAATCCAGAGTAAAAGAACGGGAAATATAAAACAAACAAAAATAAATCATGTTTTTTTTTTAAGAAATGAGAGCATGCGCCCCAGCACACAGCCGGATTTTATTAAAAATAAACAGAGTATTCAGGTTTGGAACAAGTTACAACTCATGAATCACTCAAGGTGGCTACAAAGATTAGCCACTCAAAAATAATACGTTTATGCATCTAAACGTCTAGCACGAAGCCACCCAGCCTAGTTGTATATTGCCCGCACGACCGCCATCAGTAGGTGGTCGTGCCTGTATCCATAAGTCCTCGCTGGTCGGCACGGAGGAGAAATAACCACATGTAAATAAAATAGTCTGCCTTGTTTACAACCTGCAAAAAGTGAATATTGTTCTGTTTGTTGAAAACCACATCATTACAGCAATTCCATATACTCCAAAGAAAAGCAACGACACCAATTCGAATTCGTACATTTGTTTCCTTATCAATTCCATTTAGCCAACTGTCAAACATATTCGTAATGCTAGTCGGTGGATAAATGTTAAAGGTGAAGTGAATAAGGCGCCAAATATCTTGAGCAAATTCACATGATATAAATAAGTGTTCAACAGACTCATCCATATCGCAGAAAACACATCTTTTTTAGACCCAATCCATTTTCTCCTAATCAAGTTATCCTTTGTTAGAATAACTTTCCTACTGAGAAACCACAAAAAAAAATATCTTCAGTGATATCTATAATTTCCACAAGTATTTGCGATAAAAATATTGTGGACCCATGAAGCATATCCGCATAAAACGATCTAACAGAAAACAAACCATCCATGGATAAGTGTCACCTAAAAAAATCGGGCTCATTTATTAGAGATACGCTCATTAATCTCTCGACCAAATGTAGCCAAAGTTCTCTTCGATGCCCCAAAATTGGTCTCCAAAAATTGACATTGCGAGGGTTATGGGATAACATGTTTGCTACCGTGACATTTTTATGCGAAGCAATATTATACAAAGCAGGATATATTTGTGATAACGTCTCATCACCCAACCAAATATCCTCCTAGAACATCACGTTCTCCATCTCCCAACGAAAACGCATTGCGGGAGAAAAATTCTTGCTTAATCCTCATAATACCTTTCCAAAAAGGCGAATTAGATGATTTTGATTGTACCTTGGATAACGTTTTATCACCTAAGTATTTATTAGAAAGTAGAACATGCCACACTCCCCCTTCATGCAACAATTTGAATAACCATTTACTTAGCAAACACATATTCTTAATTTCTAACACCTCAATCCTCAAACCCCCTTGATCTTTCGGACAACAAACAATATTCCACTTAGACAACCTATATTTTCACTTTTTCACATCGCTCTGCCAAAAGAATCTAGAACGATAAAAGTCCAGTCTCTTACTGACACCCAGGAATCTCAAAAAAGGAGAGAAGAAACATTGGTAGGCTTGTGAGCACATAGTTAATCAATATGAGACGGTCCCCATATGAAAGTAACTTTCCAGCCCAAGAACTTAGTTTTGTCTTAAATCGATCTTCCACTGGTTTCCACTCCTTATTTAAAAGATTTCTATGATGAATTAGAATACCCACATACTTGAATGGCAATTCCCCCAAATATACGGCGGTAATCATCTTATGCCTCCTTCGCTTTTCCAAAGCAGTAAATCTCACTCTTGTGGAAATTAATTTTAAACCTGAGAGCTGTTCAAACTTCGCAAGAATGAGCTTCATATTAAGAGCCTTTCGAAGGTCATACTCTAGGAATAAAATAGTATCATCAGCATATTGAAGTATCGATACCCCACCTTCGACCAGATGTGGTATCAACCCTCCTACTTGGCCATCTTGTTTTGCACGCTCAATCAAGATGGCCAACATATCCGCTATAAGGTTAAAAAGGATAGGTGACAACGGATCACCCTGCCTTAACCCTTTGAGAGTCTGAAAATAATGACCGATGTCATCATTCACTTTTATCCCAACATTGCTGCCCTGAACAAATCTAGCGATCCATTGGCACCATAAAGTGGAGAATCCTTTCATCCGCAAAACCTGTTGAACAAAGGACCAGTTAACTTTGTCAGGCCTTCTCAAAGTCAATTTTAAAAAGCATGTCATCCATACGTTTTCTTTTCAACTCATGAATTGTTTCATGTAAGACTACTACTCCTTCTAGAATATTACGCCCTGGAAGAAAAGCCGATTGGGTAGGCCAAATAAATCTACTCGCAACTGAAGTTACTCGTTAGTTCCCACTTTAGTGAAAATCTTGAAGCTCACATTTGATAAACAAATGGTTCTATGTTGTTCAATTTGAATTGCATCCTCTTTTTTGGGTAACACCGTAATGATCCCAAAATTTAGCTTGAACAAAGGTAGCTCTCCACCATACAATTGAGCAAACATATTCATTAAAGTCAGATTTTATTAAATCCCGGAATCTTTGGTAAAACTCCGCAGGAAACCCGTCTGGTCCTGGAGCTTTATTGTGTTCCATTTGCATAATAGCCTCCATTACTTCCTTCTCCAAAAAAGAAGCGGTAAGGATAGCATTTTCCTCTGGTGATATTTGGGGGCATATACCCCGTCATAACTTCGACCAAAGAAACGTAACTCGGGGCGGAGCACCGAACAATTTCTCATAATATTCAGAGATAAAAACCCGCAAGTTCGCCTCTCCTACAATCGTGCCCTCATCCTGCTCCAACTGAAGAAAAAAATTCCTATGTTTGCCATTCTCTATTAGGTGAAAGTATTTTGTATTACTCCCCCTTTCTTGAATATGCTTAACCTTTGCTCGTTGAGCCCATTTAGACTCCTCGTCTCTTTTTAGTTTAGCTAGACAAGCATCCGCCTCCCTTTTAGCGACCCGCTCGGTCTCACTTAAAGGGATTGTTTCCGATTTAATGGCAAGCTGATCAATCAACAAAATTAATTTTTCTTTTAGCTTTTAATATTCTCCACTCAAGTTCTTAGCCCATCCACATAAAATTGACATAGATATCTAATCTTATTTTGCCATACCTCTATTAGAGAGCCCCTAGAGTGAATCGACATCCATTCCGGGCAAACTATCTCATCAAAGTTTTCGTGGCGCATCCACGAGATATCAAAAGAGAAGTGGCTTTTATTACCAACATGGGCTTGAGCTCCCGAGTCCAGGATTAAAGGACTGTGATCATACCCCGATCAGGTAAACGCATGCACCGTAACTAAAGGATATTTCTGCTCCCATTCGATACTAGCAATGAAATTATCTAATTTCTCGCAAGTTGGATTGTCTTGCGAGCTAACCCATGTGTATTGATGCCCAGTCTAAGCTTTCGGTGATAGCGTTAAATATAAAAGGCCAACGCGCATTAAAATTATCATTATTCTTTTCCTCTTGACGTCTAATAATATTAAAATCTCTCCCAATCAACAACGGGAGTGGTTCATTATCGCAAATCCGAACCAGCTCTGCTAGAAAAGCAGGTTTCTTTTCTTCTTGTGTGGCTCCGTAAACCACAACAAGAGCCCAAAGAAACCCATCTGCCTTGGTCTTGATATAAAATCTAGCACAACCCCCACCCCCCCCCCCGCCCGACACAACGGTTTGTGCTGAGAGAGATGTGTTATTAAAACCCACAAGCAAATGAAGGGAATATGCCCGAGAGGCAATAATAAAGTGGTTATTATCTTATTCCTTGTTTATGATAAATTTTTATTTCTCATGCTAGAATTGTATCAACCGGAAACGTTGATACATGTGTGTTTAATAAACAAACAATGGTTCCTAGTAAAGTCTCTCTTTTAACTAGCTCGTTGATTAACAGATGATCCAGGTTTCCTGATCATGAACATTGGATGTTGTTAATAACGGGGTCATGTCATTAGAAGAATGATGTGATGAACATAAACCCAAACTAGGTATAACAATACGATCAAGTCATTTAGTTTATGTTGTTATGTCTTACATACAAACTAACCTTATTCCTTAGACCATGAGATCATGCCAATCACTAATACCGGAAGGGTGCTTTGATGTCATCAAATGTCACGCCGTAACAGGGTGACTAGAAAGGTGTCGTTGGGTATTCGGAAAGTGTTAGTTGAGGCTCATGGATCAAGAGTGGGATTTGTCCATCCAAATGACGGAGAGATATACTCTAGGCCCTCTCGGTGATATCACATCGACACCGCTTGCAAACACGGGACTAGGTCACAAGGATGTCATATCACGGAACGAGTAAAAGAGTACTTGTCGGTAACGAGATCGAACTAGGTATGGTTGATACCAATGATCGATCTCGGACAAGTAAAATATCGCGAGACAAAGAGAATAGTTACGACGTTGATGGTTCACACGATCACGAGAGTCATCGTTGAATATATAGGAGTCATCATGGATCTCGAGATCCCGCTGCTAATCATTGATCGGAGAGGTGTCTCGATCATGTCTATGTTATTCGCGAACAGTAGGGTGACACACTTAAGGTTCGATGAAGCATTTGAGAGGATACGGAATATCGAAGAATATTTTGGACAACACCGAAATTGTTTCGAGGAAAATTGAAATAGTTCAAGGGGTTTTTTGTCGAATGGTTGTTAGAATTAACAAATGATTCTAGGTGCTATATGCAAATGTTTGTTAATAGAATTAACAAATGCTGAAATAAAGAAATAAAAATGTTTTATTTACTTATTAAAGAAAAACCTTTGGATTTTCCAAGTGGGAAATTATGGGAGCATGAGTGGGTGTGAGTGGAGTGTCGACTCACATGAAGAGGGAAGAGGTGGGGGCACCACCATCGGCAGGCCGCACCCCCTTGGGATGCCTCCCCCTCCCCTATAAAAGGAGGGTGAGAGCTCTCCCTCAACCACACACTTGCCCACCTCCCTTTCTCTCCACCCGCTGCTCCATTCCATGGTCTCCGGCTTGGCGAAGCCCTGACTGTGGGATTCTTCACCACCACCACGCCGTCGTGCTACTGGAGTTCCGGGGGATCCTCTACTTCTGCTACCCCGCTGGATCGAGGGAACAGAGGTCTTCATCGATCCGTACGTGTGACTGATCACGGAGGAACCGCCGGATTGCGTGCACATCTTCTCGCTCTCGGGATAGGTGTGAGTACGACTACGCCAACAACGAGATTTGATCTCGTAACGCTTAGAGTCTTCGAGGGTATGTTTTCTTAAGACTCTCTTTCTCCCC
The DNA here is from genome assembly GCA_028641055.1 of Alopecurus myosuroides. Lineage (NCBI taxonomy): Eukaryota > Viridiplantae > Streptophyta > Magnoliopsida > Poales > Poaceae > Alopecurus > Alopecurus myosuroides. The sequence continues at coordinate 340,288,107 of CM054059.1, read as the reverse complement.
GTTGCACTTCATCTCCTAGATTAGATCTTGGTCCTTCGGGTATCTCTCGCGTCGGAAATTTTTGTTTTCTATGCAACGTACCCTTCGGTGGTATTAGAGCCGAATCTATGCGTTGTACGGGTAGAACACATAGGTGTATGTGGGCGTTGATGATCATGTTTTTGTCTCCTTAAGTATTTTATGATCTTAGTGGCATAGTAGGATGAAGCTGCCGTAGACAAACTTTACGTGTACTTTGTACGCGAGACCTGTCTCACTTTGTGGCTGAGGGGGTGTCCGTTTCTCCTACTATAGTTAAGATCTAATCTACGAAGGGTTGTTAAAAACATGTTTTATCAATGTTGTGGCTCTTGTACGTAGGTATGAACGGTTCTATCCTCGTAAGCCCAAGCCACCTAAAATATGCAAAAATAAATTAGAGGCGTCTAACTTGTTTTTGCAGGGCATTTAATATGATATTGTCAATGTTACAAATTTGATGTATGAGATGATCTCTTTTGTAAATTATTGACATACCGGCAGAAGCCATATGGTTGCCTTATTATTTATGACTTGCGTGTTGTATATCATATCCATGTGATATGTTGTAATTTTGATGGACAATCAAGATGGAGGTGTCATGGACCTGTGTGCCACACCGGTGGAATGATGGAGATCATACCATGATGCACAAGATGGAGATCAAGTGCCAGAAGGACCATATCATATCACATTATCCATGCATGTGATGTTAATCCTTGTATTCATCTTACTTTTCTTAGATCGCGATGGTAGCATTATAAGATGATCCCTCTCACTTAATATCAAGATAATAATGTGTTATTCCTTAGTATACACCGTTAAGAAAGTACGTCGTTTCGAGACACCACGTGATGATCGGGTGTGACAGACTCAACGTTCGCATACGACGGGTGCTGACGAGCCTAACATGTACAGACATGGCCTCGGAACACACGCAATACTACGGTTCTACTTGGCGAACCTAGCATGTACAGACATGGCCTCGGAACACGTAACCGAAAGGTAAAGCGTGAGTCATATGGATGATATGATGAACATGTCAATGTTCGCCTTTGCAGCTACATCTTCTCACGTGATGATCAGTTTTGGTGTAGTGAATTTGGTTTGTGTAATCACTAAAAACGACTGGAGGGATGTTGTTTTTGAGTGGGATTTCTTGTAGTAATTTTTAATTAACTTGAACTTATTTTATCATGAACAACCAATCAAAGTGAATTTACACAAATTGTAGTATTCATTGTTAATTGAGATATAACTTTTATGATCTGGTAAAACCATTTAGATTGGTACCGTATTAGTGGAATTTAAAATTGGGTCCTATTGTAGATTTTTTGGTATTTCCTACCTACCTCCATATGATTAATGATTGATTGGTCTAGAGAGAAAATAATTCCTATTTAGAATCCAGAGTCATGGTTGCTTCCATATTACTTTATCTTCAAAATAATGTTTTGTTGATCAAGGTGATTGAGGAAATGAAAAGAATTGTTTTCAGAAACAATCAAGTGAAAGATATATTGATATCTAGAAACTTATGTGTGAAAACATGACTGAGTATAATTTAGCTTGACAATGTATGCTTATATTATTTGAATATATGCAATGATTGAAGACGCTAGGCGTTTGAATATTCCAAGAAGTTGGACGCTAAAAACTACCCTCTAAATTCCTTCCTTCGAGCTATAGTAGCTTAATCATAAAATTGTTATGATGGGATAGATTAAAAGTATGGGTAAAATCGTTTACCTTTCTTGAGGATTGCTAAGAGTGGAATCCGGAAGAATGCTATTAATATGGTGATATTAGTAGAACAATCAAACTCAATGTAGACTCAATGGGTGATAGTATATGACTACCGTGCCAAGGAAAATGTGCTAGTGTGACCAGCATCGTTTGATGTTGAATGATTATTCTGTGAAGAAAAGGGAATACTGAAAATAGAATTACAAAAAAAATATGGCAGAAAAAGAAGATAACTGGAAAAGTCCAGCTAAGGTGTACATGCTTGATATACAAGTGATAGATGTATTACTAGTTAACAAAGTATTTTTTGGGTATTTTGATACCAGATTGGTTGGTATGAGTTGTCATACAAAGAAACGCAATACAAGAAATACTAGGGCCTAAAAGGTACCAGTAGTAGATGTGAATCGATTATGACAAGAACAGAAATAATGTGTTATTGTGTTCATTGTCGTATAGAACCAAACATTCAAGATTTATTTTAAGAACTTAATAAGTTGTTATTTTGTTCTGGTCTTTTGTGAGAACAAATGAGATTGTTCAAACTATGACCATATTCCATAATTGATGGATGAGTTAATATAAATCATGTTGGTGAAGTAAACATTTATAAAACTAAATGCTAAACGTTGCAAGACGTAAAAGAATTTCACTTAAATTGTGACACCACCATTTTAGTTCATATCAGAAAGGAAAACATGAAGAACTCCATGGTGATCGACTTCTGGAGTCATTTTGTTTTGAATAAATTGATGCTTGTGAGACCTCTTCCAAAAGACGACTAAAATTCCGTTCATAGGCCAAAGTAGAATGAACGACTAATTTAGTGGAGATTATACATATTTATGTATATAGTCCATTATGTGTAGTCGTGAGTGGTGGATTAATTTTTCCTTCATAAAATTTCGTCGATGATTTGAGTAGATATATGAGTATATCTATTTAAAGAGAACGGAGTTTGACATTTTTGAATTGGTTAAAATTGTTGTTAGTATGAATTAAAAATCATTGTAACAAGATAATCAAGTATTTATGATTGGATCATAAATGATAAAGTTTGAGTTACAAGTTTAGCAAAACATCTGAGGAGTTGCAGAATTGTTCTACGATTTATATTTATCGAATACCCCATATTAGTTTGGAGTATTCAAGAGACAAAATCAAACCTTATTGGACATGGTAAGATAAATAATAAAGTCATTATAGTTTTGTAGTTTATACATTAGAGACAACCGCTTTTACACTGAAAAGAGAGGCATCATGAACCGTTGAAATTGACAACATATAAGATATGGTTTGGTTAATGACCCGAATTGTCTTTTCTTAAGTTTTGATATGCATAGCATGAGTAAAATGTTTACAACCAAAATAGGATAAATATATGTTTATAAGGTTATCCCAAAGAGTACATTGGGTATTTGTCCTATCACTAAACCAGAGACAAATGTTGTTTGTCAGAAAGGGTTGATTTCCCGAGAAAGTAGTTCTTGCGAAACAAGTGAGTGGGAGGACAGTACAAACTCAACGAGATTAGAGAATCTTCGTTACCATGTCAAGAGTAGCGCATCACTGGAAGTTATTCCGGGGTTTCCTATTTTGACAAACTAGAAGACACTAGATGTGTTGTAGATACTTCGAATGAGTTTGCGAACTGAACCACATAAGTCCTAAAAATTTGTACTTAGATCAATTTCTGGTTTAAGATTAAAGTGTTGTTTTGAAAACAAAGGACCTAGAACTTATAAAGGAAGCGAATGATGGGCCCTGACTTCGTAAAATTGGCTATGAGTCATTATATCCGTGATAGTACTCCTGTATGAATATCAAGTATGTGACTTGGTAGTCTTTTCGAAAGGCATGGTGCCTAATGATAGCAAACGGGTCTATATAGTGACAAAGACATGGATTTTACATCCTTCGAAAGTTGTTCTTGTCGAAAAGATGTTTTCGATGAAGTTCGAAGAGTTGACTATTGCAAGATTTTGATCTTCCGTAGTGATGCTTTAGTCTTTGCGGATAGTTCTAGCAAAAAGTTACATATTATGATATGGCAGTTGAATAACAAAAACCAACTTTCCTCTCAAGGAAGTTTGATCGAGGATGTGTAGTTGACACAGTCTGAGAGTTTTATAAAATTCAAAAGGTTGCTGGAAAGGTATACACACTTCAATGGTTAAAGTAAGCATAACGAAGTTGGAATCTTAACTTTAATAAAGTTATCAAAAGGCTTGATTCCATCATGAATGGTAAAGATGCTTGTAGAATTACAAGAAATTAAGTGGGAGCGCTAAGACATATTTCCAATACTTTATGTGGATGACCTATGGTTGATTGGAAAATATGTATTTTAAATTAACACGGTTAAGATTTTCATATTGATGAAAGGCTTAGAAGATATTTGACATCGATATCTATAAGATATTTGGCATCGATATCTATAAGAGATGGATTGAAGCGCCTGATATGGTTGAGCCAAATTACATAGCTGAAATATTGAAATAAGTCAATATCGAAATGACAAGAAGGAGTTCTTGCCACATGGAAAAGAGTTGAGCAATATTCAAGTATTTTGACACATGATGAGAATCATTGAAATTGAGATTTCTAAGTCATGGGTTCCATGCTATGTACACAACCAGATTAATTCTGTACTATAAAATGTTATAGCAGGATAATTCATATGATGATTAGACAACAGTGGGAGAAATCCTTATGCCATTTTCTGGAAATGCTAAAGGATATGTTTTCCTATATAGTAATGACAAAATATTTGTTGTAATATGTTACACAAATAGTCTTGTCATCTATTCAAATAATTTTATCTCAATTAAAATATGTGATAAAGGGTAGCACAATAGGCTGGAACGAAGTTCCATGCTAGTTTTGAATGAGTTTCAAAATTAAAGTATTGTGACGGGTACTACAATAAAGGCTAATTATATTGTTGTGTTGACAAAAAATAATATGAGTATTTTGTGTCAAGGAGTTCTTCATTGAACTTAGTGTATTTCCAAGAATGCTGACACTATGGAGCTACATTTTCACAATGTTAGTAACATTGGTTTAAGCTGAGGATTTAAGGTCTCATTAGTTGACCAAATATATAAAAAACCATCTCATTAGAGAATGAGTGATGCGTGTAGACGCAAAGATGTGCAAATACAATAGTACCTGAACAGTTCAGATCTTTTGAAGAAGTTTACCACATGTGAAGCATGGTAATGACACAGGAACGCCATTTGTGTTAAGTGCTTACAGACTAGATTATTGACTCTAGTGCAAGTGGGAGACTGAAGGGAATATACCCGAGAGGCAATAATAAAGTGGTTATTATCTTATTCCTTGTTTATGATAAATGTTATTTCTCATGCTAGAATTGTATTAACCGGAAACGTTGATACATGTGTGTTTAATAAACAAACAATGGTTCCTAGTAAAGCCTCTCTTTTAACTAGCCTGTTGATTAACTGATGATCAAAGTTTCCTGATCATGAACATTGGATGTTGTTAATAACGGGGTCATGTCATTAGAAGAATGATGTGATGAACATAAACCTAATGTAGGTATAACAATACAATCAAGTCATTTAGTTTATGTTGTTATGTCTTACCAACGAAGTAACCGTATTCCTTAGACCATGAGATCATGTCAATCACTAATACCGGAAGGGTGTTTTGATGTCATCAAACGTCACACCGTAACAGGGTGACTATAAAGGTGCCGTTGGGGTATTCGGAAAGTGTTAGTTGAGGCTCATGGATCAAGAGTGGGATTTGTCCATCCAAATGACGGAGAGATATACTCTAGGCCCTCTCGGTGATTCACATCGACACCGCTTTACTACTAGGGAAAAGCTAACCCGTGACGCACCAATTTACTTATCCGTGACGCACCCGGGCGCGTCACGGCTATTACGCCGCGCCTATGGGTTTAGCCGTGACGCACCTAGCTGGTGCGCCACGCCTATTTATACCCGTGACGCACGGCCGTGGTGCGCCGCGGCTACTGCTAGGCGCGTCACGCCTAATCTCTCAGGTGCGTCACGGGTACCCTTTTTGGTGCGTCACGGCTATACTATGCTGTATTTTTTTTAAATAAGCAGTACCGTATTTATACAGGTATATATAGCTCGAATACAGAAGAATATCAGTAGACAAAATACAGAAGAATATCAGTAGCTCAAATACAGGTATGCAATTGACAGCAAAATGACAGAATAAAGTTTCATAGCAGAATTATTACATAGTCTCGAAAACAACCATATATACTACTAATAAATCCAGGAGTTAGTCTCGAAAACAACCATATTACATAGTCTCGATCATCACCACATAGTTCATCTATCTAGCGGGCGCTGATGTAGTCGATGACCATCATCATGTCCAAGTCGGGGATGCCACTATTCCTCATGGTGATCAGAATAGCTCGGCCAGCCTCCATACCAACTCTTGTGGAATGGAACTGCCTCCATGCTTGAGAGTTGAGGATGACGCGACCATCAGCATTATCCCTGGTGATCGGAACTGCGGTGACATTTCCTGATTCTCCACGGCGTACTCCAATGGTACCTTGCTCCATGCCAGCACTGTCCGCTACCGCCATAGGTATTTTCTAGAACACACAATTCCAAGAAAGAGTAAAAGCACAATGTCACATACCGGCCACATTATAACATGCATAAGCAACTATAGGAATAAGAAAGTGTTAAGAAACATACCATGACATGTCCATTGGAGATATTAGTGTTGGTGATGCGATGCACGAAAGGGACCCCGATGTAGCTATCTATCTGAGCTAGTTTCTGAAGGACACGGTCCTTCTCAAGCTCGCTAAGATTGGCTCTTTGAGAAACCACCACATGTTTCCATGGGTCCTCCTCGTGCATATAATCCTCCTCACTCCCGCCATCCACCTCCATACTCTCGCTATCCTCGCTCGCAATCTCGCCCATATACAGAAGTACGATACGAGGTTGCGGTCCTGCCATAGAGAAGTGAAAGAGATCACCTCCGCTTAAATTATAGGTGGCGATGATAGACACCAATTGTTCCCCGTAGAAGTAGGTCTTCTTTCTTTCTTTCTTCACTTGAATTTTGTAAGTGGTCCCGTGAACATCGAAATCCACGATATTGCCTACTAACTCGTTGAACTCTTCCCGAATATTGCATGGTACAATCTAAAAAAGAAATATAAAAGAATCTTTTGTTAAGAAACATACCAATCTAAGCTGGATAGTAAAACGAAAGAACACAAGTTGCAAGTTAACATAAAAAATCGTTTGTTAATTACCAAAGAATCAAGGTGACCGTCTTTCAGCTCAATCATAAAAGAAGACCCGGTGAATTGTCCTTGGGCACATAGGGACCGACATACTTTGCAAGCCATGTTCTATTAAATTAAGAAATTAGACATAGAGGTATAAAGCATCAGGTATAAAGCATCAGGTACAAAGCATCAGGTATAAAGCATCAGGTGTTAGAAGAAAGCAACATTTTACTTGTGACAACTAGCTGAACAAAATATTGTACAACATAGGTAAATTATTGTACAACTAGGGGGTGTGTGGGGGAAATTTATTTGTACAGCCATAAGTGAATAATAAACTTAAATGAATTTAGTGTACAACTACCTAGCAGCAACATCAACCTAGAAGTAGCAGCAACAACCTAGCAGCAACATCAACCTAGAAGTAGCAGCAACAACCTAGCAGCAGCAGCAACAACCTAGCAGCAGCCTAGAACTAGCAGCAACCTGATTAGAAAAAAAAGGAATGGTTTGCTTCTCCGGAAATCAAACCAGCCTCGATACAGAAACACACAGAACAACCTAGAAGATGCCTCGATACAGAAACACACAGATACAAAATCATGGTGCATGCAACACATAGATTTTACATTCTATGTCTATTAGTATGACATTCTCATGGGAAGTTTAATCTAAAAAAAATCTCATTGGGAAGTTAAGATAAATGCAAGCAGCAGTATTCTAAGCTATCTAGCATTTTTAAAAAAAATCACTGTGGTGCATCTGATCATTGCATGCCCAGATTGAGGGAATGGATATGTATGAACCATGCATTGCAGAAGATTGACATTAGCTAGCATCCAGCAGCTAGCATCCATTTAACTTATACCAAAATAAGTAAGGTGTTTGTTCAATCCAGCAGCTAGCATCCATTTAACTTATACCAAAATAAATCGATTTCATGATTTACAAGTGATGCTAAGCACCTAGAAAAAGAATGCTGCTAGCCCCATGCCATTATTCTGAATTTGGATACCAAACTTAACATTTCAGTATTTTTTGCCTAGCACAGTTGCTATACCACCAGCTTGTTGTTGCAAATGCGACAGATTTAAACATTCCATTCTTTACACAACATAAATCATGGGACTCAAAGCTGCAACATTCCATTCTTTGCAAATGCTACAGATTTAAACATTCCTTGCCAAGCACACTGTTTGCATTGGCCTACCATCATTTACATTGCACACACTTTGCAACAGAAAACCAATTAAGAGGCCCTTTTATTTATCAACAATGCCAAGTGCAACAAGAGCAAAATAAGGTGAATTAATCCAACACAAATAACAGCCACTAGGAGTTTGGCAAGACAGTGAGGAAGACCTTTTATTTAACAGCCACTAGGTGAATTAATCCAACACAAATAACAGCCCTTTTATTTATCAACAATGACACCTTTTGGCAAGACAGTGAGCATACGGAGGGGTGGAGGAGGGGCTTACCTGGGGAAGTAGGGGAAGAAGATGGCGGCCTTGGCTCGATGTAGTCGTTCACGTTGGGGAAGCAGGTGGACGGCGTCGAGGACGAACCGGACGGCTCCTCCTCCTCCTTGTCGTGGACGGCGGCGTGACTCCCCCTCCTCCTCCTTATCATGGACGGTAGCAGCGTGACTTCCCCTCCTCCTCCTTGTCGTGGACGGCAGCAGTGTGACTCCCCCTCCACCTCCTTGTCGTGGACGAACCGGACGGCTCCTCCTCCTCAGATCGAGATGGGCGGCGCTGGGCGGTGGGCGGCTAGGGCAATGGGAGGTGGGCGATGGGAGGTGGCGGTGGGCGCTGGAGAGGAAGGGAGATCGAGCGATGGGAGGTGGGCGATGGGAGGTGGGAGATGGGAGGTGGCGGCGGGCGACGAGAGGAAGGAGAAGAGAGGGGAGCAACGCGTGTGTGGAGAGAAGGAGAAGAGAGGGGAACGGCCTATACCTGTACTCCCCATAGCCGTCGCGCACCACGCCTTGGTGCGTCACGCCTATCTAACCCGTGGCGCACCACAGGCATGTGCGCCGCGCCTATCCCACATAACCGTGACGCACCAAAGGCTCGGTGCGTCGCGGGTATGCCTCGGAGGCTCTCCACCCCGACCCCACACATAGGCGCGACGCGCCTTCCGTTTGGTGTGCCGCGGGTAAGGCTATAGGCGCAACGCACCAAACTCTGGTGCGCCACGGCTATTAGGCGTGACGCGCCGTATTGCTGGTGCGTCACGGGTATCATCACTCCTATAGCTGTTTTCCTAGTAGTGCTTGCAAGCACGTGACTAGGTCACAAGGATGTCATATCACGGAACGAGTAAAAGAGTACTTGTCGGTAACAAGATCGAACTAGGTATGGTTGATACCAATGATCGGATCTCGGACAAGTAAAATATCGCGAGACAAAGGGAATAGTTACGACGTTGATGGTTCACACGATCACGAGAGTCATCGTTGAATATATAGGAGTCATCATGGATCTCCAGATCCCGCTGTTGATTATTGATCGGAGAGGTGTCTCGATCATGTCTATGTTATTCGCGAACCGTAGGGTGACACACTTATTCGATGAAGCATTTGAGAGGATACGGAATATCGAAGAATGTTTTGGACAGCACCGAAATTGTTTCTGGAAAAATTGAAGTAGTTCGAGGGGTTTTTTGTTGAATGGTTGTTAATAGAATTAAAAAATGATTCGAGGTGCTATATGCAAATGTTTGTTAATAGAATTAACAAATGCTGAAATAAAAAATAAAAATGTTTTATTTATTTATTAAAGAGAAACCTTTGGATTTTCCAAGTGGGAAATTATGGGAGCATGAGTGGGTGTGGGTGGAGTGTCCACTCACATGAAGAGGGAAGAGGTGGGGGCACCACCATGGGCTGGCCGCACCCCCCTTGGGCTGCCTCCCGCCTCCCCTATAAAAGGAGGGTGAGAGCTCTCCCTCCTCCACACACACTTTCCCACCTCCCTTTCTCTCCACCCGCTGCTCCATTCCATGGTCTCCGTCTTGGCGAAGCCCTGACCGTGGGATTCTTCACCACCACCACGCCGTCGTGCTGCTGGAGTTCTAGGGGATCCTCTACTTCTGCTACCCTGCTGGATCGAGGGAACGGAGGTGTTCATCGAGCCGTACGTGTGACCGATCACGAAGGGACCGTCGGATTGCGGTGCACATCTTCTCGCTCTCGGGATCGGTGTGAGTACGACTATGCCAACAACGAGATTTGATCTCCTAACGCTTAGAGTCTTTGAGGGTATGTTTTCTTAAGACTCTCTTTCTCCCCGTTGCACTTCATCTCCTAGATTAGATCTTGGCCCTTCGGGTATCTCTCGCATAGGAAATTTTTGTTTTCTATGTAACGTACCCTTCAGCATACCCCCGGATCGCCCATGTGGAGGTAAACAATACCACGTAAAATCTCTACTTCCGGCCAAAAATTGCAGAAAATGAGTAGCAAACGAAGATCTACCAATTTCCAACAAAGCCACAAAATCAAGATTATGTTCCTTAACAAATTCGCTAACAGTTAAATGTTTAGCGTGATCCCCAAAACCTCACTATTCCAAATCATATCTCTCATTTTACTTTTTAAACTTTTTTAGTCTAACACTTCTTCTTGGCTTTGAAAGGCATCTAACATTTTTCTTCCGGATACGTTTAACCGTAGTAGATCATTTTAGTAGATCTGCATGATCTTATAATGCCTCAATATCATTATCATGTAAGTCCTCACATAAATTAGACACCTTTTTTAAGACTAAACTTGAACTAGGAACACCATCAGTAGACATCAAATTACGTTTAAGAAAAACTACACTTCTGTCCTGCTCTTGTTTCATTATACCCATGATAGAGGAAGCCGCTTGCTCCTTTGTTTTCCCTAGTGAGATACCTGGTATATCCACTCTAGCTTTAATTTCATCATGCGAAAATGATAACAAAGAAAATCTAGAATGAGAACTCGTACCTGCAACGAATGCCAAGTCTCTCCGTTCAGCTAGGGCCATCGCACGCTCCGAGTGAGGAAGATCCGCATCAGGCTTGGCACGAAGACGAGCGCTGGAGCGCACCTCCATCGCCTCCGCACCAATGCCTCCGTACGCGAGCACCTCCGCCTCGGTCGGTCTCCTTGGAGTTGTCGGTACCAAGCTCATCCCCAACCCGCCTGGTTGAGAAGAGTGGTACCCATGTCCGGTACTCGCCGCATGAGACACAAAGCCCCCCAGCCCGCCTGGCATGGGGTTATATGATGCCGCAACCGAGAGGTCCCCGTCAAGACGACGAGGGGAGATAGCAGCAACACCGTTCACTAGACCATCACCTGCCGAATGTGGAAGCCGAGGATACCCGCCTGGTGTCCCCGAGCCTCCATCCGCATGACGCCACTTTTGCTCACGAAGCATACGTGGAGAAAGGTTCCCAACCTCCACCAGGAGCACCACTATCTGCACGTCATCGTCACACGCATGCGAAGATCCTACGTGCATCTCCATCGAGCCACTGTGCTGCGCCGACTCCATGCTAGAGGGTGTAGACTCCGCAGTAGTCTTCCCCTCCTACTGCACACACACGGTCACTCCAAACTGGGAGGCCGATGCAGTTGCATCCAAGACTAGCGCAATAGCCACAGCCTGTTGGCACATGGAGGCTAGCTGCAACTTAGCCTCCCGGACCGATTTGGCCACCATAGGAGACAAAACGACCCTAGGTGAGAAAGATTTCTGCACCCCCTTAGCCTCCAAAGAATTCACCGACCCAAGAGGCAAGGCCCCATTCGGCTGGGTACTCTTAGTGGCCATAGACACATCATCACCACCAGATTTCTCCTTGTTCGACTTAGGATTAGTATCCTCATGCCCCTCATCATCAAAATCGTCATCTTTTTTGTCCACCACCATATCACCCACCGCATCGGAATTAGGATTCTCCACCGAGAATTTGAGTTCATAGAACCCATCCTTAATAAAACACTGCCCACTTCTCTAGAATCAATGTATAGTCCATGCATCCCACCAAGATCCTCAACACTCCATGATTTCTAGTGAACTTCATGCCCACCTTAAGAGTTTTGCCAACCAGAGAGCCAAGACTCCACAAAATAAGTAAATCCCCTCTATGAATAGGTGGAATATCATAAATCTGGATCGAGATCTTCGGTAGCAACCAAAGTGGCTGCATCTCCGTCTCCCATGCTTCCACTGTCAATACACAACTACTATTTGGAAGATGACAAGCCCCAAAGACTATCATATGCCCAAATTCTATCTTTGATGGGAATGAAACTTTGAAAACTTGCTCACCAACTTGAACAACCTCCCAGCTAAATTGCTCCATAGGAACTAAACGCTGCAGCTGAAAAACAATCTCATCAACAGAAAGAACACCTCCTGTTACCATGAGTTTTGCACCCTTGTCGAGTCAATTTTTGGCTTGTAAGTTGCTGTTGGCACTGCCTCATGAAACATCAGGTCCTCATTGATGAACCCATGGGTTATCACTTTCTGCTTAGCCACATAGAGCAATGGACATTCCTCTGGAGCGTGACCCAAGCGCTCGCAATACTCGCATACCTCCACTGGATAGTCCACACTCAAATGCCCCTGCACACCGCACTGGTAATACCGAGCCTTGTCGTTTGTTTTGCCTTTTTTGTTGCACCATCATCACGAAGATCACCACTAGAAACACCGTTCAAACCTCTATCCACTATCTGAACTCGACCTATAGGCGCAACAGCTGCATCATGAGCACGCTGGGCAGCCGCAAAAGCAGCTCCCGTTACCGGCAGCACCATGGTCCTGGCAGCAGCTTGCACCACAGCTGTGCCCGGCAGCGCAGTAGCGGCAGCAGCGTTTTGTGGATTTCCTGTGCCCGACAGAGAAGCAGCATCTGCAATTCGTGTCCTCGGCAGATAAGTCGCAATTCTCGTGTCTGGCAGAGAAGGAGCAGCGGGAGGAATTTGAGCCCCCGCACGCAACAGAGTTGCGACCGGCACATCGACCTGCGAGCACACCGGCGGTGCGTCGGGAGCTTCCTGCGCACGCAGGGCTGCTATCACCTGGTGCACGAAAGCTGCCACGGTTTCCTTCTGTAGGCCTCCGAGACCATCACCGTTTCTCGGCACCACCGGACTATGTCCATGTCCACGACCCCGGTTCGAATTGAAACGGCCTCGGTAGAAACCCCAACCACCATTATTCACTTGATATGGTTGACGGTATCGATCTCCACCTCCGCGATGCTGGCCTTGCTGCCGGCGTTGAAGTTACCAAAAGCCACACTGTTGTGCTGGTCGAAATCGCCATGGCACTGATAAAAGTCCCCCTGCCCCGCAGTCCTGATGGGGCCTCCTTGCTAGAGGTTGTTGAAGCCGTAGCCTCCCCTTCCTGGAGCGCCCCACGGATTGTAGGACCTCCATTGCCACACCCAGCACCCCATTCATCTCCTGGAAACCCTCGTCCGCTGCCACTGTCATTTCCCATCCGAGCAGACCGTGCGAACAATCGGTGAGCGAACCCTAGACAAGGCGCATCCAGGCGGTACGGGAATAAGATACGATGCTTTAGGCCCGCATGGAATTTTTTTCGTATTAATCGCACGATAGAGAACCATGTCAATTTGGTAAGTATGGCCCGCATGGCTTCCCAAAATTACGTGATTTGAATTCAAATTCTCTAATCCAGAAATCGCGTCCATCGGCATCTGCACCATTGACGTATCTCTGGTGAGATGTTTATGTTGTCTATTACCTCGCATGCGCACCAAGTTCCATGGACGATTGTCATCATCGCAGGGAAACGCCGTTGGTGGCAAGGCCAGAAGTTTAAGGTTATGCTAGAAAACGCCATATGCCCGCGGCGTGGGTGACCTCTTCGTTGCCGACAAAGAGATGCTCGACACGGGAGAGACCGAACATCTGTGCCTAGACGGCATGGCGCTGAGGATCCTCACCGCACACCTCTTCTGTCTTATCCTCTCCATCCTGTTCTCCCCCCTGCTCTCACAAAGTCATGCGATTGCTCCGCCTCTGGAGTCCGGCAGAGGTACCGCATAGACAGTGCGGACGATGAAATGGAGTCTCCTGCATCATCATCATCAGATGCCTCTGCCAACGCCCAGAACCTGCCACTGGAAGGAGGCACGCCAGCGATCGCCCCCCCGGTCGCTACCCTTGTCGCCTATCAGTTCAGTCCTCCAACATGAACTTTTTCTCCGAAATAAATCAAGTGAAAGACATATACAAATACCCGACTTAAAATCCTATCTATATCGAGCCAGTTCGTGGTCGAAATGCCACCAAGGAAATTATTTATGGACTATAGTCATTGCTAGATCTCTTATTACTTTATTTTCATGCATCCGGATATTTTCTCGCTTATTATTGTAATATTAATGAAAAAACTGGATACTGAGTTCTTCCCAAGAGCTCGGATCTTCCTTTAGCTCAATCCAATGAACATCGAGCCTTATTGAAGTTAAGGCCCCGGGCTACATATCTTTTCCAAGGTTATCTTCCCAATAGTTAGGCAACCTTCGGGTACTACAGACCCTCTGCTATCCATTGTAGCAAAGCAGTTTCACGATGAGACGTTCTAGCAGAAGTCCTACCTTCTATGTTTTATTTCACGCAAACTCCGACTGCATTCAGCTTAAGCGAGAGAGGGTCAATCCTAATCTCCACGTAATCGAATGACACCCAAGGAAGTCGATACCCAAAATGGACGCATCATAACATGAAATATATCGATGAATAACAGAAAATTATGATATAAAATAGTGATGCAAAATGGACGTATCAATCTCCTCCCAAAGCTTTAAGGTATCCTTCTTGTGCTCGGCGATCAGTTCGGTTTCATCATGTGGATGATCTCAAATTCATGCTCCGCCATCTTCTTGTAAATAAATACTTCTGGCTCCAACTCTTCCATCCTACCTTCCATACTGCCTTCTCCTTTAGGGCCCCGTACATCTTCTATATGCACCTCCCCATCCTTGGGCAGCAACTCTTTGGGATGCATCTTTAACTCGTTCATGTACGGGTTGACGATGTTCGCAGAGAAACTGTCTTTGGGAGGTCCGGAAGAGGACATTGTGGCTCTAGATTTGCAGATGTAACCTGTCAGAAATAGATCAAAACATAAACATGACAAGAAAATGATATACGGACTTCGGGGGGTTCGGGGGGTTAAATATCAGAAACATACGTAACGAAAGGAAAGCCCAGGTCGAAAATGATTCGGAGAAGGGCTCCGGGGCACCCACACCATAGGGTGGCACGGCTAGGGGTGGGCCCACGCCCCTAGGTGGTGTGTTGCCCTCGGGAACCATCTCTTACCCTTGGTATTTTTCATATTTTCCAAAAACCAATAATTTATAACTTGGAAAGTAATCCGCGAACTTTTCTTAACAGAACTGTTACCCAATTGAACTTCTCCGGAGTCATTACTTGAATAACATCAACATATTGATCATAAGAATCCCCGGAAATATAATGTTTGAGTCTTTGCCCATTTACCACTTGTGTAGTGTTATCTTTGAGGGAATAAATTTTGATTGCACCCGAACGATACACATCTGCAATAACATAAGGGCCTTCCCATCTCGAGAGTAATTTTCCTGCAAAAAATCTGAGACGAGACCTATACAATAGAACTTTCTCACCAACATGAAACTCTCTTTGAAGAATTCTCCTATCATGCCATTATTTAACTTTCTCTTGAAAAATTCTAGCATTTTCATAAGCTTCACATCTCCATTCATCTAGATGATTCAAATCAAGCATTCTTTTCTTACCAGCAAATTTAAAATCTTTATTTAGTTCTTTCACTGACCAATAAGCTTTGTGTTCTAATTCTAAAGGCAAGTGACAAGCTTTTCCATAAACCATTTTATAAGGAGACATTCCCATAGGATTTTTATAAGCAGTTCTATAAGCCCATAAAGCATCATTCAACTTATCATACCAATTCTTCCTAGATTTATTAAAAGTCTTTTGCAAGATAGATTTAATTTCTCTATTTGATAGTTCTACTTGACCACTGGTTTGAGGATGATAAGCTGAGGCAATTCTATGATTAACATCATATTTAGCAAGGGTTTTTTCTAAAACCACCATGAATAAAATGAGAACCTCCATCAGTCATAAGATATCTAGGCACACCAAACCTAGGGAAAATAACATCTTTAAGAATTTTTAAAGAGGTCTCACCATCAGCACTTTTTGTAGGTATAGTTTCTACCACTTAGTAACATAACCAACAACAACAAGAATATAAGTGTAACCATTCGAAGGAGGAAAAGGACCCATAAAGTCAAATCCCCAACAATCAAAAGGTTTAATAACAAGAGAATAACTCATTGGCATTTCATTACGTCTAGCAATATTACCAACTCTTTGACATTCATCACAAGATAAAATAAATTTACGTGCATCTTTAAAGAGACTAGGCCAATAGAAACAAGATTGTAGAACCTTTTGTGCGGTTCTATCTCCAGCGTGATGTCCTCCATAAGCACTACCATGGCACTTTTCCAATATTTCTCGTTGTTCATGATCTGGAACACATCTTCTCATAATACCATCTACTCCTTCTTTATATAAGTGTGTGTCATCCCAAAAATAATGCCTCAAATCTTAAAAGAATTTTCTTCTTTGTTGAGCGGTAAATGTTGGAGGCAAATACTTTGAAACAATAAAATTAGCATAATCAGCATACCATGAACTATCTTGGGAGTTTACCTTTATTGCAGCTAACAGTTCATTTGGAAAACTATCATTAACAGGAATAGGGTCAAAGCCAATGTTTTCCAATCTAGACAAGTTAGCAGCAACAGGATTTTCAGCACCCTTCCTATCTACAATATGCAAATCAAACTCTTGTAAGAGCAACACCCATCTAATAATCTTAGGCTTCGAATCTTTCTTTTCCATAAGGTATCTAATAGCAGCATGATTAGTATGACTAGCAACTTTTGAGTCAACAATATAAGATCTAAACTTATCACAAGCAAAGACTACAGCTAAGAACTCTTTTTCCGTGGTAGCAAAGTTATTTTGAGCAGCATCAAGAGTCTTACTAGGATAATGAATAACATTCAATTTCTTATCTACTCGCTGTCCAAGAACAACACCTACAACAAAATCATTAGCATCACACATAATTTCAATAGGTAAATTCCAATCAGGTGGTTGAACAATAGGAGCAGTAGTTAAAGCCTTCTTTAAAGTTTCAAAAGCTTCCTTACAATCATCATAAAAAACAAAAGGTACGGCTTTTTGAAGAAGATTAGTAAGAGGCTTTGATATTTTAGAGAAATCTTTAATAAACCTCCTATAAAAACCATCATGACCAAGAACACTACGAATACCATTAACATCCCCGGGACATGGCATTTTCTCGATGGTTTCCACTTTAGCTCTATCAACTTCAATACCTCTTTCAGAAATTTTATGTCGAAGAACAATTCCTCATTCACCATAAAGCGGCATTTCTCCCAATTAAGAACAAGATTAGTTTCTTCACATCTCTGCAAAAATTTATCAAGGTTGTGCAAGCAATTAGCAAAAGAAGTTCCATAGACGGAGAAATTGTTCATGAATACTTCCACAATCTCTTCCCAAAAACCATGAAAATAGCAGACAAGCATCTTTGAAACGTAGCAGGAGCATTACACAAACCAAAAGGAATACGTCTATAAGCATAAGTACCATAAGCACAAGTAAAGTTTGTTTTCTCTTGATCTTGCTTCCTAACAGCAATTTGAGAAAACCCATAATAACCATCAAGAAAGCAAAAATGATATCTCTTAGACAACCTCTCTAACATTTGATCAATAAAAGGAAAAGGATAATGATATTTCTTAGTAACCTTGTTAACTTTCTTAAAATTAATGCACATTCTATAACCAACCACTACTCTTTGAGGAATAAGCTCATTATTTTCATTTGGCACAACAGTCATTCCTCCCTTCTTAGGGACACAGTGCACATGGCTCACCCATCTACTATCAGCAATAGGAAAAATAATATCAACATCAACGAGTTTTAATACCTCATTTCTTACCACTTCCTTCATCTTAGGAATTAAACGGCGTTGATGTTCAACTACTGGCTTTGCATTAGGTTCAATATTAATAACATGCTGACATATAGAGGGAGAAATCCCCTTCAAATCATCAAGAGTATATCCAATAGCTCCACGGTGTTTCCTCAGTATTCCCAATAATCTTTCCTATTCTTCACCTGAAAGTTTAGCACTAATAATAATAGGATATATTTTCTTATCATCAATATAAGTATATTTAAGATCATCAGGCAAAGTTTTTAAATCAAAAATAGGGCACTCCTTGGGTGGTAAGGTGGTACCCAAGTCTTCCACAGGTAAATTATGTTTCAGTATCACCGGTTGACGAAGCAGAATATCGTCAATCTCATTTCTCTCTTCCATAAAGACCTCACTTTCATGGTCCTCCATATATTGCTGCAAAGCATTGTTAAGAGCAAGAGCAATAGAGGCAAGTTTTTCAACTCTAAAATTCTCATTAGGAAATTTAGATTCATAAGGTGCTCTAGAAAATTTGGAGAAATTGAACTCATAAGGTTTTCCATCAAATTTAGTCAATATCTTATCCCTATTACAATCTATCATAGCACCAGAAGTGTTCAAGAAAGGTATACCATAAATAATAGGACAAGTTTTACTAGCAGGCTTACCAAGTACTAAAAAATCAGTAGGATATTTAGTTTTACCACATAAAACGTCCACATCTCTAGCAATACCAATCGGAAAGACATTTTCTCTATTAGCAAGCTGAATAACCACATCAATATCCTCAAGCTCACAAGAACCAATTTCATGCATAATTTCTTTATAAAGCTCATAAGGAATAGCAGTAGAACTTGCATCAATGTCACACAAACCATAATATCGATGATCACCAATCTTAACAGAAAGCATAGGAACACTAGTTTTCTTAGGTCTATTTGGATGTGAGACAATATTAGAAACATCCTCGCAAAAGAAAATATGTTCATCCTCTACGTTTCCACAGACAAGGTCTTTCACTATTGCTAGAGCAGGTTCAACAGTTATTTGTTCATTAGGTTCAATAGATTTCTTAATGCTCTTATTAACCACACTAGCTACAATAGAGTGTTTTTTCACCTTGGCAGGGAAAGACATTTTCTCAATATAAGGCCCAGGAACAACAGGATTAACAACATGCACTTTCTATTTTTAGCATGAACAATATCTTTATAAGGTGCATGGTACTTGCTCAAATCCTTTTTAGGAATATCAAGATAGGAGGCAAAAGCTTTAAGAAAGTTTGCAAAAATTTGAGAATCAAGACCACAAACAACACTAACATTATAAAAATCATCGGTTCCCATAAAATATTTAATGCATTCATAATCATTATTTATACCCGACTTTCTACCTTTGTCATTCTCCCATCCTTCAGTGTTTTGTTGAATACGGTCAAGAAGATCCCATTTAGCTTATTCCTTCATACGCGTGAATGATCCAGAACAAGTAGCATCTAATAAATCCTTATCATGAAGAGGAAGCCTTGCATAAAAACTATTGATAACAATATTACTCGGGAGCTCATGAGAGGGACATTTGAGCATTAATAACATCATTCTTCCCCCAAGCTTGGGAAATGCTCTCTCCATCATGAGGCTATAAATTATATATTTGATTCCGGTCTTTATGAATCTCACTGGGAGGATAGAATTTAGAATAAAAGAGAGGAACAATTTCCTCCCATCCAATAGATTCACCATTCTTCAGCAATATGAACCATTCAACGGCTCTTCCTTTCAGCGATAAAGAAAATAATTTTCTTTTAACTTGATCCATTGTAATACCTGCACACCTGAATAACTCGCATAATTCATGTATAAAGAGCAAATGATCACCGGAATGGACAGTTCCATCTCCATAATAGCAGTTATCCATAACACGTCCAACAAAATTCATAGGTATTTTATAAGGATCTAATTCAGCAGATAACGGGTCACCTACTACCCTAGCAGTGATAGTAGTAGTATCCCTAAACAATGAACCAAAATAATTCCCCATAATGAAATAAAGCAGTAGAGAGAAATAAAAACAACACTCACAGTAAAAGTTTCTCTTACAAATTCTACTTACCAATAGCGCTTCACTCCCCGGAAACGGCGCTAGAAAATAGTCTTGATGACCCACAAGTATAGGGGGTGTACCGTAGTACTTTCGATAAATAAGAGTGTCAAACCCAACGAGGAGCAGAAGGTGTTGACAAGCAGGTTGGATAGAGAATTCACTCTAAACACTAGCAAACGGGTTTTTGGTGGTTTTTTATATAGCAGATAAATAAAGTGCGAGTACATAAAAGACAGTAAATATAATTGCAGCGAGTGGCCAATCCTTTTGAGAGAAAATGACAAGACGGTTGTTCTACTTATGATTACCAAACGTTCTCGAGGACACATTGGAATTTCATCAAGTGCTTTCGCTTCATAAGGTTGATTAATAATTATTGGTTCGATAAGTGTTGTGTGGGTGAACCTATGCTAATGCACCACCCAACTAGGAATAATACATACTTGTGATTATACCCCTCATAAGCATCCGCAAATACAAGAAAGTAATTAAGATAAATCTAACCACAGCCTTAAAACTCCGGGATTCTACACTCCCTCGTGCATTGGTTTCCTAACGGGGGTTTAGGTTTCTGTCACTCCGGAAACCGTACAATTAGTACCCAAATAAACAATGCATCCTCCTAGGCCCATAAAGGTGAAGTATCATGTAGTCGACGTTCACATGACACCACTAGAAGAATAGCACCACAACTTAAATACCAAACCACTAGATATTACTTCAACATAATTCCACTAGTAACATCATGACTTCTCCCATGTCCTCAAGAAATAAACGAACTACTCAAAAGACATCATATGGGTCATAATCAGAGGTGATATAATGGATAATAACAATCTGTTCATATAGTGTAAACACCGATAAATCTCACAAGCATCAACTACTAACAAGTAATCCACACCGGGAGAGAGATCTAGTGAAGAGCAGCGATAAAGAGCCCTAATTGTTACAACAGGATGAAGGTGGATGAAGAGGGTGATGGTGCTGGTGGTGATGATGATGACGATCTTGATGATGCCCGGAGCGATGACGGTGACGATGGCGATGATTCCCCCTCTCCGGGGAGGAATTTCCTCGGCAGATTTCTCCCTGCCGGAGAGATTTTCTCTCTCTGTTGTTTTCCGCCCCGAGGCGGCGGTGGAATATTTCTTAGATGATCCTCTGGGTCAAGTACGCGGAAGGGGGCGCCCAGAAGTGGGCCAGGGGAAGAGACCACCCCCAGGCGCGGCCAAGGGGGGTGCCGCCTGGTGGTGTGATCCCCAGGTGGCCCCCCTCCGGGTGCCCTTCTGGCTGGCTTCCTCCTCGGGACTTCTTAGACTTCTCGTATGCCGCCTTCTTCTTCTGATGTTCTGAAATAGGGTATCTCGACGGTGATTTTTTCCTTCAGATTTCTGGTCCCGATGTTTATGCTCTAAAAATTATGAAACATGCAAAATAGGATAAAATAACATAAGTAATGCATCATAACATGAAATATATCGATGAATAATAGAAAATAACAATATAAAATAGTGATGCAAAATGGACGTATCACCCTGCAACCCGAAGGTCTTCCTGGAGTATTAGTCGATGGGCTGCACCTGGTAGGCCCACCGTGGGGGATTCTTTGGGCACCCCCACGTCAGTAGCCCCCGAGTGCCTAATGGAGTTGAAGACTTGATCAAGGGACTCAAACCCAAAATCAAAGTGACTCTCATTTGTTTCCCTGTTCCTTCTCATGTAACTGAAAAGAGTTGTCGCTTGAAGGGCTCTAAGGGATATGGCTCAACAAGTTTGACTCACTCGACGGATTGAGGTCAATTGATCTCACTCGGGAGAAAACACCGCTGGCCTATTTAGGATTCGAGTCCCCAGGATCCAACCCAAAAAAACTGGGTGTCGGGGGGATTGCCCACCCATTAGGCTAATTGCAAGATCAAGACAACAGTAAGACCGGCTGGTCTTAGCCGCTTGGCCGTGGCTGAATGATGACTTCAGGCGGTGTGGCTAAAGGAAGGCATGGGCTAAAGGGAGACAAGACATCACACGCGATGTCAACTACGCTTCTACTAGAGGAGTAGGCGGCCGTACCATTAAACTTTGATCGCATGCGTCATGATCAGTAGTCTCCCTGCTCAGTCCCATCATGTACTATGATGCCATACTTAGGAAGAAGTACACTGTGTATGACCATTAGTGGGTCCTAGCCGGCTGGCCATATAGCCGGCCCTGCCTGTCAGCCAGACTGCCAGTTCCTATATAAGGTAGTATGGGGCTCCCTTAGCACGGGCAAATAGATTAGCCGATACAGCTCCAGGAGCACATTGTAACACCAGATAACACCACTCATAGTTCATCCTTGCAGGAGTAAGGACCTCACAAGGAAGAGGTATCGAACCTGGGTACATCGTGTCTCCTTCGCGCTTGACTCCCTATTCTGCACGGGCACCAATGTTTGTGCATTGTGTCCCTTCTGTAAACTCCATTGCTAACGCAATGGTGCTGCCAAGCATGATACCACGACATTTGGTGCCCAACGTGGGGAATAGAGCGGCATCCAGAGTCTCGTTCTGCGGGCGACCCCATCCGGCTAGATATTGCCTTCATGCAGGTCTTCCGGCTGGCTCTGGCGAGCGCGTCACCTCTGGAGTCGTCATGACGTTTGGTGCATTCGACTGCGTCCTCAACAACGTCGGATGATTCGTGGAGGAGGAGCCCATCCCAGCAGGCGGCTCCACTGTATCTTCGGCGAGCATCGCGTCTAAATCGTCGTCGTCCCCGAGTACCCCACCAAGGTTCTCGCTTGCTCACAATGTCTCCCCGAGGAGGCAGCTGACTGCGAAAGAAGCTCCAAGCCCCGCATCTTCGCGAAGACCATGGTCATCATCGGCCCAGCCGCCAGCAAGGTGCCAGACGTCCCCCGTCCGACTGGCCCCAGCAAAGGCAGACTCGCGGAGGGACTTAATGTGCCCATCACCCTTGGCACCGACCCGGCGAAGGCGATGGAAGAGCTGGAGACGGTGCGCCTCCTGCTTCTGCGTAGGGAGGAAGAGGTGATAGCCAGCCATCGCCAAGTGGAGGCCACCGTACACGAGTACAACGTGTCCCATGGCTTCACTACGACGCCAAACGCGCCTAGCTAGAGAGACGAGGTACTTTGTTGCGGCTGCAATCTCCTCAGTGAGATGCATCAGGGGGAACAGTCAGCTCCACCTATGCCCAGGCGGACGGTCCACAACACCCCGACATAGAACATGAGGGCGGCCCAGGCGGCCACGTAGGAGCTATCCGGCCTGGAAGGGGAGGAGCTATGACGACAGTAGAAACCCCTCCAGGATCTCGTGAGGGCCACCAACTGGCAGTAGGCAACGTACGGTGCCTCTACCACATGCTTGGAAAACCTAGAAGGAGACGACGAATCGCACGGCGACCGACACGCCTCTACGCCACACCGCCACTGCAGCACCCACCGGCAGTTGGTTGTGGGAGGACATCGTGAACACAGTGTCAAGTCCAGCCCCAAAGACGAGCAACATGCTGCGCCAGCCGCAGACGGCAACCGGTACAACGAACAGGGCCGGAGGTGACGCCAGGCGGCAGCACAAGCCAGCCAGGCAAACATGCCACTCCCAGCACGAGGGAACCGACACCAGGAGCCCTAGCGTGCCAACCGTCGGGGCCGCGTCCAGGACCGCCTAGGACCTCTTAGTCCCGCGGTCAAGCACAGCCTCCACGGCCGCGTCGACAAGCTCAAGCTCTCGCAAGAGATAGAAGATGAGCCAGGAGACGGCCCCGCGTACCTAGGGCCGCGCATAAAGGGAGAACCCTTCCCGGCGAAATTCTTGCTCCCCTGCGACACCCCCCAAGTACAACGGTACCACCAAGCCAGAGGACTGGCTGACTGACTACGTCACCGTCGTCACCATCGCAGGCGGCAATAAGAGGGTGGAGGTCCGCTACGCATCCCTCATGCTCCAGGGCCCGGCCCGGCCGTGGCTTAACAGCCTCCTAGCCGGCATCATCAATTCCGGGCTGGAATTCGAGGAAGTCTTCATCTACAACTTTGCCAGCACTTACCAGTGACCAGGGCGGTCGCAGCAGCTGGCGCAATCCGTCCAAGGAGAGAAGGAGACGGACCGCGAGTACCTCACCCGGTGGACTAACCTACATAACACTTGCGAGTGAATTGACGAGAAGGCCGCCATCGGGCACTTCGCAGCCGGATGCCGGGAGGGCACCATGTTGAAGCACAAGATCTATAGGGAGGATCCCCAGACCATGGCGACGCTCCTAACCATCATGGAGAAGTACGCCATGGCTGACGGGGCCATGAAGGTTACCATCCGGCTGGATCGGTCCGGCCAGCTCATTAATGCCCAATCGGTCCAGAAGGACACAGCCGGCCCAAGCGTCCCAGCCAGCCAATCCGGCCGAAATGATCGCGACTACAACCAAGGCGGCGGTAACCGGTACAACCGGAAGATAGGAGGAAGCCATATGACCAGCGAATGATATAATAGCCGACTCATCGCGGCTGTAGACGGCGGACAGGCGGGCCGTTCAGGCGGCAACCGCTACCCCAGGCAATGGAATGATGACCACCCGTGGAAGAATCCAAAGTACACATTCGAGAAGATGCGCTCCCCCTGAAAGTACCACATCGGGCCTGGTAAGTCGGCCACTCACAACACCCAGCAGTGCGGCTGGATGACCCGCCTGACCAAGCGCGAAGGGCTTCCGGCTCCGCCTGCCCCGATCCCTCAAGGTAGAAACCATGACGAACCGCAAGGCGGTGGGCAGGCCGATCCAGCCGGCGGGGCCCGCAACAACTATCCCCGCCAAGACGGCACCTATGTCATCGAGCGCAATGAAAAGGGCAGCACCCGCACGCGCGTGGCGGAAGTGAACGCCACTGTCCCTGATGTGCCCCAGTTGCTCGACTGGTCCGAGCAGCCCATCACCTAGAGCCGAGAGGACCACCCAGACGTCCTCAAAAGCTCCGGGAGCTATTCTCTCCTACTAGACCCCATCACTATAGCCGGCGAACGCGCCTGCACCTTCTCCCGGGTACTCATCGACGACGACAACATCATAAACATCCTTTACAAATCCGTCGACAAGCTAGGCCTAACCGAGGCAATGATGCAGCCCGGCAGGATGATGTTCAATGACATCGTGACGAGCAAGCTATGCACCCGCATGGGAACCGTCCGCCTGGACGTCATCTTGGGAAAGAGGAGAACTTCCGCCGCGTTCCCATATGCTTCGAGGCGGTGAACCACCAAAGCGCCTACCATGCCATACTCGGTCAGCCCACCTTGACCAAGTTCATGGCGGTCCTGCACTATGCGTACCTAAAGATGAAGCTACCGGGCCCGGTGGGATCATCATCGTCGGCGGCGACTACAAGAGGTCCATTGCATGCACCTCCTATGGCTCGAAGCTGGCCAAATACGTCGCACATGCCAAAGAGATCCAGCAGATCCAACGCAAAATATAAATCGAGCCTCTAGGAGTGTCGGCTGCCGGGGGCAGGTGGGCAAGTCACAGTCCAAGCAACCAGGACACCAAGAAAATCCCCCTCGATGCCGGCCGGTCCGACGAGAAGCTCATCACCAACGGAGCAAGCCTCGACCCCAAATAGGAAAGCGTGCTCGTCAACTTCCTCCGTGAGAATAGGGATATCTTTGCATGGTCCCCCAAACACACGTCGGGTGTCCGAAGGGAGTTGGCCGAGCACTCACTCCATGTCAGGCCGAATGCGAAACTAGTCAGGAAAGGCCTCCGCTGCTTCGTGGAAGAAAGAAGAAGAGCCATCCGAGAAGAGATCGCCCGGCTGCTTGCGACCAGATTCATCATGGAAGTCCTCCACCTGGACTGGCTCGCCAACCCAGTCTTGGTCATAAAGAAGAAACACACATGGCACATGTGCATCGACTACACCGCCTTGAACAAGGCCTGCCCTATGGATCCATTCGCCCTGCCGCTAACCGATCAAGTCATTGACACCACCGCCGACTGCGAGCTCCTCTCCTTTCTGAATGCCCATCGTGGCTATCACCAGATCAAGCTCAACCCGGCTAACCAAATGATGTAGCCCACCGTATTCCACCAAGCACAACATCGATACGCAACAAGGTGAACTCACTCCTATCTCCGTACGTTTCCGGTGACTTGGTGAACGGTGCTCTACCTCATGAAATACCCCTCTACATGCATAGGTGGGATCACCACACGGAGACCCAAGATGGTGCCCAAGATGCTCAAGAACACATCCAACAAGGTGCACACGAAGCTAGGAAGAACGTGGGCGAAGACGGCGTCAAGATCGGAGTTCCGAGGAGGAAGAACGGAGGGAAAAGGGGTCTCCCGGCCTACCCCCCCCCCCCGGCCAGGCCGGCCTCCCCCTTCCCAGGCCGGCCCCCTGCCCGAGCAGGCCGGCCTCCCTCACCCCCACCCCGGCCTCGGGCTGGCCTCCCAGGCCGGCCCCCTGCCCGAGCGCCCCGGCCTCCAGGCCGGCCTGCCTTCCCCAACCCCGGCCCCAGGCCGGGCACCCAACAGAAGGGGCCGGCCTGCCTCCTCCCCACCCCGGCCCCAGGCCGGGCTCCAGGCCGGCGTGGCCCCAAAATACACGGGAATTGCCCCTTTTTGCACCGTTTTGACCCCCGTTTCGACCCCGAGCTATATAAGGGACCCCGGTGGCTAGATCTAGGTTTAGGGATGATTTGAGAACTTCGGGCTTTGCCCTTGTATCCCTCTTGTGAGGTGACTCCTCTTACGAGGCTACTCCTACGATGTGTATCTAGGACCGTATCAAGATCTCTCCAAGGAGCTACTCTTTCACCTTGTGATTCTAGTAGCGCTTGCCAACCTCCCCCTTGCGGCTTCTGTTGGATAGGTGGACCGACCGGTGAGAGGAATCAGTTTCAATTAGCGTGTTGTTGACTTCGGTTTGCGATCCCTCGTAGGCTTCACGAGTTATCTTCCACCTTTGTGTTTCCACGCGTTTGCCCTCGATTTCCCCTCGATTACCCATATCGTGTTCATCGTGTTCATCGCGCTCTTCGTGCGTTCTTCGTTCGTTCTTGTAGATTCGTGAAGATCGGGCCAACTTAGAGGTCAACACCTCATCATCTGGTATCTAGAGCTAGATTGACACGAATCCGACACCCCACCCCCTCCCCTACCACCAATTTTTCTTCTATCCACCATAAATTCGAAAATTTGACCAAAAATAGCCGAAAGGGATCTCGACCGATCTCTTGATTCGTTGAGTTTTTCGTGGTTTTGTTTCATATATTTGTTGCCAAAAACCATTCCCTATCTTCCTATTCAGCCACAATTCTTGAATTTGTCCAAATTTTTTCTTGATTTGGGAGAAATTTCGAATTTGAGCAAAAATTTCAGAAAAATCCTGCTCTTCAATTCTTGGACAGATTTTGAAACTTGTTTTTCTTTGTCGTTTTTGATCCGAATTGAGTGCAACAAAGTGCTACGCGACGCCCACGACATCACCTACACTACCAAATCACGGAGATGTTGGAGCTTCCTTCGACCATCCACCAAAGAGCTTCCAATGCTACCAATGGGATGATCATGGTTGCCAACCAAGATGGTGACCATGCCTACATGAGTGAAGGACAATACTATGCCTTGCACCAACTAGCTCTCAATTCCTTGGACATGCCGACCAATGGTGACGAAAGCGTCTATTGCAATGAGGCCGCAAACTCATCACGAGTGTTGACACGAGTTCTTCAAGCCTATCCTCAAGATGGAGGTAGCGACGAATTGGGTGACACACTCCCCTTGAGTTCAAAGCATCTCATGCCAACCTACACAAGGACACGCTCAAGCCACCATTCTAGCCAAGGATATCTTTCTCCTCATCATCATCATCGACCACTAGAGGATGCTACAAGGCATGGCTTCCATTTCCACTTGTTGGAGTCTTCTTCGACACAAGCCATGACCCTACCTCCTCCTCCAAGAAAGCCACCCTTTCCACACTTGGAGATCAATCCAAGAGATGAGATGCTCGAGTCCTCCTCGCCACATGCTATGGCACTACCGACTCCAAGCAATGCAACGACTTTGACAAACCCGCACACCTCAAGTGCCAACACTTTGGAGCCTTCTAGTGTCCCCTCTCAAGCTTCTAGTGAGATGAGTGGCGAGAGAGAGAGATCCACCATCACGTGAGTGAAAGCCACAAGCCCATAATGAGTGGAAAAAGCATGAGTGTTCTTAGAGGCATCGCCTTGATAGCCACCAAAAGTGAGATGAGAGCTGAGAGCAAAATCGCATGTGTGCTTATCGACACTAACGGCTTACCAACTTTCTCTCCATCTTTGTTGTCTATTTTGCAGAGATTTGGTGACCCTATCAAGCATCCTCGACATCATCGCCTTCTCCACATACAAGGCTCTCCACATCGCATGAACATCGACACCGACTTGAAGGGTTGGAAGGAGCACATTCCGCTCATCATGATCCACATGGAGATTGACAAGAGCTTCTACGACAAAGCATCCTCCATCCACACTCCTCAAGTCAAGATCTACATGGCACGTCACAAGCACTTGGACATCAACGCCTTCTACGCCTACATACCACATGTCACGATGTGCATGGAGTTCGACAAGCGCATCCACGACAACGACTTCTACGCCTACAACCCTCATGTCAAGATGTACTTGGAGTTCCACATGCGCATCCCCGACAACAACTTCTTCATCTACATCCCCTACGTCAAGATGTACTTGGAGTTCGACAAGCGCGTCAATGACAATGACTCCCACGACTACATACCAATTGTCAAGATGAACTTGGAGCTCGACAAGCGCGTCAACGACAATGACCACCACGACTACATGCCAACCGCCACGATGTACGTGGACTTCGACACGAGCATCAACAACAACCAATACGTCAAGTTCATCTACACTCTACCGCTTCCGCAACCCATGGAGCAACACCCTCTTGAGCTCTTCGACGACGACTACATCTCATGTCAAGCTCATCCTCATCCACCCATGGAGGATCATGTCAAGATCGTCATCACCTTTGGACCACACCCTCCACGAGCATACCTTGGCATGATCTTCGATAAGAGGCTCAACTTCAACGACTACACCGCCTCGCAAGATCTTCACCAACCTTCCAAGGAGGAACATTCCATGATCTTCATCACCTTTGGACCGCCCCCACTACGATCCTACCGTCACATGGACTTCGACAAGCGGCTCAACTTCAACGACATCTTCGTCGTTGACATTCCTTCTCCCGCTCACATATGGATGGAACGAGAGTCGAGGACGACTCTTTTTCAAGGGGGGGGAGATGATGTAGCCCACCGTATTCCACCAAGCACAACATCGATACGCAACAAGGTGAACTCACTCCTATCTCCGTACGTTTTCGGTGACTTGGTGAACGGTGCTCTACCTCATGAAATACCCCTCTACATGCATAGGTGGGATCACCACATGGAGACCCAAGATGGTTCCCAAGATGCTCAAGAACACATCCAAGAAGGTGCACACGAAGCTAGGAAGAACGTGGGCGAAGACGGCGTCAAGATCGGAGTTCCGAGGAGGAAGAACGGAGGGAAAAGGGGTCTCCCGGCCTACCCCCCGGCCAGGCCGGCCTCCCCCTTCCCAGGCCGGCCCCCTGCCCGAGCAGGCCGGCCTCCCTCACCCCCACCCCGGCCTCGGGCTGGCCTCCCAGGCCGGCCCCCTGCCCGAGCGCCCCGGCCTCCAGGCCGGCCTGCCTTCCCCCACCCCGGCCCCAGGCCGGGCACCCAACAGAAGGGGCCGTCCTGCAGGCCGGCCTGCCTCCTCCCCACCCCGGCCCCAGGCCGGCCCCCCTCCAGGCTGGGCTCCAGGCCGGCGTGGCCCCAAAATACACGGGAATTGCCCGTTTTTGCACCGTTTTGACCCCCGTTTCGACCCCGAGCTATATAAGGGACCCCGGTGGCTAGATCTAGGTTTAGGGATGATTTGAGAACTTCGGGCTTTGCCCTTGTATCCCTCTTGTGAGGTGACTCCTCTTACGAGGCTACTCCTACGATGTGTATCTAGGACCGTATCAAGATCTCTCCAAGGAGCTACTCTTTCACCTTGTGATTCTAGTAGCGCTTGCCAACCTCCCCCTTGTGGCTTCTGTTGGATCGGTGGACCGACCGGTGAGAGGAATCGGTTTCAATTAGCGTGTTGTTGACTTGGGTTTGCGATCCCTCGTAGGCTTCACGAGTTATCTTCCCCCTTTTGTGTTTCCACGCGTTTGCCCTCGATTTCCCCTCGATTCCCCATCTCGTGTTCATCGTGTTCATCGCGTTCTTCGTGCGTTCTTCGTTCGTTCTTTTCGATTCGTGAAGATCGGGCCAACTTAGAGGTCAACACCTCATGACCAAATCAAGATGACATTCATCACGCCGTATGGTTCCTACTGCTACATCACCATGCCATTTGGGCTGAATAACGCAGGGGCCACATATCAACGGTGCGTAAAGAAATGCTTGCACGACCAAATCGGCCGAAGTGTCCACGCCTATGTGGATGACGTGGTAGTCAAGACCAAGAAGTGGCGCACCCTCCTCGAGGACTTGGAAGAAACCTTCACAAATTTGCACCACTTCAAGATAAAGCACCCGGAGAAGTCCGTCTTCGGGGTGCCAGCCGGCTAGCTCCTCGGTTTCCTTCTATCTGAGCGAGGGATCGAGGCCAACCCGGACAAGATCTCCGCCATAGAGAACATGCAGCGACTGACTCAGCTGAGGGTTATCCTAAAGTTCGCCGGCTGCCTAGCCTCCCTCGGCCGGTTTGTCAGCCGGCTGTAAGAGAAAGCCCTCCCGCTTTACCAGCTCCTAAAGAAGATAGGAGGGTTCACCTAGACACGGGAAGCATACGCGACCTTCCTTGACCTCAAGCAGACACTCACTACTGCTCCAGTCTTAACACCTCCGGCACCAAAGGATCCCATGTTGCTATCCCTCGCAGCCACCAGCCGGGTCATCAGCATCGTCTTTGTGGTCGAGCGGCCGCAGATGGACAAAGAGCAGCCGGTACAGAGGCCGGTGTACTACATCAGCGAGGTTCTCTCGCAATCGAAGCAGAATTAACCCCACTACCAGAAGCTAGTCTACGGCGTGCACTTTGCAACCAAGAAACTCTGCCACTACTTCCAGGAACACACTATCAGCATGGTGAGCATGGCCCCGCTCTGAGAGATTATCAGCAACAAGGGTGAAACCGGCCGCATTGCCAAATGGGCCATCAATTTGGCGGCTCACAACATGGTCTACGAGCCACGCACCGCCATCAAGTCTCGGGTCCTCGCTAACTTCCTCGTCGACTAGGCGGAAACCTAGTACCCGCCGCCGGTCCCCGATTCCTCACACTGGAAGATACACTTCGACAGCTCCAAAATGCGCGGGGGGATTGGGAGCCGACATCGTCCTCACCGCTCCTGAGGAAGACCGGTTGGAGTACACGCTACAAATTCACTTCAAGGCCTCCAACAACATAGCCGAGTACGAGGCCCTCATTAATGTCCTCAAGCTGGCAAAGGAGCTAGGGACCCAGCACATCCTCTGCTTTGGGGATTCAGATAGTAGGTCTCATGATATTGGGACGCCAAGGATGCCAATATGTCCGCTTACCGCTTCTTCGTCCAGCAGCTCTGCGCCTGCTTCGAAGGGTGTGAATTCCATCACGTCCCTCGAGCCCACAACAAGACGACAGACATGCTGTCAAAGCTTAGATCCACTCGGCAAGCCATCCCTGCTGGCATCTCCCTCTAGCACCTGCACAAGCCGTCCATTATGCCATCGCAGGCCTCCGACTCCATCATCTTGCCGGCTGACCCTACCTAGCCGCCTGAGTCCATGGACCCAGGGGATACCGCCTCAACTGCTCCAGCTGGCAAACTGGCCAACTCGGGGATTGCCACCTCCTAGCGGCCCGTAGTCCCTGTCCCGAAGCTGATTGACAAAGAGAGCATGGGGACAGTCGGCCCAATGCGAGCCCCCCTCAGCCGGAATGAAAAAACCCGGAGGCTACCCGGTCGGACGCACATGTGGTGCTCGTCATATACGTCATGCCATCATGGGGCAGCCCATCTTTGACTACCTCGTCCACGGCCAGCTACCTGAAGACGAAGTCCTCAGCCGGCAAATCCAACGTCGCTCCCGCACCTACACCATCATTAACAACCAGCTGCACAAGTGCAGCGTATACGACATGTTCCATTACTATGTCGACCAGGAGGGAGGAGTCCGCCTTATCCAAAGCATCCATAGAGGGGAATGCGGCCACCACGCCTCGTCGAGGGCGATAGCCTCCAAGGCCAACCGATATGGTTTCTTCTAGCTGTTTCTTGGCCAACTCTAAGGACTTGCTGTAGGCCTGCAGCGGCTGCCAGCGCTTTCGAGCACAGAACACACGCTGTCCTCATGCTTGAAGACCATCCACATCATCTCGCCCTTCACCGTATGGGGCTCGACATGGTCAGTCCGTTCAAGACGGCAAGCCGCGGCATGACCCACTTACGGGTGGTGGTGGAGAAATTCACAAAGTGGATCGAGGGAAGACTGATCCAGCGGGTGGATGGCCAGACGGTCGTCAACCTCTTCCAAGATATCATATACCAGTATGGCTACCCCCACAACATCATCATCGCCAATGGTACCAACTTCGCTAAGGGGGCCTTCACCAAGTTCTGCGGCAGAAAGGCATCCGGCTGGATCTCGCCTCCGTGGCGCATCCTCAATCGAACGACTAGGCGAAAAGACCAAACGTACTAATCCTAGCAGCCATCAAGCCCCATCCGGTCATCCTGCTTGAGCGGGCCCCGGCTGCTGGCTCGAAGAGCTGCCATCCGTCTTATGGAGCCTACGCACCACCCCCAACCGATCAACCGACTACACGCCATTCTTCCTCATCTAGAGAGTGGAAGTAATCCTGCCGGATGATATCGAGTTCGACTCTCCCCGAGTTGTCCTCTACATGGAGAAGGAGGCCCAGAAGGCAATGTCGAGTCTTCTTAGTTAGGTTCATGGCCAGGGGTGCCATAAGCCTGCTGATAGAACCGTGGGTGGAAACGTGGGAGAAGGGAAACGAGGACACGGATTTACCCAGGTTTGGCACGTCGCAAAATGGCGGCGTTCCTACTCCTGCAATCTCACCAAATCAGGGTTGAATCCTGAAGTATATTGATGGCGTGTGGACACACGTTCGTTGGGCGACCCCAAGAGGATGGTATGATGAGCATAGCAACAAGTTTCCCTCAGAAAGAAACCAAGGTTAAATCGACCAGTAGGAGGAACGAGTAACTTCAGAAGGTTGATGCAGCTGAGATGTCAGGGCACACTACCGGTTCAGCAGCAACGCGGAACCTACACAACACAAACAATTCACTTTGCCCCCAACAAAGCAGTAAGGTTGTCAATCTCATAGGTTTTGCTGATAACAAAGAGGTTAAATTTATAGTTTGGAAAATAGTAGGAGAACAATATGAAAGTAGTAGCAACAGTATGAAAGTAGTGTGAAAACAGTGTATGTATTATCAGTATGAGAAAATGGACCAGGGTCCACAGTTCACTAGTGGTGTCTCTCCGTGAAAGATAAATAACATGTGTGGTGAAAAAATTACAGCTGGGCCATTGACAGAAATGAAGGTTGCACCGTAGTGCATATGCAAGACATGAATATTACTATGTGATTCATGTGGGCATTACAACAAAATACATAGACCGTCATCCAACTGCATCTATGACTAATAATCCACCCTCCGAATATCATCCAAACAAACGTTGGGTATTAAGTTACAAGCAAAAGATTATTGCAGTAAGCAAAGTGTGTAATATAAACAATGTAAACTAGGTAAACACCGTTGTTTTCTCACTAATGGCAATAGCACATCCTCCATCCGTCACACTTCTGTCACTCGAGCACAGATGCAAAGGAGGCATGAACCCACTATCGAGCATAAATACTCCCTCTTGGAGTTACTAGCATCTACTTGGCCAGAGCATCTACTTATAACGGAGAGCATGCAAGATCATAAATAACATACGCATGAAGATAACATGATAGATTGATAATGAGAAGACATAACATTCAACATTCATCAGATCCCAGCAAACACAACATGTAGCATTACATAAAGATGATCGTGATCATGTAGGGCAGCTCACGAGATTTAAACATGAGGTACAAAGTGGAGAAGACAACCATCTAGCTACTGCTATGGACCTGTAGTCCAGGGATGAACTACTCATGCATCACTTCGTAGGAGGGCATGGTGGTGTAGACCCCCCCCCCGATGATGAATTACCCTCCCGGCAGGGTTCCGGGGAGAGCTCCAGAACCCTCCCGATCTCGGGATGACAACGGCAGCCTTGGGTGTTTCTCGGGACGAAGTGGTATATTTTTAGGGTTGACGTATGGGGGGTATAAGTAGGCAAAAGGGCGAAGGCGGTGGAGGCCCGAGGGGCCCACATAACCAACAGGCGTGGCGAGGGGGCGCGCCACCCTATGGCATGGCCCCCCTGTGGACCCCTCCGGGCCTCTTCAGGACTCTGTGGAATCTTCGGGAATTCTAGGACCTCCGGGCTTTGAATTTTCCAATTCCGAGAATATTTACGGAACAACTTTTCTAAAACTAAAAATAGCAGAAAACAGGGAACTGGCTCTGTGGCATCTTGTCAATAGGTTAATCCAGAAAATCGAAAAAATGACATAAAGTGTATAGCAAACATGTAGGAAACAACATGAAAACGACGTGGAACATCAGAAATTAAGGATACATTTATGACATATCAACATCCCCAAGATTAGTTCCTACTCGTCCTCGAGTAGGTAAATGATAAAACACATAATGTCTGAGGTGACATGCTACCAACATAAACTTGTTCATCAAAAATGTAAAAGCATATGTAAGCTGAGATCATAGAACTTCAACACAAGCATGATAAATAGAATTTTAATAATAAAGCATAGCAATCACCTTGCATCATGAGAAGTAACACAAATAAAAGATCATGAATAACAATGCATCAAAAGATATACGTTTGTTTCAAGTATAGAGAAAACATGACAAAGTGATATTTTGCTAGTCCTTAAGAGTGGGGCAAAACATAAATGCCAAGACACCTTCAAAATTATTGAGGAAGACTAGAACAAATAATTAGAGAACAAACAATAACACATCATGAATCAATTAATAATGTTTCTGGGCCAAATGCACATTAAACTCAGAATGGCAACTATGCTCTCTCAACTGTGCATAAAGTTAGAAGATGGAGACTCAACATAAATGTAAAAGAAAGGCCCTTCGCAGAGGGAAGTAGGGATCAACTCATGTGCTAGAGCTTTTATTTTATTAAACAGAGGTATAAAAGTTTGACACTCCTCTCATCCATCTTACACAAACCATGGCTAACCGAATCCTCGGGTGCCTGCCAACAATCACATACCATGGAGGAGTGTCTATTTTTTTAGAGAGGTGTATTCTTATTTCAATGAATGGTAAACAGAAAATACAGTACGTCACAAGCCAACTAGACTTCACAAGAGCGGCTACCATAGAAGGACACATCTGGGTAGAAGGTCATCCCTGTTTCTCTTTTGTTTACATAATTATGCTTTGACTGATAAACCAAGGGGGAAAATAGTGAAGAGAATTTGTTGTTACTAATTTGGGGATGGGCGCCCCGCTGCCAACTCTTGTATCAATTGGATAAGCGGATGAAGCCACTAGTCCAGGGTGTGAAAGTCCAATCAACAAGTGAGATAAAGATTCTCTATTTACGTCCTCATGAGCAAAAATAGGAACACAAAACATGAGTAATTTTGAAAGTTTTAAAGGTAACACATGAGCAATTTAATTTGGAGTGGCGGTTAAATACCACATGTATGTAGGTATGGTGGACAAATTTGTCAAACTTTGGTTTTTGGGAGTTGCATGCACGAGTAGAGCTCATACTCAGTACAGGTGGAGGCTAGCATAAGACTGGGAGCGACAAATCAAGAGAGCATAAGAGCCATAATCATGCATAGCGACATAAACATCATTAATCAAAGCATAAGTGACACCACAAGTTCAAAAACTAAATGATAATAGAGGCTATAAGTGACAGTTTCATAGTCATAAACATGGTGTGAGAATGCGCCAAGTCAACCAAATAAACATTCAAAGGAGAACACCACAAATTTATGCTTCAATATTACAAGAACAACTCATGATTCTTTCAATGGCACATTAAACACTCTAAGATATTTGAGACTAATCATGCTACTAAATAACCACTAGGCTTTAGAATTAAAATAACATCTAGCATGATATGGAAAAGTCTAGCCATAGTCTATACAAGCTTCTACTTGCACCGTCATAAAATCTACTTCAAGCAGCAGTTTCTTTTCCCAACAAGCACCATGCAAAATATGTTTTAACAAAAACTCTCTAAATGATACATCAAGCAAGCATGAGAGTACTCACACAAATATACTAAAACTAATAGCTCCGAATAATAGATGCAATGAAAACAAGAGCTAAACAGGAATTTTGCAACAACTAGAAGAAAAACTAAGAATACGAGCATAACGAGTATTCAAACGAAAAAGAGGAGCGTGTCTCTCTACCAAACAAGGAATGTAGGGTCCAACTATATTATTGCAGCAAGGAAAACAAAAGAAAACAAGAGAAAACAATAGAAAAACAAACATATGCTCCAAGTAAACTTCATATGATGTGAGCGAATAAAAATATAGTTTCACTAGAAGTGACCTCATAGATTGTTGATGAAGAAGGGGATGCCTTGGGCATCCCCAAGCTTAGATGATTGAGTCTTCTTAAAATTTTCTTGGATGAACCATGGGGGCATCCCCAAGCTTTGACCTTGCACTCTTCTCGATCACATATATCACCCTCTTCTCTTGACCCTTTAAAACTTCCTTCACACCACACGCAAAGCGTAAAACTTCCTTCGCACCACACGCAAAGCGTAATTCGAATTAGAGGGTTAATGCAACAGTCAAAAATCCATGGGTTATGTATTGGCACAAGTGCTATTGATACTTTTAAACATTATCTACAGCCACTGATGTTTTGTGAAGCAAAGAAATCCACTTGACATTGTAAAAGAGCAAATGCAAGAAAAATGACAGAATCTGTCAAAACCAGAACAGTATGTAAAGACAAATTTTTTTGGGGCACTTACGTTGCTCAGGTCAAAAAACTTAAAGAACAAAAAAGTTGAGGAATTAGCTGAGGAATAAGCAAAAAAAAAAACTCAGGTCATTCTGATTTTCCTGTGAATTATACGATTTTACGGTGGACATCAGAAATCTGTTTCCTGCACAGAAATCCAAAACCAACTCCAACTCCCATCTAAAACTTTACTTGGCACAACTAAAACACGAAAATAAAGATACAAAGGAGTTGCTACAGAAGTATACAACCCCTTGAATCAAATAAAACAGATAAAAACAAAGCAAAAATAAAACCATGGTTTATCTCCCAAGAAGTGTTTTTCTTTAACGCCTTCTAGCTAGGCCTAGGTAAACACCGTTGTTTTATCCCTAATGGCAACAACACATCCTCCATCTGCCACGTTTCGGTCACTCGAGCACAGATGCAAAGGAAGCATGAACCCTCTATCGAGCATAAATACTCCCTCTTGGAGTTACTAGCATCTACTTGGACAGAGCATCTACTAATAATGGAGAGAATTCAAGATCATAAATAACATATGCATGAAGATAACATGATAGATTGATAATCAGAATACATAGCATTCAACATTCATCATATCCCAGCAAACACAACATGTAGCATTACATAAAGATGATCTCAATCATGTAGGGCAGCTCACGAGATCTAAACATGAGGTACAAAGTGGAGAAGACAACCATCTAGCTACTGCTATGGACCCGTAGTCCGTGGATGAACTACTCACACATCACTTCGGAGGAGGGCATGGTGGTGTAGACCCCTCCGGTGATGAATTCCCTTCCCGGCAGGGTGCCGAGGAGAGCTCTAGAACCCTCCCGATCTCGGGATGATGATGACGGCAGCCTTGGGTGTTTCTCGGGACGAAGTGCTATATTTTTAGG
Organism: Alopecurus myosuroides; assembly: GCA_028641055.1. Classification (NCBI taxonomy): domain Eukaryota; kingdom Viridiplantae; phylum Streptophyta; class Magnoliopsida; order Poales; family Poaceae; genus Alopecurus; species Alopecurus myosuroides. The sequence goes on along the minus strand of CM054059.1, from coordinate 340,249,822 downwards.
GTTGACGTATAGGGGGGTATAAATAGGCGAAAGGGCGAAGGCGGTGGAGGCCCGAGGGGCCGACACCACCCCAGGCGTGGCCAGGGGGCGCGCCGCCCTATGATGTGGCCCGCCCGTGGCCCCCCTCCGGCCTCTTCGGGACTCCGTGGAACCTTCGGGAATTCTAGGACCTCCGGGCTTCGAATTTTCCAATCCCGAGAATATTTCCAGAACAACTTTTCTGAAACTAAAAACAACAGAAAACAGGGAAATGGCTCTCTGGCATCTTGTCAATAGGTTAGTCTGGAAAATCGATAAAAATGACATAAACTGTATAGAAAACATGTAGGAAACAACATGAAAACAACATGGAACATCAGAAATTAAGGATACGTTTATGACGTATCATATACAAAGTACAATGTGAGTATAGTTTCGCTAACTCGGCGAGGATGAACTTTCCGTCAAGTTGGCTTCTAGCTATTCGAACCCTTGTTCTCTGTTGTTCTGGATTGCTCCCGTCCGGCTTTATATAGATAGCCAGATTAGGGCTTACAGGAAGGAAACCTAGAAGACTACGGAAAGTATTTCTATTCTTGGAAAGTAAGACATTCGGCTTGTTCTCTAAACCGGACCACGTATTGGGCCGTGGTCCCGGTTCTTCTAGAATCCGGCCTCCTGCGCGTCAGCTTACTAGGCCGCCCAATGGACTTTGATCCATTCCCTTTGGGCCACCCTAGTAACCTGGCCTTTGGCAGATGCCGAATATACCCCCATTTGGCATATATTCGAGAGTAGCCCCCAAGGAGAGTTAAGACTTTATCTTGCTGCCCCTTCACATATTTACATAATTTTCAGAAAATTCGGCACCTTAGTATTGAATCTTCTTCTTGAAACTTCTTATGCCAAACCCAAATTTCTGAAATCCGGAATTTCTTCCATGAATCTTCATAGAGAAGGAAACTTGCGACGTGAGCAAGAAAATAACGCTTACGTCATCGGCGCTTGGTTTCAGACAAAGACTGAAAACATATCTCTAACAGATTTTGCTCTAGAAACGAGGAGATAGACATTATCACCCCGTCTCCACGTATCCCGGATTTTACTGCGTGACACGTGTCAGTCATCAAACGTCTAAATTAGCCGTTGGGACAAATCTCAGGGAATCGGCTATAAATACTACCTCGACTACTCTGTTCCATTCGTTGCCCTTCCACACGGTTCACTCGAGACCTTCCCAGAGCACCTGCGCGCTTCGCACTTCCGAGAGAGAAAGAGAGAGAAGAACCACGCCGGAGAACCACCATCGGCGGCCTGAGCACGAATCTACGGTTGCGCCACCAAAAAATGGCCACCGGCAGTCCCTTCGCGCGCTTGAGACCACTATCGACCCGTGCCTACGACAGAGGTGTTGTCCTCCTCTGCTCCAACCGCTCCTCCAAGTGCTCCTACGACCACGGCAGAGATCCCCGTGAGCGCATCGGCTGGTGGAGACCTTAGCTCCGCCACCGGAGCTACACCGCCTTCCTCCTATACTTCTCCACCTCCTCCCGCCCCAAATCAGGAGACAGAGAAACTTGCACCCGCGCCGGAGAAGACGCGGGGGGCGACACTGCCACTGGTGGTGAAGAAGACGAAGAAGGAGATTCCGACAATTGGAGCTAGTGCAACACCACAATGGTTTTGCTAAAAATCCTGGAAAAGGACGGCTTTGTCACCAAGGACAAATGGCAGGTGATACGTCATAAACGTATCCATAATTTCTGATGTTCCATGTTGTTTTCATGCCATATGCTACGTGTTTTCTTTACACTTTATGCCATTTTTATCGATTTCCTCGGACTAACCTATTGACAAGATGCCACGGAGCTAGTTCCTATTTTGTGTTGTTTTTAGTTTCAGAAAATTTCTTTTGGAAATATTATCGGAATTGGATGATCCGAAGCCCGGAAGTCTTAGAAAGTCGTCGTGCACACGGATTCCGTAGGAGATCCGGAGGGGAGTCACAGGGGGCCCACACCATGGGTGGGCGCCCCCTGGCCGTGGCCAGGGTGGTGTGGCCCCCCCTGATCGCCCAGTGACGTTGCCCTCTCGCCTATATATTTTCCTCGAAGGGTTAAACCTTAGTATAGAAGCCTTTTTTCACCAAAAACATCTGTAGCCCCCGTCATCGTCAAATCTAGTTTGGGAGGGTTATGGAGCTCTCCTCGGTACCCTGCCGTGGGGGGGGGGGAATCATCACCGGAGGGCTCTACACCACCATGCCCTCCTCCGAAATGATGCGTTAGTAGTACATCCTTGGACTACGGGTCCATAGCAGTAGCTATATGGTTGTTCTCTCCTCTTTATGCCTCATATTTGGATCTTTTGAGCTTCCCTACATGATAAAGATCATCTTATTGTAATGCTACATGGTGTGTTTGCTGGGATCTGATGAATATTGAATGCTATGTCTCGTGATTATCAATCTATCATGTTCTTTTCATGTGTATGGTATTCATGATCTTGCCTGCTCTCCGTTGTTAGTAGATGCTCTGTCCAAGTAGATGCTAGTAACTCCAAGAGGGAGTATTTATGATCGATAGTGGGTTCATGCCTCCCTTTCACTCACGCTCGAGTGACAGAAACGTAAATGGGTGGGGGATGTGTTGTTGCCATTAGGGAAAAAACAACAATGCTTTGTCTATGGATGATGTTATTGTTTACATTACACACTTTGCTTACTACAATTATCTATTGCTTGCAACTGAATACCCAAGGTTTGCTCGGATGACATTCTGAGGGTGGATTATTAGTTATAGATGCAGTTGGATGATGGTTTATGTATCTTGTTGTAATGCCCGCATGAATCACATAGTAATCATCATGTCATGCATATGCACTACGGTGCATACTTTATATCTGTCAATTGCCTAGCTGTATTTTGTTTACCACACATGCTATCTATCTGTCTTGGGAGAGAAACCTCTAGTGAAATGTGGACCCCAGTCCATTTTCTTCATACTGATAATACCACCAGTTCAATCTCTATTTTCATACTGCTACTATTGTTTTACTAGTGCCATCACTGTTCTCTTTCATCTACTACAAACAAATATTATTTTTCACACGATACGTTTAACCTCTTTGTGTTCAGCAAAAATGGTGAGATTGACAACCTCACTGCTTTGTTGGGGCAAAGTGATTTGATTGTGTTGTGTAGGTTCCATGTTGCTTCTGAACCGGTAGTGCGCCCTGCCACCTCAGCTACATCAACCTTCAGAATTGATTTGTTTCTCCTACTGGTCGATTTAACCTGGGTTTCTTTCTGAGGGAAACTTGGAAAATGAAAACACCGATCCAATGCCGAGTGACAGAGAATGGGTAATCCTCACCTCCCATGTTTTGAGAGGCATGGGGTTTTCGCCATCCGCCTTTTTCCTCCAGGTTCTCCAACACTACGGGGTTCAACCCCATAACCTACCTCCAAATTCTAATCTTTATATTGTCGGCTTCCAGGCTTTATTTGAAGGATACTTAGGCATAGAACCTAGATTAGATATCTTCCAATATTGCTTCAATGTTAAGCGAAACACCTTTGAAGGTGTTCCTAGGGTTTTTGGGACCATATCATTCAACCTGCGCAGATTCAGGGAGATATGGTTCCCAAAAATTAAAACCTCAGAATCCATCAAGTTTTGGACGGGTTCTTTTTTCTATCATCCGGACGTCCCGTATCCTGGAAAGGATACGGGTATTCTGCCTTTTGAAAATTCCTCCGCCACTCCCAAGGACAATTGGGCTCTGGACGCCGTCCAAGTTCTTCCTCTGGACCTTCTGTGGGTCAAAAGGCGGATAGCCAAATTGGCCGTCTCTTGCACTCCACTCACTGGCATGGACAACGTCCTTTGCTACCTCGGAAGGCGAATTCAGCCTCTCTCCTTCGGCGGTGGCCGCCTCCTCAGCGAGTATACATGCCCGGATGATGCCATGAGGGTGACCAAGTCGTCTATGTCTGAGAAAGATTTCAAGAAACGCTTCAACCATTTGGTAGCAACTCGTGATCAATACGAGCAAAGTCTGCCAATGTTCAATGCCGAGAACCCTCCTCCCAAGGTATGCATTCTTCTTCTGCCTTTTGGGAAGATTTTCATACTTTGCTTTTCATGAATGTATACTACCAACTTATCCGTGTTTTGGCAGCTTGAGACTCTCACAGAGGATCAACTTGTTTCTGCGGAGGAGAAGGCAGAACTGAAAGCCCGCTTTGCAGCGGCCGGTGGACGGATACACAAGAATATTCCTGCATCCACCGAAGTTATCGATCTTGACGGGGTCCCCATAGCCACTTCGAGGTAATCTTGGAATATTTTGCATAGTTCCTTCTTTCGTTGCGTAAGGTTTTTCTCTGAGTTTTATTCCTGACTTTCTTATCTTTGCAGCCTTTCTCTAGTTCCACTAAAGGGAAAAGGCCAGAAGAAGCAGAAGGTTACCATGCGCAGGGCAGCAAAGCCTTCCCTTGCCACCGCCCTGGATACACCAATGGCGGTTGGAGAAGGGGATCATTCTGCTACGTTTGAAGAATTCTGTCGCACCCGGACTTCTAGAGGATACTCGCAGTTCCGTTGAACAGTAGTGGATTGGATTACGGGGCTTACCGGCACCCGCATCTCTTACGAGTAGGCCAACACACGTATGTGTGACAACCAACCCCTATCTGTTCAGCGTCTATGTAAACCATCCCATAGAAATCAGGATACTACCATTGACGTACTTCATACCATACACACATGGTACGTCAACGGTGTTGAACAAAATGATAACACAACAGATCTCTAAGACACAAAAGATGGAAATAAGTTGCAAATAGCTCTCACTAGAGCAGAGATAGCAAATACGATCATCCAGAGGACACATGTACCAACATAACATCATTACATCTCAGCGGAAGCATTCAAAGGGTCTGAGTACAGACAAATCCAAATAGGCTTAAGAAGCCGGGAATGAAAAGAAAACAGAGCCCATCCACGATGTCTCGGATCCTGCCCGGGTCCGCTACCTACTCGTCAGCAGCCTCGTCAAACTCCACGTAGTAGCCCGTCACGGGGATCCTCGTAAGCGTAGTCTGCGGAAACCACAGCCCCAAAGGGGTCAGTACATAAACGTACTGGCAAGCAAGACTCACAGCTCACCAAAGTGTAGCCCGTCAACACCAAGCACAGACTACAACTTCCGGCTATCAGGAAGGGGATAAGATAGCGTATCGTAACCAACTACAACCTACCACCACACAAACCCATCCTGGATCTCGCCCCTTATCCAAAGAAGCAATCCGAGGATAACTCACACAGTTGGATTAATGATGGATCAAATTGTTGTGTCAATAAGCCTATTACTAGTCAAGTTATCATTAGTTAGGTGTAAGTTGTTCTGAGTACTTGTTAGCCAGTACTTTCACCAAGTCAACCATAACCGCGGAAAACACGGCTTCTCGAGAAGATTTATCCCTGCAGGGGTGCACCAATTTGGCCATACACGTAAGAATAACCCGCCAGATGGGAAGGCCTTTCCCACCAAGCGGGGCACTCAACAAAACTCAACTCTTCTTCGCATCAAGCCCAAAGCACCATGTGATGTGCGTGCGCGGCTAATCGAGCCCCACGAAGAAAAGGGGACCCTCATAGCACTGGAAGACCACGCCGCCCTAAATGCCGACTACAAAAGTTCCACCCTGGCCTCGGGTTCGTACCTGCATATGCGTGCATCAAATGGAAAGCCCGAACTAAGTGTGGCGATTTGGACGAGATGCGAATCGAATCAAATTGAGGGGGGCGCCCATACACGCTTCCCACATGCGGATAGTGCGCTCATCATGGATCAGTAGACAAGACCCTTTTCCTAATTAGGGTCGACACTAGCAGGCCTCAAAACCACGCCGGGCCTCCTGCCGGTGCCTTATCAGCAATTTATTATTACCTCAAATTAACAGGTTGTTGTTTAACATCGAGCCCCAGAATATAGTCAAATATGATAACAGAAAGTAACTGATAACAGACTCGAGCAAAAAAAACAACCCTAAGCAGGCTAGTAAGACACGGGCCCAAGCAACGGGGTTATAGGACTGGAGGTGAGGCAATATCAGGGTTCAGGGTATCATGTGATAGGTTCGTAACAGAAGCAACGATACATATGGCTAGCAGAAATAGACAACGGAAAGTATCGGTAACCAATGTTGAAAGGAACACAATGGTTCATGTGAGTGATAACTTGCCTGCAAACTCAGCAGCCTGGTACTGAGCTAGATCCTCAGAAGGGGTGTCGTAAGTATCGTCTGTCTCAACGTCGTCGTCTATCCGAGAAGAAGCAAACAAACAATGCAGAAAGATAGACAATCAATATCATGGCATAATGCACAATCATGGGATGATGCATGACAATTTTATGGATGCATCAAAATAAACTAGTTGACATGGTAACACAATTTAAATGGACACATATGCAATTTTGAGTTGCATATGAAAAGCCCATGAATTTTGGTTGAAACAATTGTTTTCCAATTAACCAACAGGTGAAAGTGGATTAGTATGATGCATGGATGAGGAAAACAACAAAATAACAACAATAGAACCAATTGGAAATAAGGTTTACCAATTTAGAAATTTATTTATTAAGTTAGGGAATTTTTGGTTCCTTAAAGGGATTACACAAATAGTTGTTGTTTTCACCAATTTAAATTGTGCCAAATAAATAACAAAATTCATATTTGAAAAGAACACAAAATTTTAGTTGGATTACATGTTTCAATTATTGAAAAAGGAATTACAATAATTTAAATATGAATTAAACAAGATTAAACTAGTTTTAAATGAATTTAAGCAAGTTTGAATATTATTTGAATTTTATTTGTTCCAAACATAAATTCAAATTCATATTTGAAAAGTTTATACTTTTCTAGTTTGAAAACATATTTTACATGTTCAAGAATAATTTATTTTGAGCAAGTTATGAATTTAGCAAATTTGAATGATTTAAACAAGGTTTAAATTATTTAAGCAATTTTAAATATTCAAACCATGAAACAAAATTTATATTTGAATAGGTGGTTTGAAATAGCATGGAAAACATATTTTATTTGCATTATTTGGATTAAGTATGAATTAGTTATGGAATTATTCAAATTACAAATGAATTGTTTGAATTCAAATTTGGAATGCACTTAAGATACTCAAAACAGAAAACAAAAGTTATAAACAGGCAGAGAATGAAATTTGGTGCAGTGTACATATTTTATTTTTGTTATTTGGAATTATAAAATAAAAGTTATTAGCTTTTTAGTTTCAGGGGCCATTCTGCAATTAAAAGGACTTGTTTGTGAAACATAAAAGGTTGAAATTCATTTAATACAGCGCAGATATCTACCCTAGGCACTGCCAGTTGGGCCTAGGGCCAACGTGTGCTGGCGTGGCAACAGCAGTGGCTGACAGGGGGGCCACCCTGTCAGCGCTGCGCGAAAAAAGGTTGGAAATTCCCGTGCGGGAGGGGGACTCGAACCCTGGCCTCCCCGCACACGCGCACTGCCTGCTACCACTGCGGTGGTGATCGTTTGCTTGTCAGTATACCACGCGCGAACAGGTTAAGGTTGAGAATCGCGGTTAACTGAATTTCGCGCGCGCGCGTGACTGAACTTTGACAGAGAAAACGACCGGCGGCGATCACCGTGGACGTCGTGCTCGTGCTGCTGGTGGTGGGTGTGCTGCGTGTGGACGTGCACGGATGCGTGCGTGTGCTTGTGCTCGTGCAAGGCAGAGAGGAGGGAGAGGAAGGAGGCGATGATCACCGGGAGGTTGCAGAGGTGAGCTCGACGGCGGTGGCGACAGCGACGTGCTCGGCGGCGTGGATCCAGGCAGCGTCGAGCTCAACGGAGATGTCCGGGAGGTCGAGGGAGAAGAGGTGGACTCGTTCCCGCGGTCAGCTCACGCCGGGAGGCACGGCAGCGACGATGAGCATCGGGGATTCAGATACGGTGGCGCCGGTGAGGTTGCAGAGGTGAGGAAGGAGGTGGCAGAGAGGTGGAGGCGACGACGGAGAAGAGGGAGAGGGGTGGAGTGGTGGCTAGGGCATCGAGGGAACCCTAGGGGGTAGATATAGGGCTGCGCGGGCGCTGCGGACCGTCTGCTCCGCCGTACGCCGACGTGGCTGCGGCAGATGTGCGCCGTACGCGAAACAGAAGGAGGGGGCGCGGGCGAAACGGTACCGGGCCAGCGCGGGGGAGGAAAAGAAGTGGGCTGGGCTGCCCACTGCCCCTGGCGCTCGTTTTTATTTTTTTTTTAAATTTTTCTCCTTCTGTTTTTTTTTGCAGAAAATAGAATATGAAGAAAAAATGAGGTTTACAAGTTAGTAAATTTTTTAGAAAAATTAGGGTGAGTTAGTAAGTACAAAAGCAACTGCTTGCCAACATTGTTTTTCAAAGTTTCAAATTTAAAATTGCTGTTTGTAATTCAATCAAATTTGGAAGGATTTGCTTATTAAATGATTATTATTGAAAACAAACTTTTTAATAGGGTGAACCCTATTGTTTAATTAGAACAAAGGAGTTGAATTGTTTTGATAATATTCATAAATTCAAATTGGGTGCTGTGTGGGAATTGATTTGAATTTTTGAATGCAAATTGGGATTAATTGATTGATTAAAAGCCACCATTTTAATAGTTGAACATTATGGAATAAAATGGAAACAAATGGTTGTTTTTATTTGAACTTTTTATTTAAAAGGTTGTAACAGAGCAAGTATGAAATAAATGTTTTGATAAAGTTTGAATTTAATTGTGAAAACAGAGAAAAACAGATGCAAACCAAATGAAAACAAAGTAAAACAAATGCAAACAATTCAATGAGTATGATGACATGATGCAAAACTTAATAAAACAAGGAACAAACATTCTAGGGATGGTTTTTCATACTTGGGATGTTACAAAACGCCCCCCCCCTTGAAGGAATCGCGCCCCAAGATTACTACTGAGAAAGGAAAAGGTCTGTATACTTCTTGCGAAGATCCTCTTCGGTCTCCCACGTTGCCTCTTTATCGGAATGATGCGACAACTACACCTTCAAGAACTTGGTGCTCTTGTTGCGAGTCTTACGCTCGGTCTCATCGAGAATACGAACAGGATGCTCCTCATAAGAGAGATCATCTTGCAGTTCAATGGAATCATGATCAACTGCACGATCTGGATCTTTGAAACACTTCTTGAGCTGTGACACGTGAAACACATCGTGCACCTTGGATAGTTTTTCTGGAAGTTCAAGACGATAGGCATTTTCTGCCCCGCCTTGAGAGAATGTTGAAAGGACCAATGTATCTTGGTGCAAGTTTTCCTTTCACACCAAAACGATGAGTACCTCTGAGGGGAGTTACACGGAGATATGCCTTGTCACCAGGTGCATAGATCATGTCCCTGTGCTTGCTGTCATAGTAGCTTTTCTGACGAGACTGAGCAATCTTGAGATTGTCACGAATGATGCGAACTTTCTCCTCGGCTTCCTTAACAATGTCAGGGCCTAAGAGTGAACGTTCACCAGCTCCAGACCAATTGATTGGACTCCTGCATCTGCGGCCATAGAGAGCTTCAAATGGTGCCATGCCTAGGCTTGCCTGGAAGCTGTTGTTGTAGGAGAATTCAGCATATGTAAGGCAATCCTCCCATTTCATGCCAAAGGAGAGACCACATGCTCTGAGCATATCCTCGAGAATCTGATTGACTCTTTCGACTTGCCCTTGAGACTGAGGGTGATAAGCTGTGCTGAACAGAAGTTTGGTGCCCAATGCTTCTTGAAAGCTTTTCCAGAAATGAGAAGTGAAGATACTTCCACGGTCTGAGCTTATTTCCAATGGAACACCATGAAGAGGAACAATCTTTGCTGTGTAGAGTTCTGCTAACTGGCTAGCTGAGATTGTTTCTTTGACAGGAAAGAAGTGAGCTACTTTAGTGAGACGATCAATAACAACGAAGATTGCATCGTTGCCCTTCTTGGACTTTGGAAAACCAGTGACGAAGTCCATTTCAATCATGTCCCACTTCCACTCAGGAATTTTCAGAGGTTGGAGTAGACCGGCTGTTTTCTGATGGACTGCCTTAACACGTTGACAAACGTCGCATTCAGAAACGTATTGAGAAATTTCACGTTTCATGCCAGGCCACCAATACAGTGTCTTAAGATCCTGGTACATCTTTGTACTTCCAGGGTGAATGGAAAGAGGAGTTTCATGATCCTCCTTGAGAATGATATCTTTGAGACTTTGAACTTGAGGAACTGCAATGCATCCTTCGAAGAACACAGTTCCCTTGTCATCAATTGAGAAATACTTGAATTTCTCCTTGCCTTCTTTGATGTGCTCAACTATCTTCTTGATTTCAGCATCACAAAGTTGTTCAGAACGAATCTTGTCCTCGAGAGTTGGACTGGCTGTCAAGCTAGCAAGATAGCCTTGAGGAACAAGACCAAGGTTCAGCTTCTGGAATTCTTCTTGAAGTGGAGGCTGGCTTTCCATGATCATGAGATTATAGCAATATGACCTACGATTGAGAGCATCGGCCATAACATTAGCCTTGCCTGGAGTGTAAGAAATGGTGAGATCAAAGTCTTTAATATTTTCAATCCATCTCCTTTGCCTGAGGTTTAGATCTGGCTGAGTGAAGATGTATTTCAGACTCTTGTGATCGGAAAAGATTTCAGTGCGATTACCCAACAAGTATTGCCTCCATTTCTTGAGGGCAAACACAACTGCTGCAAGTTCTAGGTCATGTGTGGGATAGTTTTGCTCATGTGCATTCAACTGACGTGAAGCATAAGCCACAACTTGACGTTCTTGCATAAGAACTGCACCTAGACCTTGGAGAGATGCATCGCAGAATATCTGGAAAGGTTTGGTAGTATCTGGGCCAACCAGAACTGGGGTAGAAGTGAGTTTAGTCTTCAGGAGATTGAAACTTTCATCACACTGTGGAGACCAAACGAACTTCTTGTCCTTCTTTGTGAGATCAGTGAGAGGTTTGGCAATCTTGGAAAAGTTTTGGACGAAACGACGGCAATAGCTAGCCAGGCCAAGAAAGCTTCTTACTTGCTTCACCGTCTTAGGAGGTTTCCAATCAACAATTGCTTTAACCTTTTCTGGATCAATGGCTATGCCCTTGGCAGAGATGACATGACCAAGGTAAGCAACTTCTGGAATCCAGAACTCACATTTGGAGAACTTGGCATATAGACGATGCTCGCGAAGTTTCATGAGAGTGAGACGAAGGTGTTCTCCATGCTCTTCCTCGGATTTGGAGTAGACAAGAATGTCATCAAGATATACCACAACGAACTTGTCGAGGTATTCATGGAAGACAGAATTCATGAGTCTAGAGAACGTCGCCGGTGCATTGGTGAGACCAAAGGACATGACGGTGTATTCATATAGACCGTACCGAGTGGTGAAAGCTGTTTTTGGAATATCTTCCTTTCTGGTCTTTATTTGATGGTAACCCATCCTCAACTCCAACTTTTAGAATATTGAGGCTCCAGCAAGTTGATCAAAAAGATCATCGATACGAGGAATTGGATACTTGTTTTTGATGGTTTTCTCGTTAAGAGGACGATAGTCAACAACGAACTCTTTGTTTGATCCTTCTTCGCAACGAACAGAGTTGGGCAACCCCAAGCGGAGGAACTAGGTTGAATGTAACCTTTCTCCATGTACATATCGATTTGCTCCTTTAACAATTTCAGTTCAGGAGGAGCTATCTTGTATGGATGCTTAGAGATTGGAGCAGTACCTGGTTCAAGCTCGATCACGAACTCAACTGCTCTGTCCGGAGGCATCCCTGGCAACTCTTCTGGAAAGACGTCAGGGAATTCACAAACCACCGGAACATTTTCAAGTAGAGGTAGAGGTTTAGCATCGAGGGTGTATAGCTGAACGGAACTTGATTCATTTGGAGAATAGACTATCTGGCCAGAAGGGTGGAACAGAGTTATTGACTTCTGAGCATAGTCAATCGTAGCTTTATTGGCCCTCAACCAATCCATGCCAAGAATGACATCAATGTCAGAATTGCCAAGCAGAATGAGAGAAGCAAGGAATATGTGACCTCCAATTAGAATCTGATTTTCATGACTGATCTTGGAAGTTTGCATAGTTGCTCCAGGGGAGTTTACTACTAGCGGGGAACCCAAACCAACAAAGGGAAGCTTAATTGCTGTCGCAAAGATCTTTGACACGAAAGAATGCGATGCCCCGGTATCAAACAACACTTAAGCTGGAAAAGAGTTTACAGGGAATATACCGAGAACGACGTCAGCAGCTTCCTCAGCTTTGTCGACCTTGACATGATTCACCCTCGCGGTCCTCCCGACAGGCCTGTTGTTGGAGTTGAAGGCTTTAGCCGGGGGAGCACGCACCATTGCCTGGTTGGTGTTGGGGCGAGGTGGTGGTGGAGGTAGCTGCCTCTGAGTGCACTTGTCAGCGTAGTGCCCCGTCTGCTTGCATTTGTAGCAAGTGACGACACGAGGTGCATTTGGCCTTGGCTGCCCCATTGAAAACCTCTGAGCCTGCATCTGAGATGGGTTGGGTGGGCGGGAAGCGAAGCCTGGAGAAGCTTGGGCATATGGAGCCCGAGTGAAAGCACCATTTGGCACCCAGATGCGGCGCTTCTGCGGAGGGGTGGTCATGTTGGAGGAGGAACCACCCTCACGCGAGTGCTTCCGAGACTCCTCGAACGCCTTGCGCCCATTTTCCTCATTGAGCGCGGTGTTAACGAGCTCCTCGAAGTCTTTGGCCTTGATGTTGGTGAGGGCGTACTTGAGTTCCAGGTTAAAACCTCGGCGGAACCTTGCCATCTTCTTAGCCTCAGTGGACACCTCATCACCAGCGTAACGAGCGAGACGATTGAACTCATTCTGATAGCCAATGACGTCCAGCTTGCCCTGCTTGAGAGACAAAACTCCTCACGCATCCTTTCCATGAGACCATCTGGGATGTGGTGCTTCAGGAAGGCATCCTTGAAACAACCCCAGGTGATTGGGTATCCAGCTCTCATGGTCTGGTAGTTCTCCCACCAGGTAGCTGCCTGACCCTTCAGTAGGTAGGTGGCATACTTGACTTTGTCTTCCTCAGCAACGTGAGCAATGTCCAGAGCTCTGGCCATCTCACGGATCCAGTCATCAGCATCCAGAGGCTCGCGTGTTGCCACGAAAGCTCTCGGGCCCAGACTCAGAAACTCCTTGATGCTGACTCGTGGAGCATTCTGGTTGTTGTGCTCATTAGCCTGGAACTGGGCCATCTGCGTCACGACCTAAGTCATCTGAGTCAACAGCTCCGTGATTGGCGGTGGCTCAGGCGGGTTGTTCCTTGTTGGCGGCATCCTGAATAGACATGCATTTTAGCACAACCACAGAAAAGGATAGACTTGGAAACCGAAAGCGAGATTATTCCGACGCATGAATAGATAACCAACAGGTACATCATCACATGTTCAAATACATCAGAATATCCAACACACCATAAATGGTTCGAAAGCCAAAGGATAACTAAACATAGATAAGAATGGATACATCGGTACTCTCATGCTCATCACGCAGGACGGCGGTGAGTAGTACGACGAGGGGTACGGTGAGGAGCACGCCCACGAATGTAGGTAGAACGACGATCCACATAGATCTGACGTGGTCTGAGAGCGACTCTAGGTGTGGTGAAGTACATAGCGTCGGCTCCCTGTGCTCCAAAGCGGGGAATCCCAGTGTAACTGTAACACCTGGGGTGTTACCTGTTTGGTTGCTTGCATCATATGCATCACATTGCATTGCACCATGTTTGCATCACAACTAAAAATTTCAAAACAATTTAAACTTTCACCCCTTGCTCAAAAAATTTCCAATTTCCAACTTGCAACCAAAACCCCTCCATTGTTTTTCAATGATTGAATTTGTTTTAATCAACTTGTCTGTTACAATCTTTCAAATAAAGAATTGCAAATCAAAGGCATCTTTTGCTTCCAATCAATTCCTTAATGTTTCAACTATTGTTTGTTGCTTATTAAATAAAATTTGTTAAATCCAAATTTCCAACCAAACCCTATTTGGGAAATCACCTAACCATTTAATATCCAATTACTAATTTCAAGTTGTAGAAATTACTTTTAACTACCTTGTTGTTGTTGTTTTGCAAATTAATAAAAATCTAACTATCAACTAAACACCCCAACCTTATTTTGGAATTCAAATAACAAAATAGAAATCAAATCAACAATTTAAATTTTGGTTAATATTACCTTTATGTGTTGTTTTGCAAAAACAATCAAATGTATTTATAAACCTAAAAAAATAAAACCCTAACCCCTTTTCCATCCCTCTATCTCTTTTATTCTTTACAAAAAAAAAATATATCCAATAGGAAAAATAAAAATAATAACAGCCAAGGAGAAGAACCAAGCCCACTCCATCTTTTTCTTTCTTCTCCCCAGGCCCATCCCACTTCTGGCCCATACCCCCTCTGTTTTGTCTTCTTCCTCGCGATGTCGACATCTTCAGTACGATCACGTACAGAACCATTCGATCAATTCCATCCCCCTCCAGATCACTGCCGTACCAAGCCCCAATCCCCATATAACCACCTACCCTCTACCCTAGCCTCGCAGCAACCCTAGCTAGCCCTCCTTCCACCGCCGCCATCCTCTCTACCTCGATCCCCTCTGCTCTGAAAGCACATCGACAGACAACACCACTCCGAAACTGCCACCTTCCTCCCCTCATCGCCGGTCACACGGGCACCTCGAGGGTCCTCTGACCGTGGGAATGGAACAAGCATCCGTCCACCACCAACTTCGCTGAAGGAACGGAGGCGGGAGGCGGCCCGTGCCGGCCGCGCCGTCGCCGGACTTCCGGCCGCTCTGCTGGTCGTCGACAGCAAGCAGCAGGTTCGCTCCGCCCCTTTCTCTCCTGTCCCTCTCGCTCTGTCCGCAACCACGCCAAGCACCACGCGCGCGCGCGCACGGGCCCACTGGTCATAGACCGTGGTTGCCGCGTGGATCTCACACGCGCCCGTGTGGCTGCCAGCCTGGCCCTGGCCCACGCGTCATAGGGCCTGTGTAGATCTGCGAGGTGCACTTCTTTTTTCTGTCCTCTGTTTTCGCGCACCAGCCCCTGGCAGCACTTTTCCTTCACAAACCAGTCCCTAACCTTTTGCAAATAAGCCCAAAACTTCAAATGCTCCTAATTTTCAAACCACACATCCAAATTACACAAATTTTATATGTATCCCAACCAAAATTCCATGAACTTTTCAAATATCACATTTGTTTTATGTCTTGAACTTTCAAAATGCAATTCAAATTTGAATTCAAATAATTCAATTGTAATTTGCAACAATTCATAAATAATTCATACTAATTCCAAATAATGCAAATAAAATATGTTTTCCATACCATTTTAAATAACCTATTCAAATATAAATTTTGTTTCATGGTTTGAATAATTTAAATTGCCTAAACAAATTAAATCTTGTTTAATTCAATTAAAAATTGTTTAATATTGTTTAATTCATAATTAAGTAATCCAAAGTCCAATTTCAAAATGTGAAACATGTAATCCAACTAAAATTTGATAACCTTTTCAAATATCAACTTTGTTATTTGTTTTGAACATTTTAAATGGTTGAAAACAACAAGTACTTGTGTGTTCCCTCTAAGGCACCCAAAATTCCCTAAAATTAATAATAAAATTCTAAATTGCTACACCCTATTTTAATTTGATTCTAATGTTGTTATTTTGCTGTTTCCCTCATCCATGCATCATGCTAATCCACTTTCACCTATTGGTTAGTTGGAAAACAATTGTTTCAACCATAATTCATGGGCTGTTCATATGCAACTCAATTGCATATGGGTCCATTTAAATTTGTTTAACTTGTCAACTAGTTTATTTCTATGCATCCATTAAATTGTCATGCATCCATATCTTGATCATGCTGGATCTTTTGCCGTAGTAGTAATTGTTGCATCCGTTGTTTGTTCGAGGTTCATTGCTTCTTCCCGGATAGGACGTTGAGATGCTGTGAGCAACGACAAGTTCTGCTACCTTGCGGGATCTCAGGCAAGTATACTCACTTGCATGCCATATGGCTGCCTTTCATCACTTGTTACCGATTCTTTCCGTTGATTCTTTTCTGCTAGCCTTAGTAGTAGTTGTTTCTGTTACGAACCTATCACATGAATCCTTTAACCAATGATATTGCCTCACCTCCCCTCCTATAACCTTTGCTTGAGCCTGTGTCTTACTATCTTGCTTAGGGTTGTTTTGCTCGAGTCTGTTACCCGTTACTTTCTGTTATTACTTCCTTATGTTCTGGGGGCTCGATGTTTAATCAATCAATCAATCATGCTAATGTTACTATTAATAATAAATTTGATGATAAGGCACCGGCAGGAGGCCCTTTGTGGTTTTGAGGCCTGCTAGTGTCGACCCTAATAGGAAAAGGGTCTTGTCTACTGATCCATGATGAGCGCACTACCCGCATTTGGGGAGTATGGGCTCCCCCTCAGTTTGACCCGATTCGCATCTCGTCCAAATCGCCTCATTTAGTTCGGGTTTTCCATTTGCTGCATGCATGATTTTGCGAGCCCTTGGATCCCGGGTGGAACTTTCGTAGTCGGCATATAGGGGGACACGTTCTTAGAGTGCTATGAGGGTCCATTTTCTTCTGGGCTCGATTAGCCGTGCGCCCAAGGTTCTTTGGGCTTGATGCGAAGAAGGGTTGGATTGTGTTGAGTGCCCCGCTTGGTGGGAGGCATTCCATCTGGCGGGATATTCATGAGTGTGGTTACTTTGGTGCATCCCTGCAGGGTAAATCTTCTCGAGAAGCCGTGTTTTCCGCGGTTATGGATTACTTGGTGAAAGTACTGGCTTACAAGTACTCAGGACAACTTCAACATAATGATCAATCATGTTTCACCCAATGATTAATAACTTGACTAGTAATAGGTTATTCACACAATAACTTGACTCATCTTTAATACCACGGTGTGAGTTATCCTCGGATTGCTTCTTCGGATAAGGGGCGAGATCCAGGATGGGTTTGTTTGCAGTTATCTTTCAGTTGGTTACAATCCTCGATCTTATCCCCTTTCTGTTAGTTGGAAGTAATAGAATCTCTGTAGTTGGTTAATGCAGCCTGTTGTCGCTTATTTGCAATAACCCCCTTTCTTTCCGTTGATCCTAAAGTATCTGTATCTTGTGATGACTGGCTACGCCGGTAACTTGTGAGTATGGGTTTTATCCCCCTTGCCAGTACTTAACCGTACTGACCCACGAATCTCTTTCGTGGCTGCAAATTCCAAATTGCAGTCAACAGGTTTGAAGTCTGACGACGTTAGCTTGGGAATCCCTCCGGCTTGGCCTGGGCAGGGATTGGACGCCTTCGGTTATCTTCAGGACTCTTAGTCCAATTTGTATCTTGTCCGTAGCCGGACGTTTGTTTCTTCCGCTGTTATTTGGATCTTTTGTATTGTATCAGTTGTAACCCCGGCTCGTTTGAGTCATCTTGTATCTGTCTGTTTCTGTTGTAATTGTGGATTATTCGTGAACTATTGTAGTGTTATCATAAATGGCAACCTGGAATCGGTTATTATGCGGATTTGGCGGGAATGCTGAAATCTGCATAGTGCCCGATCTCGGGGCGTCACAAATGGTATCAGAGCCTTGGTTCCGATTCCCGAGATTGTTTCGATACGAATGGTTATCGAAGCAACGGGTCCGCAAAGCCTGTAGGTTAACCTAGCTAACGGTCGTTGTTTCTAGAGTGTCAAAAACTACTTCTGCTAAACTATTTTGGAAAAACATCTCAATAGGATTCTTGTTTTCTCCTTACCTCTATTCTATTTCCCCTCCCATCTTATTTGTTTTGGAGTCTCTCTTCCTGTCTATCTTTCAAAGTGTTAGGATCCTACGTGGGTGGACGTTTTCTGAGCCCTTAACCTAATAGGTTCGATCATCGGAAGATTCCTGTTGGAAGAACATCGTCGTCACTCCGAGCAAGAATCCCTTGTTAGTGGTGTCGAGAAACCCTTGTTAGTGGTGTCGGGGAGATCAACTGGAAGCACGAAGAATCGATAGTCGAACTTCTTTCCCCTCCCGGGTTAGCAGGTGGATTGCGAGGGCGCAATCCCTTGTTAGTGGTGTCGTCTGTAACACCTGGGGTGTTACCTGTTTGGTTGCTTGCATCATATGCATCACATTGCATTGCACCATGTTTGCATCACAACTAAAAATTTCAAAACAATTTAAACTTTCACCCCTTGCTCAAAAAATTTCCAATTTCCAACTTGCAACCAAAACCCCTCCATTGTTTTTCAATGATTGAATTTGTTTTAATCAACTTGTCTGTTACAATCTTTCAAATAAAGAATTGCAAATCAAAGGCATCTTTTGCTTCCAATCAATTCCTTAATGTTTCAACTATTGTTTGTTGCTTATTAAATAAAATTTGTTAAATCCAAATTTCCAACCAAACCCTATTTGGGAAATCACCTAACCATTTAATATCCAATTACTAATTTCAAGTTGTAGAAATTACTTTTAACTACCTTGTTGTTGTTGTTTTGCAAATTAATAAAAATCTAACTATCAACTAAACACCCCAACCTTATTTTGGAATTCAAATAACAAAATAGAAATCAAATCAACAATTTAAATTTTGGTTAATATTACCTTTATGTGTTGTTTTGCAAAAACAATCAAATGTATTTATAAACCTAAAAAAATAAAACCCTAACCCCTTTTCCATCCCTCTATCTCTTTTATTCTTTACAAAAAAAAAATATATCCAATAGGAAAAATAAAAATAATAACAGCCAAGGAGAAGAACCAAGCCCACTCCATCTTTTTCTTTCTTCTCCCCAGGCCCATCCCACTTCTGGCCCATACCCCCTCTGTTTTGTCTTCTTCCTCGCGATGTCGACATCTTCAGTACGATCACGTACAGAACCATTCGATCAATTCCATCCCCCTCCAGATCACTGCCGTACCAAGCCCCAATCCCCATATAACCACCTACCCTCTACCCTAGCCTCGCAGCAACCCTAGCTAGCCCTCCTTCCACCGCCGCCATCCTCTCTACCTCGATCCCCTCTGCTCTGAAAGCACATCGACAGACAACACCACTCCGAAACTGCCACCTTCCTCCCCTCATCGCCGGTCACACGGGCACCTCGAGGGTCCTCTGACCGTGGGAATGGAACAAGCATCCGTCCACCACCAACTTCGCTGAAGGAACGGAGGCGGGAGGCGGCCCGTGCCGGCCGCGCCGTCGCCGGACTTCCGGCCGCTCTGCTGGTCGTCGACAGCAAGCAGCAGGTTCGCTCCGCCCCTTTCTCTCCTGTCCCTCTCGCTCTGTCCGCAACCACGCCAAGCACCACGCGCGCGCGCGCACGGGCCCACTGGTCATAGACCGTGGTTGCCGCGTGGATCTCACACGCGCCCGTGTGGCTGCCAGCCTGGCCCTGGCCCACGCGTCATAGGGCCTGTGTAGATCTGCGAGGTGCACTTCTTTTTTCTGTCCTCTGTTTTCGCGCACCAGCCCCTGGCAGCACTTTTCCTTCACAAACCAGTCCCTAACCTTTTGCAAATAAGCCCAAAACTTCAAATGCTCCTAATTTTCAAACCACACATCCAAATTACACAAATTTTATATGTATCCCAACCAAAATTCCATGAACTTTTCAAATATCACATTTGTTTTATGTCTTGAACTTTCAAAATGCAATGTGCATTGGTGAGACCAAAGGACATGACGGTGTATTCATATAGACCGTACCGAGTGGTGAAAGCTGTTTTTGGAATATCTTCCTTTCTGGTCTTTATTTGATGGTAACCCATCCTCAACTCCAACTTTTAGAATATTGAGGCTCCAGCAAGTTGATCAAAAAGATCATCGATACGAGGAATTGGATACTTGTTTTTGATGGTTTTCTCGTTAAGAGGACGATAGTCAACAACGAACTCTTTGTTTGATCCTTCTTCGCAACGAACAGAGTTGGGCAACCCCAAGCGGAGGAACTAGGTTGAATGTAACCTTTCTCCATGTACATATCGATTTGCTCCTTTAACAATTTCAGTTCAGGAGGAGCTATCTTGTATGGATGCTTAGAGATTGGAGCAGTACCTGGTTCAAGCTCGATCACGAACTCAACTGCTCTGTCCGGAGGCATCCCTGGCAACTCTTCTGGAAAGACGTCAGGGAATTCACAAACCACCGGAACATTTTCAAGTAGAGGTAGAGGTTTAGCATCGAGGGTGTATAGCTGAACGGAACTTGATTCATTTGGAGAATAGACTATCTGGCCAGAAGGGTGGAACAGAGTTATTGACTTCTGAGCATAGTCAATCGTAGCTTTATTGGCCCTCAACCAATCCATGCCAAGAATGACATCAATGTCAGAATTGCCAAGCAGAATGAGAGAAGCAAGGAATATGTGACCTCCAATTAGAATCTGATTTTCATGACTGATCTTGGAAGTTTGCATAGTTGCTCCAGGGGAGTTTACTACTAGCGGGGAACCCAAACCAACAAAGGGAAGCTTAATTGCTGTCGCAAAGATCTTTGACACGAAAGAATGCGATGCCCCGGTATCAAACAACACTTAAGCTGGAAAAGAGTTTACAGGGAATATACCGAGAACGACGTCAGCAGCTTCCTCAGCTTTGTCGACCTTGACATGATTCACCCTCGCGGTCCTCCCGACAGGCCTGTTGTTGGAGTTGAAGGCTTTAGCCGGGGGAGCACGCACCATTGCCTGGTTGGTGTTGGGGCGAGGTGGTGGTGGAGGTAGCTGCCTCTGAGTGCACTTGTCAGCGTAGTGCCCCGTCTGCTTGCATTTGTAGCAAGTGACGACACGAGGTGCATTTGGCCTTGGCTGCCCCATTGAAAACCTCTGAGCCTGCATCTGAGATGGGTTGGGTGGGCGGGAAGCGAAGCCTGGAGAAGCTTGGGCATATGGAGCCCGAGTGAAAGCACCATTTGGCACCCAGATGCGGCGCTTCTGCGGAGGGGTGGTCATGTTGGAGGAGGAACCACCCTCACGCGAGTGCTTCCGAGACTCCTCGAACGCCTTGCGCCCATTTTCCTCATTGAGCGCGGTGTTAACGAGCTCCTCGAAGTCTTTGGCCTTGATGTTGGTGAGGGCGTACTTGAGTTCCAGGTTAAAACCTCGGCGGAACCTTGCCATCTTCTTAGCCTCAGTGGACACCTCATCACCAGCGTAACGAGCGAGACGATTGAACTCATTCTGATAGCCAATGACGTCCAGCTTGCCCTGCTTGAGAGACAAAACTCCTCACGCATCCTTTCCATGAGACCATCTGGGATGTGGTGCTTCAGGAAGGCATCCTTGAAACAACCCCAGGTGATTGGGTATCCAGCTCTCATGGTCTGGTAGTTCTCCCACCAGGTAGCTGCCTGACCCTTCAGTAGGTAGGTGGCATACTTGACTTTGTCTTCCTCAGCAACGTGAGCAATGTCCAGAGCTCTGGCCATCTCACGGATCCAGTCATCAGCATCCAGAGGCTCGCGTGTTGCCACGAAAGCTCTCGGGCCCAGACTCAGAAACTCCTTGATGCTGACTCGTGGAGCATTCTGGTTGTTGTGCTCATTAGCCTGGAACTGGGCCATCTGCGTCACGACCTAAGTCATCTGAGTCAACAGCTCCGTGATTGGCGGTGGCTCAGGCGGGTTGTTCCTTGTTGGCGGCATCCTGAATAGACATGCATTTTAGCACAACCACAGAAAAGGATAGACTTGGAAACCGAAAGCGAGATTATTCCGACGCATGAATAGATAACCAACAGGTACATCATCACATGTTCAAATACATCAGAATATCCAACACACCATAAATGGTTCGAAAGCCAAAGGATAACTAAACATAGATAAGAATGGATACATCGGTACTCTCATGCTCATCACGCAGGACGGCGGTGAGTAGTACGACGAGGGGTACGGTGAGGAGCACGCCCACGAATGTAGGTAGAACGACGATCCACATAGATCTGACGTGGTCTGAGAGCGACTCTAGGTGTGGTGAAGTACATAGCGTCGGCTCCCTGTGCTCCAAAGCGGGGAATCCCAGTGTAACCAGCACCGAGGTTGAGGAGTGGACCTCTGATCGGCTCGTAACCTCCAGCATCTGGTAGACGACGACCAACTGGCTGATCGAAACGTGCAAAGCGCTCATCTCCAACAAAGTTTGTGGTGTACGTCGCCAGACGAGTCAAAGCAAGGTAGAGCTGCTCTCTGACTGAAGCCAACTCCTGAGAGAGCGTGGTGGCAACTGCGTCACTGTGCCTCACAAACTGAGCGGTGGTGTGCAGCCTGGTGTTATCATGCTCGTAGACATCCAGGTTGTCGTAGAGAGTGAAGTGAGCTCCCTCCGAAGTGATGTAACCACGGGGGATGTGGCGATAGATAGAATCGTCAAATCCCCAGTAGTCAGCACGAAGGACGGTGAGACTCACATAAGCTGCCTGCTGCACGGCCATATCCACTGTGGAACCTACTGCCTCGTAGCGGTGGACAACGCTCATGCCATCATCTGACAGAATGTAGACGATAGCCTGGTAGTGGGTCTGGTCAAACTCTCGCTGCTGCTCGTAGACCTGGTACTCTGGTGCCCAACGGAACCCCAGATAAGTGACCATGTCTCTCAGCATCTCCGGATAACCGGCAGTGCTCTCGCAACGAGTCATCCGAACCACCTGCGGGAAGAACCTGAGATCCATCTGTAGATGATCGGGGAAGTTTTGATTAGACGCCGGTAGAAGAACTGAAGTGGAAAGCAACTACAAGGTTTCAACGGACGAAAAGGATGTTTAGAAGAACAGGATATCGAAGCAACAACAGGAAACACGAGACCAAAACTCCTGAGGTACTACGGAAAACCCATCCGGGCTTCTAAAGGATCAATATCTACTGCTTAAGGGATAGAGGATTTGCTTCCGGGGCTTACACGCCTCCGTTCTCAATCATGAGTAGGCAACATGATAGATCATGTCACAACCACCTCCATTCCTATGGTCTAGTAGATATAACTATCCTAGAGAAACCAGGATTCGTGAAATCCTAACTTGAAAGTTTAGATGAGAAGAGAAAACAACTTTGCACTTCCTTACCAGAAAAGGGTGGGTGGGTGGGGAAAGAAATAAAATGGCAGAATTCCTACTCTCACGTTTCATTTTTCCTATATAGCTACAAAATAGTTTCTAGACTCAACTGCGACCAGTAAAAAGGGATCCTACAGGCAGAAAGGCTCTGATACCATTTGTCGCACCCGGACTTCTAAAGGATACTCGCAGTTCCGTTGAACAGTAGTGGATTGGATTACGGGGCTTACCGGCACCCGCATCTCTTACGAGTAGGCCAACACACGTATGTGTGACAACCAACCCCTATCTGTTCAGCGTCTACGTAAACCATCCCATAGAAATCAGGATACTACCATTGACGTACTTCATACCATACACACATGGTACGTCAACAACGTTGAACAAAATGACAACACAACAGATCTCTAAGACACAAAAGATGGAAATAAGTTGCAAATAGCTCTCACTAGAGCAGAGATAGCAAATACGATCATCCAGAGGACACATGTCCCAACATAACATCATTACATCTCAGCGGAAGCATTCAAAGGGTCTGAGTACAGACAAATCCAAATAGGCTTAAGAAGCCGGGAATGAAAAGAAAACGGAGCCCATCCACGATGTCTCGGATCCTGCCCGGGTCCGCTACCTACTCGTCAGCAGCCTCGTCAAACTCCACGTAGTAGCCCGTCACGGGGATCCTCGTAAGCGTAGTCTGCGGAAACCACAGCCCCAAAGGGGTCAGTACATAAACGTACTGGCAAGCAAGACTCACAGCTCACCAAAGTGTAGCCCGTCAACACCAAGCACAGATGCCTTGGGTTCAGCGGAAGAAAGGGATATAAAAGATGCTGCAACTGGCTGCACTAACCAACTACAGAACATACTACAACTTCCGGCTATCAGGAAGGGGATAAGATAGCGTATCTTAACCAACTACAACCTACCACCACACAAACCCATCCTGGATCTCGCCCCTTATCCAAAGAAGCAATCCGAGGATAACTCACACAGTTGGATTAATGATGGATCAAATTGTTGTGTCAATAAGCCTATTACTAGTCAAGTTATCATTAGTTAGGTGTAAGTTGTTCTGAGTACTTGTTAGCCAGTACTTTCACCAAGTCAACCATAACCGCGGAAAACACGGCTTCTCGAGAACATTTATCCCTGCAGGGGTGCACCAATTTGGCCGTACACGTAAGAATAACCCGCCAGATGGGAAGGCCTTTCCCACCAAGCGGGGCACTCAACACAACTCAACTCTTCTTCGCATCAAGCCCAAAGCACCACGTGTTGTGCGTGCGCGGCTAATCGAGCCCCACGAAGAAAAGGGGACCCTCATAGCACTGGAAGACCACGCCGCCCTAAATGCCGACTACAAAAGTTCCACCCTGGCCTCGGGTTCGTACCTGCATATGCGTGCATCAAATGGAAAGCCCGAACTAAGTGTGGCGATTTGGACGAGATGCGAATCGAATCAAATTGAGGGGGGCGCCCATACACGCTTCCCACATGCGGATAGTGCGCTCATCATGGATCAGTAGACAAGACCCTTTTCCTAATTAGGGTCGACACTAGCAGGCCTCAAAACCACGCCGGGCCTCCTGCCGGTGCCTTATCAACAATTTATTATTACCTCAAATTAACAGGTTGTTGTTTAACATCGAGCCCCAGAATATAGTCAAATATGATAACAGAAAGTAACTGATAACAGACTCGAGCCAAAAAAAACAACCCTAAGCAGGCTAGTAAGACACGGGCCCAAGCAACGGGGTTATAGGACTGGAGGTGAGGCAATATCAGGGTTCAGGGTATCATGTGATAGGTTCGTAACAGAAGCAACGATACATATGGCTAGCATAAATAGACAACGGAAAGGATCGGTAACCAATGTTGAAAGGAACACAATGGTTCATGTGAGTGATAACTTGCCTGCAAACTCAGCAGCCTGTACTGAGCTAGATCCTCAGAAGGGGTGTCGTAAGTATCGTCTGTCTCAACGTCGTCGTCTATCCGAGAAGAAGCAAACAAACAATGCAGAAAGATAGACAATCAATATTATGGCATAATGCACAATCATGGGATGATGCATGACAATTTTATGGATGCATCAAAATAAACTAGTTGACATGGTAACACAATTTAAATGGACACATATGCAATTTTGAGTTGCATATGAAAAGCCCATGAATTTTGGTTGAAACAATTGTTTTCCAATTAACCAACAGGTGAAAGTGGATTAGTATGATGCATGGATGAGGAAAACAACAAAATAACAACAATAGAACCAATTGGAAATAAGGTTTACCAATTTAGAAATTTATTTATTAAGTTAGGGAATTTTTGGTTCCTTAAAGGGATTACACAAATAGTTGTTGTTTTCACCAATTTAAATTGTGCCAAATAAATAACAAAATTCATATTTGAAAAGAACACAAAATTTTAGTTGGATTACATGTTTCAATTATTGAAAAAGGAATTACAATAATTTAAATATGAATTAAACAAGATTAAACAAGTTTTAAATGAATTTAAACAAGTTTGAATATTATTTGAATTTTATTTGTTCCAAACATAAATTCAAATTCATATTTGAAAATTTTATACTTTTCTAGTTTGAAAACATATTTTACATGTTCAAGAATAATTTATTTTGAGCAAGCTATGAATTTAGCAAATTTAAATGATTTAAACAAGGTTTAAATTATTTAAGCAATTTTAATTATTCAAACCATGAAACAAAATTTATATTTGAATAGGTGGTTTGAAATAGCATGGAAAACATATTTTATTTGCATTATTTGGATTAAGTATGAATTAGTTATGGAATTATTCAAATTACAAATGAATTGTTTGAATTCAAATTTGTAATGCACTTAAGATATTCAAAACAGAAAACAAAAGTTATAAACATGTAGAGAATGAAATTTGGTGCAGTGTACATATTTTATTTTTGTTATTTGGAATTATAAAATAAAAGTTTTTAGCTTTTTAGTTTCAGGGGCCATTCTGCAATTAAAAGGACTTGTTTGTGAAACAGAAAAGGTTGAAATTCATTTAATACAGCGCAGATATCTACCCTAGGCACTGCCAGTGGGCCTAGGGCCAACGTGTGCTGGCGTGGCAACAGCAGTGGCTGACAGGGGGGCCACCCTGTCAGCGCTGCGCGAAAAAAGGTTGGAAATTCCCGTGCGGGAGGGGGACTCGAACCCTGGCCTCCCCGCACACGCGCACTGCCTGCTACCACTGCGGTGGTGATCGTTTGCTTGTCAGTATACCACGCGCGAACAGGTTAAGGTTCAGAATCGCGGTTAACTGAATTTCGCGCGCGCGCGTGACTGAACTTTGACAGAGAAAACGACCGGCGGCGATCACCGTGGACGTCGTGCTCGTGCTGCTGCTGGTGGGTGTGCTGCGTGTGGATGTGCACAGATGCGTGCGTGTGCTTGTGCTCGTGCAAGGCAGAGAGGAGGGAGAGGAAGGAGGCGATGATCACCGGGAGGTTGCAGAGGTGAGCTCGACGGCGGTGGCGACAGCGACGTGCTCGGCGGCGTGGATCCAGGCAGCGTCGAGCTCAACGGAGATGTCCGGGAGGTCGAGGGAGAAGAGGTGGACTCGTTCCCGCGGTCAGCTCACGCCGGGAGGCACGGCAGCGACGATGAGCATCGGGGATTCAGATACGGTGGCGCCGGTGAGGTTGCAGAGGTGAGGAAGGAGGTGGCAGAGAGGTGGAGGCGATGGCGGAGAAGAGGGAGAGGGGTGGAGTGGTGGCTAGGGCATCGAGGGAACCCTAGGGGGGTAGATACGGACCGTCTGCTCCGCCGTACGCCGACGTGGCTGCGGCGGATGCGCGCCGTACGCGAAACAGAAGGAGGGGGCGCGGGCGAAACGGTACCGGGCCAGCGCGGGGGAGGAAAAGAAGTGGGCTGGGCTGCCCACTACCCCTGGCACTCGTTTTTATTTTTTTTTAAAATTTTTCTCCTTCTGTTTTTTTTTGCAGAAAATAGAATAGGAAGAAAAAATGAGGTTTACAAGTTAGTAAATTTTTTTGAAAAATTAGGGTGAGTTAGTAAGTACAAAAGCAACTGCTTGCCAACTTTGTTTTTCAAAGTTTCAAATTTAAAATTGCTGTTTGTAATTCAATCAAATTTGGAAGGATTTGCTTATTAAATGATTATTATTGAAAACAAACTTTTTAATAGGGTGAACCCTATTGTTTAATTAGAACAAAGGAGTTGAATTGTTTTGATAATATTCATAAATTCAAATTGGGTGCTGTGTGGGATTTGATTTGAATTTTTGAATGCAAATTGGGATTAATTGATTGATTAAAAGCCACCATTTTAATAGTTGAACATTATAGAATAAAATGGAAACAAATGGTTGTTTTTATTTGAACTTTTTATTTAAAAGGTTGTAACAGAGCAAGTATGAAATAAATGTTTGGATAAAGTTTGAATTTCAATTGTGAAAACAGAGAAAAACAGATGCAAACCAAATGAAAACAAAGTAATACAAATGCAAACAATTCAATGAGTATGATGACATGATGCAAAACTTAATAAAACAAGGAACAAACATTCTAGGGATGGTTTTTCATACTTGGGATGTTACAAATTCAAGTCCCCAAGCCAATCCAACCAGGCCGATTCATCCGTCCGGGATGAGCGGGAAAGGGCGGCACAATTTGAGGAAGGAGGCTCTTCTCTCTTCAAAATTGACGAGGAAATTCCATCTTTTGACCAGAAATTCAAGGTAAAACAAGAAGTGTGCCTCGATGAAAGTGGCTTTATGCATACGTGGGAAAAAGGTCAATTTGTCTGAGCCCCCTTGATTTTTCCTTGGCCAAAAGGCCGCTTAATTGTGCGGAATAATTACACTTTCTCGCCTCACCAGGCCATCCAAGAATCCACCATATTGGGATTTCCTTCTCGGAATATTCCAAGGAATTCTTTGAGATTCTCTCCGGGCTACAAAAGATGAGCCAGGTAATAACTCTAGCCCCCAAAGATAAAGACGAATGTCTTCTTTTTGTTTTAATACTTTTTAAGATTTCGTGCTTATCTTTTGTATATGAACCCATCTTCCATTTGTATGCTTTCAGAAAACTCCCGAGAGCATCAATATGGAGATTTTCGACAAACTCATGGTGAAGAACAAAGAGGTGAGAGCCCTCCTTGCTATCACTAGTGAGAAAGAGTCAGAAATTGCCGAGCTTCAAAACCAGTTCAAGGAAAATGCTTGTAAGTATTATTATTTTTTATTTTGATCTAACGAGCTTTTTTCTCCAAGTACTTTCGCGTTAAAACTTTTGCCTTCTTTCTATTTCAGCCTTGTTGGCTGAAGCTTGGCAAGAAGCAGCAGATGCTAGCAACGCCCATCAGCTTCATTCCAAAAACTTGGAACTTCACAAGATCAATGTGAAGATCCAAAAGGACTTGGAAGAAAGCTAGATGGCGCTGGCTTTATCCGAATCTCGGCTTACGGCCCAGGCCAAGAAAGACAGGAGAACCATCCAAGACTTGGAGGCTGATCTGAATCTTTGGCTTGAGGAGGTCGCCGAGATGGAAAAAATCCTTGGTAAGTTTTTGGACGTTTACTAGTATTACCATTTATTTGTTGAAGTGCATACTTTTCATATGAATGTTAGCTTATTTCTGCTCTTCTGTTCTTTGCAGCATAAGGCGATCCTTCCTCTTCCCGGATCAACCGCATCCGAGACTTTGGGGCCTTCGTCGATGAGATAAAGAAAGCTGGAAGGAAACTTATCAATAAGTGCCTTCCGTATAAGAAGGCCGAATACTCGGACATAGGACAGCTGCCTGACGCCTTCTCAGAGGTTATCGACCAACACGAAAGCTGGATGAAATCTGTCGCCCATGGTGGAGTGTGTATGGCCTTAGGGCTCATGAAGATGCACTACCCCACCGCCAAGTCCTGGCGCATCGCCACCAACATTCCTCAAGTTTATTCTAAGGAGCAAAGGGCGGAAATTTCCGACTCCATTAAAGGGCACGCATCCAAGATCGCTCGGATGGTTTCTACTGTCACATTCTACCCGGAGGAGGTGATCCCTTCATGATGCGGGCATCTACTGGCTAGCACGCTAGGAAAATAAATTACGATGCATAATGTCTAAGGCCTGCGAGCCGCATGTGTTGGCCGAGCCTTTTAATGGCCAGTTTGTATCCAGTTTGAGTCAGAGTCCAACTAGATTTAGGGTTCGAGTCAGTCTCGGTTTGGGTTTGTCCAACCGACTAGGTTTGACCTCTTATATAAAGAGAGCCAGGTGCTAGAGTTTAGACAACTTGAAAATTATGTAGAACTAAAAGTTCCAGGTTACCACCATCCCTAGGGGATCAGCGTGTAGACGGTGTCTTGGACGTTCGTCGGTTATCTTTGCAAGTAAAGGCATGAGTGTTCTTGGATCTGCTAAGGGTTATCGTGTATGCATAGGGGGCTCTTGGATCTGCTAAGAGTTGTCGAGCTTGGCGTGAGCCTTGGTGTTCGTCACCGTGTTACTCGCCTAAATTTATCCAAGTTCTTCAGGTTGCGTGTATCGCTCACGTGATTGGGAGGATAGTTATGATTGGTGGTTCTTGCGATGAAAGATCGGGAAAACATCTACGTCATGTGGTATCAGAGCGCCAGGTTGATCACCGCAAGATTTGTCTAAGTTGAAAATCAAATCTACAGGTTTTGCAAATGATTGATAGATCGGTTTTTGACTGGAGATGTTTGGAGGAATCGATGGCGAGTTGGCGAGGTGGACGAGTGCGCTCAACCTACCTATGTTTGCGATCTTGGCGAATCATTGGATCTGTTGGCTATTGGAAAGAGGAGATCGTATTCGATCCGTTTAGAAAGGCAAGTGCAGCCAGCGGACTTGTCGCGTACGGTTCTTGATCGCTAGTCGTATTTTCTCGTGGAATCCTAGTACCGATGGGATCATTTTAAAAAAAGAGGTTGTTTAAAAAAAGGAAAGGGATCGGAAGATATATGGAGAGGAAATCAGTTGTGGCAGGTGGAGTTTTACTTGGTACGGTGGACTACACGAGGCGAATAAAAGAAATAGTGAGGAGGATTTCTTTTTCGCGTGGTCTGGCTGGGTCCAAAATTTCCTGATCCTTTCAGTTTCGTGCACCTGGAGTTTGGTGTATCACGCAACATGATAATTTTCATTGCGCTGGACGCATCGTGAAGGAAAGAAAAGAAAATGTACCGCGTTGAGATCTGTGTGTTACAGCAACAACAAAAAAGGAGCCGATTGCATACAAGCTGGAAAGAAAGAATAAATAAAGGAAGCAGCTTACGTGATTGGATGGACTGGGTAGGATTAAAGGGAACACAGATTCCATCGGTGCACACTAGCCTTACGTACGTGAAGAGACACGAATGAAGAAAAACATTGGTACGCGAGTCTGGTACCAAGTACAACGGTTTGTTTGGCCCAAATTTTTGGTATATTTTGCGGCGGACACGAAGACAAAATAAAAGTGAGACACTGGTTTTATTATTAGAGGCGGTGAACTTACTTCATTTGGATTCATGGAGTGCAGGAATTTGTCCTGTTCGTCTTGGGTGATGCACTCAGTTGACCTCCACAATTTCAGATCGCATCCGCACGCGTATTCAACTTACTTGATCCTAGGTGTACACGAGTCTGTCCTGCTACTTTTAGGGTGGTTTGCATGGTGCATTTACAGATGCAATTTGACATATTATGTGTGCAAATCATGTTGGTGGTGCCAAACATGGAGGGCGCCAAGAACAAGTCTAGCTAGCCGAGAGCGAGGATGTGGTGTGGCAGGCCAACAAGACTTGAGAATGTAGAAGCGTGGCGATAAGATAATTTGACGCCACAATCGTCAGAGAAGACCTTCTGGGTTGAGGACAACGCCTTTCTAAGAAAGAGAGGATGATGCGGGAATCTACTGGTTAGCACGCCAGGACAATAAATTACGATTCATAATGTCTAAGGCCCGCGAGCCGCATGCGTTGGATGAGCCTTTTAATGGCCGGTTTGTATCCAGTTTGAGTCAGTGTCTAACTAGGTTTAGGGTTCGAGTCAGTCTCAGTTTGGGTTTGTCCAACCGACTAGTATTAGCCTCTTATATAAAGAGAGCTAGGGGCTAGAGTTTAGACAGGTTGAAAATTATGTAGAACTAAAAGTTCTAGGTTACCACCGTCCCTAGGGGATCGGCATGTAGACGGCATCTCGGACGTTCATCGGTTATCTTTGCAAATAAAGGCATGAGTATTCTTGGATCTGCCAAGGGTTACCGTGTGTGGCTAGGGGGCTCTTGGATCTGCTAAGAGTTGTCGAGCTTGGCGTGAGGCGTGGTGTTCGTCACCGTGTTGCTCTCCTAAATTTATCCAAGTTCTTTAGGTTGCGTGTATCTCTCACGTGATTTGGAGGATAGTTATCATTGGTGGTTCTTGCGGTGAAACATCGGGAAGACATCTACACCACTTCAACTCCAGAGAATCCGAGCGACAGCGACGAAGACTACGACGATGACTTTGTGGATGCCGTCTAAGTCCATGTCTTGCATGAGCTGAAAGTCGGAAGGATGCATTACTTTCTTCCATGATGTAATATTCATATGTGATGCATTCTATATTTTGTATTAACAAAGAATGCTTTTGCAGTTTTATTATCTTTGCAAGTTAGATTTGTCTCCTTTTTCTTTTAAGGTATATGGTTTATATGCTTTAACTTTTCTTAGTGTTTGCGTGATTCCGAAAGCATGAAATCTTCACGCCGAGCAACCGGATTAAGTAACCAATCAGTCTAAACTCGGAATCGTGGGTCATGCTTTAGCAGTATAATTTACTAATCCAGTGACCCAGCAAACAAACAACCAGATAATACTTAAGAAAATAAGGAATGAATAGTATGAACTCCTGACACATAGGCAAAATCTGGTGTTCGGTAGCCTTTTAGGCGAATAGAGCATTCAATTTTTTAACGCCGAGCACACAAGAAAAATTATGCTTAACATTGAAGAAGATTGAAAGATCATTGGGAAATAGAAAACACAGAACATGCTTTAAAGACATAAAATAATTTGCATGCTTTTCTGACAGACTTTATTTCATGATCTCAATAATGTTTACATAGAATTGGACTAGGTATAGAAAGGACGTAACTGTTGGATGCTCCAGGGCCTGTTTGCTTATCCTAGTTCTACATCTATGCTTCTTTTCCTTTTGCGATTCGACTTTTTTGGGTCATCTTCATTATCCCGAATATCTATTAGGTAATGACCCATTTTTCATATCTTTGCTGATGGCGAACGGTCCTTCGCAAATTGGGGCTAACTTGTGTTTTATTTCTTGCACCAACCTTAACACTACATCACCTTCCTTAAAAGAGCGGTGTTTGATTTTCCGGCTATCGTACCGCTGTAAACCTTGCTGATAAAGGGCGGATCTATGCAACACAAGTTCTCGTTCTTCTTCTAAAAGATCGACGACATCCTGACGTGCACTTTCAGCATCCGTCTCATCATATGCCTGCACTCTAGGGCTATCATGGATCATGTCCGTTGGCTGCTTCTGCACCATAAACCACGAAAAAAGTCATTTGCCCCGTTGTCGTGGGATAATCACGGCAGATGTTACCAGGGGTAACTGATCTTGGGGCAAGTCGACAAAGGCGTTCGGGAGAGGGTTTAGCTCAAGAGAAGACATGGTATAACTTGATCTGACAGCCGGCAATCGAAGTCGCCGGATCTCTATTCTCGATACAATAACTCGATTAGGGTTTACACTGGATACTTGATACCACACGATATTGCTAGGGTTCTTAGATCTCTCCCTCAATCTATACCCGGGGGTCGGTTTATATAGTACCCGTACCCCCTAACTTACTTTACAAGGCACACCCGGGTCCTACCCATACACAGCGTGCTAACCCTAATTTTCCTTTACAATATCCATAATCCGGGCCATTAGGCCCACGAGCCTGGGCCTCCACGAACATCTTTACCACAGCCGGATCCTGTATACCGTCCTTTGGGCCGGGTTATTCCCCGGAGCCTGGCATACCGGGTTAGCATCCCCCCGTCAGTAGTCCCCAGAATAGCCTGGGCTTCACGGATCTCCTTGAAGCGCTTGCTATTCCTGAAAAGATATCAATCACACGGGTACATGGAAATCGGGTTAAGATGTTTCAACATTCAGCTAGGCCTTGCCCCTTGGTGGCCATGCGATAATTCAGGTTTTTCCCTCCAAACACCTTGGTTCAAACTTCTGGGTCCAAATCATAGTAGCAACGCCAAGATCCTATGCTTGACAGTCAATCCCATCATCGCGGGTCGAATCCCCTTCTTTCTTTATCCGGATGCTTTACTCAATACTGGGCGCATATCTTGCAGGAACTTTAAATAAATAGCCGTTTTACCCCCACAATTCCCGGCCTCCACTCACCGAACCGGGCTTATCCAGTCGCACTATAAAAAAGCTCCTTAGGGGTGACTCGAACCCTAACGGCTCATTTCCCCCACTCCATTCCTTTCTCCCCTTGAGCTCTCTTTCTTCCTGAGCGCCACCACGGATCTTCCACGCACGTCACCGGAGCCCATTGCCCGAAGGCTACGCTCCGCCACCGGTCACTCCGCGCCGCCGCCAAGATCCGCCGGCGAATTCTCATCCGGCCCACCAAGAACCGCGAAAGGACACCAGGCCTGCGCCATCTGCCTCCGCAAGGCCTCCCTCGGATCTCCTCCGGTAAGCCTTTTGCGTTCATCAACTTTCCCTCGCAACCTCTGATTTTTTTCCTCAGATTAGATCTAGATCCGTCCGCCTCAGATTTCTTGGCTAGACCGGATTAGGCTACCCGTAGTCTCTTTTAGTTCGCACAAAGGATAAAGCGCATACTCCAACCAACTCGCCTACTGCCCACAATCATTACCCTCGCCACAAATTTGAAAATAAAACTTCCAATCTAGGCTCGTACTGCCCAAGATTTCCGCCTCTGCATCAATCACTCGGCTGGACTGCTTCTTTTTAATCCCCTTTATTTACGTTTGGCGCTTAAGCCACTGCCCATTGTTTTCAAAAAGCTTCTTTACCATTTAGACCCCATAAATTTCTCCATAATACGCGATACCCGGAACTTCCGAACTTGATTCTACGGGCTAACACCCGGATCTCCTGTCATACTTCAATACCATCCGGCTGATACTTGACCGTTTCGTAACTTCCATGTCTTAATCTTCTTCTTATTTGGTGCCTTGCAGGTCAACCACATGGCTCCCAAGAAACAGGTGAAAACCCCAACCAAGGCTAAAGCCACCAACACCATTTCCGCCAACTGGGGGCGGTCTATGGTCACGAAGGCCAAGTTGGAGGAGCTAGTGGAGCTGGGAGTTCTCCCTCCTCAGGAGAATATCCAATGGAGGGTGCCGGGTAAGGAGACCCGGCCCACCCCTACAAAAGACGAGGTAATCTGCTTCGTGGAACATGTGACCCGGGGTTTTCGCCCACCCGGCCATCCTTTTTTCCGTGACATTCTTAGTCACTATGGCCTTCGCGTCTTCGACATCGGGCCCAATTCCGTGCTAAATATTACCCACTTTATTGTCCTTTCTGAATCCTATTTATGCACTCCACCAAACCTAGCTCTTTTTATCGAGCTTTATCAATGCAAACCATGCCGCGAAAGCGGTGATGGGGCGCTTCTCACTTGCGGCGGGGTTTCGATCCAGCGCCGCAAGAACTCTCTGATGCCATCCCTCACCCTCAATTCTCATGTCAAACACTGGCAGCTTTCTTATTTCTACTGCCAGGACACTTCCCCATCCGGCCAAAAGAAACTGCCGGGTTATTCTGATGGTCTTCTTGACATCTCTGATAAATTTAGTGCCTTTGCCCCTGACTCAGATAGGGAGGCAATCCAACCTCTGCTAGCCAAACTCGCCACTCTTAGAGCCCAGGGCCTCATTGGGCTCAACCTAGTGAAGACCTGGGTCGACTTCAGAATTCAACCCAACTCCATCCGCACAAAGCTGATGTGCGAGTATTCTGGGGAACCTTCTGATCCACTACGATACTCTGACAACATCTTCGCAACTGGCGACACTCTCAAGACCATCAAGGGTTTTCTTACGGAAAAGCTCGAGGTAATCCGGAACATATCCGGGTTAGAGCCCTTCACACTTGAAAACTCAGCCCCCCAGGTAAAAACCCGACTCTGACGCCTTTACTTTCGCTCTTTCCACTTGATGCAACTGATAACCCGTACTTTAACACCTTTCAGGATGATGACGACTTTTGGAACACCAATACCCCCCCTAGCTCCGAAGGTCCAGAGGAGCAAGAAGCTGTTCACTCAGACGAAGGTACTCTTTGAGTTTTACTTGATTCATTTGAACTCACCGTAACCCCTTTATTTCCGACCGTAATCTTGATGACATTCAGAACAAGAAGATGACGAGGAAGAAGACTCGGACGGCAAGGTAGAATCCGCCAGTGATGAGGAAGACCCGGAGCCGGCAACCAAAGCCGGATCTAAAAGAAAAGCTCAAGGAGCCACCTCCAAGGTTTCATACCCCCTTCACACATTCAATTTGTATTATCGTAATGATATTCTTGAACCTTTCTTGACGTTATTCCACTGGTCAATCTTGAAGGGGTCGCCCACGCCTAAGCGCATGTCGACTCGAAATCACCCGGGTAACGACGCCCTTAACCCGGGTTCTTCACCGCTCCCCACTCGACAAGCTGGTACTTGCTCTATCTTTTCTTGGTTAGCACGGTTTCCTCGAAGAATTCTCGCATAATATTTAACTTGACATTTTCCAGCCTCCCCCGGGTCTGACGATGGATTTCCTTATGACTATGCGGTGAATGCCGGGTAAAATCCCCTTCCAGATACTTTCCGGTACTTCGTCATCTTTTCCTGACTGCATATTTAGCTGCTTTGTGATAACATCTACAGGGCCACGGTCGTTGTCAGCGATCAAGAGGATTCGGAAGATAAGGGCCCGGGTAAGGGAAACCCGGCTGATAAAACTGCAACCGCGTCTGGCGATGAAGAACAAACATCGCCGACTAAACCGGACCAGCAGGAAACCGAATATCCAATTGCTTCTCATGCCAGCAAGAGAAAGACCACCGCCTTAGGTGCAGAAGGAGTGTCGGATTCCAACGTGCAAATGACCCGGGTTCCACCTCCTTCTAAGAAGAAAACCTCTTCTAGGAAATTCCAAGGACCCGGGTCTTCTGACACGAATAAAGATACTTTCGAACAATTGATGGACAAGCTTCTCACCATGAAGGCTTCGGAGAGCGAGACTTTAGAGCGCATGGCTGCAGAGCACCAGGTAAGAGCGCTTGTTATCTTATATTCCCTATCTAGTCCCCAAGTTCCGAGTATAACTTGCAAAAGTTATGCTTGGTACTTCTCACCATATTTTTCTTGCCATAAAACTCAGCTGATTCTTGCACCCTTTTACACTTACAGGCACAGGTAACTCGGTCTGATGAAAACTTGCTGAAGACTGAACAGCTCCTTCTTGCCGAGATAAAACGCCGAGAAATCCTTGAGGGTAATATGAAAACTTTGAAGAAGGATGTCTCCAAATACAAGGAGAAGTGCCTCGCCGCTCAGGCCGATTTGAAGAAGTTATCGGATCAAGTCTCCGATACTTATCAGATCTTACTTAGTAAGTGTTTGCCTGCTGACTAAGTTTTTGCCTGCCGACTAATTTCATAC
The DNA here is from genome assembly GCA_028641055.1 of Alopecurus myosuroides. Taxonomy (NCBI): domain Eukaryota; kingdom Viridiplantae; phylum Streptophyta; class Magnoliopsida; order Poales; family Poaceae; genus Alopecurus; species Alopecurus myosuroides. The sequence continues at coordinate 340,212,969 of CM054059.1, read as the reverse complement.
CCGGCTGCTACCGATACGTTCTTGCTTCTGTTTCCACTATAGGTGCGAACCTTGCAGCTCCAGAGGAAGATGCTATTGTCAAGGTTAGGACCCTGAAGACTGTGCTCCGGACTTTCTTTGCCGGCACAAAATTTATATTGAATGCCATTAATTGGCCCACGGAAGCCTATCCGGGTGAAGAGAACCTTGTCCAAGCCTGCTCCACTGTACCCGGCTGGATTGAACTCTGGAAGCGTTCGTCCTGCCGTACTGGTATAGTACGGGCTTTGACCTTGGCCAAAGCCTACTTTCCGAAGCTTGACCCGGCGAAGATAATCTCCGGGTTTCCTGAGTTCAAGGCGGATGGCGCCAAATTTACGCCTAAGGATTTCAAGGCCATTCAGTCGGCAGTGCGCCCCTCTGCCACCACTCTAGCCGATAGCTTGAACCTTAATACACTAATGACTGCGTATGACGCTGATGACAAGATTATCACAGAGGAAGCACCCCCGCCCTTTGACCTCTTGGAGAAGTGGGCTGATTACTCAGCTAAGAAGAAGGAGGCAACTGCGAAGAGGGAGGCCGACTTAAAATCAGGGCCATCCGCCTCTACACCGTCCGTCCTTCCTCCTATCCGCCCTGGCGCGGTGAGTCCGGGTGGCTCTGCCAAAAAAGCTAAGAAGCAGGTCCAGGAGCAAGACCCGGAAGATCGCGCTCAGGAGGCCGAGTAGAGTAAGGATGTCATAATACCTTAGTCACATGGGACCTTTTTGTTTGAGCTATTTCATTCTGTTAATGGTGCGCCTGTGCACTTCTGATACCGATGCAAAAACTTGTAATATACTTCTATTTGGTGACATATTTTCGCGGCTTTCCCAGCCTTTTGATAATCGTACTTTTTGCTGTTCTTCTGAACTTGTTCTTGATACCCATCTCTCTTTTTAGCTCCCTTCATAAGACTCGTTTTTTCCGAGACCAGGGGCTTTGATAAGTGAAATTCTCTTGAAGTTCCCAAGACTCGGATGATAGGGCCGTTTTGAACCTTGGTATCAAAGTGGTTTGTTTCTGTTGCGAAGTCCCCAGTCCCCATGACCCAAAGGACGAGTCATGGGGGTGTGGCCTTTCTCAGAGGACAAATCATTCCCTACCAAGGCAAAACCCTAAAACCATCTCATGTAAATACTGAAGTTATGCTTGATAATTACTGAGTTTCCGGCTTATCAGCCTTGTACTCTGCATAAACTTGTGGTTTAGATGACCCTTTTGACTATCTTATACTATAAACCGGCTTTCGCGTGGATACCATGTTGTTACATCTGTATGAAAACAGAGTCAGGCGAGTCCCATTGGGCTTCACGGCTGATTGTAATCATAAGCGAACGAATCATGCCACTTTTAGTGCGAGTCACATCGAGCTTAAGTAAGAAAAGTCAAGAAAAGTTGGCTCCTCTGCCCAGTCATAAGATTGCAGCCGTACCCGTTTGCGAGTAGTCGGCCCTTACAACTTATAGACACCAATGCCGGGTCATTTGGGTTAGTGGCTGGTTACTTGGGCAACCAACCCCCCAAGACCTACATGCACTCGATGCTTTTGATGATGATACTGAATTACTGATGTCGTATGGATACTACTTACTTGTGATAAAGGCGAAAAGACATAGGACTTGATAACCATCTCTTTATTGATACCAGAAATTTTGGGTCAGCAGGCCGCCTCATTAAAAACCTTCCAGTCCCCTTAGGTACCCTGGGTAGGAAAAGAGCGCGTCTGAAACCTGCCGCCCGTTACATTACTCAGTTCTTTGTAAGCACTGGTCCTGATCCGGCTTGACCAATGCACATCCTCCATAAGTTGGACTTTTTCCTGATGAGTACCGGGTTTGCCAGCCAACCCGGGTGGGGTGTCTCCATGACTTTGCTGGTTGTGGGCGGCCATGTAACCTCTTCCTTTACAGCAGACTGCTTGGAAGAGTCAACTTCGATTAAGGCCACCATTTTAGCATCTTGCGTTACCTTGGACTTTGCTTTTTCGCCTTCAGTATTTGGCTTCTTTGATGTAGTTCTGTCCTCCGGGTCTGCTTGAGACCGATAGTGCTTGAGTTCTTCCTTTCTGCAAGCTTGCTCGGCCATTGCTGCATCTCCTTCGTCGCATTCAGCGGCTATGTCTCGATTTCCGTGTATGGTTATAGTCTTCTTGGGACCCGGGATTTTTAGCTGTAGATATACATAACACGGCCTAGCCATGAATTTGGCATAAGCCGGCCTTCCAAACAGCGCGTGATAGGGGCTGCGTAATTTCACTACCTCAAAGGTGAGCCACTCAATTCGATAGTTATCCTTTGATTCTCCGAAAGCTACCTCCAATGCGATTTTTCCCTCGGGGCATGCTGAATGACCCGGCACTATTCCATGAAAAACTGTTGAGCTTTTTTGCAGTTGAGATTCCTTGAGACCCATGCGTAGGAAGGTTTCCCAATACAATATATTGATGCTGCTTCCACCATCCATTAAAACCTTCTTTAGTTCGTACCCATTAACTTGTGGTGCGACTACTAGTGCCAAGACTCCTGGGTGTTCCACTCTTTCTGGGTGATCCCTTCTGCTCCATGTTACCTCCTGTTCTGACCATCTCAAGTATCTCGGAACGGCTAACGAAACTGAGTTGACTGCTTGCTTCAGTATCTTTTTGTCCTTGTTAGATCCTCCTGTGGTATGCACATGATATTGACCCAATTGTTTGGGGTTAGCCTGGAAGCCTCCTGCCCCCCCTTGGTTATTACCTTGATTTCCAGCCGCCGGGTTACCAGCTGGGGGTGGGCCGTTGCCCGGGTTTGCCCCTGGACCCGGTCCTCCTCCCCGCCCTGCACCTCGCATAGCTCTGTGCACCTCCTCATTTTTCCATCTTTGCAAATCGGCGCATTGTTCTAGGGAGTGGTTAGCTGGCCTGCCATTCCTGCTGTGCTTCGGACATGCCATTCTGAATATGTCCCAATTGTTACCCGGCCTTGGTGGACCTTGATAATTTCCTCCATGGTGGTTACCTCCATTGAAATTTCCTTCTGCTCTTGGCCTTGAAGACCCGGCTTCGGTGTTAGCGACAAACTCGGAGCCTCCTTCGAAGGGACGCTTGTTCTGACTATTTCCATTGTTTCCTGACGCTGTTCCGTTGCCGGTTCTTCCATTACCGCTTGTGTTTGCCTTTGTCTTCTTGTCATCAGCTTCTTCTTCTGTGGTATCTGTCGCAGCGTGTTTGTTGCACGCATCCATCAATTCTCCCATTGTGACTTCTGACGCATTTCGACTGGACTTCATGCGAGTTAACTTTTGCACTAAAGGTATATACTTGCATGTTTTTGCCATGGCTTGTAGCGCATCCTTGGGCTGGATGTCTGTGGATGAGTGAAGTATCTCCATAACCCGGCGCACCCAACTGCGCGCCGATTCTCCCTTCTTTTGGACGCATCGCTCTAGATCATCAATGGTGAATAATTTCCTGCAGGTCCCGTGAAAGTGCTTGATAAACGCGGTCTTCAATTCCTCCCAAGACTTGATCGATCCCTCTGGTAGATTGGTGAACCACAATTTTGCTGCTCCTTCAGACATCATCAGATACATGAATTTGGCTTGGAGGTTCTCGGACGCGTTGCGGATTGACATTGCCATCTCGTAACTGCTTAGCCACGTTTCGGGATCCATGGTTGGCTCATAATTCACTACTTTCCCTGGCTCTTTGAACTTTTCCGGGTAAGGTTCAGCTCTAATATTGTCCGAGAGACACTTGGGTCCCGCAAGAATGATTGAAGCCGGCCTTGCCCTGGAAACGTGTGATGCCGCGGGGGGCGCGTCTGGGCGCTGTGCTGCGGGAGGTCCATGCGCTGCAGACCCGGCCGCGGCCCTCCGAGCCCTAGAACTGTCCACGACGGCCTGTGCTGCTGATACTGCCTGAGCGCGGGGAGGAGGCGGCATTTGCTGCTGCTCTTCCCTCCGCCGCGCCGAACTCGTTTGTAAATTCCCTTGCTGCTGGCTGACATATGGCGTCCCGTGCATTCCGCTTCTGTGATCCGGGTAATTGGCTTGCTGCGCCACCGCAGTGTGCAACAGCTCGATGGCTTGCCGAGTCTTCTCTGCATGGGGCGACTCTCCCATAGGTATTTGATTCAATGCGAGTGTCGCCGCATATACGTTGTCCATAGGATTGTTGTAGTGGCCGGCTGGCGTGCGGAATCGTGATGGTGGCGGCGGCAGTAGATCGTTGCCGGTTGTGACTCTAGTTTGCGGTGGGGGTAACCCGGTCCGTTCATTCGCCGGATGTGTCGCTGCTGTTGTCTGTTGGGGCGCGGTTCCCTGGTTCACCACTGGTATCGGTTGGTCCTGAGGCGTGATGAACAAGTTAGCCGGATTAATAACCCCGCCCGTTGCTGGCAACCTGGTGTGGTGCCTTTGATGTATCCTGGACGTTTCCTCTCGAAGCCGGGTTTCCAACGCGTCTAGCTCGCGCCGTCGGGTGGCCATCCCCTGTCTATCTGCTTCCACTTGCCTTCTTTGCTGTTCCAATGCACGACGAGCCACATCCAGATCTCTAACACGCTCCGCCGCGTTTTCTGGGGTGATAACAGTGGCGAGGACTGTAGGATCCAAAATCAAATTATTATCGAACAGGGCCGGGTGACACGGATTCGAGGGACCCGCCCCTGGTGTCCGATTGGCTTGAAACCCGAACATGTTGGCGTGTTGCTCCTCATCTGCTGCGCGACTGGTGACCGATGCTGACTCTCCATCGACCCGGGTCAAGACCGGGTCTCCGTTAACCGCGCCCTGTTGCTGGGCCACTGCCTGAGCCGCCCCGACTGGTGCCGCGGCTGTGTTTCCTTGGTTGGCCGCGGGGGCTGCATAGACTGCGACCCGGCGCGCGATATCCGGTGTAAATTCAGGCTGTTCCTCCTCACCGTTCTCCTCATACCGGTTTTCCAGTAGATCCAGGATAGACCCGGTGTCATCTTCTCCTTGGACCCGGTCGCGTGGGGTCCATGCCGGCTCCTCCGGCTGTTCCCACTCCGCGATGGGTTCTTCTGCCGGATATGTCGTTCCCGTTGATTCTTCATCATCTGATCGGATAGACGTGGCTTTTCCTGGCATAGAATCAGATCCAACGTTGTCAGGGACCGAATTGGAAGCACATACCATACCGATGAAGACGTTGATCCGGCCGATTGTTACGACGGATCCGGTTTCGAGGTGATCCGACTCCGGCCCCCAGCTGGAATCGTCCACCACCTTTTCTCCTTCGTGGTCGATGTAGATCTCGCCGATGACAAGATTCTCCATGCCCTTCCGAGCTTCTCCCGTGATGTAAACACCTTTGGACGCAGGCCCCACGGTGGGCGCCAACTGTCGTGGGATAATCACGGCAGATGTTACCAGGGGTAACTGATCTTGGGGCAAGTCAACACAGGCGTTCGGGAGAGGGTTTAGCTCAAGAGAAGACATGGTATAACTTGATCTGACAGCCGGCAATCGAAGTCGCCGGATCTCTATTCTCGATACAATAACTCGATTAGGGTTTACACTGGATACTTGATACCACACGATATTGCTAGGGTTCTTAGATCTCTCCCTCAATCTATACCCGGGGGTCGGTTTATATAGTACCCGTACCCCCTAACTTACTTTACAAGGCACACCCGGGTCCTACCCATACACAGCGTGCTAACCCTAATTTTCCTTTACAATATCCATAATCCGGGCCATTAGGCCCACGAGCCTGGGCCTCCACGAACATCTTTACCACAGCCGGATCCTGTATACCGTCCTTTGGGCCGGGTTATTCCCCGGAGCCTGGCATACCGGGTTAGCATCCCCCCGTCACCCGTTGATCTGTTCGGTGTTGTTCGTATGCTCCAAAGCACGGAAGGCAGTTCTTCTACCCATGATCCAGCTACTCTATGAAGAGGTGATTCGAGTGTTGGGCGTATACCCTACAATATTGAACTATTCATACGTTCAACCTGGACATTGGATTGTGGGTCCGCCACCGATGCAAGATCGAGGCGGATTCCCGTTTCGCGACAATATTTTGCTAGCTCTCCAATTGCAAAGTTAGTCCCGTTCTCCGTGATTATGCTATGTGGGACGCCATATCTCATGACTATGTCTATGATGAAGTTTCTGGCAGTCACACCGTCAAGTTTTTTTATGGGTTTACCTTCCACCCACTTGGTATACTTATCCACTGCAACGAGTAGATGCGTAAGTCCGCCTCTTGCAGTTTTGAACGGCCCCATCATTTCAAGCCCCCATACCGCAAACGACTATGTCATGGGAATAGTCTTGAGTGCTTGAGCCGGTATTTTTGTCTGCTTGGCGTAATACTGACATCCGGAACATGTGTTAACTATGTGCTCTGCATCTGTCTTGGCTGTAAGACAGAAAAATCGTGCCCGGAATGCTTTCTTAACTATGCTTTTTGGTTGAGCATGATGACAACAATCTCCGACGTGGATTTCTTGAAGGATTTGTCATCCTTCTTCCGGTGAAATACAATGCTTGGAAAATTCCGATAGTACTTTGTTTATACAGGGAACCATTAATTACCATGTATCCTTTGCATCAGCGTTTTATCTGCCTTTGGAAGACCTCATCTGCTTCATCCGGAAACTTCCGATCAACTAAGAAGTTTAAGTACGGCATTGTCCAATTCGGGATGACAAACAGAACTTCTATTGACTCGAATACTAGGGGATAGTCAACATCTCCGCCTTTTATCTATGGTTCGTACAAATAATGGATGAATACACCAGGTGGTAATGTTTTCACCCTTTCTGTGCCCATCCGGTTAAAGCATACGCTTTCCGGTTTTCTTCCCGTTTGACGTGATTTACCTCAAACCCAAGGATGCAAATGGTGAATTCATCGACAGTTCTCCGATATTCCGCCATTATTGGGCTTTTCGCATCCCATGTCTGGTTAAGCTGGTGTTGTACTAAGTCTGAGTCGCCATAGCATAGTATGTGTTTCACACCTATTTCCTTTGCGATATGCAAGCCATGAAGTAGTGCTTCGTATTCTGCCACATTATTACTGGCGTTGAAGTGAATTTGAAGCACACACTCCATTTTGTCACATTTTGGAGATTTAAGCACCACCCATGTACTAGAGCCTTCTTTCATTTTGGATCCATCGAAATGCATTATCCAATATTCCGACTCCGGCATGGGCGTGTTTTCCATGGCTTCTGTCCAATCAGCTATGAAATCTGCCAACACCTAGGATTTGATTGCCGTCCAGGGTTGGACTTAATGTCAAATGCAGCAAGCTCAATGCCCCATTTGGTGAATCTGCCTATTGCATCTGTATTGTTTATTATATCCCCTAGTGATGCTTTTCTTACCACTGTTATGGAATGTCCTTGAAAATAATGGCGAAATTATCAAGATGCGAAAAATACACCGTATGCCAGCTTTTGATAATGTGGATACCTTTGCTTTGACTCTGAGAATACTTCACTCATGTAGTATACCGGGTATTGTTCTGGAATGCTTTGTTCAACTTTCCGCCTTTCCACAATTATTAAACCGTTGATAACTCTATTTGTTGCTATTAGATACAGTAACAAGGGTGTTATGAAAGAGGTTTTTATTTTTTCTTCTTCTTTCCTGCGTATTTTATGATAACCGGAATAAGCGTCCAAAAAGCACAAAAGCTTAGAGCTAGGAGTGGCGTCTATTATTTGATCGATTCACGGTAAAGAGTACCTATCTTTTGGGCAAAATTTGTTCAAGCTGGTATAATCTATACACATCCTAAGAACAATAGTATCCTTCTTCGGGACTAATACTGGGTTTGCAGACCAATCAGTATGTATAACTTCCCGGATAAAATCAGCTGCTAAAAGCTGGATGATTTCCTTTCCTATAGCCTTCCGCCTTCTTCCATCAAAACGACGGAGACCTTGTTTGACGGGTTTTGATCCTAGTATGACCGTTAGTTGGTGCTCAGCAAGTTCCCGGGGTACACCTAGCATATCGGCAGGACACCCGGCGAATATCCCCGTTCTATTTGTCCATCATTCCTGTTCCCACTATGACGTATTTTTCGGATCCTTGGGGGTCCAGGATAACCTGCTTTGTATCCTCGGACGCTTTGAAGCTGTCAGCCGGCTTTCGGCTTTCTTTTCATGCCGGCATTTCTGTCGGCGATACTTCTTTAGCCAGTTCTTCCTTTCTTATTACATGTTTGGCACAAAGGGATTTTCCCAGCTCTAGCTCGTTTTCCATCTTGACATCTCCCTCAATGGTGATTACTCCGCCTTTTGGCCCTGGCATCTTAAGCTTGTTGTAGATGTAGTATGACCTAGCCATAGATTTGGCAAAGGCCGGACGTACGAGTATTGCATGATACGCGCTTTCAAACAGTACTACTTCAAACGAAATCATCTCCTAGCGGAAGTGATCCGCCTTTCCGAAGGTTAGTTCTAGGGAAATTTCTCCTAGGGAATGTGCTTTCCTACCAGGAACAATGCCGTGAAAACATACATTGCCATGCTTGAACTGGGTGTCTGATAGATGGAATTTCTTCAGAGTACTTAGGTACATAATGTTGATGCTTGATCCTTTGTCCATCAGCACCCTCTTTAACCTAGTGTTTTGCACAATAGGGCTTACTATCAAGGCATGTGTGCTGGGTTCTGAGATATTACCGGGATGATCAAACTGATCCCAGGTAATTGACGTCTTTGAATAATTTAGGTACTTTGGAGTTGGAGGAATGAAGACATTGATTTCTCGCGATGTTCGATTCGGTTGTTTGGCTGATGGGGTCGCAAGGAAAGTTAAATTGCATTCTCCTTCGATTCTCGGGAATTTAGGTTTGCTTTTCCATAGCTGCTCCTGGATTTTGTCATCAGTATCAGACTCGCTTTCGTCTTTATCAGCTTCTGGCTTTTGCTTGTTGAATTTCCTTTTGGAATTTTTTCCTTTGTTCCCGGATCCAGCGCCGCCCTTCATATGCTTGTTAAGCCGGCATTGCTGGTTTGTATGGTTAGACTTTCCAAACCGTGCGTGGTGAATGCAAGATTATCCCTTTATCTTTTCCCACTCTTCTTTAGAGTAGGAGATAGGTTCCCTGCTTTCTGCATTTTTATCTTTCCATCTGCTGGTGTTATCCTTTCCAAAGGCTATGTTTACCTCTTAGGGATTTTGCTGCGTTTCTGAAGTAGTTTTCTTTTCATAGAAAGACGCCTTTTTGGCATGTACCCGTGCATCAATATTTCTGCCTCTCGCCCTAATGTCTTCTTCGGTCGCTACGTTCTCATTGGCGGTTGTGAGTAAAGAACCTAGGTCCTTGTGCGTTTTAAAACCAACCATGAACGGTACGAGGCCGGGTTTCAGACCATTGACGAAAGCATGCATTGCTTGTACGTCACTTACTCCAAAGCAGTTGTTCTTCATTGCAGTCCAGATTGAGATAAAGTCGACATACAACTCATCTTCGTATTGGACACAATGGTTTAGCTGGTTGATACTATTGGGGAATTTATACATGCCACAAAAATGCTGAGCGAAAACTCTAGCCATCTCCTCCTAGTTGTCTACTGTTCTTGACAGAAGTCCATTAATCCAGTCACGAGCTCCATCCAGCAACATCAAGTAGAACTTCACAGCTTCTAAGTCTGTCCCTTTATTTATCTAGACGGCGGTATAGTAATCTGAGAGCCAAGTATCCGGGTTTGTGCTTCTGGTATATTTTCGGTAAGTTGGCCCGACTTTGGCATAGCCAGCATGTAGATTGATTTTCTGGATCCTGTCAGTGAAACACTAAACGGATAGTAAGGGCACCTAGAGGGGGGGGGGGGTGAATAGGTGCTACGACCAATTTTAATTTTTCTACAAGATTAGGCTTGACACAAAGGTAAATTCACTATATAATGCAACTACGGTGAATTTACCTATATGACAGGAGCAACACCAAACACAATACAAGCAAAAGTAAAGGGGAAGGGAACAAGGTAACCGATATGAAGCACGCGGAGACACGATGTATTCCCGAGTTCCTCCTTGTTAAGGGAGTACGTCCCGTTGAAGGGGTGTGAGCTTCGCCACAAAGGCCTACTCAACGCCACAAAGGCCTCACCCTATTCTCCGATGAACCCCGCCACAAAGGCCTAGTCCACCTTCCACTATTGATCCCCGTTGAGACAGGAATCGAATCATTTACAAACAAGCTTGGGGACACACCCACATCCAAATTGGGTGCTCCCAACACCAAGAATAACCAAGTGTAGCTAGAGGTCTAAGTTCTCCACAAACGGAAACCCTGGACTCAAATCCCTCAAGTGAATGAGGGGGAAATGAAGAACGGCTCGATGAAGATGTAGATCGGGGCCTTATCCTTCAATCCTCCTAAGATCAACAAGTTTGGTGGGAGGGATTGGGAGTAATTAAGGATTTGGTGAGCTCAGTAAATGGTATTCAATGCAATGGACGAACTAGAGCTCGAGGAGGAAGAGGAGGGGTATTTATACCCCCTCCCAAATAGAGCAGTTTGAGCAGGAAAATGGAGCCGGAATATCCGGTTCAAACTTGAACCAGAATATCCCGTTGGCTTCAATGCTTCAGATGTGGATTTCGACTTCGTTGACTTCTACCGAAACATCCGATTGGAGCGAATAATCCGGTTGCAATAATCTGGCTCGCTTCTGTCCCTAACTGACTCCTGAACCAGAAATTCCGGTTGGTATGAAATAATTTGGTTGCCAAATTTCCGGTTGACTTCTGCGAGTCCAACTTCCAGTCCTTAGCCATTTTGATCCCAAACTTCCACAACCGGGCTCATCTATGGTTGGAAATTGTCGGGTCATCTCTGTCTTAAACTGGGCTGGGATCTTCCTAACCGGAAATTCTGGTTGCCCTCGAATAATCCGGTTAGAAATATCCGGTTCCTCTCTGTCCCAAAACTCAATGATCTAACTTCACCGATCTTTTGTTGATCGATGCGGATGTTGAAAATAACACCTGCATGCTCAACACCTTGATAAATAATGTACTTAGTATTGTTAACTAACACAAAACCAATGGGAAAATGAAATGCACTTTCAATCTCCCCCTTTTTTGTGTTAGATGACAATACTGAGATTTGCAATAAAACCTCGACAAGTTCATGTTCGTAACAAAATGGAAATCCCCCTACACATATGCATATATTTTGTTTGCCTCATATGCAAAAATGCAATATCCATGAAGAGAGTAATTTCCAACAAGTAATACAAACATGCCAAAGTAAACAACATAACCAATATGTTGAGGAAGTCGAAAGAGATACCTTGTGCGTAGAGATAATAACAATTATATCGAAGCACAATAATAGATAATCCTCAACATAGAGCATAGATAACCAGATAACGATAGTCTCACAACACATAGTTCACAACGAGATAAAAAGAAAATAGTCCACGAGACAAACTAAATGGACACAAGCTCTCAATAAATGATAAACGCATATGCTTGTTCCCTAACCCATGCAAATCCTGTAGGTCTAAGACTACTTATCCCCCTTTGGCATCGAGACACCAAAAATAAGATAGGTAGTGGTGTTAGAACCCCATAGACAAGCTAAGCATCCGAGTGCTCAGAGGACTCTCCAACTGACGTCTCGGAAGCACCCGCGACGTCTATCTCCCAATCTTCGTCCACGTCCTCATCTTCCTCATCAAAGTCATCACCCTCAGGAGCACTAGATGAGGCAGCAGTGGCACAAAGAGCTTCCTCAATCTTCTCCCAAGGGGTACAGTCTCTAGAAGCCCACTGTGAATAAGAGTTAGGAACCAAGGCAGCAGGGATATCACCAGTAGCACCACTCACATGGTGAAGTATCTAACGCTGAGAGCTGGACATAGCAGTGTCCCTACATTAGGCCTGATACTGCTCCTTGTGGATATCCACCTTCATGCAAAGCACATTGCGCTGGAACCAGGAAAGCTTCTTGACATTGCGCACAGTAGTGGAGGTTTTAGCCTTGCGAGCACTAGAAGGGGCATCTCCCATAGAGGAACCACCCTCAGGAGGAGGGGCAGGAGCAGCAAAAACAACCTTTTTCCACTTCACATACAGCTTCTTGAAGGCATGAACTTGCAAAGGCAGCTCACGTAAACCTCTCCCCATTGATCCCTTGATCAACATCATAATATATGGTTCATATGGGATAGTGTTCCCATCAATCATGGTATTGGGAAGCTCATGGAAGATAATATCCATGACATCCACTGTGTATGATGAAGTTGGGTCCTCATCCTTAATGCGCGTGATACACACGTTCGTTGGGAGACCCCAAGAGGAAGGTATGCAGAGCACAGTAGCAAGTTTCCCTCAGAAAGAAACCAAAGTTGAATCGACCAGTAGGAGGAAGGAGTAACTTCAGAAGGTGAAGCAGCTGAGATCACAGGGCGCACTACCGGTTCAGAAGCAACGTGGAACCTGCACAACACAATAAAATCACTTTGCCCCAACGAAGCAGTGAGGTTGTCAATCTCACCGGTTTTGCTGAACACAAGAGGTTAAACGTATGGTGTGGAAAACAGTAGGAAAACAGTAGGAACAATATGAGCTCATTAAATGGTGGGAGGGATTGGGAGTAATTGAGGATTTGGTGTGCTTAATAAATGGTATTCAATTCAAATGGACGAACAAGAGCTCAAGGAGGAAGAGGAGGGGTATTTATACCCCCTCCCCAAATAGATCCATTTGAGCAGGAAAATGGAACCGCAATATCCAGCTCAAACTGGAACCGAAATATCCGGTTGGATTTAATGCTTCAGATCTGGATTTCGACTTTGTTGACTTCTACCGGAATATCCGATTGGATCGAATAATCCGATTGCAATAATTTGACTCGCTTCTGTCCCGAACTAACTCCTGGACCGGAAACTCCGGTTGATATGAAATAATCCGGTTCCAAAATTTCCGGTTGACTTCTGCGAGTCCAACTTCCAGTCCTTAGCCATTTTGAGCCCAAACTTGCACAACCGGAATATCCGGTTGTTGCAGAATAATCCGGTTGGAAATTTCCAGCTCATCTCTGTCTCAAAGTGGGCTGGGATCTTCCTAACCGGAAATTCCGGTTGCCCTGGAATAATCCGGTTAGAAATATCCGGCTCCTCTCTCTCCCAAAACTCAATGATATAAACTTCAGCTATCTTTTGGTGATCGGTGCGGATGTTGAAAATAACAACGCACACTCAACACCTCGATAAATAATGTACTTAGTATTGTTAACTAACACACAAAACCAACGGGAAAATGAAATGCACTTTCAAACCCTTTGGACCAAAATGCAAATTGTTTGTTTCCGTCTTATCGGCGTGTGCAGAATATCTTCCAGCTGAATGAACAGAAGGGGATCTATCCCTTTCTAGCCTATTGTTGCGTGAATACGCTCTTTTGGGCTCGTCCCTATTTGTTCAAGCATCCCGTCCTTTGGAATGAGGCAGAGTTCTGCTCCTTGCACGTTCTTTATTCCTTGGAGGGGTTCGGGATCTGTCGCGCCTACGTGGGGGGTCATATCTTCCATCTTTATCAGTCGGACATCTCGGAGGCGGCATTGTTTTCCCGTCATTCTGGTTTTTGTCTTCCCGATCCTTCTCGACACGAGGTTTTGTGTTATTCTCGCCTTTAGGCGGATGACATCCTGTTCTGGATGCTGCATCCTTGTTGTCCGAGATTTTCTTGTCCTTTTTGGGACCATCATTTTTTCCCTGTAAACTTCCTCAATCTCCAGGTTCGCTTGGATCTAGCGCTGCAGCAGCACACGTGGCAGTCTTGCATAAAGCCGAGTCATCATGTAACTTACTAGAACGTGCTTGGCCTTGCTGCTGCTGTTGTAATGTTTTTCCTAGGAAAGCATACACTCGCTGAAGCTTTTCGTCATTGGAGTAGAGGTCGTCATTGAGGATGGAAAACGCGGCTTCCGCGTTCTCGGCTGCGGTCTTACAGATGCGTCGCCCTTAGCGTTTGTGTTGTTAACATGCCTTTTCCAAGAAGGGTTTTCAAACCGTTGTTTAGCTGGCAGTTCTTCCAGTTTTGAAATTCTAGGTAACCTCGTGGGTTTAATTCCACATATGTTCCGGCGCTCATATTCCTCGATTTCCTCCTGCTGTAATTTGACAGCAGCTTGGGTTTGAGGAGATTTTCCCGAGTCCGAAAGAGATGTTGCGGTTGCCGCATTATTGCTTATCTCCTTGCTTCCAGCACTTTCGGTGGCTCATGGCATGCGACCGGGGTTTGAATCAGATCAATTTCCTCCTGTTACGACATTTGGGGAACAAGAATTTCAGTCTTTTTCTTCTCCCCCGTCTTTACGCTGCTGCCACCCCCGACTTCCAGGTTTTGGTTGGTTATGTCTGCCAATTTATCCATTTTCTTTCGGGCCTTTGTGAACAACTTCTAGGCAGATTTTTTCTTCTGTTTGGAGGATGGAGGCTTTTTATGTGGTTCGTCTTCCGCCAGTTCTTGAACATCAGGGTAGGATCGGATTTTTCACCATGTTCTTCCTCTTCACCAGCTGTCGGAGGTGTCTTAGGATCTTCCTCTTCCTCTGCATCCAACTCTATGGTTGGCTTTGCCATGAGTATTTCGTGGAAGCTTCCTTGCATGGATTTGACCTTTCTTTCGAAAGCATCTTCATCTTCATTATCGGAATCTGTGTCCGCGGATCCGGTTTCCAATTCAAATTGTGCTTCTATAGCTGCTACTATGGACTTGGCTTTCGAGTTCGTCGCCTGATCAGCGGATGTCGGATATTTCACCTTTTCCGTGGGATCAATATTTTCTGCTTTTTCCATGGGATGTTCGTCTTTCATGTTTTCGGCGATCTCTGATTGCACCATGCCACCAAAGTGCGATTTGGATGCTAGCATATCCTGAGAGGCGGCAAATCTAGTCTTGCTTTGGCGATATGCAGCTAGTGACTCTTGATCTGACCCAATGCATGAATAAGGCAGATCTGAGCCGAATTCGTCTCCGAAGCCTCCTTCAATTGGGCATAGGGCGGGTGGGATAAAGTTACTTCCACCACGGAATCCCATTGCTTATGTCGTCAAACCAATAAAAACGTTAGCAGATCCGATGGGAAGGACACCGACACTTACCCGATGATTCTGTGCCAACATATAGGATCCGTTATTGAGGAAGCGTCCGACATTACCGTCGAATTCTAGGCTTCCGACAGTGATCGTACTTCCGATTCCGCCGAGTATCCCCGCTCGAAACGTGAATCCCGACGCCGCTGGCCCCACGGTGGGCGCCAACTGTCGAGTCTTCTTAGTTACGTTCATGGCTGGGGGCGCCATAAGCCTGCTGATAGAACCGTGGGTGGAAACGTGGGAGAGTGGAAATGATGACACATATTTACCTAGGTTCGGCACGTCACACTATGGAAGCATTCCTACTCCTGCAATCTCACTAAATCATGGCTAAAGTCTGAAGTGTACAAAGTACAATGTGAGTATAGTTTCGCTAACTCGGCGAGGATGAACTTCCCGTCGAGTTGGCTTCTATCTATTCGGACTCTTGTTCTCTGTTGTTCTAGATTGCTCCCGTCCGGCTTTATATAGATAGCCGGATTAGAGCTTACAAGAAGGAAACCTAGAAGACTACAGAAAGTATTTCTTTTCTTGGAAAGTAAGGCATCCCTCTTCTTCTCCAAGCCGGACCACGTATTGGGCCGTGGTCCGGGTTCTTCTAGAATCCGGCTGCCTGCGCGTCAACTTACTTGGCCGCCCAATGGACTTTGCTCCATAGCCTCAGGGCCACCCTAGTAATCCGTCCTTTGGCCGATGCCGGATATACCCCCATTTGGCATATATCCGATAGGCAAACCAAGATGGCGTCGACCTATTGGAAGAAGAGCGGGAGTTCGCATTATCTAGATCGGCCATATACCAGCAGAATCTCCGTCGCTACCACAACTGGCGAACCCGCCTTTCCGCATTTCGCGAAGGCGATCTTGTCCTCCAGCAGATCCATGACACCAAAGTCCTACACAAGCTGTCCTCTCGGTGGGAGGGACCCTTCATGATCAGCAAGGCCCTCCAGAAGAATGCCTACTACCTCGTTGATGTGCGCGAACCATGGAGGAACCAGGCGGACACCTCCGGAGAAGAGATGGAGCGCCCCTGGAATGCCGAGCTCCTACGCCCATTCTACACCTGAAGGGCAATGTAACATCCTCTATCCAGTTAATGAAAGAAATAGTAACCTCATAAGCCACCTGTTTATTCTCTCATAAATCCGGCCCGGTCGGCTGCCACCTCAAACATGGGCAATCCAGTGTGCCGGATGCCAAATGCTTCCTCTGCGATTCCGGTTGCAAACCGCAACCCAACTATACAGCCGACCAGAGCACAAGAAGGTGGACCGCACATGAAAATCCCACGGGGCAGGAGCCATCCGGCCTAACTCTTAAAAATGGATGACCTCGCTTGCTTAAAACCCCGTCCCAAAGAATAAAACAACCATGCCCCCCGCCAGCTAGCCTCCTCTACGGATCTGGCTACAGACTGCAACCCGGCTGACACGCAGGCAAGAGCTAGGGTCAAAAGATGGGGCGCACAAAGGAAATTCTAGAAGACTGGGTCAGGACAAGCGGAGTTGATGGGGGGATGATAACCCGGTAGGCTCATGCCTAGGTGAAACCCGGCCCGAAGGGATTCGCACAAGACCCGGCTCAAGGTGGAGGAGTTTCTAGAAGGCCCAAGAGGAAACGTAGGCCTTGTAGCCCGTACCTTAGGGGTCAAGATTAGTATACTTAGGGTTGTGTGCGGTTCCCGGGTAGGATTACGGGTATGCCTTGTATAGGAAGCCAGGGGCCGGGTAATATATAAACCGGCCCCTAGGTCAGGAAAGACGAGAGTTTTTTGCCAGATATTCGAGTATCCTTGTAGTACGAGAGCTGATAGTTGTAACCCTAGATCGGAGACTCGGCGACATTGCAGCCCGAGCTACCAGATCGCCAGATATCATGATTTCTCCTGAGCTAAACCCTCTCCCAAACACCAGAGTCGATTTGCCCCAAAGTAAGTTACCCCAGGTAACATCTGCTGTGATTATCCCACGACAGTTGGCGCCCACCGTGGGGCCTACGTCCAAGGGTGTTTACATCACGGGAGAAACTCAGGAAAGCATGAAGAACCTCGTCATCGGCGAGGTCATCACCAACCCTGAAGGAGAGAAGATGGTGGACGACTTTGGTTGGGGACCAGAGTCGGATCTGCTAGAAACCGGGTCTATCGTTACGATCGGCCGGGTCAACGTCTTCGTCGGCATGGTACGTACATCCGGTTATGTTCCTGATAATATTGGATATGATTCTGTGTCAGGAGAATCAACTTGCGTTCAGTCGGATGGAGAAGAATCAGTTGGGACAGCCCATCCAGAAGAAGAGCCCACCACGAAGAGGGAACAACCGGAGGAGCCGGCATGGACCCCGCGTGGCCGGGTCATAAGGGAAGATGATACCGAGTCTATCCTGCACCTGCTTGAAGACCCGTACGAGGAAGATAGGTGTGACGAAGAGGAATACGAATCATCACCAGGCATCGCGCGCCGGGTCGCGGTCTATACAGCCCCTGCAATCAATCTTAATCAGGGGGATGTGACGACGGCCGCGGCCGGAGCGGCGCGAGCACTGGCCCAACAACAGGCACCGATTGACGGAAACCCGGTTATAGCCCGGGTCGACGGAGAGTCGGCTTCTGTCACCAGTCACAACGGGGAAAGTGAACGGCAAAGAAATATGTTTTGATTCACAGCAAACAGAACCCCGGGTGCAGGAACCTCGGCTCCGCAAAATCCGGCTCTGTTCAACAATAACCTAATCTTGGATCCCACAGTGCTAGCGATGGTGATAACCCCAGAAAACGCGGCGGCACGTGCCCGGGATCTGGATGTGGCCCGTCGCGCATTGGATCAACAAAGGAGAGACATCGAAGCCGAGAAACAAGGGATGGCTGCGCGCCAGCGCGAGTTGGAAGAACTGGAGAATCGCCTTCAAACTCAGTCGACCAGGATCTACAATCAGAGGCACCAGACGAGATTGCCGGCAACCGGAGGGAATTTACAGCCAGCCACATCATTTGTTACCCCTCAGGATCAACCAATTCTGGCGGTGAACAAAGAAACCGAATATCGAGCGGCGACCCTGGGAGGACAGCCGGCGAACGTGCAAGCCGGGTTACCCACGTTGCAAACTGGGATCGCTGTTGGCAATACCGCACCACCACCACCACCACAGCGATTTCATACTCCACCGAGTCACTTCAACAATCCCATGGATAACGTGTACGCCGCGACTCTAGCTCTCGACCGTATCCCACTGGGAGAGACGCCTCGAGAAATTGAAACTCGGCAGACCATAGAGATGCTACGCACCGCAGTGGCCCAGCAAGCAAATTACCCGGATCATAGAAGTGGTTTGCACGGGACATCGTATGTCAGCCGGCAGCCCGGGAATACCGGGTATATTCAGTCAAGTTTGGCAAGGCGAAGGGCAGAGCAGCAGCAAATGCCGCCTCCTCCCCATAGACCGGCAACACCCGCAGCATCAGCAGCACAGGCCATTGTGGAGAGTTCTCGAGCCAGGCGCAGCAGCCGGGTCTGCGGTAAGAGGGCCGGTAGCGGTTGCGCCCCCCGCCGCATCAGCTGCAGGATCGCACGTTTCCCGAGTAAGGCCGGTACTGGCGAACCTCGCCAGGACTAAGTGTTTATCGGATGTCATCAGAGCTGAGCCCTACCCGGATAAATTCAAGGAGCCGGGTAAGGTGGTTAACTATGAGCCGACCATGGACCCAGAAACCTGGCTGAGCAGTTACGAGATGGCTATGTCAATTCGCAACGCGTCTGAGAATCTCCAAGCTAAGTTTATGTACCTTATGATGTCCGAAGGAGCAGCAAAGTTGTGGTTCAATAACCTGCCTGAAAGATCCATCAATTCATGGAGTGAGCTGAAAGACGCCTTTATCAAACATTTTCATGGGACGTGCCAAAAGTTATTCACGATTGACAATTTAGAGCGCTGCGTCCAGAAGAAGGGAGAGTCGGCGCGCAGCTGGGTGCGCCGGGTTATGGAAATTCTCCACTCTTCCACTGATATTCAGCCAAAAGATGCATTGCAGGCTATGGCAAAAACGTGCAAATACTTACCCCTGGTGCAAAACTTGACACGCATGAAATCTAGTCGGCACGCCTCGGAGGTTACAATGGGAGAACTGATGGACGCTTGCAATAAGCACGCCGCTACGGACACAACAGAGGAGGATGTTGATGACAAAAAAGCGAAACCCAACAGTGGAAGACCCGACAATGGAGCTGCACTGGGTAGTAATGGTGGAAACAATGGAAATAACCAGCACAAGCGCCCATACGAAGAAAATTCCGAGTTCGTTGCTAATACAGAAGCCGGGCTTGCAAGACCCAGGGCGGAGGGAAATTTCAACGGAGAAAACTTTAATGGAGGAAATTACCAAGGACCACCGAGAGCGGCTAACCATATAGAGGCATTCAGGATGCCCTATCCGCGTCATAGCAGGAATGGCATGCCGGCTAATCATTCTTTGGAGCAATGCGTGGACTTACAAAGATGGAAGAACAAGGAAATACATAAAGCCCTGCGAGGTGCATGCCGGGGAGGAGGACCGGGTCCGGGTGGAAACCCGGGCAACGGGCCACCCCCCGCTGGCAACGCAGGAGGTGGCAATCCGGGTAATAATCAAGGAGGTGCTGGGGGTTTCCAGGCCAACCCAAAGCAGTTAGGACAGTACCACGTTCACACTACCGGGACTTCCAATAGAGATAGAAAGATACTTAAAAGGGTTGTAAACTCGGTTTCCTCAGGTGTTCCGAGATATTTGAGATGGTCAGATCAAGAAGTAACATGGAGCAGAAGGGATCACCCGGAAACAATAGAACATCCGGGTGTGTTAGCTTTGGTGGTTGCACCACAGGTCAATGGTTACGAGTTGAAAAAGGTTTTGATGGATGGTGGAAGCAGCATTAATATCTTGTATTGGGAAACCTTCCTACGCATGGGGCTCAAGGAGTCTCGGCTTCAGAAAAGTTCCACAGTTTTTCATGGAATTGTGCCGGGTCACTCGGCGTGCCCTGAGGGAAAGATAACACTAGAAGTCGCTTTTGGAGAATCCAAGGACAATTTCCGAGTGGAATGGCTCACATTCGAGGGGGTTTAGAGATAGCTCGGCTCCTTGCAGCCGGCTTTATCATGGAAGTTTTTCACCCGGAATGGTTGGCAAATCCGGTTCTAGTACTGAAAAAGAACAATGAGTGGAGGATGTGGATAGACTACACGAGTCTCAACAAGCATTGCCCAAAGGATCCATTTGCTCTTCCAAGAATAGACCAGATCAATGATGCAGTGGAAGGTTGTGATTTATTATGTTTCCTGTATGCTTATTCCGGGTATCATCAAATCAAGCTCAAAAAAGAGGATTGGGAGAAAACTTCGTTCATAACCCCCTTCGGTGCTTTTTGTTATAAAACTATGACCTTCGGGCTGAAAAATGCAGGCACAACGTATCAGCGGTGCATCCAGAAGTGTTTTGAGGATCAAATTGGGCGCAATGTTCACGCCTATGTGGATGATGTGGTGATTAAAACAAGGAAAGCTGAGCAGTGGTTGTGGTTGAGCGCAAGGAGGATGGAAAAGATCACCCGGTGCAAAGGCCGGTTTACTACGTGAGTGAGGTTTTATCGGAAGCAAAGCAGCGTTACCCGCATTGGCAAAAGCTAGTTTTTGGAGTCTTCATGGCCAACCGGAAACTGAAGCCATATTTTCAGGAACACCCCATAACGGTGGTTAGCTCTATACCCATGGCAGACATTATCAGAAATTCAGACGCGACAGGTAGAATAGCCAAGTGGGCCATTGAGATGGGAGGTTGTCACATCAACTACGAGCCTCGATCTGCAATTAAGTCCCAGGCTTTAGCTGATTTTATCAATGATTGGACTCACACAAGCATGCCCACAATGATGCCAAGTTCCAAGTCTTGGGTGATGCACTTTGATGGTTCCAAGCAATACGAGGGATTAGGAGCTGGGGTGGTGCTTACATCGCCCCAAGGAGATAAGTTGAGTTACGTGTTGCAAATTCACTTTGATTGCTCCAATAATGTGGCCGAGTATGAGGCCCTATTACACGGGCTGCGAGTAGCAAAGGAGATGAATATCAGACGAATAAGGTGCTATGGAGACTTGGATCTTGTGGTACTGCAGGTCTCTGGAACTTAGGATAGGAAGGATGCAACAATGGCAGCATATCGCAGAGAGGTAGACAAGGTGGCCGGGTCTTTTTCCGGGTACGAGGTGGAACACATTGACAGGCGAAAGAACGAAGCAGCAGATGCACTCGCAAGACTAGGCTCGCGCCGAGAGCCGGTTCGGCCCAACGTTTTTCTGGACGAGTTATGGCGGCCTTCCGTCAAAACCGAGTCTGAGGAAGAGGTGGCCAACCAAGACCCGGATTTGGAGCTCGTAGCCGCCGTGCACGCTATCCCTGAGTGGACAGAACCGTTTCTGGCCTACCTGTCACGGGGCGAGTTATCACCACTGGAAGTTTTAGCCAGGCAAATTCTGAGACGAGCAAAAGGTTATTCTATCATCAATGGTGAGTTGTATAAGAGAAGTGTCGCAGGAGTCTTTTTGCGCTGTGTAAC
The DNA here is from genome assembly GCA_028641055.1 of Alopecurus myosuroides. Taxonomy (NCBI): domain Eukaryota; kingdom Viridiplantae; phylum Streptophyta; class Magnoliopsida; order Poales; family Poaceae; genus Alopecurus; species Alopecurus myosuroides. Next base: position 340,191,275 of record CM054059.1, on the reverse strand, counting down.
ACCAGAGGAGGGCCGACAGATTTTAAGGGAGATCCATGAAGGTGATTGTGGGCATCATGCCTCCACAAGGTGCCTTGTGGCTAAAGCATATCGACACGGTTTCTTCTGGCTCACGGCTTTGGCAGGCGCAGAGCGCTTGGTAGCACGGTGTGATGGATGTCAAAGGTATGCTCGCCAAACCCATGTGCCAGCTATGGAGCTGCGAACAATCCCGCTAACCTGGCCGTTTGCAGTTTGGGGTATGGATATGGTAGGCCCCTTTCACATGTCGCCTTGCAAAAAGACTCATCTTTTGGTGGCCATTGACAAGTTTACCAAGTGGGTTGAAGTTATGCCAGTCACCAATTGTGAGGTAGTCACAGCAGTCAAGTTCCTGAAAAGGATCATCTATCTGTTTGGATACCCTCATAGCATAATAACAGACAATGGAACCAACATGTCCCTACGTGAGATGGAGAAATTTTGTGGAAAAAATGGCATCCGCCTTGACGTAGCCTCTGTAGCCCATCCACAAGCTAATGGACAGGTGGAGAGGGAAAATCAGGAGTTGCTTCGTGGGTTGAAACCACGACTACGAGTCCCGTGCCTCAGAGCTGCGGGAGCGTGGGTTGAGGAATTACCATCATTGGTTTGGGGGATTAATACTACACCTAACAGATCTACCCAGATGACTCCATTTTTCATGGTTTATGGTGCAGAGGCCGTCCTGCCGAGTGATATTATTCATGACTCGCCCCGAGTGGCGGCTTATGTTGAGGTGGAGAATGAGAAGACCCGGCAGGATGCCGTGGACATGTTAGAGGAGCACAGGGAGCAAGCCTTGGAAAGATCAGCCATATATCAACAGGATCTGAGGAGATATCATAGTCGGCGAGTCAAAACCCGGGTCTTCCAGGAAGGAGACCTGGTATTACGCCTCGTGCAGTCAAAAGAAGGAAATCACAAATTATCTCCACCATGGAAAGGTCCTTTCGTCATTAGCCGGAATTTGCACAATGGATCATACTACTTGATAGATGCAAGGGAAGAGTCGGATACTGTTAATGATACCGCACATACCACTTCATCTATGCAAGAGCGGGAAAGACCATGGAACGTGGCTCAGCTACGTCCCTACTACACTTAGCATAGGCTAGGTTTACAAGTTGAATTACACGATGTAACGGGCAGCAGGTTTCATACGCAGTCTTTTCCTATCCAAGGTACCTAAGGGGACTGGAGGGTTTTTAATGAGGCGGCTTGCTGACCTAACCTTTCTCATATCAATAAAGAGATGGTTAAACTATGATATTGTTTCTTATTTATTTTCTGTTAGTTTGTTCTTAATACTTATGTTTTACTTTGTTTCATATCAGGTAAGTATTTATTGGTTAATCATGATGCACTAGGTTTAAAGTTTTCATAAATTGCATACATAGGCCTTGGGGGATGATTGCTTGAATAGCACAGCTATAATCTCAAGCCCCGGCCGCGATGCCATTAAGTTTGCCATACCAGATGTGTTAGATTGTGTAATGGGTCTTGGATTCCCAATATTCCCTCACTCTCTGAGTTAGGGTTTCACCATCGTCAGATTCTCTATGCGGGTTCCAGGACTACTTAATGAGAGCCCGAAACTCCGGGATCTGATGGAACTGGGGGGGTCTTGACAAGAGGTGGGCCCCTAACATTGTGTTGGGTGTTCCTTGGGCCTAACCTAACAAAACCAAGAAATCGGTTCCCCTTTGCTAAACCCCTTCCGGCTCACGTAGAGGGGCCAGAACGGCAGTTTCGTTTTCCCCCCAACGGGGCTATGGTTTCTCCAGAGAGGGGGCGCCGGATCGTCTGAATACCACAAAATCCCATGGTATCCCATAACATATGTGTTAGAGTGTGGAATGGGTCTTGGATTCCCAAGAGATTCCCTCGCTCTTCGTGTTAGGGTTTCATAGGCGTCGGATTTCTATCTCGTGGGTTCCAGGACTACTTAATGAGAGCCTAAAACTTCCGGCTCTGACAGAAATGGGGGAATATTTCCAAGAGGTGACTCCTACCATTGTATTGGGTGTTCCTTGGGCCTATCCTACACAACCAAGAAATTGGTTCCCCTTTTCTACCCCCTTCCGGCTCACGTAGAGGGCCAGAACAGTAGTTCCGTCTTTTCCCCAAAGGGGCTATGGTTTCTCCAGTGTCATGGATGTGAAAAGACAGATGCCATAGGATGGCTTAAGTTTGGCGCCGATGGACGTTGTGGGTATCCGGGGAGGGATCGCACGCCTAGCTGGCGCGCCCTCTACACTTCAAACGCAACAATCTACCTAGGTTCAGGGCCCTCGTGTGGAGATAGCACGCCTACTTCTGCCTCTCTCTCTGTATAAGTGTATGCCGAGTACAATAACTCCTCAAGCTCAAGGAGCTAGAGGATGAAGAACCTCTCTGCTATCTCTCTTTCTCTACTCCAACTAGCAGCACCTCAGCTCTTACGTAAAATGAACCACCAAAGAGTGGACCCTCACGCAGGTGGGGGGAGGCCACCTTATATACTGGTGGCCACCAACTACAAGTACAGAGTAGGTGACTACACACTGTGCACCGCCGCACGCCTCCGCTTCTCCGCTGACAGTGGTCGAAAGTCTCCGCGGTCTAGTCGTTGACATGTCATGTCCCCCTTGTCAGAGACAGGACGTGGCCTCGCCCATACCGCGTACTGTACCCGCGTATGCAGACGCATCATCACGCCTAGTAAGTTGAACCGCACGCCTGTACCTTCCCTGATTATACGGGATGTCCTCAACGGCTCCATTGACTTTCCCACCGAGTAGAACAACACCATGCCCTATCCGGACTCGCCAAGTGCTAATCGGATAATCTAGTAAGGCACTCATATCTTCACCCTGGCCTTTTGTTCTTCCTACCGAGTAGCTCCAACTCGGGAGCCACTATGCTCTGTATGGTTCTACCCAACACGTACCAACTCGGTACGGCCCAACTCGGTAACCAGTATCTCAGAAATCATTTATCTCCAACCTTGCCCCTACTCGGGGATAGCCCCCCGACATCCAGAGAGGGGGCTCTAGATCGTCGGATTGCCACCAAATCACATTGTATTCCATACCATGTGTATTAGACTGTGGCATGGGTCTTGGATGACCAAGATTCCCTTGCTCTCTGTGTTAGGGCTTCACCGGCGTCAAATTCTCTCTACGGGTTCCAGGACTACTTAATAAGAGCCTGAAACTCTCGGATCTGACGGAACTAAGGGAATCTTGCCAAGAGGTGGGACATACCATTTTATTGGGTGTTCCTTGGGCTTAACCAACACAGCCAAGCAGTTAGTTCCACTTTGCTAGCCCCTTCCGGCTCACGTAGATCGGCCAGAACGACATATACGTCTTTTTCCCCAACGGGGCTACGGTTTATCCGGAGAGAGGGCTCCGGATCATATGAATTCCACCAAATCTCATGTTATGCCATATCATGTGTGCTAGAGTGTGTCATGGGTCTTGGATGCCCAAGATTCCCTCGCTCTCTGTGTTAGGGTTTCACCGGCGTCGGATTCTCTCTCGCGGGTTCCAGTACTACTTAATGAGAGCCCGAAACTCCCGGGTGTGACGGAACTGGAGGAACTTGCCAAGAGGTGGGTGCAACCATTCTCTTGGGTGTTCCTTGGTACTAACCTAACACAATAAATAAATTTGTTCCACTTTTCTACCCCCTTCCGTCTCACATAGAGGGTCCATAACAGCAGTTCCGTCTTTTCCCCCATTGGGGCTATGGTTTCTCCGGAGGGGGGCTCCGGATCGTCTGAATGCCATCAAATCCCATGATATGCCATACCATATGTGTTAGATTGTGGAATGGGTCTTGGATGTCCAAGATTCCCTCTCTCTCTTTGTTAGGGTTTCACCGGCGTCGGATTCTCTATGCGGGTTCAAGGACTACTTAATGAGAGCCCGAAACTCCCGGATCTGACGGAACTGGGGGGATCCTGAAAAGAGGTGGGCCCCTACCATTGTATTGGGTGTTCCCTGGGCCTAACCTAACACAAACAATAAATTGGTTCCACTTTTCTACCCCCTTCTGGCTCACGTAGAGGGGCCAGAACGGCAGTTTTCGTTTTTTCCCCAACGGGGCTATGGTTTCTCCAGAGAGGGGGCTCTGGATCGTCTGAATGCCACCAAATCCCATGGTGTGCCATAACATATGTGTTAGATTGTGTAATGGGTCTTGTATGCCCAAGAGATTCCCTCTCTCTCTGTGTTAGGGTTTCACCTGCGTCGGATTTCTATCTCGTGGGTTCCAGGACTAGTTAATGAGAGCCCGAAACTCCCGGATCTGATGGAAATGGGGGAATATTTCTAAGAGGTGGCCCCTACCATTGTAATGGGTGTTCCTTGGGCCTAACCTAACACAACCAAGCAATTGGTTCCACTTTTCTACCCCCTTCCGGCTCACGCAGAGGGGCTAGAACGGCCGTTCCGTCTTTTTCTCCAACTTGGCTATGGTTTCTCCAGAGAGGGGGCTCCGGATCGTCGGATTACCACCAAATCCCATTGTATTCCATACCATGTGTGTTAGAGTGTGGAATGGGTCTTGGATGACCAAGATTCCCTCGCTCTCCGTGTTAGGGCTTCACCGGCGTCATATTCTCTCTACGGGTTCCAGGACTACTTAAGTAGAGCCCGAAACTCTTGGATCCGACGGGACTAAGGGAATCGTTCCAAGAGGTGGGCCCTACCATTTTCTTGGGTTTTCGTTGGGACTAACCTAACACAACCAAGCAGTTAGTTCCACTTTGCTACCCCGTTCCGGCTCACTTAGATGGGCCAGAACGGCAGTTCCGTCTTTTTCCCCATCGGGGCTATGGTTTCTCCGGAGATGGGGCTCCGGATCGTCTGAATGCCACCAAATCCCATGGTATGTCATACCATGTGTGCTAGACTGTGTCATGGGTCTTGGATGCCCAAGTTTCCCTCGCTCTCTTTGTTAGGGTTTCACCAGCGTCGGATTCTCTCTCGCGGGTTCCAAGACTACTTAATGAGAGCCCGAAACTCCCGGGTGTGACGGAACTGGGGGAATATTGCCAAGAGGTGGGCCCTACCATTCTCTTGGGTGTTCCTTGGGCCTAACCTAACACAACCAAGAAATTGGTTCCACTTTTCTACCCCCTTCGGGTTCACGTAGAGGGCCCATGTAACATCCCAAATTTTGCTACCAAAGGGCTGTGTTGTTGGCAGCTCATACATGCATGAAAACATTGGTTAGAATTTTGCATTTGAAATTAATAAATGAAATGAACAAAAACCACTTAAAGTTCTCACCGAAAATTGTTCTATAAACATGGTTAGGTTGGAAATTTTATAAGCTTTTCAGAAGTTATATTTGCTACTTTTTCTGTTTTCAAAAATGCCCCCAAAATGATGTTTTCTGTCCCGTTTTAAAAGAGAAAAGGACCTTAATGCAGTTTCATTGTTTCCCAGGGGGTTATTGTAATTTTCCTTTTCTTTGGCTTTCTTCAACCTTCAGACAGAAGGCAAGCAGCTACGTGCCTGCACTGCCAACGCTGCCTGCCACCTCCTGCTGGCCAGCTCGACGATGAGGAGAAGTCCCGGATGCCTTCCTCTCTTCTATCCCCATCCTCTATGCCTTGAAGCTTTCCCCTCCCTCGAGCGTCCTCCCTCTCTGTACGTTCTGTAAGGACCCCAGACCGACAGTCTGAAACCCTACGTATGCATACATTCACGATCCCAGAAAGATCAGTCGTGAACAACATACACAGTTGGCACACAGAAATACATCATCCATTACACGAATACATAAAGGTATTACACAAATGATCACATGATCAAGTTTAAGCAACTGCCACAAAGGGCAGGCAACTTAACAAACACAGCGGAAGACAAATAAAACACAACGTAGTTGAGCCCAAGTCACGCCTTAACCTACAGGCTGCTGACCCGGAGACGATCCTAGTTCGCAAAGCCGTCAACTCCGTACTTCTCTTCATATATCTCCTTCGGAGGTTCCTTCTCAAAATCTGATAAGTAGATACCAGGGGCGAAACCATAATGAGTACATTTGAATGTACTCAGCAAGACATCCATCATATCACTTACCAACATGCAAATATGCTTATATGGTGGATTAGGTAGGCTATAAATAGGGTTCACTATCAATGGTGTTCATATATGATGACACCATAGTTGCAGTCAGGTTAATCTGTATCTTCGTTGAAGAAGATACTTCAGAAGAAAATAATATAGTTTTATTTCTCTTGTAGATATCACATGTACAAGAGGTTTTGTAAAACTTTGTTGAAGAAATATTTTCTCTTTGCAAAACTTCTTGGAATCAGTTTCCAGAATTCTTGCTTAGAGTAGAAAAGGTTTTCTTTGCAAAACATTTTGTTTTGAATAACATCATCTGGCTTTTCATCATCGACGATACCTCCACGGTATAAGTTTCCATTCCTTTCCGAACTTCACAAGTTCAATACTTCCTTTCCAAAATTTTCCTTTCAAAAACTTCCTTTTTGAAAACATTGACACAATGCTAGCTACATGGCCATTCAACTGTCCATATCCGAGGACGCGGCTTCTTCGAAAAAGTTATACTCTGCAGAGGTGTACACATCCACCAGATCCAGTACACCTCCCGTGAAACAACCACGGACTGTAACAACAGTATGTAAACATCAGGTATATGATCATAACCATCCACTATGTTCAAGCTAGAATATGCCTATCTCTCGATTGAAGTTGTTCTCCCCGGCATCAAGTCCCACCCTGCCTAGCCAGGAGCCTCAATGAATGCATCCGGAGGGAAAATTAATCCCACACTTTATATGCCTCAACATTGGGAGTTTTGACGACATTCGGTTCGAGGGTACGACGCCCCTTATAGCAAGTGAGATAGCACACACTAATAAGAACAAACTTCAAGTTAAGCCCCGTGCCCATGTTGGGGTAGGGTGGCAGTACGGTAAAGGTTGTCCGGCGAAGACTAGGTTATGTGTCATTTTTGAAAACACCACTTTCTCAAAAATGACCACTTCCACATTCCTCCGGAGAACAAGGATCCGCCTTTTCTCCGGGGTTTTCCGTAAAGCCTTTGTTTTGTAGAATCACAATTTTAGGGTGTCCACTTAGGGACTAGTATATTTGATGGTAATAAATACCATAGGGTGGCTTATGGGCTTGGTATTACCAAGTTTAACTACTGGCATGATAGTAACCTATAATATAGTATAGTAGTAATTTCCACATCAAAAATAGTTTTGATAATCAAGTTTTGGTAAAACTTCAGAGGTAAAACATGCATGATATATAATGATAAGTATTGTATCAGCAAGCAATCAGGATGGCTTGCCTGGTATCTCTTTGTGTCCCTGGTTGTTGGAGTGACTGGAGCTTGAAACAGAGCTTCCCGACACTTCCTTCCTCTTCGTTTTTCTAACGTCGTAGAAAGAGAATAAAGGACACACATTCAGAACCAAACAAGACAAACAAGGCTACAAGTAATACATACAGCAAGCAATCAAGAAGTACCACCTAAGTTCTCAATTTTTCCCTTAAGAAAAATTGGCATAAAAACTATAGTTGAAAAGTCTGCTTTTTTCCTAGTGTTTATGTGTGGCCAATTCAATGATTTTTAGTTAAGAACACCATGGACCAGTGGGGTAAAGCACATGTTACTAGACAGTAGGGTGTCACATAAAACACATTTTGATGTCTAAAAATTCCCACAACAATCTCTATGGCTAGCACACATAATTTGCTAAATTACTCAAGTGGTGAAATAAGCTCATGACAACAAGTCAAACCTATTTTTCCACCATGAGGCAAACATACCAGTGGGTGTTCCACTAGCAAATATGCTCACCAAGAGGTTAATAAGCCTCTGGTCACTTTTATAAAAGTGCTCAAAACAAACAAACAAGCATCCAAAAACTCCTACTCATACTAGTAGAAAATTTAGGAAAAATACTAGACTAGTTTAGGCTACACTAGTTAATTTTATGCACAAGTGTGCAAGCTAGTAGAGGCAAAATACTCCTCTAACCAGTACCATAAATTCTACTGGATACCACAAAATAACATAAAAAACATAGCTAGGAAACAAGGAAAAACTATGCTTAAAATGCTACACATGTGAGGAGATTAATTCCTAGTCATCCAAGTGTTATTCATGCTTTTATGCTACTTAAGAGTAAATCTATCAGAGGTGAAAACCCTAAGGTAATAATGCCACAAGGACATTCCATCCTCTGGTTTCAACACCAAAGATTCATATTTTTCCCTAGGGGAAAAACAAGACAAAAAGCCTACATGAATATCCTAGTATGCAATTTAGACTTTATGCATTGCTATTTAAATCTATTTCAAACACAAGCACCAAGTATCTAGGGGTGCTATAACCAAAATAACAGTACCTAAATGGTACTAGTTTCATGAGAATTAATCTAGCAATAAGCCTAAAAAGCATTTAAAGATCTACTCAAAACATATATAAAAGAAACACATCTAGTGTGGGGGAAATAATGTTTCCACCAAAAATGCAATGAAACCAGTGGGTGTTCCACTAGCATATCAAAGCATTAAGAGGTCACAATGCCTCTGGTCCACTTGCTAAAAATTTAACAAAAGACTAAACAAGTTTCTAGTGCAATAACAATACTAGCAGAAAATAACAGGGTGCTAAAATAAGCAAGGTAATGATACTCATGCTATTGTTTTCACACATGTGAAAACTTTAGGTGTCAAGTACTCATAACAACCTTAGAAAAATGCTACTGGACCTATGGATACAACACAAAAATATGTGGTTTTACAACCACAAATTCTTATGTCAAAAATTCCACACATGAGGGAATTTTTCCACAACAATCTCATAGCAATGACTAAATTACTCATGCTTCTCTACCAACTCAAATGCAAGCTAGCAGAGGTGATAACAACAAAATATAAGTACCAACATGGTACTGGATACAATCAACAATCCAAGCATTTGCACACAATTTCATCACTCAAAAATCCTATGCAAATATTTACTAGAGAATAAACATATGCTACTAGCAAAAATCATATTTCTTTTCCACTCAAGTCCACACAATCTAACATGCTAAAATAGCTAAGTAACACTTAGAAAACAAGTTCACACAACTTATACATGCTAGAAAACAATATTGCATCACAAAAATAACTCACACAAATTAATTACCTAAAAATGCCAAAATGGCAGAAATAGGTGAAACAAGGATCTGTCCACCAAATTTTCTAGGATGCTCTAAAAATTAAACCCTTCTATGTTTGGATAGTCCTAAACATATACAAGGCCATCAAATTTAGTTTGCATCAAAATTCATCTTTAATTAATTTATAAAAATCACCAAAGTGCTCACTGGTGTTTTACCAATTTGCATGCCATTTCAAAAATACAATGAATTTGGAAACGAGGTTAAATGTTTCTGTTAGGAAATTTCAAGGGCTTTCCAATGCAATTGGCCTCACTTCATTCTGAGTTGTAAAATAAAAATGGTGCTCATTTTGGTGTTTCTGGTACCTGTTGCCAAATCATTTTTAATTTCAAACATGTTCATCCAAAAGTAGATCTACAAGTTGGAGGTGGTTTGGAATTAGTTGAGGTACCACTGTGAATTTTAGTTTGGTCAAAATCATCTTTTAGGTTGCCTTTTAGAGCCAAAAGCAAACAGGTAACATTCTGTAAAATTTAAAATGGAAAAGAAGGCAGGGATGGGCCAGATCCATCGTGGGCCGGCTAGATCCAGAGATACCGCGGGCAGATCTAGCCCGTGAGGCTGACACGCGGGCCTGGGCGCCACGCGGCAGCCACGCGGACATCACGCGGCCCCACCCGCCAGTTTGACTTCCTACGCGCGGTCAGGGCGGGCTGACGCGAGCATGACGCGCGGATTGCGTCACCCGCCGGCGGGAGCTTCTCCGGCGAGCACGCATACGGCGATTCCGTGCATCTTAATGCGATTAAAAGGCACCCGTGTGTTTCCAACGATGAGGGGAACCTCCTAGCGTATGGTTCGTTTCCTGGGAGACGACCGGAGACCGGCGGCAACGGCCACGCGCGGCGGCCGGAGTGCGTCCACGGCGCGGGAACGAACTAGAGGGAGAGGGAGGGGTAAAAACGACGGGGGCATTCCCCTGCTTACTGCGAACACGCGGAGACGCACGGCTACGGAGGAGGAGGGTCGTGGCGGCCGGAATGCCTCGCCGGAGCCCGCCGGAGTCGGAGAAGGGAACGGGATGGCGCGGCCTCCACGCGTGCTCCCGCCACGATTCCTTCTGCAGGGGCACTCAGCAAGACAATGCGGAGGCGTTGAGCTCAACGGCGACCGGCGGCGCGCCCTCTATCGGCCGATCGACGGCGAGCTCAAGTAGCTAGGGTTTCGGTTTTTGTTTTTTTTTTTTTTGTTCTTTTTATTTCAGAGAGAGAGAGGGTAGCTCGAGGGAGAGAGAGAGAGCAGGTAGAGACCACAGGGGGGGGGGTTTTTATCAACTAGCAAGACTTCTACTCGAAGGCAAGCAAGCATGGGCAGCCATGGCCCTCTACTGCGTCATCTACAGGAAGAAGAAGATGACCATGTGACTCAGCTTACATTTAAGTCCCTGGGAAATTACAAGTAGGTCCCTGTACTCTCTGAAAATGGATGTTTTCCCTAAGCAAACCAAGTCAAAATTTGAAATCCTTTTGCCCAAAATTCTTATTAGTTGAGATGCACAACATATATGAAAATTGGCTCATTTGCCTAAACTTGATAACTCAAAGTTGTTCAAATTTGAAATCTTACAGAAATGGACATTGAATTTATTTGACTACTTAGGAGCTTCCAAAAATGATAATTTTTGGCACACATTCCTTATTTGATGTGTTCCTTATGTGGTAGAAAATTCAAGTCATTTTGAGTTACTTTATAGAACAAACTTGTTCAAATTTCTAAAAGGTGCTGTGAAGAAAACAGGGGTTTTTGGCAACTTAAACAATTCAAAAACTTGTTTCCTTTTGGTTTTCATCCTCATTTATGATATAGAGAATGTGGTATTTATTTCATGGCATTTGGAAAAAGTTTGTAGAACAAACTTGTTCAAAATCCCAAATATTGCTGTGGAGAAAAACCATGTTTTCAGGACTTTAATGGATTCAATTTTTGGTCTCCTCTTGTGGGTGTTCCTTATTTGATATAAGGAAGTAATGGTATGAATTTCAGATCATTTGATTAAAGTTTCCAATAGTAACTTGTTTTAGTTTTCTGTTTCTGGAAATATTGGAATTTCTATTTAATAAAGCACTTGGCTTTTCTTTAACAATGCTTTGCCAAAATATTTATGTGACTAGAGATAGCAAGTCAATGCTCTCCAATACCTTTGTTTTTAATCTTGCAAGGTTGGAAAAACATTTGATAATATTTTGGTGAAGCATTTAAGAATGCCTCTTTTTCTGATAATCTTTTTAGGGAAATTTATTAAGTGTTTCCTCTTTCTTAATTTAGGTCTTGGAATAATATTCAACAAGTATGAGTTTTATAAGGTAGTTTGGAAAACTCTTTGATCAATATTTACTTAAGAAAATATTGTCAAAGTCATTGGAACAATATGTTGAATATTTTTATCCCTGGAACAATATGTTGAATATTTTTAGTTCACTGCTTTGCTATCCTTTTAAGTTTGCAAGTTTATATAATTAGTTTGTTTGTTTTCACTTAAACAACCACAAACGAACACAACCAAGGTTTATTAGTAAAGCAATTAGCAAAACAACTGTGTTAACAGGTATTCCAAAATTTGGGATGTGACAGGTCTTCCCCCCTTAAAAAGAATCTCGTCCCCGAGATTCACAAGCGAGGACTAAGGGAGGGCCAACAAACACAATGTTAGTGTTGGAGTGCAGGCGCTTCCCCCCTTTGACTTTTCTTGGGAGGTGGGGTACATCCCTTAAATTATCAAATTCTTTTTAAAAATTACATCAGCACTGTGTTAGGTCCAAAACTTTTGTTTCCTAGTTTGAACAAAAATTAAGGTTAGTGCAGAACTACCTGGAAATGTACCGTCAATTAATTCATGAGTTTCTAGCTAAATCCCACATATTACATACCACATATGGAGTGGTCTACCACTCTCATAACAAGGTATATAAGAAACTAACCATATAGCTTGTGGGTGCAAGAGGTTAGGTTGCTAAGGTAAAACAAACAGACAGAATAATACCCATGGCAGTGGATATTACTCACCACAAGCAACTATCACTTAAATATGTTCATGATTTTAGTTGGATATTAGTTTCATAAAGTACTCTTAAGCACAATCATAACACAAGTATAAACTCATGCTAAGGTAAAACATTTAAACAAAATCCAATAAGCAAGCAAACAACACCACAGATGAATAGACTATTTATTCACTAGGTTATTGTTTATTAGAGGTTTTGGAATCCATCAATCATGAACAATTAGCAAACAACCAGTAGCTAAAAACCAATTAATTCAATCATAAAGATACTCTAAAACACCATCTTTACACAAGATGAAACTCCTATTTCACAGGCATAAAAACAGGACTGCACAAATAACATACTAGTATGAAAAATCTACACCAGCATGCTATAAGAGATAATCATATCCTATAACCATAGAACATGAAACTAAATAATTCATGGCATGATAACAGAAGTAATAACTTCCTAAACATGTTATATCAACATATATACTTATAAAATAACAAGAGGGTAATACTAGAGCAAAAATCACCATTTTCTAGTGGTGAGACTAGTTTCACTCTAGAGAAGCAAACAATGCTATCATGATGTTTAAACTTAAACAAGCAAGTCATGAATATAAATGTACCTAATAATAGTACACAAAACTTACTCATGTTAGTAAGCACAAACATCAAAACAATTCCATGAAACAACTATTAAACATGCATAAATTAATTCTAGCAATTTATGTTTTTCTTTAACCAATTGCTAGCAAACAAGCAAGGTATAACTCACACAACCAGTAGCTATGCAATTAGTGAAAAGTTATCTAAACCTTTTCAAAAATCCATACACTCAATTTAAAATCATTCACAAACAATCTACCAATCAAGAGGAATTTATTTTATTTGCGAACAATTTAATTTCAGCACACGATAGTGAAACATTTCTTAACATGATACCCCTAAGGAATATTATGCTAAAAAAAAGGATCACACCTAAACATATTAGTATTTACTAATAAGAAATAAACTTCTCACTTTCATAAGTGAAAACAAACAATTACATTTTCCATGGTGGGAAATAGAAATCAATCACATAGTGAAACATGCTATTTTCACACATGTGTATGGTTGGGGATTTTCATCCTCAAGCCAAAATGCAATGGGACCAGTGGGCTATGGCCCACTAATACCAAGTAAAAATAGGTACTAAACCTCTGATTACTCATGAAAAACTTTGCATACCGGATAAAAATATAATGCTATTTAATCTAGTGAAACAATACTAGTGCATACTGATAGTAATGCTTACACATGCTTTACTATTAAGAGACATGCAAGCTAACATAGGTACAAGCATCAAAATATCAGTACCTAAATGTTACTTGACTCAAAGAAAACATAGCACAAAAATCTACTACGAAAGTATACACAGATCTAGCTCTCACAAAATTTCCAAATAATTAACTAGAAGGTGACAAATGCTATTTCATTTTTATTTGAGTTTTCAATCAGGCACACACTTTCTAGGGTAGATTTATTGTAATAAAACAACATAATAACAAGTCCTACCAACTCCATATAAGTTAGGAAGCAAGATTGAATAAAACACAAATTTATTTCAATCAAGAGCACACAAAGAAACAAAAACAGGAAAACTGTTGTTTTCTTGATAACCATTTCATTTCATCGTTCACTTAATTTCTAAACTCCGAATCTCATAGTACCTACAATGTCTACCAAGTTTTGATTTCCAAAGTAGATACACCCGATATCCTATTGAGTAGTAAACGAATAAGTCATCGTCTTATTTTCTCGTGACTTCTCCTTTTTACCACTAGATTAAAAGGTGTCGTAAGTCACTTAATTCCTTGGTTTAGAAAGAGTTGTCAGTAGTTCGCATGCTTTGGTTAGGTGTCAACCTAAGATTAGACCAAGCATGTTAGTCTTGTTAACTTTCTATATAATCATGTTTGTCCGACAAGATACGACTAGCGTCATCGTACGTTGAATATTGAATTGTGCTCTTTTGATTGGCTTTTTAGGGGGTTGCGCATCATGGCATGTGAACACTTCTTTTGCACCTTTCTCCAGAGGAGGGAGGTATATAACTCTTTAAAAGGGGACTTCTCTTGTTTGGTCTTTTAAAAGGGAACATAAAAAGGTGCGACATTTAGCCAACATGGTAAAAAGAGTCTTTTGCAAACAGACAAACATAGAGGTTTTGGTCAGTATTTGTTGGTTTTCTTCACGCCTTTTCTTCTATGAGGGTTGTCGTTGTTGGAGTTTTAACTGTTGGAGTGCATCACTGGTAGCAATGCTATCAGCTCGTGTGGCTTGATGGTCCTCTATTTTTAGGTACAACGGTGCTTTCATTAATGGTGGTGGTTCACGACGGGTCGCATTATGAAGCGAAAACAAGCATAAGTCTAAGCAACAAATTCTTGGTTTTGAATGCTATACTAACATTTTTGCTTGCAAAAATTTAACACGAGGCGATTCAAAAACAAGAGCGGGGCAAGCACAAATCTGTAAATTTTGAGCACCCCACAAACATATAGAAGCCTAGATGAACCAAATTCTACACCACACTATAGCACAAAGTCCTACGGACACACATAAGCAAGCCAAAACACACAAGCAAGGCTCCATTGGAGCTACGTCGGGGATGATCCGAAATCCTAGAAGTGGCTGAAGAACTATATCTACTTCTGACCATCATCACTGTAGAGCTAGGCAATTATTTTGGTCTTCTCGGTACATCGGCAAGTATACAAGTTTTTGTATGAAAACAAGATAAATAGAATTAAAGTTTTGATAAAACTTTATGCAACAATCTGTTTTTGAAACTCCAACTATTTTCTGGACAGAAAACTTCAAAGACGAGAGATGTTTCAAAAACAGAGCGGAGCAGTTGCAAACAAGTAAGAAATAAACTCTTAACCGAGAGAGATACCAACTCTATAAGGCCCGCCCTTCGAACCACTGTTCAAGGACGCCCTTGATATGCATTTAGAGTCTTTTGAAAAGATCAGAAGGAGGGGAAAATATACTAAAATTCCCTTGGATAAAAATAATGTAGATAGCAAATAGGTTTTTACTCAAAAATAATTTTCTTTCCTATCTGACGTCCATGCTAACTAAGGTCTCCTAAGGTCAGGATGGCTCTGATACCAACTCTGTAAGGACCCCAGACCGACAGTCTGAAACCCTACGTATGCATACATTCACGATCCCAGAAAGATCAGTCGTGAACAACATACACAGTTGGCACACAGAAATACATCATCCATTACACGAATACATAAAGGTATTACACAAATGATCACATGATCAAGTTTAAGCAACTGCCACAAAGGGCAGGCAACTTAACAAACACAGCGGAAGACAAATAAAACACAACGTAGTTGAGCCCAAGTCACGCCTTAACCTACAGGCTGCTGACCCGGAGACGATCCTAGTTCGCAAAGCCGTCAACTCCGTACTTCTCTTCATATATCTCCTTCGGAGGTTCCTTCTCAAAATCTGATAAGTAGATACCAGGGGCGAAACCATAATGAGTACATTTGAATGTACTCAGCAAGACATCCATCATATCACTTACCAACATGCAAATATGCTTATATGGTGGATTAGGTAGGCTATAAATAGGGTTCACTATCAATGGTGTTCATATATGATGACACCATAGTTGCAGTCAGGTTAATCTGTATCTTCGTTGAAGAAGATACTTCAGAAGAAAATAATATAGTTTTATTTCTCTTGTAGATATCACATGTACAAGAGGTTTTGTAAAACTTTGTTGAAGAAATATTTTCTCTTTGCAAAACTTCTTGGAATCAGTTTCCAGAATTCTTGCTTAGAGTAGAAAAGGTTTTCTTTGCAAAACATTTTGTTTTGAATAACATCATCTGGCTTTTCATCATCGACGATACCTCCACGGTATAAGTTTCCATTCCTTTCCGAACTTCACAAGTTCAATACTTCCTTTCCAAAATTTTCCTTTCAAAAACTTCCTTTTTGAAAACATTGACACAATGCTAGCTACATGGCCATTCAACTGTCCATATCCGAGGACGCGGCTTCTTCGAAAAAGTTATACTCTGCAGAGGTGTACACATCCACCAGATCCAGTACACCTCCCGTGAAACAACCACGGACTGTAACAACAGTATGTAAACATCAGGTATATGATCATAACCATCCACTATGTTCAAGCTAGAATATGCCTATCTCTCGATTGAAGTTGTTCTCCCCGGCATCAAGTCCCACCCTGCCTAGCCAGGAGCCTCAATGAATGCATCCGGAGGGAAAATTAATCCCACACTTTATATGCCTCAACATTGGGAGTTTTGACGACATTCGGTTCGAGGGTACGACGCCCCTTATAGCAAGTGAGATAGCACACACTAATAAGAACAAACTTCAAGTTAAGCCCCGTGCCCATGTTGGGGTAGGGTGGCAGTACGGTAAAGGTTGTCCGGCGAAGACTAGGTTATGTGTCATTTTTGAAAACACCACTTTCTCAAAAATGACCACTTCCACATTCCTCCGGAGAACAAGGATCCGCCTTTTCTCCGGGGTTTTCCGTAAAGCCTTTGTTTTGTAGAATCACAATTTTAGGGTGTCCACTTAGGGACTAGTATATTTGATGGTAATAAATACCATAGGGTGGCTTATGGGCTTGGTATTACCAAGTTTAACTACTGGCATGATAGTAACCTATAATATAGTATAGTAGTAATTTCCACATCAAAAATAGTTTTGATAATCAAGTTTTGGTAAAACTTCAGAGGTAAAACATGCATGATATATAATGATAAGTATTGTATCAGCAAGCAATCAGGATGGCTTGCCTGGTATCTCTTTGTGTCCCTGGTTGTTGGAGTGACTGGAGCTTGAAACAGAGCTTCCCGACACTTCCTTCCTCTTCGTTTTTCTAACGTCGTAGAAAGAGAATAAAGGACACACATTCAGAACCAAACAAGACAAACAAGGCTACAAGTAATACATACAGCAAGCAATCAAGAAGTACCACCTAAGTTCTCAATTTTTCCCTTAAGAAAAATTGGCATAAAAACTATAGTTGAAAAGTCTGCTTTTTTCCTAGTGTTTATGTGTGGCCAATTCAATGATTTTTAGTTAAGAACACCATGGACCAGTGGGGTAAAGCACATGTTACTAGACAGTAGGGTGTCACATAAAACACATTTTGATGTCTAAAAATTCCCACAACAATCTCTATGGCTAGCACACATAATTTGCTAAATTACTCAAGTGGTGAAATAAGCTCATGACAACAAGTCAAACCTATTTTTCCACCATGAGGCAAACATACCAGTGGGTGTTCCACTAGCAAATATGCTCACCAAGAGGTTAATAAGCCTCTGGTCACTTTTATAAAAGTGCTCAAAACAAACAAACAAGCATCCAAAAACTCCTACTCATACTAGTAGAAAATTTAGGAAAAATACTAGACTAGTTTAGGCTACACTAGTTAATTTTATGCACAAGTGTGCAAGCTAGTAGAGGCAAAATACTCCTCTAACCAGTACCATAAATTCTACTGGATACCACAAAATAACATAAAAAACATAGCTAGGAAACAAGGAAAAACTATGCTTAAAATGCTACACATGTGAGGAGATTAATTCCTAGTCATCCAAGTGTTATTCATGCTTTTATGCTACTTAAGAGTAAATCTATCAGAGGTGAAAACCCTAAGGTAATAATGCCACAAGGACATTCCATCCTCTGGTTTCAACACCAAAGATTCATATTTTTCCCTAGGGGAAAAACAAGACAAAAAGCCTACATGAATATCCTAGTATGCAATTTAGACTTTATGCATTGCTATTTAAATCTATTTCAAACACAAGCACCAAGTATCTAGGGGTGCTATAACCAAAATAACAGTACCTAAATGGTACTAGTTTCATGAGAATTAATCTAGCAATAAGCCTAAAAAGCATTTAAAGATCTACTCAAAACATATATAAAAGAAACACATCTAGTGTGGGGGAAATAATGTTTCCACCAAAAATGCAATGAAACCAGTGGGTGTTCCACTAGCATATCAAAGCATTAAGAGGTCACAATGCCTCTGGTCCACTTGCTAAAAATTTAACAAAAGACTAAACAAGTTTCTAGTGCAATAACAATACTAGCAGAAAATAACAGGGTGCTAAAATAAGCAAGGTAATGATACTCATGCTATTGTTTTCACACATGTGAAAACTTTAGGTGTCAAGTACTCATAACAACCTTAGAAAAATGCTACTGGACCTATGGATACAACACAAAAATATGTGGTTTTACAACCACAAATTCTTATGTCAAAAATTCCACACATGAGGGAATTTTTCCACAACAATCTCATAGCAATGACTAAATTACTCATGCTTCTCTACCAACTCAAATGCAAGCTAGCAGAGGTGATAACAACAAAATATAAGTACCAACATGGTACTGGATACAATCAACAATCCAAGCATTTGCACACAATTTCATCACTCAAAAATCCTATGCAAATATTTACTAGAGAATAAACATATGCTACTAGCAAAAATCATATTTCTTTTCCACTCAAGTCCACACAATCTAACATGCTAAAATAGCTAAGTAACACTTAGAAAACAAGTTCACACAACTTATACATGCTAGAAAACAATATTGCATCACAAAAATAACTCACACAAATTAATTACCTAAAAATGCCAAAATGGCAGAAATAGGTGAAACAAGGATCTGTCCACCAAATTTTCTAGGATGCTCTAAAAATTAAACCCTTCTATGTTTGGATAGTCCTAAACATATACAAGGCCATCAAATTTAGTTTGCATCAAAATTCATCTTTAATTAATTTATAAAAATCACCAAAGTGCTCACTGGTGTTTTACCAATTTGCATGCCATTTCAAAAATACAATGAATTTGGAAACGAGGTTAAATGTTTCTGTTAGGAAATTTCAAGGGCTTTCCAATGCAATTGGCCTCACTTCATTCTGAGTTGTAAAATAAAAATGGTGCTCATTTTGGTGTTTCTGGTACCTGTTGCCAAATCATTTTTAATTTCAAACATGTTCATCCAAAAGTAGATCTACAAGTTGGAGGTGGTTTGGAATTAGTTGAGGTACCACTGTGAATTTTAGTTTGGTCAAAATCATCTTTTAGGTTGCCTTTTAGAGCCAAAAGCAAACAGGTAACATTCTGTAAAATTTAAAATGGAAAAGAAGGCAGGGATGGGCCAGATCCATCGTGGGCCGGCTAGATCCAGAGATACCGCGGGCAGATCTAGCCCGTGAGGCTGACACGCGGGCCTGGGCGCCACGCGGCAGCCACGCGGACATCACGCGGCCCCACCCGCCAGTTTGACTTCCTACGCGCGGTCAGGGCGGGCTGACGCGAGCATGACGCGCGGATTGCGTCACCCGCCGGCGGGAGCTTCTCCGGCGAGCACGCATACGGCGATTCCGTGCATCTTAATGCGATTAAAAGGCACCCGTGTGTTTCCAACGATGAGGGGAACCTCCTAGCGTATGGTTCGTTTCCTGGGAGACGACCGGAGACCGGCGGCAACGGCCACGCGCGGCGGCCGGAGTGCGTCCACGGCGCGGGAACGAACTAGAGGGAGAGGGAGGGGTAAAAACGACGGGGGCATTCCCCTGCTTACTGCGAACACGCGGAGACGCACGGCTACGGAGGAGGAGGGTCGTGGCGGCCGGAATGCCTCGCCGGAGCCCGCCGGAGTCGGAGAAGGGAACGGGATGGCGCGGCCTCCACGCGTGCTCCCGCCACGATTCCTTCTGCAGGGGCACTCAGCAAGACAATGCGGAGGCGTTGAGCTCAACGGCGACCGGCGGCGCGCCCTCTATCGGCCGATCGACGGCGAGCTCAAGTAGCTAGGGTTTCGGTTTTTGTTTTTTTTTTTTTTGTTCTTTTTATTTCAGAGAGAGAGAGGGTAGCTCGAGGGAGAGAGAGAGAGCAGGTAGAGACCACAGGGGGGGGGGGGTTTTATCAACTAGCAAGACTTCTACTCGAAGGCAAGCAAGCATGGGCAGCCATGGCCCTCTACTGCGTCATCTACAGGAAGAAGAAGATGACCATGTGACTCAGCTTACATTTAAGTCCCTGGGAAATTACAAGTAGGTCCCTGTACTCTCTGAAAATGGATGTTTTCCCTAAGCAAACCAAGTCAAAATTTGAAATCCTTTTGCCCAAAATTCTTATTAGTTGAGATGCACAACATATATGAAAATTGGCTCATTTGCCTAAACTTGATAACTCAAAGTTGTTCAAATTTGAAATCTTACAGAAATGGACATTGAATTTATTTGACTACTTAGGAGCTTCCAAAAATGATAATTTTTGGCACACATTCCTTATTTGATGTGTTCCTTATGTGGTAGAAAATTCAAGTCATTTTGAGTTACTTTATAGAACAAACTTGTTCAAATTTCTAAAAGGTGCTGTGAAGAAAACAGGGGTTTTTGGCAACTTAAACAATTCAAAAACTTGTTTCCTTTTGGTTTTCATCCTCATTTATGATATAGAGAATGTGGTATTTATTTCATGGCATTTGGAAAAAGTTTGTAGAACAAACTTGTTCAAAATCCCAAATATTGCTGTGGAGAAAAACCATGTTTTCAGGACTTTAATGGATTCAATTTTTGGTCTCCTCTTGTGGGTGTTCCTTATTTGATATAAGGAAGTAATGGTATGAATTTCAGATCATTTGATTAAAGTTTCCAATAGTAACTTGTTTTAGTTTTCTGTTTCTGGAAATATTGGAATTTCTATTTAATAAAGCACTTGGCTTTTCTTTAACAATGCTTTGCCAAAATATTTATGTGACTAGAGATAGCAAGTCAATGCTCTCCAATACCTTTGTTTTTAATCTTGCAAGGTTGGAAAAACATTTGATAATATTTTGGTGAAGCATTTAAGAATGCCTCTTTTTCTGATAATCTTTTTAGGGAAATTTATTAAGTGTTTCCTCTTTCTTAATTTAGGTCTTGGAATAATATTCAACAAGTATGAGTTTTATAAGGTAGTTTGGAAAACTCTTTGATCAATATTTACTTAAGAAAATATTGTCAAAGTCATTGGAACAATAGGTTGAATATTTTTATCCCTGGAACAATATGTTGAATATTTTTAGTTCACTGCTTTGCTATCCTTTTAAGTTTGCAAGTTTATATAATTAGTTTGTTTGTTTTCACTTAAACAACCACAAACGAACACAACCAAGGTTTATTAGTAAAGCAATTAGCAAAACAACTGTGTTAACAGGTATTCCAAAATTTGGGATGTGACACGTTCTCTGCTCGGCCGAAACCCTAGCCCAAAGGCCGCCGGTCAGCGTCGCCGCTACGGGCTGCCCCGGAGCAAATCAAGACCACCGTTGCAACCGTCATGCCCTCCTCCATGTCCTCGTACAGCCTCGCTTCCCGGGACGACCAGAATCAGGCGAATCGGGGTCTTCTTCCCCGCCTCCGGCCGACAGCCTCCGCCGCCGATTCGCCGCCACCGCTGCCTCCCTGGCGTCCTCGACCCTTCCACTAGCTTCAGTGCGCCGTGGTGAGTCTCCCAGTGCCTTCCCCTTCCTCCCTCTCCCTCCGTAGCTCTCCCGCACTAAGCTCCGCCGTTGGCCGCCGCACCACCTCGTCGCCAGCGAGCTTCCGGCGATAGTTAGCAGGCGCCGCCGCCACCCCTAGGTCCCTCTCGAGCCCCTCCACGTCGTGGTGTATTTTAATTTGCGAATTCAACCGATTTGAAGATCATCTGTGAAGAACAGAGTATGGTGATGTCATCCTTGCTTCACGATGATGTCATAACTTCTCTTTTTAGTAATTCCAGGAAATCCATAAAAAGAATAAAAATTGAAAATTGAATAACTATTAAAATATTAATCAGAAAAATAAAATGAAATTATCAAAATGTTCAGAAAAATATAACCTACCGGTCAATGTCATTTTCATACATTTTTGACAAATTTCAAAAATGAGCTTTATTTAATGTTGTTTAATTCATTTAAAAATAGAAAAATAAGTTTTTATTCAAGAAAATTTAGAAAAATAAAAGTTATATACCGAAATGCTGAAAATGACAAATGAAACCCATTTATGATGTTTTTAAACCTATTTGAGCTATTAAAATTGTACCCACTTTCATAATTGTCCGAAGTGCCCTCTGGGGTCTATTTCGGGGCTAAATTCAGTAAAAATGCTTAACTTCATATGAACCCTAGCAACCCATTGAACATGCTTAGGACTTTATTTGAGTGAATTAACTTGATCATGCATACATATTGCGCATTGCATCGGTGCCATGTTTGATTGTTGTTCTTCTTGTTTCGCTGTTTATTCCCCCTCGGTAGAACGTGACTCCGAAGAGAAGGCCAGTAGTTCCATGACGAATACTATATCTTAACCGACAACTCAAGCACTAACCCGAGAAGACATTTCTATTGGTTTTCTTATAGCCAAGGCAAGCATGACCTCTTATCTTCTCATGTATGTTTTCCAACAACATTTGATTCTCGTACTTTGCATTCGATTCCAAAGTATTTGATGCTAGTAGATATAGTTCACCTATATACTGCATTGCCTCAACGTCCTGATCCACTGCTCCTAGACGCCATAGATTTGATTGTGATCATCGCCAGAGCCTCATATCTGCTTCACTTAGCTTTACATGATGTTTACCTCTGCTCCTTCCGGTTGATGAATCAGAGCTGCGATAACCTAGTATGATATGATGACGTGGTAAGATGAGCATTGTGTGGTTAACCTGACTAAGTCTTGGACGGATGGCCACTTGGGAAGTGGTTGTTTGTCCTGTACTGGCCAACCCTAGGAGTAAGGTATCGCCGAAGAAACCAAGACTGAGCGTGCAACCACACGCGGGGCCTAACAGACGCGCTCGACCAACTAACTTGTTTTGCTCTATACGTGAGTCACGTAGTTTGGGTGTTCCATCTGTGTGTGAGTCAAAAACCTTTTGGAGGTGTTTAGGGGTACACGGATCTTGATCCCGACTCACATAACAGGTGTCGTCAGGAGGTGGCCAACTCCCTGTTGACGGGGTGGCCCTGTTTGGGTTGACTCGTGGATAGGGTCGAGCAAGGTAAAGGTTGTGGCCAACCACACTCTGCCGGCACATCATCGGAATTGTGCCAATAGCTTGGCATTAAGAGTCGGATAGTACGTGTGGGTAAAGTGTACCACCCTACAGGGATAAATCTTTCGGAAGCCGTGTCCACGGTTAAGGACGACTTGGTGGAAGATACGAGGTCATAGATAACATGAACGAGAGAATAAAACTTGTTGATAACGAATGAAGGGTGCTTCCTTGGAGATGCCGAGAGGGGTGATCCTTGTAGCATGTGAGATGCTGGGAATTTATGTTGGTGGTTTGAAAAGATGATGGTTACAGTAGCTAGTTTCTCATCTGCTTTAAAAATCTTCTATGAGACGTGTTATTCCTCCTCGATTTGGAAAATAAAGATTGCTTTACGCAAATCAACCTTCATAAAATCCTTTATGAAAACAGCAGGTATATAATAGGTTAACTAAGTCTTGTTGAGTACCTCCCGTACTCAGGTTTGCTTAACTTTGGTTCAGGTGGTGTTCGTCCCTCCGGTGGTGATTCAACATGGACATCGACGAGTAGTTTGGGGTTCCCAGGTAGCAGCCTGGAATCTATGGGCTGGGACGTCACCTTATGTTGCGGCCTCTTAGGCCTTTTTGGTTCTTGTTGATTAGCAACATAATTTTTCCTTCCGTTGTCTGATGTAGTGATGGGTCGTGTGACCTCTGTTTGTACAGCTACTCTAGTAACACCTGTTTAATAATGCTTCCATGTCTAGAGTGCTGCTTTGATCGGCTGTTGTTTTCGATCTCATTGTTATACAGTTTTGGCTATGCCTGCTGATGAGGACATCTAGCAAGATCCTTGTTATCGGTTGTGTTCTCTAAAATTGATTTGCGTAGTGGTTACCATCAAATTAGAATGAAAGAAGGGGATGAATGGAAAACTGCTTTCAAAACTAAATTTGGTTTATATGAATGGTTAGTGATGCCTTTTGGTTTAACTAATGCACCTAGTACTTTCATGAGACTTATGAACCATGTTTTGAGAGAGTTCATTGGAAAATTTGTGGTGGTTTATTTTGATGATATTCTAATATATAGCCACAATGAAACTGAGCATGTTGATCACATTAGACAAGTCTTGCATGTTTTAAGAGCAAATCAATTATATGGTAATCTTGCTAAATGTTCTTTTTGCAAAGACAAGGTCATTTTTCTGGGATATGTTGTATCTAAACATGGCACTGAAGTTGATGAATCTAAAATTGAAGCTATTAAGAATTGGCCTATTCCAACTAATGTTAGTCAAGTGAGAAGTTTTAATGGATTGGCTGGTTTCTATAGAAGATTTGTCAAGGATTTTAGTACTCTTGCTGCACCTTTGAATGATTTAACTAAGAAGGGTGTTGATTTTACATGGGGGGTAGAACAAGATATTGCTTTTGATGAGATTAAGAACAAATTGATTTCGGCCCCATTGTTAATATTGCCTAATTTCAACAAACAATTCGAAATTGAGTGTGATGCAAGTGGTATTGGTATTGGTGGTGTGCTTATGCAAGAAAATAAACCTGTTGCTTATTTTTCTGAGAAATTGCATGGTGCCCAATTGAACTATTCTGTTTATGATAAAGAATTGTATGCACTTGTTAGAGTTCTTGAGGTTTGGAAACATTATTTGTGGCCAAAAGAATTTATCATACATTCTGATCATGAAGCATTGAGATTTTTAAAGAGCCAATCTAGCCTTAATAAAAGACATGCTAAGTGGGTTGAATTCATTGAGTCATTCCCATACATAATTAAATATAAGAAAGGCAAAGATAATGTTGTTGCTGATGCTCTCTCTAGGAAAAGTATGCTATTAACTCAATTGGATGTGAAAGTTCCTGGTTTGGAGAGTGTTAAAGATTTGTATGCTCAAGATAATGATTTTAAACATGCATATGAACATTGTACTACTGTGAAAGCATGGGATAAATTTCATTTGCATGATGGATATTTGTTTAGAGCTAACAAATTATGTGTGCCCGAGTCGTCCTTGCGTTTGTTCTTGTTGCAGGAATCACACAGTGGTGGTTTAATGGGACACTTTGGGAGGGAGAAAACATTGATGATGTTGGCTGATCACTTCTATTGGCCACGTATGAGAAGAGATGTTGAGAGGTTTGTGAGACGTTGCATCACTTGCAACAAGGCTAAGTCAAAACTGAAACCTCATGGTTTATATACTCCTCTTCCTGCACCTACTACACCTTGGCAAGACATTAGTATGGATTTTGTGTTAGGATTGCCTAGGACTAAAAGACGACATGATTCAATATTTGTGGTAGTTGATAGATTCTCTAAAATGTCACATTTTATTGCATGCCACAAGAGCGACGATGCGTCGCATGTTGCTAATTTGTTTTTCAGGGACATAGTGAGATTACATGGAGTACCCAAGACTATTGTTTCTGATCGTGATGTCAAGTTCATGAGCTATTTCTGGAAGACACTTTGGGGGAAGCTGGGAACAAAACTGTTGTTTTCCACTACTTGTCACCCCCAAACTGATGGACAAACGGAGGTGGTGAATCGCACATTATCCACATTGCTGCGAGCCATGATTAAAAAGAACCTGCGGGAGTGGGAGGAGTGTTTGCCTCATGTTGAGTTTGCATACAACAGGGCTGTGCATTCTACCACTCAGCTATGCCCGTTTGAGGTGGTATATGGTTTCAAACCCATAACACCACTTGATTTACTGCCACTTCCTGTGGATGAGAGAGTTAATATGGAGGCTTCAAAACGAGCTAATTATGTTAAGAAGATCCATGAGAAGACCAAGGAAGCAATTGAGAAAACAGGAAGACATGTGGCTGAGAGGAGAAACAAGAAGAGGAAGGAGGTACTTTTTCAGCCCGGGGATTTGGTGTGGGTTCATTTTCGCAAGGATAGGTTTCCCCAATTGCGCAAGTCCAAATTGATGCCCCGTGGTGCTGGTCCTTATAAAGTGCTTCACAAGATTAATGATAATGCATACACAATTGATCTTCCTGGTGATGAGTTTGGTGTGAGTCATTCGTTCAATGTTGCTGATCTTTCACCATACCATGGAGATGACCTTGATGCGTCGAGGTCGACGCCTTTTCAAGGGGGGGAGGATGATGAGGACATCCCTAACACATTTGTTATTCCTCCTATTGATGATGATGTTGCTGTTCAAGAGAAGCATGATGAAGTTAGAATTGGTCCAATGACAAGATCAAGAACTAAACTATTAGAACAGCAGGTGAACTCACTCCTTTTAAATTATGATGTTTGTTCTTATGAGAATTTTATACTACCTAAATCCCTACACTTATGTATGATTCAGGTTATTGATAACACAAACATCATGGGAGGCAAGGAGCATGGAATCATGGAGCAAGGCATTGGAGAATTCATGGAAGAAGATGATCATGCAAGTCCAAGGGAGAAGGAGGAGGCAGAATAATTGTTTTGTGTTCTCTCCAAACATAAGAGGCTGTCTATGGTTGGGAGAGAAGCCCATGCGCCCCAGGATGGTTCCCTCCAAACATAAGAGGCTGTCTATGGTTAGGAGAGAGTCCCACCCTAGTCTAATAAGGCCCTGTGAGGCTGGTTTGGCCGCACCCCCTTGTGGGTCGGTTTGTACCCCTTTAGTCTGAGTCCAAACTTGTCTGGTTCGAGTCCTAGTTGGATTAGGTTGGTGCTTGCGCATCCAAGGTGTGGCCGCACCCCCTAGCCCTCATATATACCTCTTCACCTGCGTGTGAGAGGGTAGACTACCTTTATTCATAAAACCCTAGAAACTCCATTGTTGATTGCTTGTAGCATTCATCAGGAATTCATATTGCAAGTTTTGCGTGTTATCCACTATTCCACTGGGAATTAGTTGATACAGGACCACTAGTAGTCAGTGGCTGCTTGTGCAAGTGTGTGGATCTACGAATATCCAAGGGATTGGTTGCTGCTGCAATTGGCATCAGGAATTAGCCGGAGAGTTCGCGGAGAGACACAAGTTATCAGATCCTTGTTATCGTGTGAGTTCATCGAGAAGATCGGGCAACCCCTTATCACCTGCATAGTTGTCACAGTCGAGGGGTTGTGGAGCCGATGATCCATTTCCGAGCACGCCTGCCGATGTGATTCGGCCTGGGGCTAGGTAACCCCAGTAACCCTCGATTGTTGTTGCACTTTCTGGACACATAGCAGTTCTGTATAGCTTTGGTCCTCTTTCCTTCAGTTTCATTCAACTCGTGGACGCTTGGTTATGCATAGTTGGTTATGACTAGCGTGGACACAAGGAGTAGTAGTACCGTGGTGATCCGGCCTGCGTGTCGATGAATCTGGTCTACCTGCCGTTGTTTGTTGCGGCCGGGGCTGGTAACCCTGAAGCCCTTGTGGGTCCATGTCTAGGAGCACATAACGGTATGTATATCTCTGGGTCCAGGGTCGTGAAAGCCCAACACAGCAGTTCCGTCTTTTTCCCCATCGGGGCTATGTTTTCTCTGGAGGGGGCTCCGGAACGTCTGAATGGCACCAAATCCCATGGTATGCTATACCATGTGTGTTAGAGTGTGTCATGGGTCTTGGATTCCCAAGAGTCCCTCGCTTTCTGTGTTAGGGCTTCACCGGCGTCGGATTCTCTCTAACGGGTTCCAGGACTACCTAGAGCCCGAAACTCCCGGATTTGACGGAACTTGGGGAATCTTGCCAAGAGGTGGACCCTAACATTTTATTTGGTGTTCCTTGGGTCTAACCTAACACAACCAAACAATTGGTTCCACTTTGCTACCCCCTTCCGGCTCACGTAGAGGGGCTAGAACGGCAGTTCCGCCTTTTTCCCCAGCGGGGCTATGGTTTCTCCGGAGGGGGGCTCCGGATCGTATGAATGCCACTAAATACCATGGTATGACATACCATGTGTGTTAGAGTGTGTCATGGTCTTCGATACCCAAGATTGCCTCGCTCTCTGTGTTAGGGCTTCACCGGCGTCGTATTCTCTCTGGCGTATCACTACCAAATTCTGCGTGGTCTGGGACGTTTCAATAACGTTGCGGATGGGCTCCAAACCGTCACTAAGGGAAATCCGCGACGGAGTGAGAACGTCCCTGATCGACTTCCACGGACGATTCTTCGACGATTAAGTTAACACTAAACCGTCGCGAGCTACTGGCCGACCCAACACAAGGAGTGACGTTTTTTTTCGTCGCAGCGTGTGTACACGTGGCATCGTATTTTCCGTTACCCGTTACGGGCGTCACTGACATCACTTCTACCGTTCATGACGTCATCATCGTCTTGACATTTTTAAAACGTCGCGATTGGAAATACCGTTACCTCTGTTTATGACGTCATAATAGGTGCGATGTTTATTTTCTTCTCACGGGTTTAAGCACTATAGGGTGCCACATGGCGCTCTCATAATGTTCCACGTATATGCTTATTCTCGACGAATTTATAATGTTGTCCAACGGTGCGACGTTTTAGTTCTTCGTAAGACGTCGCGAATCACGAGACAGTACGTGTACCAACACGGCATGTCCATGTCGAAACGTTTCCTTGACGTGTTTCTTTCGTCACGATTTCTATCCAATAAGGTGCCACCTCATGGACCTACCATATAGTACCACGTGTCCTCGTTTCCGTAAGCATGGAAAATACTATACTTGTTGTGGTGATGAGAAGACAGATGCCATAGGGTGGCTAATGTTTGGGGCCGATGGACGTTGTAGGTATTCGGGGAGGGATCGCACGTCGAGTAGACGCGCTCAGAAACACTGCAAACACCAAGATCTACCCAGGTTCGGGGCCCTCGTGTGGAGGTAACACCCTGACTCCTGCCTAACTCTCTGTATAATGCTCAACCGAGTAGCAAAGTTACAAACACTCTCTGGCCTACTCCCAACCGGGTAGCCAACTGCTAGCTCTCTCTCTATGTGATGCTAAGACTCGCAATAAATGCGCCTGGGTCCAATGTCCCTCGCGCAGGAGGGGGCTGGCCACCTTATATACTGGTGACCAGTGAGTAAACTACACATAAAAGGTACATGATATGACAACACCACTGTGCAAACGTCGCACGCCTCCGTGTTCCTGCTGACGCCGTGCTGAAAGTTGCCGCGCCGTCAGCCCCTTAGGGTAGGTCACTGACATGTCCTGTCCCCCTTGTCAGTGACATGACTTGACAGGCGCCTACCCACACTGTACCCATGCCTCAGCGCGGATAATCATGCTCCTAGTAAGTTGAACCGCGCGCCTGTACGGCTGAGGGATACGCGGGATCTCCCACAACGGCTCCATTGACTTTGTGCCCGAGTAGCATAGCTTCACATCTACTCGGATCACCTGAGTTCTACCCGGTCGATCCAGAACCTCACTTGTTATCTTCTCCTGACCTCCAGTACTAATCACCGAGTAGCACCTACCGGATAACGAGTACCCGGATAGCCGCCTACCCAGCAAACCGTACACTGACCACTGTTTTCCCACCAGTCTTACCCCTACTCGGGGGTAGCCCCCCAACATTAGTCCCCGAAGCTGGTAGAGTCATGTGAACTTGTTCATTGGGCCCTGCCAGCTTTAATCAAATTGTCTCCATGATGAAGTGTGGCCGAGTTGCTCCTCAACTCGGACGCCCATAATCTCTACTCGAACTTTTCTTATCATGGCCTTTGGAGTTTTCTTCTCGGCACCGAGTAGACCACGCGATGCTGAGTTCCACCAAGAACCCAACACTTAGTGAAATTTTTCACACTTTGCCGCTCGAACCAGAGCGGTTGTATCTTCTCGTGTCCAGGGTGGGCACGTGTCACGCAGTCGTACCCCCGACGCCTCGGTTCTGGCGTTACTGCGCGGCACGCGCCCATCACTGCGCCTAGGGCCCACAGGTCGTTGCGTCACCTCACGCAAGTACTCGAGAGCCCATGACGCGCGTCGTGGGATTAACTGTGCCCGTTACATGCGTATTTCGCGCTGTGTGCGTTTCTAACATGCACGTTAACTCCCACTCCACACGATCTCGCCCACGATTAATCCCAAATGATAACTGCAATCGAGGCGAGATAAATACCCCCGCGCCGCCCTCTGTTCTTCTTTCCTTGCACTTTCCCCCTTCTCGCCTTCTCCTCTCCTTCACCTCCGCAACGGAAACCAGCGCCGCCGCGAGCTCGCCACACACCGCCGTTCTATGCACAGAGAGCGAGAGAGACCATCCCCGTGCGCCTCCGCCTCCGGCCTTCGTCTCCGTCCTCGACGCGCCCGCTTCTCCACCGAAGGAACCACCATGGAGATCGAGAACACCGCCGGAGATCTGCACGAGGAGGAGATGGCGCCACCGTGCGCAGGCTGGGAGGGCTCCGACATGAAAGCGTCGGACTGCCAGTGGCTCGTCAACACGCGGCGAGTCCCTCCCGGTGTCATCTGCCGCCCTCCCGGGAAGGAGCTTGTCCCAACTACTGAACCCGGTGAGTATGTCGTATTCCTGAGTCATTTCAAGAGGGGCTTCGGGCTTCCTATCTCAAAGTTCATGTAGGATTTCCTGCGCCATTTCGGCCTCCAGCCACACCATCTTCCCACCAATGCGGTAGCCATGCTCTCCACTCATGTTGCCGTCTGCGAAGCCTTCCTCGGTGTTTATCCCACTGTCCACACATGGGCCAAGTTCTTCTTTCTCCGCCAGCAAAGTATTCCCAATCCCTCAAGTACAACCACCCCGAAGGAAATGACCCAGACGGGTAGCGCCATGATGCTCCAGCGCTCCACTGGGCACCACCCGCGGGTACTCGGCCTGGAGACTTGCCACAAGTGGCAAAGGGGCTTCCTCTACATGAAGAAGCTCCTAAAGCAGAAGGAGAGGAAGCCGGGGACTTGATAAAGCTTCCCGAGTTCCGGAACATCGCCCCCGCCGAGATGCGGAATTGGGGTTACCACCCTAGGAAGACGGTGAAGGACGCCAACCAGGTCGACGACCGCATGCAGATGCTGGTGCAGGAAGGACTTCTCTAGGACGATCCGGTGGCCTGCTGGGTGGAGCGCCGAGTCCTCCCGCTCCAAAACCGAGTACACAAGATGTGATATATGGGTGGCCCCCACGACTGCACCCGGATGACCACCTTCGAGCTCTCCAAACCGGAGGTGGCGATCTGGGCCAAATCCATCCTTCGGACTACGCTCACGGACAACTGGTTCTACGGCTTCGTGCCATATAGCCGCACCAAGCGCACTCCTCATGTAAGTTTATCCCCTTGCACACTTGCTGATCTCAATTCTTTACTTGTTAGATGTATACCGAGTAGATGCTCTGTTTGCATTTCATACCACGTAGGCTCCTCTGTTAGAACTTGCCTCTTATCCCAATCATGCCTTATGTTTGTATTTCATACCGGGTAGGGCTCCTTTGTTAGAAGTTGCCTCTTATCCCAATCATGCC
Source organism: Alopecurus myosuroides (assembly GCA_028641055.1). Classification (NCBI taxonomy): domain Eukaryota; kingdom Viridiplantae; phylum Streptophyta; class Magnoliopsida; order Poales; family Poaceae; genus Alopecurus; species Alopecurus myosuroides. The sequence goes on along the minus strand of CM054059.1, from coordinate 340,159,540 downwards.
TTATGTTTGTATTTCATACTGGGTAGGGCTCCTCTGTTAGAACTTAGCTTAATATGCTTTATGTTTGCATGTTGTTTAGAGTAGAGCCTTCACCTGTATACTTGTCTAGGACTTAGTCGCAGATACTCTATGTTCATTTGTTAGGCCGAGTAGAACTTCTGCTCGCGTTCCTCTTCTAGGACTTAGCATTTTGTGCTTTATGTTTGCATGCTAGACTGAGTAGAACACCTACCTGTTTCTCTCTTCTAGGCCTTAGCATTATATGCTTTATGTTTGCACGCTAGACCGAGTAGAACACCTACCCGTTTCACTCTTCTAGGCCTTAGCATTATATGCTTTATGTTTGCACGCTAGACCGAGTAGAACACCTACTCGTTTCTTTCTTCTAGGCCTTAGCATTCTATGCTTTATGCTTGCATGCTAGACCGAGTATCATTCCTCTGTTGGGACTCTACTTAGCGTGCTTTATGTTTGCACTTCCAGCATATCGCTCGTCAAAAACTGGAGGACCACACCGTCTTCGAGAGGAACTAGAAGCCGGACCGGACCGAGGATGACGCGACAGCGTTCGACGTCCAGGATACGCTCTGTATCCCCCGCGCTGGCCAGGACGGTAAGTCCCGAGACTATGCCTCTATTCGGGACTGGTCAGATGATGAAGAAGGTGACCGAGTTCACCTGTTTTCTCGCTTGCAGCGCACCTTGACCTTCTCTTTTCTCACTTTGACCTTTGCTCCTTTCAATTACAGACGAACCGGAACTGGGAGAAGGGGAGGAACCACTAGACGTGGCACCTGTTTCCATGGACGCTCCCACCGAAACCAGGAAGAGGACGGGTAGCGGGGCACTGGAGCCCCCTGCCAATAAGATGAAGAAGAAGGCAGGCAACAAGAAGATTGCAACGCGCAAGAAACGTCCCACTGTCGACGGGTAAGTGCATCCAGGCTATCCTCCTCACTTGTGTTTCATATTTTTCTCTGTTTTCCTTCTGCCCTTCTTCTTCTCTACATCCCTTTGACTCTATTTCTTCTCTTTTTGTCTTCTCTCAGTGAGGCACTTGATGCTGAGACCACCACCGCACCAGCAACCAAGAGAAGAGCGTCACGAGACGTCGTGGAGCTCTCCGATGATTTGGGGAACAAACAACCAGAGGGCAGGACGCAGATGTACTCCCCTCTTCAAGAAGAGCACGATCTTGGCGCCGCGAACACCGGCGCCGAGATGGAGACCGACCATGCTCCAGAGCAGCCGCAGCCCAGCACTCAGCAGGCGGACGAGGAAACCACCACCGATAGACCACCATCGTCCCCTGCGGCCTCCGCTGAGGAGCCCAGAGATGACACTGCCGAGCAGCGGCAAGAAGAATCCGCCATGGAGCGGCCAGATCCCGCTGCCGAGCAGTAGGAAGAGATCCCCATCGACCAGCAGCAAAGGACCCCGCCCGCGCAGGACCGGGTTGCAGAGCAGCCATCACTCCAAGACCCAGCACAACCTGATGCTGCGCCGGTTAGCCAGCTGCAGGCGCCGCCAACCACGAAGACTCCAACGCCACAGCAGCAAGCTCTCGAGCCCATCCCCAAGAAGTAGCCAGCACCCTCAACAGCAAAGATGGCTTCACCGCCGACTAGGGTGCAACCCAAACGGGACGCAGGGCAGACCGGTCCGCCACCACCCGAGAAGACCGCCAAACTGGTACAGACCAACATCAAATTTTCCCCTGCTGAAGAACAAGCTCCCGGCTTAGACGCCAGTGTCACCAACAAGCCCCCCAACTTCCCAGAATATTGGGTCGAGCTAGAGGAGCTGCACAAGATCAAGATGTCACAAGAGGCCGAGTGATTGGCTGATCTGAAGCAGCGGAAGGCCCTGGCCCTCTCCGGATCCAAGGGAAAGAACACTTCCCTGACCATCCGATATAATAATCCCTCCATAGAGGATGAGTCCGAGTTCCCAGAAGACCTAGATATTGTCCTTGACCGGATAGGATTTATTGAGAGGGACTGGGACAACAAGAAATTCGGCCGCCCCGAATGGGACGGTGTCCAGCTGAAGAACCTTGACAACTTCCGGCAGGCGTGGAACAAGCCTGATATTGGTCATTTTACCATGGCAATGGCCTCCAAGAGCAGCACCCTAGCGCATAAGCTGTTGGACCTGCGCAAAGCTGCTGAAGATATTGAAAAAGCCAACCGGGTAAGTGCCTTTCCTTTTTTGATTTTTCCGAGTTGCCTTCCGAGTTGCCGGCTTTCCTCTTTACCCCTTCTCTTCTATCCACCACCTAGTCCCCGAGATTCGGGCCGAGTAGGTAAAGCTCAACCGAGTTGCCATCTATTCGGGCCAAATCTTACAGTAATTCCTTCTTCCCTGCAGGAGTGCACTCAAACTCGGGCCAAGGTTTTCCGACAGATCCTGTGGTCGCACCGGTCTGTCAGAGGCAAGAACAGGGAGTTGCAGGCCGAGAAGGGCGAGAGGGCGATTCTGGAGAAGCATGCCACAGACACTACCATTAAGTTGTCTTCTGTTGAAAGTGAGTACTTAGCATTTCGGTTTGTGCGTTTTTTGTTTACACCCTTTTTTGCTTTTGTTCAATCGTTGTCTTCTCTGCAGGTGAGCTCAAGGCGCTCGTTGACAGGCACCAAGACTGCAAGGTCATGGCTGCATCAGCGCAGAGTAAAATTTCCTCCTTGGAAGGTGAGCTAATCCTTCTCTTCTCTTTACTTAGTTTATGCTGCTTGTCCATGCTGGTAAACGAGTTGCTCTCCCCGCGGAAGAGTACAAAACCTTCCGAGAAAAGCACCTGGAGTGCCTCACCCCGGCTGAAGAGTATCATCAAGTGCAGGTCCGAGAGGCCCAGCTACAGCAAGAAATGGACGCCGAGAAGGCGGAAGTTGAGAAGCTCAAACTTGAGCTCACCGACGTACTCAAGGCTGCGATTACAGCCGGGAATGAGAAGAAGACAGTGATGAACCGGGCTGCCACAGAGAAGCAGGAGCTCGAGAGGGAGATCAGATCTCTGAAACAGAGAAATCAAACTCTCGAGGGCATGGTCAACGATTCACGCCGTCTCCAAGACAGGCACATCCGACTTGCTGATGAATGGAGGTCCCGACTAGGGGCCCTTGTCCTGGAACTAAGTTGTGAGTTCTCGCTATCCTTCATTCTATTCGGTCTTTTTTCCTTTTTGACTTCTTTTATTTGGCTATTCTTCTTCCCGGTTCTCTTCTCTGACTCAAACTAGCATGCCCAGACCCAGATACCTTCCCGGACCTCAATGATGCCGCTTAGACTGCTGTGGAGAAAGCGAGAAGGGCCAGGGCAGCTTCCGGCCTCGATACTGATGAGTCCGCCAGCATTGATGATCACATTGTAAGCATCAAAACCTGGGTGACGTCCCTCAAAGGTCTGGGCACATCCATGGTATCCACTGCCATGAATCTACACAAGTTATTCTGGCCAGAGCGACAAGTTCTAGACACGATCAACGAGATGGCAGCCAACCTGGACCATGTCAAGGAAGAATTGAAGAAGTGGCATGCCTCCGCAGCCCGGGCTGGTGCAGATGAGGCCCTGCACTTCATTCTATCCTGGTACGAAAACCTTGACGTTGACAGGATTGGCACCCTCCAGAACGGCTCCAAGTGGACTGGCCGGGATGAATGTGTCTTGCGCCGAAAGGAGTTGGCCTATGAGCTCGCATCTTATGCTGAAACCAATCAATACATCGACGGCCCCACGGAGCCGGATACTGATGTAGAAGGAGATGACGAGGAGGAGGAAGAAGCTGAGAGTGATGAAGATGCTGGCGAAGATAGCACCTTGGGCGACGAGGAGGCAGAGAACGAGGAGGCAGATCACGAGGAAGCTGAAGAAGGGACCGAGCAGCGCAACACTGCTGAGGAGTCCGGATTGGAGGCAGACCCGGAAGTCATCAAGCCAGAAGTTGGTGCTGACGAGGCCCGAGTTGAATCGCAGCCCGCCGCATAGGAGCAAGTTGTCACCACCGAGATGGTGCTCGACGATCCTGCTCCCGAGTTGGGCGCGACCGGGGCTGCAACCGAGAACGTCACCTTCGAGCTCTACCCTCTTCCCAGTGCCTCCAATGCTCAGGCCACCAACTCTGCATCCGAGCCGGCCTCCGCTACTCCGACTTCATCTACACCAGAGCCTGCTTCCACAACTCCTGCAACCGAGCCCGTGGCGCCTACCAGCACCGAGACGGACACTACCTCATCCGTTGTTGTTTAAATTCCTGCATCTTTATCCTCAAACACTTATCAGATCCCCGGTATGTCGGGTGCATATGTAACAAATACATTTATGGTTTCTTGTGGTACTCATTTTTAGTTGTTTCTTTAGCAAGACTGGCTCGATGCCGGATTGCGTTAAAATGCAAGTCCCCGAGTTGCTTTTTTCATCCACTTAGTTCTTTTGTCTTTGCTCTTACGTGCCACTTGTGGCTTTTTTGGTAGTCAAGTCACAAGATTTCCAAAACCAAGTTTCTGATACTTAACCACTTAGAAATTTGCATATTAACACTGCCCACCACTTAGCCGAAAAGAAAACAGAGAAGTAAAAACACCCTACTCGGTTGTTGCGCTCTTCTTTCCTTAGTAGATTTTTCATGTGTTCATTCACCTTTGGCTTGTTCTCTTGCTTGCCATGAAGCCGGGTTGCGGACAGCAGCAAAGTCGAAGAGTTGGCCCTTGGGTTTAAACACACTCCTTAACGTACGCATGAAATTGTGAGTGGGAGAACCGAGTAGGCAAAGTAATAAAGTAAATGACACAGAGCAAGTTTAGCACAGGCAGTCCCCGAGTTCGAATTCGGAGTGCCGACTTGAATTTAACTCGGTTGAAGAGATACATACAATGTTTGCTCATGAATGAACACGACGGAGTAGAGCTACATTCCAGGGACGTTTGGATTCCTCTCCGGATTTATCTGCCCTGTTCTTCTGTGGCGCCTGTGCATCGATGAGATAATAGGCATCATTGTGCAGAGCCTTGCTCACAATGAGAGGCCCTTCCCACGGAGGGGATAGCTTGTGCATCTCGGTTGTGCACTGCACGAGCCTAAGGACCATGTCCCCTTCTCGGAAAATCCTTGGGTTTACTTTCCGGCTATGATACCTCCTCGGATTCTGTTGATATATAGCTGAGCGAGATAGAGTTAACTCTCTTGCTTCCTCGAGCAGGTCGACATCATCTTCTTGGGTTTCTCTTGCCTCTGCCTCAGTATAGAGGGTTACTCTGGGTGAGTCATGCTCAAGGTCAGTGGGAAACACGGCCTCAGCTCCATATACCAGGAAGAATGGTGTGTATCTGGTTGATCGGTTAGGGGTAGTCCTTAGACTCCACAACACCGCCGGCAACTCGTCCAGCCAACAACCAGGGGTTCGCTGTAATGGCTCAATCAGCCTTGGCTTTATCCCGGAAAGGACCATGCCATTTGCTCTTTCAACTTGACCATTGAAAGTCGGATGAGCGACTGACGCAACGTCTAGTCGGATCCATTTCTCTTTGCAGAATCTAGCAAAGGCTCCCTCAGCAAAGTTCGTTCCATTGTCCGTGATGATTCCATGGGGGTAGCCGTATCTCAGGATGATGTCTTTCAGAAAGCTCACAGCTGTGTTCCCATCACACTTCCGGATAGGCTTCACTTCGATCCACTTGGTGAACTTGTCCACCATGACCAAGATGTGAGTCATGTTGCCTCTAGCCGGTTTGAAAGGGCCTACCATATCCAAACACCATACTGCAAAGGGCCAAGTGATGGGGATGGTCTTCAACTCGGAAGCTGGCATGTGAATCTTGCTTGCATATCTCTGGCACCCATTGCATTTTCTCACTAGATCTTCTGCTTGCTGCAAGGCAGTGAGCCGAAAGAATCCATGCCTAAACGCCTTCTTGCCCAGAGCCCGAGATGAGGCATGATGCCCACACTCTCCTTGATGTATTTCCCTTAGGATCTCTTCTCCTTCGTCTGGTTCAACACAGCGTTGCAGCACGCCAGTAGGGCTTCTCTTGTGCAGCTCTTTGTTGATGATGGTATAGGCCTTAGATCTTCTCTGTATTTACCTGGCTGTGACCTCCTCAATCGGCAATGTGCCATCCATTAGAAAGGATAATATGGGCAAAGCCCAACTTGGTGTCTCCCATATGGGAAACACTGGTTCGTCCACTTCCATTGGATCAGCTGCCATGACTTGCTCCGAGTTGAAGACGAGTCCTCGAGTACTGAGAAATAATCCCCTCGATGAATGCGACAGCCCCCGGGTTTGCAGAGGCAGTCCCCGGGTTGGATGGAGCAGTCCCCGGGTTCTCTTTTGAGACCTCCCAATCAATCTCCCTAGGAACAGCTTCTGAGTCCAGCAGTCCTAGAATGTATATTGACTCCGAGTTGGGAGATGGCTTGATGGATGGCTTTCTCAAATGCTCCAAGGCAATCCCAGGCGGGATGAACTTCCGAGAAGATCCCAACTTGGACAGAGTATCCGCTGCATCATTTTCAGCTCAGTGGATGTGATGGAACTCACACCCATCAAAGAATCCAGTCATGCTCTGCACTAGAAATCGATAGGACGCCATGTAGGCATCCAAGGCATCCCAAGTCCCCGAGACTTATTGAACTACCAGGTCTGAGTCACCATAAAAGACAATACGCCGTACCCCAATTTCCTTGGATACCCTTAGGCCGTGTACCAGTGCTTCATACTCGGCTACATTATCGGACGCCGAGAAGTGGATCTGCCGCACATATCTGAGTTGATCTCGCTTGGGCGAGGTGAGCACCACGCCAGCACCGAGAGCTTCTTTTACTTTGGAGCCATTAAAATGCATCTTCCAGAAATTGGTTTCCGGCAAGGGAGGTTCATAGTGCATATCGGCCCAATCCACCAAGAAATCTGCCAGGGTTTGTGACTTGATTGCTTCTCTTCTCGCATACAAAGGGGTGTACGCGGCTATCTCAATTGCCCATTTGGCAACCCGGCCGCTTGCATCCTTGTTGCCCATGATCTCCGAGATGGGAGCAGTGCTCACCACTGTGATGGGATGCTCTTGGAAATAATGCTTGAGCTTCTTGGCACCCAGGTAAACGCCATATGTCATCTTCTGGTAATGTGGGTAATTCCGCTTGGAGATGGATAGCACCTCGCTGAGATAATACACCGGCCTCTGCACGGTCTTGCCTTCCTCTTCTTGTTCCACTACCACCACCACACTGACTACTCGGTTGGTGGCCGCAATATAAAGCAGCATTGGCTCCTTGTGCAAAGGGCTTGCCAAGATGGGAGCGCTGCCCAGCATGGTCTTGAGTTCCTTGAAGGCCACATCAGCTTGTGGTGTCCACACGAACTTGTCACTTTTCTTCATGAGCTGATAAAGAGGCAGCGCCTTCTCGCCCATTCTTCCCAGGAAGCGGCTAAGAGAAGCCAGGCATCCGGTAAACTTCAGCACATCTTTCAGTGATCTCGGCAAAGACATGCTCTCTATAGCTTTTATCTTTGAAGGATTGGCCTCAATGCCCCGACTGGATACCAAGAAGCCGAGTAACTTGCCAGCCAGGACGCCAAATGTGCACTTGGTTGGATTTAATTTCATAAGGTATTTGCGCAAGATGGCAAATGTTTCCTCAAGATCTCTCAGCAGAGTGTGTTTTCTTTCATTTTGATGACAATGTCATCTACGTACACCTGCACATTCTTGCCTATCTGGTCATGCAAACACTTTTGTATGCACCTCTGATGAGTAGCCTCAGCATTTCTCAACCCAAAACACATGACAACATAGCAATAATCCTTGTACGGGGTAATAAAAGCAGTCTTTATTTGATCAGCCGGGTTGAGAGGAATCTGGTGAAAACCAGAGTAGGCATCAATGGAAGACAAAATTTTGCACCCGGCAGTGGAACCGATCACCTGATCTATGCGGGGTAGCGGGAATGGGTCCTTGGGGCAGGCCTTGTTCAAGTCGGTGTAGTCCACGCACATGCGCCAGGCTACAGCAGCCTTGGGATCCTCCTTCTTCTTCTCCACCATAACCGGATTGGCCAACCAATCCGGATGCAGCACCTCCATGATAAATCCACTTGTCAGCAGCTTTGTGATCTCGTCACCAATAGCTTTCCTTCTCTCAGCCGCAAAGCGGTGCATTGCCTTCTTAACCGGCTTGGCGTCAGGGCGCACATGCAACGAGTGCTCAACCAACTCCCTCGGGACACCCGGCAGGTCCTGGTTGGACCATGCAAAGACATCCCGACTCTCACGGAGGAAATGGATGAGCTCGCTTTCCTATTTATCCTCCAACCCGGCACCAATGATGGCCATACGCTCCGGGAACACCGGCTCAATCTGCACCTTTTTTGTCTCTTGGGAGGCCTGGAAGGTGGCCCCATACTGCGAACTCGGCATGCCGGGCATACCGACTTGAGCTACCTGGGCCATGCCCACCACCTCATGTATCTTCTTCTTCTCGGCAGCAATGACAATGGACTCGACAAGCCGAGATCCAGCAGATGCACACTCCCGGGAGCGCTTGTAGTCACCCGAGATGGTGATGATGTCGTTGGGACCAGGGATCTTCATCTTCAGATAGGCCGCATGAGTTGAGGCCATGAACTTGGTCAGAGCAAGCCTGCCGAGTAGAGCATGATAAGGGCTCTAAATATCAACCACCTCAAATTGCAGGCACTCGGTACGGCAGTTCTCCCTTGTGCCGAAAAGCACGTCCATCCATATGCGGCCGATAGGAGCACAAGATACTCCCGGCACAATGCCATGGAATGTAGTCCGACTGGGCAGCAGCATGTTCTCGGCAAGACCGAGCTTCTCCATGGTATCTCGGTACATGATGTTGATGTTGCTCCCGTTGTCGATCAGCACCTTGCTGAACTTCACATTCTTCTTGGTCCCCAAGAAAGGGGGGTCCACTACCAGAGCATATGTACCCAGGTTGGGCATTATCTTGGGATGATCTTTCCTGGACCAGACTATCTCCTGGTCGCACCATTCCATGTAGTGAGGCACAGATGGCATCACGGCATTCACCTCCATCGCGCGCCTCCGCTGGAACTGCTTGTCATCCGGCTCAGTGGTGAACACCATATAGCTCTCGTGGTGTTCCTGATACTGGTTTCGGTCCCCAGCACCACCATTGTTGTTGTTGTTCTGGTTGGCATTGTTGTTGTTGCGGGTGTAATAGTTGTTGTTGTGGTTGTAGTTGTTGTTGGCTCCCTGCGCCACTTGGTTCACGTTCTCCCTTCTCTGGTTCTCGGCTGGCCTGGGAGTTGTTGCCCGAATAGGCTGCACATTAGAGCCTGAGAGCAGAAGAGGAGGAGGAGGAGGCAGCTGACCAAAGCCCTCGCTCTTGATCCTGTCCCACCAGCTGCACTGCCGGGTAGTGTGGTTGGCTAGCCTACTCGGATGCCGAGTATGGAAGCTACACGTTCCATCCTTCATGTTCTCAAAAATGAACCTTGCAGGATCTCCGGATTCCTGGGGAGCATTGGGCTGCTGGGGAGCATTGTACTGCTTCTTGAAGTTCTGGCCCTGAGTCTGGTTTTGCCCGTATTGGGCTCCAGCAGTTTTTTGCCTTTGGCTGCTCCCGGCAGCACCCTGATCTTGAGCAACAGCAGCTACATGGTCAGACCCGTAGCGGATATCCGGACGGTCTTCCCTTCTCTTGTTGCGAAAATCCTGGCGGTCATGGTGCCGGGATCCATCATGGTGTTTCCTCTTGGGCTCGAAAGAATCAAGCAGAGGCTGAGTAGGGTCACCGAGAGCATACATATCAGCAATCTTGATTGTCTCGCCCAGGGTACTCGGCATCTCCCTCTGCAGTTTCTGCCACAGCATGCTGCCATGTCGGCAGCCTTGCGCGAACAAGGCAATGGCCTGTGACCCGTTCACACCCTCACAGGTGTTTCTCAGAGTACTCCACCGAGTAAGGTACTCGCGGTCAGTTCCCTCTTCTCTTTGCTTGCACGCCGAGAGCTGTTGCGGTCGGTTTGGTCTCTTGTAAGTGCTGGTGAAGTTGTTGATGAAGGCTTCCGAGAAGTCAAGCCAGCAGTTGATGCTGTCTTTCGGCAGATTATTGAGCCAGATCCTGGTAGGGCCCTCCAGCATCTGGGGCACATACCGAACAGCCCATCCCCTGTTGCCACCCGCAACGTACACGACAGTCACATAATCATTCAGCCAGTCCATTGGCTTGGTGCTTCCATCATAGGTCTTGGTCCATCTAGCCAGCTGAAACTTAGACACGGGTGGCTCCCCCATGATCCTGGGACCAAAACAGCTTGGCCCGGGTGGGCCCCTTGCTTCTATCTCCTCGGAACGGTAGAGCCGGTCCAGCTTGTATCTTGCATCACTCGGCTCTAGCATTCTTCCTCCCAACCGAGTTGCGAGATCTCTCGGGTTGGCATACCCGGCTCGCTCCATTGCCGAGTGCCCATCATTGTAGCGGTCTTGTGGCACAGCTCCGGGTAGAGCAACCGGGTTGGACACAGCAGCAACCACATTCGGCTGAGCAACATGTTGGACTGGGTTAGCAACATGCTGCCGAGACGGGCCTTCTCGGTTTCCTCCTTGCCCCTCTTGATGAACTCTGGCGGCCTGATGGCCAGTACCTACAGTGTTGTGTTTTTGGCCGGGCTGCCACACTACAGCGTGCTGTTTTCCGGCGACAGCCGGATCGTACACCTTCATATGTTTGTTTCTTCCAGAGTTCACACTCTGGGCTCTCTCTCCATGCGAGTGAACAACATGAGACACACCACCTCCCGGCTTGGCCTATCGAAAGGCCTCATTCTGCCTACCCGCTTCCAGAACGAGCTCATTGAGCCGCTCCTACTGCCTAACACGGGCCTTGCCAGCGAGATGCGGTAACTCAGCAGCAACTGCCTCTTCAGCTCTAAGTGTTTTTGCAGGGGAACTATATTTCGGACTACCAGCGGTGTTTTGACTCGCAGACTTGCTAGCAGTTCTACCATCTCTAGCTAGCTCAGCGCCTAAGTTACGCCGAATAACTCATATCTTGCTAGGATTTCTAGAAATGGGAGTAAAACCATGCGCTCTATTGTACTCATTTTGGTCCAAGTTAAGCTCAAGCCTAACCTTCTCCATCTCCTGGGCCTCCTGCAGCAAGACGAGTCGTTGTTGCTCAAGCTGCGCCCTCACCACAGCCGGATCCATGTCCGTGGCGATAGGCATGCCGAGCTGCACGACACCGGCACGAGCAGCCGGTATCACGGTCGATGTAGACGGATCCACGTAACCAGGTTGGTTCCGCGGCATGTCGTAGGGCTTGTGACCCCTGGGATCAGCCGGCTCCTCGATGACTTTAGCCGCAGTGGCCGCGCCCTTCTCGGAATCGATGATCACCTCCACGCTGCCTCCACAGAGCAGCTAGCCGGCTTCCCGCGGACAGCGAGAACAGCGGGGGGATCATTAGCAACGAGCACCACCTCGGGGTACTCGAGGATGACGGTGGTGGCGACGAACACCAGATGCGCGCCAAAGGAAAGGACGGAGCCGCCTCCAGGCATGGGCCTGCCGCCAAAATCACCGGCGTTGTCGCTGACGAAGTCGAAGGAGCCGAATCTGTGGACAAGGCCACAAACCACGCGCTCCCCCGATGGAGAAACCGGTCCCGCCCGAATATGCACCCCCAGCCAGCGCCGCTGCTGGCCCCACGGTGGGCGCCAACTTTCGTGGTGATGAGAAGACAGATGCCATAGGGTGGCTAATGTTTGGGGCTGATGGACGTTGTAGGTATTCTGGGAGGGATCGCACGTCGAGTAGACGCGCTTAGAAACACTGCAAACACCAAGATCTACCCAGGTTTGGGGCCCTCGTGTGGAGGTAACACCCCTACTCCTGCCTACCTCTCTGTATAATTCTCAACCGAGTAGCGAAGTTACAAACACTCTCTGGCCTACTCCCAACCGGGTAGCCAACTGCTAGCTCTCTCTCTATGTGATGCTAAGACTCGCAATAAATGCGCCTCGGTCTAATGTCCCTCGCGCAGGAGGGGGCTAACCACCTTATATACCGGTGACCAGTGAGTAAACTACACATAAAAGGTACATGATATGACAACACCACTGTGCAAACGTCGCACGCCTCCGTGTTCCCGCTGACGTCGTGCCGAAAGTCGCCGCGCCGTCCGGCTGACAGGTCTTGTCCACCCTGTCAGCCCCTTAGGGTAGGTCACTGACATGTCATGTCCCCCTTGTCAGTGACAGGACTTAACAGGTGCCTACCCACACTGTACCCATGCCTCAGCACGGATAATCATGCTCCTAGTAAGTTGAACCGCACGCCTGTATGGCTGGGGATACGCGGGATCTCCCACAACGGCTCCATTGACTTTGTGCCTAAGTAGCATAGCTTCACATCTACTCGGATCACCTGAGTTCTACCCGGTCGATCCAGAACCTCACTTGTTATCTTCTCCTGACCTCCAGTACTAATCACCGAGTAGCGCCTACCGGATAACGAGTACACGGGTAGCCGCCTACCCGGCAAACCGTACACTGATCATTGTTTTCCCACCAGTCTTACCCCTAATCGGGGGTATCCCCCCGACAATATTAGTTTTCACAGAAAAGCAAACACAACAAATACATAAATTCCGAATAAGGCACAACCTAGCTCACTAGAAAAGGAAGTCTAATACAGTTCAACAGATAACAAGCAGTTTCACAAAGGGTTACTCAGTTCCATATCTCGGATGAACTTGAGCCAACATGCCACCAATAAGGGTTTTGTACATTTCTTGACTCTTCTTCATACATTTGTGTTCCTCCGTCATACGCAACAATTCTTGTCGATGCTTCATCCTATCTGCATCAGCTTGTTCCTTGGCCTGCTTCAACTCTTCAACTACAGACTGCAGGTCATGCCTCTGTTTCTCTCATAATCAAGTTGAAGGTGAAGCTGACACTTTGTTGCTCCCGCACTGTTTGTGACCCCACCTATGGTATTCAGGAACGAAGACTTTAGACGGCCCTTGGTCAGCATGGCGGCGACAGCTTCGGCAGCAGAAAGACGTTCCTTGACAGCGCCATCTACTGAAGTATGTTCTAGCATCTTCACTTGCATTTCTTCCTATAAAGCATGTAAAAGCTTTAGATGAAATAGAAGCTGAACTAGCTTGTAAGGAACATTGATATTATGACAAGCATGTAAGGAACATGTATGAAAAATAGCATGCAACAAGCTTGTACATAACAAAGATGCAAATAGCATATGACAAGAAATTAAGCACGCATGACAAGCTTGTAAGGAACATAAATGAAAAATATCACATTACAGGCATGTAAGTAAACATGGCTAAAAATAGCAGACGACAAGCATGTACAGAACATAGATGAAAATAGAAGCTCACAAGGATAGATGAACTAGCAGATGACAAACAAGTAGCATGCATGCGCATGAACTATGAGATGACAAGCATAGGTGAAATAGCTGACTACAGGAGTTTGCATCAGAATTCACAAAGGGAAGCATCATTACGTATCTAGAAGAATCTATTGAGTTAATTGTTTATCCCAGAGATAAACAGAATTCTGAGGGACTTACAATTTCTCCTTTCACGGGCGAAGAGAATCCACGGGTCTTCCTGTTGTGCGTAGCTTTGAACAATTCAAAGGCATCTTCCCCCATGTCGTAGCAAACCTCGTAGCTACGAGAACCTGTGGCGCTATGGAACTGGATGGCCTGTCTGCATTGCCTGGATTTCATACAAGCCATCTACATAAACAAAGTATGAACTGATTAGACACAATCCAGGTTATGGAATAGAAACAGTGGCAAGGGTCAGTGTGCTTCACAGTTATTGAACACGCAATAGCATACATGGAAGCAACCTTTGGGTCGACTGGCCTTGTCTTTCACGGAGGAATAAAAATTCTGATCATGTTTCCTTTGGACATGTTTCTTCTCCTCCCAGCCGCACCACTGGAAACAATGTCTTCACATGGGTAATCTACAGAAATTGTGGCATTGCTAGAGTTAATATTCTACATTTTGGATTTCCCTCCGCACATGGCCCCTCATAGAGCATGCAATCTCTGTAATATGTCATCTTGCTCTTTATTGCAGGCACCTTGCTCCTCGACTTGGGAACCTTGCCCCTCGCCTAGGAATGGTGGCAGCTCGCCTTGCACACCTGGCAGCTCACCGTAGGGAGGTGTCTGCTCGCATTGAGTGGCAACCTCCTCGCGGTGGTCAGCCTCCTCCTTCTGTTGGGAAGCTTCCAGCTGGCCATGGGCATGTGCCTGCTCGCCTTGTGCAGCTTCCTGCTGGCCTTGGGGAGCTGCCTCCTCGTCTTGGACCACTAGTCGCTTGAGTTCGTCATCTACATACGATGGACATGGGCAACTGCATGCTCGTGATGGGCCTTGACGCACTTGAGTTTACAACCACGTCCACCAGGAGACATCTTTTGTCCTACCAGATGTACTCTTGACTTTAATGTTCCTAAGTTGCACGGTTCATATGTACCAAATCAACTAGGATAGTAGCACAAAATACATGGCAGAATAGTAAATAAGCCAGCAGTTCCACACAACATAAGTACCTTTATTATTGAGCTATCATGCAAGGAATGCCTTATCTAGATGGTGGACATGATATAAATAGAAATAAATAGCTTACCCTATAAGTCTAGAATTGATGATTTATGCCAATAAATGAAAATAAATCATACATGTTTTTTACAAATAGCATTATCTTTCATTGGGATGTGACAACATAGAGTTAGAAAATCTTAGGATGTAATTCGCTGTTTGACCATATGAGTAATCTAATTTGTGGACCTAAGTATGATAGGATCACAGGAGAAGTGATCTTAAGCTTTATACAAGCTCGGAAATAAGAAAACTCTGACCAAAGGAACTTGATGGCTACCAAGCCAGCGAGGTGGCAGATCTTGACAGTGACCTGGATGGCGAGGTATCAAATTTGGACGGCGAGGTGGCAGATCTGGATGGCGTCCTGGACGGCGAGGTGGAAGCACGGGAAGGCGAGCTGAGCGGCAGGGTGGAAGACCGGGGACAGCAAGGTGGAAACCCGGGAAGGCAAGCTGCACGGCGAGGTGGAAGACCGGGGACGGCCAGGTGAAACCTGGGAAGGCGAGCTACAGGGCGAGGTGGAAGGCCGGGCGGAGTAGATGGGGTTTAGGAGGAAAGGGGGATTTCGGACAAGAAGAGGAGGGGAAATTTCGGTGAGGGGGCACATAAGAGGGAGAGGATCGAAATTTAAGGCGCCACAGGCGGCAAAGTTTTTGGTCGATAATTTGGGTGGGTGGCGCGAAATTTTCTGCGC
Source organism: Alopecurus myosuroides (assembly GCA_028641055.1). NCBI lineage: Eukaryota > Viridiplantae > Streptophyta > Magnoliopsida > Poales > Poaceae > Alopecurus > Alopecurus myosuroides. The sequence goes on along the minus strand of CM054059.1, from coordinate 340,144,212 downwards.
CTGCCAGATTTTGGTACATTGGCTAGAGAACATGATGGATGGCCTAAAAAGATAACCATTATTGAAATATGTTATTTAAGGATAATGGAAAGACATCTATAAATTGCTGACATAAACTATTACTAATAACTAAATTACCCTACCATTGTCTTGGGTGTTCCTTGAGCCTAACCAAACACAACTAAACAATAGGTTCTACTTTGCTACCCCCTTTCCGGCTCACGTAGAGGGGCCAAAATGGCAGTTCCGTCTTTTTCCCTGACGGGGCTATGGTTTCTCCGGAGAGGGGGCTCTAGAACGTCTGAATGCCACCACAACACATGGTATGCCATACATGTGTGTTATAGTGTGGCATGGTTCTTGGATGCCCAAGATTCCCCCTCTTTGTGTTAGGGTTTCCTCGGCGTCAGATTCTCTCTGGCGGGTTCCAGGACTGCTTAGAGCCCGAAACTCCCGGATCTGACGAAACTGGGGGAATCTTGCCAAGAGGTCAGCCCTACCATTGTCTTGGGTGTTCCTTGGGCCTAAACTAACACATCCAAGCTATTGGTTCCACTTTTCTACCCCCTTCCGGCTCACGTAGAGGGGCCAGAATGATAGTTCCGCCTTTTCCCCCAACAGGGCTACGGTTTCTCTAGAGGGGGCTCCAGATCATGTGAATGCCACCAAATTCCATGGTATGCCATACCATGTGTTTTAGAGTGTGTCATGGGTCTTGGATGCCCAAGACTCCCTCGCTCTCTATGTTAGGGCTTCACCAGCGTCGGATTCTCTTTAGCGGGTTCAAGGACTACTTAGAGCCCGAAACTCTCGGATTTGACGGAACTAGGGGAATCTTGCCAAGAGTAGGTCCCTACAATTTTATTTGGTGTTCCTTGGGCCTAACATAACACAACCAAGCAATTGTTTCCACTTTTTTACCCCCTTCCGACTCATGTAGAGGGGCCAGAACGGCAGTTTCGCCTTTTTTCCAACGGGGCTATGGTTTCTCCTGAGGGGGGCTTCGGATCGTCTAAATTCCACCAAATCCCATGGTATGGCATACCATGTGTGTTAGAGTGTGTCATGGTCTTTGATACCCGATATTATCTCGCTTTCTATGTTAGGGCTTCACCGGCATCGGATTCTCTCTGGCGTGTTCCATGACTACTTAGAGCCCTAAACTCCCGGATCTGACGTAACTGGGGGAATATTGCCAAGAGGTGAGCCCTACCATTGTCTTGCGTCTTACTTGGTCCTAATATAACACAACCAAGAAATTTTTTCCACTTTTCTACCTCCTTCCGGCTCACGTAGATGGGCCAGAATGACATTTCCGTCTTTTTCCCCAGCGGGGCTACGGTTTATCCGGAGAGGGGGATCCGGATCGTATGAACGCCAAGAAATACCATAGTATGCAATACCATGTGTGTTAGAGTATGCCATGGGTCTTTTATCCCCAAGATTCCCTATCTCTTTGTGATAGGGTTTCACCGGCATCGAATTCTCTTTGGTGGGTTCCAGGACTACTTAATGAGAGCCTGAAACTCCCGGATCTCACGGAAATGGGGGAATCTTTCCAAGAGGTGTCCCCTACCATTGTAATGGGTGTTCCTTGGTCCTAACCTAACAAAACCAAGAAATTGGTTCCACTTTGCTACCCCCTTCCGGCTCACGCAGAGGGGCCAGAACGGCAGTTCCGTCTTTTTCCCTAGTGGGGCTACGGTTTGTCCAAAGAGGGGGCTTCGGATCGTCGGATTGCCACCAAATCCCATTTTCTTCCATACCATGTGTTTTAGAGTGTGTCATGGGTCTTGGATTACCAAGATTCCCTTGTTCTCTTTGTTAGGGTTTCACCGGTGTCGGATTCTCTCTCGCGGGTTCTAGGACTACTTAATGAGAGCCCTAAACTCCCGGGTGTGACGGAACTGGGGGAATCTTTCCAAGAGGTGGGCCCTACCATTCTCTTGGGTGTTCCTTGGGTATAACCTAACACAACCTAGAAATTGGTTCCACTTTGCTACCCCCTTCCATCTCACGTAGATGGGCGAGAATGACATTTCCGTCTTTGTCCCCAATGGGGTTATGGTTTATCCGGAGAGGGGGTCTGGATCGTATGAATTCCACCAAATCCCATAGTATGAAATAACATGTATGTTGAGTGTGTCATGGGTCTTGGATCCCCAATATTCCCTCGCTCTCTGTGTTAGGGTTTTACCGGTGTCGGATTCTCTCTAGCAGGTTCCAGGACTGCTTAATGAGAGCCCGAAACTCCCAGATCTAACGGAAATGGGGGAATATTGACAAGAGGTGGGCCCTACCATTTGTCTTGGGTGTTCCTTAATACTAACATAACACAACCAAGCAATTGTTTACACTTTGGTACCCTCTTTCGGCTCACGTAGTGTAGTGATGGCAGTGGGTCACCATTAGGGTACCCTCTACCCTCTTTAATTCAAAAAAATGAACTAAGTTTTCTAAAATGATGATGTAATCACAAACTCGGTTCAATGTTTTGAACTAGAGAATATATAGGGTACCCTAATGGTAACCGAAGTGCCATCACTAACATAGAGGGGCCAAAACGATAGTTCCGTCTTTTTCCCCAGCGTGGCTATGGTTTCTCTGGAGTGGGGGGCTCCGGATGGTCTGAATGCCACAAAATCCCATTTTATGCCATACCATATGTGTTATATTGTGTAATGGGTCTTAGATTCCCAATATTCCCTCGCTCTCTGTGTTAGGGCTTCACCGGCGTTGGATTCTCTCTAGCGGGTTCTAGGACTACTTAGAGCCTGGAACTCCTGGATTTGACAGAACTAGGGGAATCTTACAAAGAGCTGGACCCAAACAATTTCTTTGGTGTTCCTTGTGCCTAACCTAACACAACCAAACAATTGGTTCCACTTTGCTACCCCCTTTTGGCTCACATAGAGGGGCCAGAACGGCAGTTCCGCCTTTTTCCCCAGCGGGCTATGGTTTCTCCGGAAGGGGGCTCCGGATCGTATGAATGCCACAAAATCCAATGGTATGACATACCATGTGTGTTAGAGTGTGTAATGGTCTTGGATACCAGAGATTACCTCGCTCTCTGTGTTAGGCTTCACCGGCTTCGGATTCTCTCTGGCGTGTTCCGGGACTTCTTAGAGCCCGAAACTCCCGGATCTGACGGAACTGGGGGAATCTTGCTAAGAGGTCTCCCCTACCATTGTATTGTGTGTTCCTTGGGCCTAACCTAACACAACCAAGAAATTGGTTCCACTTTTCTACCCCCTTGCGGCTCACGTAGAGGGGCCAGAACGGCAGTTCCGTCTTTTTCCCCAACGGGGCTATGGTTTCTCTAGAGAGGGGGCTCTGGATCGTCAGATGGCCAACAAATACCATTGTATGCCATAACATGTGTGTTAGAGTGTGGCATGGGTCTTGGATGACCAAGATTCCCTCGATCTCTGTGTTAGGGCTTCACCGGCGACAGATTCTCTCTACGGGTTTCAGGACTACTTAATTAGAGCCGGAAACTCCCGAATCTGACGGGACTAGGGGAATCTTGCCAAGAGGTGGGACCTACCATTTTCTTGGGTGTTTCTTGGGCCTAACCTAACACAACCAAGCAGTTAGTTCCACTTTGCTACCCCCTTCCGGCTCACGTAGATGGGGTAGAACGACAGTTCCGCCATTTTCCCCAACGACGCTATGGTTTATCCGGAGAGGAGGCGTCAAATCGTCTGAATGCCACAAAATCCCATTGCACGCATTACCATGTGTGCTAGAGTGTGGTATGGGTCTTGGATGCCAAAGATTCCCTCGATCTATGTGTTAGGGTTTCACTGGTGTTGGATTCTCTCCCGCGGCTTCCAGGACTAATTAATGAGAGCCCGAAACTCCCGGGTGTGACAGAATTGGGGGAATCTTGTCAAAAGGTGGGCTCTACCATTCTCTTGGGTTTTACTTGGGAATAACCTAACACAACCAAGCAGTTAGTTCCACTTTGCTACCCCCTTCCGGCTCTCGTAGATGGGGCAGAACGGCAGCTCCGTCTTTTTCCCCATCGGGGCTGTGGTTTCTCCGGAGGGGGCTCTGGATCGTCTAAATGCCAACAAATCCCATTGTATGCCATACCATGTGTGTTAGAGTGTGTCAAGGGTCTTGTATTCCCAAGAGTCCCTCGCTCTCTATGTTAGGGCTTCACTGGCGTCGGATTCTCTCTAGCGGGTTCCAGGACTACTTAGAGCCTGAAACTCCCGGATTTGACGGAACTAGGGGAATATTGCCAAGAGGTGGACCCTAAAATTTTCTTTGGTATTCCTTGGGCCTAACCTAACACAAACAAACAATTGGTTCCACTTCTACCCCCTTCCGGCCCAGGTAGAGGGGCCAGAACGGCAGTTCCGCCTTTTCCCCCAGCGGGGCTATGGGTTCTCCGGAGGGGCTTCAGATTGTATGAATGCCACCAAATCCCATGGTATGACATACCATGTGTGTTAGAGTGTGTCATGGTCTTGGATACCCGAGATTACCTTGCTCTCTGTGTTAGGGCTACACCGTCGTCGGATTCTCTCTCGCGTGTTCCATGACTACTTAGAGCCCGAAACTCCCGGATCTGACGGAAGTGGGGGAATCTTCCCAAGAGGTGGCCCCTACCATTGTATTGGGTGTTCATTGGGCCTAACCTAACACAACCAATAAATTGGTTCCACTTTCGTACCCCTTTCCGGCTCATGTAGAGGGTCAGAACGACAGTTCCGTCTTTTCCCCAACGGGGCTATGGTTTCTCCAGAGAGGAGGCTCTGGATCGTCTGATTGCCACCAAATCCCATTGTATGCCATACCATGTTTGTTAGAGTGTGGCATGGGTCTTGGATGACCAAGATCACCTCGCTCTCTGTGTTAGGGCTTCACGGGCGACAGATTCTCTCTACGGGTTCTAGGACTACATAATTAGAGCCCGAAACTCTCGGATATGACGGGACTACGGGAATCTTGCCAAGATGTGGACACTACCATTTTCCTGGGTGTTCCTTGGGACTAACCTAACACAACCAAGCAGTTGGTTCCACTTTTCTACCCCGTTTCGGCTCATGTGGAGGGGCCAGAATAGTAGTTCCGTTTTTTCCCCATGAGGGCTATGGTTTCTCCGGAGATGGGGCTCCAGATCGTTTGAATGCCACCAAATCCCATTGAACGCCATACCATGTGTGTTAGAGTGTGGCATTGGTCTTGGATGCCCAATATTCCCTCGCTCTCTGTGTTTAGGCTTCACCAGTGTCGGATTCTCTCTGGCGGGTTCCAAGACTACTTATAACCTGAAACTCCCGGATCTGACGGAATGGGGGAATTTGGAAGAGAGGTGGGCCCTACCATTTTCTTGGATGTTCCTTGTGCCTAACCTAACACAACTAAGCAATTGGTTCAACTTTGCTACCCCCTTCCGGCTCACGTAGAGGGGCCAGAACGACAGTTCCGCCTTTTTCCCCAACGGGGCTAGGTTTTCTCCGGAGAGGGGCTCCGGAGCGTTTGAATGCCACCATAACACATGGTGGCATAAGATTCCATCACTGTCTGTGTTAGGGCTTCACCGGTGTCAGATTCTCTCTGGCGGGTTCCAGGACTACTTAGAGCCCAACTTCTTTCTCTCTGTATCTCTCTCTCGAATTTACATGCACTATTGGCCCGAAACTCCCGGAACGGAGAAACAGGAGGGAATCTTGTGAAGAGTTGGGTCATACCATTGTCTTGGTACTACCTATTGTTTATCCTAACACATCCAAGCAAGTAGATAATCATTTATAAAAAAAAAGGCACAATATCACTAAATAATCAACACAATTCAGATAAGCTTGGTTTTCAAAAAACTGAATTTGCATTTTGTCTTTCAAAAAATTAGGGAAATTGTTTTTATTCTGTCAGATCAAATGGATGGAGTACTTTGTGTTTAAGTTATTATTATTCTGTATTAATTTTTTTCTTTCCATTTCAAATTATTTTTCTTCTCTTGTGAAATGTTTTCGGCAACTGGCACCAGGCCGGCCCTTTATTGTGCGGGAGACACAGCGTCAACCCCTGCGGGAAGGCGCGCCCTTTAGTTGCGGTCACCTCCCGCCTCTCTCTCTTCTAGTCATATCACTCGCCCTATCTCTCTCACCGCCTTCCTGAGCTTCCCCTCTCTCCGTCGGCGGGTTTTCTGTCATCGGGACATCGATAGCACCGCGGCGACCATCGTCGGCGGGACACGAAGGCCAGGCCTCCTCTTCCTCCCTGGGCAGGCAAGATCTTCATCAGCTTTTTTTCAGATCATCACGTATGTCGTCCCGTCCTCTTCGAAGGCTTTGGCAATGGCGGTAAGATGATATCTAACCCTCTTATACCTTCTATGTATCGTAGATCTGCAGATTGTGCTCGATTTTTCTGCGTAGCACGACATGCACGGTAGATCTACATGTTTTTACCGTTCATTCTGCGTCTTTGTTTCGTTGTTTCTCCCGTAGATGTGTCTTTTTTTCTATGGCTTATGTTTGGGATATCCGACACGCTTAGTTCATCTATTTCAACCATGATATCGATAGGTTATGGTTTAATTCCGTACCCGATTTGGGTGCTTCAGTTAGATTAGGCTTAGATTTGGTTTTTTAGGGTTCACGGCTTAGATTTGGTATTTTTGCAAGGTTAGTTCAATTTTGGCCAATGATTAACACTTTGGCTAATGAGGTCAGATTCATTTTTTCTGTGCATTTACCATTGTTCCACCTCTTTTTCTTTCGTGTATCCTAATTTATCAACATGATGAATTTCCTCCTAATTATATGCCGATGATTTAAACTAGGCCATGGTAAATGCAAAGAGAGGGCTACAATACCTTGTAGTGTATACAATTTGAGTATTTGTATTCGTACATGCTATTGAAGCTCTCTTGTTGCCTTTGTTTGCATGGCAATGATATATGAGGCTCGTATTACATTTGTTTCTATTGTTCCACTTTTCTTTGCCTTGACTGTCCTCCTTGTTATATGCCGATGATTAAACTAGGCCATGGTAATGGGAAAGAGAGTGTCTATAATACCTTCTAGTGTATACAGTTTGATTATTTGTATTCGTACATGCTATTATACGCACTCTTTTATCCCTTGGTTTGCATGGCAATGATATATGAGGCTCGTATTACATTTGTTTCCATTGTTCCACTTTACTTTGCCTTGATGTCCTCCTTGTTATATGCCGATGATTAAACTAGTCCATGGTAAAGGCAAAAAGAGTGTCTATAATACCTTGTGGTGTATACAATTTGAGTATTTGTATTCATACATGCTATTATAACCACTCTTTTTTCCCTTGGTTTGCATGGCAATGATTTATGGGGCTCGTATTAGAATTGTTTCCATTAATTGTTCCACTTTTCTTTGCCTTGAATATTCTCCTTGTTATATGCCGATGATTTTTAATATACCATGGTGAATGCAAAAAGATTAGCTACAATACTGGGCAGTGATACAAGGCCACTGCTTGTAGTATCTGGTATTGTAACAGATCTTTTTGCGAGTGTTGGCAATGTTTTTATGAGGCTCGTATTACATTTGTTTCCATTGTTCCACCTTTCTTTGCCTTGAATGTCCTCCTTGTTATATGACGATGATTTAAACTAGGCCATAGTAAAGGGAAAGAGAGTGTCTATAATACCTTGTAGTGTATACAATTTGAGTATTTGTATCCGTACATGCTTTTGTAAGCACTCTTTTTGCCTTGGTTTGCATGGCAATGATATATTAGGCTCGTATTACATTTGTTCCTATTGTTCACCTTTCTTTGCATTGAATGTCCTCCTTGTTATATGCCGATGATTAAACTTGGCCATGGTAAAGGGAAAGAGAGTGTCTATAATACCTTGTAGTGTATACAACTTGAGTATTTGTATTCGTACATGATATTATAACCACTCCTTTTTCCCTTGGTTTGCATGGAAATGATATATGAGGCTCGTATTACATTTGTTTCCATTGTTCCACTTTTCTTTGCCTTGAATGTCCTCCTTGTTATATGTTGATGATTTAAACTAGGCCATGGCAAAGGCAAAGAGAGTGTCTACAATACCTTGTAGTGTATACAGTTTGAGTATTTGTATTCGTTCATGCTACTGTAAGCACCCTCTTGCCTTGGTTTGCATGGAAATGATATATAAGGCTCGTATTACATTTGTTTCCAATGTTCCACTTTTCTTTGCCTTGAATGTCGTCCTTGTTATATGCAGATGATTAAACTAGGCCATGGTAAAGGGAAAGTGAGTGTCTATAATACCTTGTAGTGTATACAATTTGAGTATTTATATTCGTACATTCTATTATAGGCACTTCTTTTTCCCTTGGTTTGCATGGAAATGATATATGAGGCGCGTATTACATTTGTTTCCATTGTTCCACTTTTCTTTGCCTTGAATGTCCTCCATGTTATATGCCGATGATTTAAACTAGGCCATGGTACAGGGAAAGAGAGTGTCTATAATACCTTGTAGTTCAGGTATCAGGTGGGGCGGGATATCCCGCAGTGCCGCGACGCCGCCCCGCAAAATAGGCCCGCGTAATGCCGCCGGGCTGCCTGTGTAAGGTCTAGTGGGCTAAAGTGGTCAACCCGCAAAGACCGCCAGCCTGCCGCGTAGCCACATAGTCCCGCAAAGATCTACCCCCGCATAGTCCCGCAAAACGCATCCGCCCGCACAGTCTCGGCGATGGGGAAAGATCTGGCGGCGGCACTAGGCTCTTGATGCTGGGGTCAACGTCGGAGCTGGGGGTGATGTGCTCGACGGTGGCGGAGCAGCCATCTCCACATCTGCCTATCGCCCACGGCGGGATGGCCGTTGATTCCCTCATCGACAGTTGCCGTCGGTGCTCCACCTCCGGGGCTGCTCATGGCCTGACGTTGGAGCTCTTCCATCGCTTCCCTCGCCGCTTTCTGTCACCGCTCCAACTCCGCCCCCTCCCATGCCCCTGTACAGGCCGCTGCTACTGCCGATGTCCGTGCACCCCGTCGATCTTAGTGTGCTGAAGGTAACCACCCATGCCCTCTCAAGATTTCGAACCTTTCTTGGGTTGTTGATGTTGTGTAGTCCAGTATATTTACTTTTGTAGAAATTATTAAAAAGTGGATACATATCCTTCATGATTCTCTTGGATTGTTGAAATTGTTATCTCGAATCAGTACACATATATCTGATTTTATTTCATGGTATCAAGTCAATACAACTCCATGTGTGCAAATATGAGCAGTAGATTAAGTAGTAGTGGGGGTTTTCATGTTGGAAAAGTTATATGTCCTATTTTGGAAAAGTCTGAATGTCTTATAGATGTGTTTGTAAGATTTGACTTCAACTTGACATTTGCCAGCCGAAACCTGAACTAACAGCAATAGGTGCATAGCCTGAATAAAATTCTGGTGAATTCATGATTTCATAATTATTAGTTGTTTGCACTACAACCGATGATCCTGGACCGATGAACAAACTGAACAGGTTAGACAACAATGAAGTACTTGGAACTTGGAAGGGTCGCTCAGGCCATGGCGACGAGGTTGGTCTCCTCACACGACCAATTTCAGAATCCACCGTCAGTTTTGTTCAGGAGCGACCATGTTGAAATGTCGATAGCGTTCACGAACAAATATAACTGATGTTTTTCCATTTGTAAGACCAAAGACTGAAACTGTCGTGGTTTACAGTAGCATTTTAGGTCTAGGTTCAGTTAGTTCAAAATTTAGTTGTTTTTCAGTTAGCTATTTTTCAGCTCTGGTTTGTTAGCGAGCATGCCGTCTTGAGCATACCAGACATGTTAAGCAGCCTATCCAGCCAAAACTTTGAGTGCTCTCATCTTGTTCATCAAGACTTATTGCACTTTGAGTTTTATTAAAGGCTTTGCCTAAATTCGTTACTATAGTTGGCAGCTCTGCCCCTGCTGTTCTTTGGACTCTACCACCGAAAAAAGGTAGAAAGTTTAAACATATGATGCCATCAATGTTTTCTTTAAATAATATTTCGAGATTAACGTGAAATTTGATTACTCGGTAGTCGGTATTCCACCAATAGAGTGGATAACCTGAAGGTAGGCATGTATAGACACTAGGCAACACCCACTATGCTAACAAGACCCTCAGCAGTTTTATCATTTCAGAACAAGAAAACTTACCATCTAGAAGAAGGCAAAATTAAACATCGCCCCGTTTTCTTGATTACTATGGTTGGAAGAATGATAAAATCCTTGCATATGCCCCATTCTTCATTTTCTATCAGCATGGTGCATTATATGAAATCATGGGTTCTCTGAGTTGATTCATTTGCTACATAATCGTGCTCTCCTCGAAACAGCAGAAAGTGTTGAGGTTTACTCTTCTATTCCAAACTATAGCAATTTTGTGAGATTTTTAGAGCTAGCCAATTAGCATCATTAGGGGAAACCTTGTCTTACGGGTTGATCCGAGGGTTTAATTCCGCTGCATAATCATGGTCCCTTCGAAACAGCAGCAAGTGGTGAGGTTATAGTTCCATTCCGAACTGGAGCAATATTATGAGATGACTATAACTACCCAAGTAGCATATAGAGAAAAACTTTGTCTCCCTGTTTAATCCGAGGGAACCATATGAGATGATTAATTGAACTCTGATCGTTTTGCATGTATTTGTAGCATGCTCCAGCAGAAGAAAGATCGGCTATATGACGTCTTGTGCAAGGTGGGGACCATGGGAGAGAGGTGACTGCTAAAGGAACTTGTTGTGCACGCCAATCCAAGGCCACAAGATGCTACTAGCTCTGTTCCAAAATGTAATTCCTTTTAGTTTGCTAATCTAGTTTGCTGAAAAGGATTATATTTTGGAACAGAGAGAGTTATACAATTCATGCTCTTAATATTACAGGAATGGATAACTTCCTAAGGACCCTGAAAATCATACGAGATCCCCATGATTGCTATTCATTTGATGTACTGCAAATCATACATTTTATGTAATGTAGGTCTGTAACATATCCGAGAGCTGCTGTTACAGTGCATTTGATAGAAAAATTTATGTTTTGCCATGTCCTTTCAGCACCGCTGTGCATGAAGTGATGTTTCACTAGTGTTGTTTCAGTCTGTAAGCTCTACATGCCATATTTCTGTACGGTAGTCATTTATTTGTTGTTGTAGATAGTGCATGGCAAAGTAGTTTTCTTGTAGCGGGCTGTTGCGGGATTACGCGAGATGCCACTATGTCCCGCATTTGTGCTAGTGGGTTGTAGCGGGCAGCCGCGAAGGCCCGCATGCGCAGTACTGTCCCGCATATTTTTGTTGTGGGACGACCGCTTCCCGTCCCGCTTGAAACCCAACTTGTAGTGTATACAATTTGAGTATCTGTATTCGTACATGATATTATAAGCACTTCTTTTTCCCTTGGTTTGCATGGCAATGATTTATGAGGCTCGTATTACATTTGTTTCCATTGTTCTACTTTTCTTTGCCTGGAATGTCCTCGTTATATGCCGATGATTTAAACTAGGCCATGGTAAAGGCAAAGAGAGTGTCTATAATACCTTGTAGTGTATACAATTTGAGTATTTTTATTCGTACATGCTATTATAAGCACTTGTTTTTTTCACTTGGTTTGAATGCCATGATAAATGCTAGGAGATCAGATACAATACGTGGCGGTGATACAAGGCCACGTCTTGTATTACTTCTTGGTATTGTGTTCGTTCTTCTAGCAAGTGTTGGCAATGTGTTTATGAGGCTTGTTTTACATATTTTTTTTGCATTGTTCCATATGTGTTTATTCTTACTGCATGTTACAATGAATTCTAGGGATGCCCTTTAGTGCATGATCACTTATTTGTTTATGAGGCTTGTTATCACTATGCACAATTTATGAGCTGATTTGGTCAATGATGATGACTTTGACACATGTGTATTTGGTTGATGCCTCACTGTCTCCACCACATGGCCAGCAAAAGTAAGAACCAGACACAAATAGATGTGCCACGTCCTTGCTTTTGCTGGCGCACCTGGTGTAGCAAAGCTGTGTCTGCTTGTTGTGTCTCTATGTTCCCTGAGGCCAATGAGTACAGAGTTGTGACTATAGATGTTGTTTTGAATGTGCATGATCCCTTTAAGTTGATGATTAAAATGTGTCACCATATCATTGCAATGAGGGTTCCATACTATCTTGTGAAATGTACAAGCACATTCTTTGTGCATTGCTCTTGGTCGTGTAGAATTACTTCTTGGATAAACATGGTTGTGCTTTTATTATGAGGCATTAACAGTTGTTCGTACTTCAGCCCCAATTTTACATAAATGTCTTCATTAAAGAACTGTTCCTTTTTAGAACCAATCTGCTTATATGCACATTTTGTAATTTCTGGTTCTTTTTTGCTTGATTAACAGGGTATTCCATGCCCTGTATGCAAGAATAATTGCCCAAATGTTGATCCTTGTGCATCCAAGTTCGGTGTTGTTGTACAAGAGTGTCACCTCAACTCAGTGGTAAGAAAACAATTCTTCTTCGTACACTTGTATTATGTTTTGCGTTTTTATTACAATATCTAATTTCCATGTTTCTTTTTATTTCTGATGCACAGGTTGTACCGTGCGCTTCTCGGATAGCATTCAACAAGTTAGTAGGCGAGCGTGTGCTATTTAGTTCCCATGGCAGGAAGTACACCTTTCGTGTGTCAAAAGAACAGGGCAAGAACCGTTTGCACGGGACACAATGGGATTGGTTCATCAAGGAAAAGAACATCTCCATGGGAGAAATACTAGTGTTTTCCATGATACCAAGGCCCACTATCTATGTTGCTATTATTGGCGACTCCGAAGATGACTCACTTTGCATTTCAAGCGAAGATGACTCAATTTCAAGCGAAGATTACTCAATTTGCAACGAAGATGGCAGTTCTGATGATGACATGCATGATGAGGATTCTAGCAATTCTGATGATGAGGTCCATGATGAGGATTCTGACAATTCTGCTGATGAGAAGCATGATGATGCCAACATCGTATATGCCCAAAGAGCCAGTCTCGACAATCACGAGAAGAACTGCCTGGCCCGGCTTCTACCCCTTGGACCCTATGTTGGGCTTCCTTTTGTGACTCGTTTCACGGTCACAAACTTGCAGCACCATATTATGGTATGTATCTATAAGACGCCCTCCTCTTTTTGCAAATAATTTTTCAAGAAACCGTGAGAAGGTCTGCTAATATGGTATGTTATCTTTCATGCTTAGAAACTACCGAAGTTTATAGGGGAACACGCTGGCCTGGGGAATCATGGCAGTGTTGGCCTACGACTTAGAGCAGAAGAGAATGTCACCACCATTACTTACAACAAGAAAACCGACGGCCGCATTATCCTCGACAAGATGATGTGGATGGTTTTTGTCCAAGGCAATAATTTTCATAATGGGCAACCTGTTTTGATCATTGTGAGGTAGACCGATAACCCCAGGTTAGAGGCGGTCATTCAGATGGGGGTGATATAGAATCGGAGCAAAGGATAGGCATTGGGGGTGAAGAGACTAGGCTGCTGCTGAGCTAGGCCTATGAACTTCTTATTTTGTCTAGCTAGAGTGTAATTTCGTTTGTTTCCTGGACTTGTTAAGGTTTACTTTGTTTCGTGAACTTCTAAGGTATATTATCGCTGGTAGATCCCTCGTGCTAAAACGCGAGTAAAGATCAAATCACTAATAGCTGCTAAAACCTCGAGTTTAGATCAACTCCCTCGTGCTGGTAGATCGTGCAACTCATCACTGAAGAACTCAACAAAAGCCTGGCAAGCCAACAGTCACTAAACTTCTTGACCTTGTCGCTAGCGCATAAATACGACCGAGCACGGACCACGCAACCTACCTTCTACGCCGCCGCCACAGCCCCCGAACCTCCCCCCCCCCCTCACTCTTGGCGCTGATTACTGCACGCCGCCACAGCCCCCCGACCTCCCTCCTCACTCTCGTCTCTGATCCACCCGATGGCACCACTCGTGAGAAGCAGCACCGGCTTCCGAGGTGTGCAGCTGCGGCCGTCCGGGCGCTGGTCTGGTCCGCGAAGATCACACACAACAGCGTGTGGTGGTGGATGGGCACCTTCGACACGCCCGAGCTCTCCGCCCACGCGTTCTACGTGGAGGTGTGGCGGTTTGGCCGCCCGCGCGCCGAGCTCAACTTTTGGGACGTCGAGAGCAGGGAAGTTGCCGAGTTCCTCGCCCCGGATCTGAGGATTGTGACCCGCAAGAAGGAGCAGGAGAACCGCCGCGCGTTCGTGCAGCTGAGCATCCGTCAGGACGATGAGGCCACGATGGAGAGGTTCCGCCGTGATCACCCAGATCTGGTATAGGCGTCGTTGCGGCTCGACGCTGAGAGGGACGCGAAGATGCGAGCTCGTACATCCCGGGGAGATGCTGGCCCCTCCACCATCATCGTCTCATCGTCGGATGAGGAGATGGACGATGCATTCAAGGAGAGCCTTATGCAGGACTCCGATGACGACGATCATGACGAAGCATTCTGGCATGATGTGTAGTAGTATCCGACGTGACGATCTGTAGTGTGGAAGATGTCGAAAACGTGTCAAAACCATCAAAATTTTGACGTTTTATGTGTTCGTTGAAGTTTCAATATTTCTTCCTTTTTTATTTTGTGTTGCAACTAGGATAATTATGGGCTACAGTGTGCTATAAGGCCCAATAAAAATGGCCTGACAGGTGAGGGCCCAAGAAAGTGCCATCATGGCCCAAGTCTGGAAACAACCGCTCTTCCACTCACCGCCGTAACCCTGGCATGAAGTACGCCACGCGTGCGTTGGTGACTTTGTCGCGATATTGTGAACATGAAACGTGTCGCTTTAGTTCCGGCGGCCAGTTATTGCTCCGTCGTGCATGCGGATCCTCCGTTCCACTCCCCCTCCCGGTGTATAAATAGATGCACTCTTCAGTTCATCCTCTATCTGCCTCACTGCCTCCCCTTAAGCGAAAACCCTTTGACGTAGTAGCTGCTCGAGCGTTCCTCCAGGCGGCCATGTCTCCACCGGCGAAGCGGTCTGCTGCCCTCATGTAGGTTCCATTTCCGTTCATGTACTTCTGATCCGTTTCTGAATTCCTCGTGATTTCGTCTTTCTTAAATCCATTTCAGAATTCCTCATGATTTAATCTTTCTTAGATCCGTTTCTGAATTCCTCGTGATTTCATCTTTCTACAGGGCAGTTGAAGCCGAGGAGAGGGTCATCTTCACTGCTCTGGCGGAGAGGGTAACCATCCTAGAAGCTGAGCTTGAGAAGGCCTTGAAGCTCGCCCACGACATTCTCAAGAAGGCAGCCGATGCCAGGAAGGAGCAGGTGGAGCAAGGCGAAGCTTCCATCGCAGCGTATCAGAAGTTGATGGATGATATGTCGAATAAGATGGCCAGCAACCTCGAACTGACCTCTAAGGTTGGGAAACTGAAGATCTATTTAGCCCTGGCATAGCAGAAAACTCTGATCGCTCTCCTCACAGATGTGAGGGCCCAGGCAAGGGAGGATACAGTGCCATCGGAGGAGCTCTCGGCCCCCTACTAATGTTTTTTTTTGTCCTAGCTAAAGTTCTCTCGCCGTATGTGCTTCAAAACTACATATATATATGTGTGTCTGTGTGTGTTGACTGCTGCCCCCGTGCTTCTGATGTTCTGTTTAGATCGACAATCTCGTTGGCTGTATTGGGTGGTTTCTATTAATATGCAGTCTATGTTTATTTTTCTTAAGATATATAATTCGAGTTCACAATATGGAGAAATAGATGACGGAAATTTCGATGGATCTAAGTGAAATAAATTAAAAGGGTTACATTAGACTAATGCCGATGCAAAACCATATACAAAACAGATAATTCGGTTTCACAATATGGACAAATAAATGACATAAATGAAAAGGGAAAAGGGATACATTCGACTAATCTGCGACGTTCTCATGGAACGAAACTCGCCTCCAACTGGGCCTATTGGCCCGGGAACGAAAATCCGCGACGGAAAATGTAAGAAACGTCGAGATCGACTGCAATGTCGAGACCAAATACGACTTTTCAGCCATCCGCGAAGAAAACCACACGACGTTATCAAACCATTGCGCTCAAAATGTCCCTGATCGCGCGGAATTCGGTAGTGATAGACGGAGAAATCATCCATGAATACTTCCACAATTTCCTCACAAAAACCATGAAAAATAGCAGACATGCATCTTTGAAACGTAGCAGGAGCATTACACAAACCAAAAGGCATACGTCTATAAGCATAAATTCCATAAGGACAAGTAAAGGTTGTTTTCTCTTGATCTTGCTTTCTAATAGCAATTTGAGAAAACCCAGAATAACCATCAAGAAAATAAAAATGAGTTTTCTTAGACAATCTTTCTAACATTTGATCAATAAAAGGTAAAGGATACTGATCTTTCTTAGTAACTTTGTTAACTTTCCTAAAATCTATGCACATTCTGTAACCAACTACTAATCTTTGATGAATAATCTCTTCATTTTCATTTGGCACAACAGTCATTCCTCCTTTCTTAGGGACACAATGCACAGGTCTTACCCATCTACTATCAGGAATAGGATAAATAATATTAGTGTCAAGGAGTTTCAATACCTCATTTCTTACCACTACCCTCATCTTAGGAATTAAACGGCCTTGATGTTCAACAACTAGCTTTGCATCAGGTTCCATATTAATAGCATGATGACATATCAGTGGAAATCTTTTTCAAATCATCAAGAGTATATCCAATAGCTCCTCAGTGTTTCTTCAATATTTCCAATAACTTTTCCTCTTCTTTACCTGAAAGTTTAGAACTAATAATAACAGGATATGTTTTCTTATCATCAATATAAGCATATTTAAGATCCTCAGGTAAAGGTTTTAAATAAAAAACATGGTCCTCCTTGGGTGGTAATGTGGTACCCAAGGCTTCCATAGGTAAATTGTGTGTCAGCATCACTGGTTGACGAAGAAGAATATCGTCAATCTCATTTCTTTCTTCCATAAAGACCTCGCTTTCGTGGTCCTCTATGTATTGCTGTAAAGCATTGTTAGGAGCAAGAGCATTAGAGGCAAGCTTTTCAACTCTAAAATCTTCATTAGGCAATTCAGTTTCATAAGGAGCTCTAGCAAATTTAGAAAAAATAAACTAATAAGATTTTCCATCAAATTTAGTCAATATCTTCTCCTTCTTACAATCTATAACAGCACCACAAGTGTTCAAGAAAGGTCTACCAAAAATGATAGGGCAAGTTTTACTAGCAGCTGAACCAAGTACTAGAAAATCAGCTGGATATTTAGTATTACCACATAAAACTTGTACATCTCTAACAATACCAATTGGAGAGAAAGTTTCTCTATTAGCAATATGAATAACCGCATCCACTTCTTCAAGTTCACAAGAACCAATTTCATGCATGATTTCTCTATAAAGCTCATAAGGAATAGCACTAGAACTTGCACCAATATCACATAAACCATAGTAGCAATGATCACCTATCCTAACAAAAAGCACAGGAACACTAGTTTTCCTAGATTTACTAGGATGTGAAACAATATTAGAAGCATCCTCACAGAACATAATGTGTGCATCTTCAACATTTTCAGAGACAAGGTCTTTAACTATTTCTACTGTAGGTTCCACAGTTATTTGTTCATCACGTTCTATAGATTTCTTTGTACTTTTGTTAACCACACTAGCTATAATAGAATGTTCCTTTACCTTAGCAAGGAAAGGGTTTTTCTCAATATAAGGTTCAGGCACATCAGGATTAATAGTATGAACTTCTATGTTTATAGCAGGAACACAATTAACAATATCTTTATAAGGTGCATGGTACTTGTTCCACTCCTTTTTGGGAATATCAAGATAAGAGGCAAATGTCTTAAAACAATTTGCAAAGATTTGAGAGTCAAGACCACAAACAACACTAATATTGTAGAAATCATCGTTTCTCATAAAAGATTTAATGCATTCATAATCATAATTTATACCTTTGTCATTCTCCCATCCTTCAGAATTTTCTTGAATACGGTCAAGAAGATCTCATTTAGCTTCTCCCTTCATACGTGTAAATGATCCAGAATAAGAAGCATCCAGTAAATCCTTGTCGTGAAGAGAAATCCTTGCATAGAAATTATTAATAACAATATTACTGGGGAGCTCATGAATAGGACATTTGAGCATTAATAACTTCAATATTCCCCAAGCTTGGGCAATACTCTCTCCATCATGAGGCCAGAAATTATATATTTGATTCCGATCTTTATGAATCTCACTCGGAGGATAAAATTTAGAATAAAAGAGAGGTACAATTTCCTCCCGTCCAATAGATCGACCATTGTTCAGCATTTTAAACCATTCCGCAACTCTGCCCTTCAATGATATAGAGAATAATTTCCTCTTAACTTGGTCCATTGTAATACCTGCACACCTGAATAACTCGCATAATTTATATATAAAGAATAAATGATCACCGGGATGGACAGTTCCATCTCCAAAATACCAGTTATCCATAACACGTTCAACAATTTTCATAGGTATTTTAAAAGGATACAATTGAGTATATAGCGGGTCATCTACTACATTAGCAGTAGCAGTAGTACTCCTAAATAGGGAACCAAATGGAGATCTATCCATAATAAAATAAAGCAGCAGACAGATTTAAAAACAGCACTCATAGTAAAAGTTTCTCTTACCAATTCCACTTACCAATAGCGCTTCACTTCCCGGAAACGGCGCCAGAAAATATTATTGATGACCCACAAGTATAGGGGGTGTATCATAGTTCTTTCGATAAATAAGAGTGTCGAACCCAACGAGGATTAGAAGGTGTTGACAAGCAGGTTGAATAGAGGATTCACTGTAAACACTACCAAATAGGTTTTTGGTGATTTTTTATATAGCAGATAAATATAGTGCGAGTAAATAAAAGACAGTAATAATGTTTGCAACGAGTGGCCCAATCCTTTTTAGAGCAAAGGACAAGCCGAGTGGTTTACTTATGATGACCAAACGTTCTCGAGCACACATGGGAACTTCGTCAAGCGCTTTCGTTTCATACAGTTGATTAATATTTATTGTTTTGATAGGTGTTGTGTTGGTGAACCTAAGTAATGCACCGCCTGACGTGGGGATGACTTCCAGACCTGTCGAATGAGCCTACCCGGTCTCAGGCCCAGCGCTAAAGCCCGGTATGGAGGACTAATCCATGGTTCTCGAAGGCCCAGCTACAGCCCACTCGAAGGCTCATCCGGGTCCAAGAAGCCATAGTCGATTTCTTGAAGCACAAGACAAAAACTCCTATTCGTAGTCTACTAGGACTCATGTAAACCCCTCATGGCTGCATATATAAAGCCAGGAGGGAAGAGAGGAAGGAGGAGAGAAACAACAAGCCACGACTAGACGCAATCCTAGACTAGACAATACACGGGATACCCCGTACACACCACCACGGCATCGCCATTGTAACAGCTCGACTATCTCGTCATAATACAGACCAGACAGGCAGGAGTAAGGGTTTTACCTCTACGAGGGCCCCAAACCTGGGTAAACTGTGCCCCCTGTTAGTCGTTGAGATCACGAGCGCGTAAATCGTTCTTCTACTCGAAACTCTACCGGCTCACCCCGAGGGATTTGTCGACATGACTCATCGACAATCGGCGTCGTCTGTGGGAACGACACGCGCTGGATCTACGGTCTCGCCGGCCTCATGTACATCAAGCTTCGGGTCCTCGACCCCCATGGATTTGATCTACTTAGGGTCCTTCAACTTCATCGAGCCCTCGTCGGCATCGCGCACGGACTTCATCATCTACATCGACATCATTCTTCACGTACAGGCTGCAGGACAGCAGCAGCGTACATATTGAGGATGCCATAAATGGTGACTTGGAACTCATCTGGACAATTCCATCAGTGAAAGTATGCGAAATCAAATTATCTATCAGCTTCAAAAATAATCGGCAAATTCCGACAGTTAGATCTCCGTGGATGACCCGAACACTGAAGCCCTGTCAGAATCTGACGGAACTCCGCACGACTTTGGGAAAACTATTATCATGGTCGACTCGGACATCAATTCAAAGATCACACTGTTGAAAAGCCACGGAATACAATCCCGCACCACTCCGTCTTTTTTGAGCCAATTCCAACGATTAGATCTCCGTGAGCGGCTCGCGTACTGCACGTTTTGGATCTCTGCGAGTTCGCGAATTCAAATCGCGGATCGGGGTCCTATTTCGTCAATTTATAAGTCGACACAAAGACCAAGCAACGTCAACAAAACATGGCAACTCGCCATACTAGTTCCCGGGGGATCGACATCAACATTGTCCTCTGTGTACACACAACAAACATCGCGACTCCGCCGCGTCGAGTCCTTCCGGAAAACATGGCGAATCCGCCGCGTCGACTCGGCCACCGCGTCGAGTCCTTCGGTCAAACATCACGACTCCGCCACGTCGAGTTCTTCGGGCAAACATCGCGACTCCGCCGTGTCAACTCGGTCCGTCGCGTCGAATCCTTCGGGCAAACATCGCGACTCCTCCATGTCGACTCCATCCGCCGTGTCGAGTCCTTCCAGAAAACATCACGACTCCGCCGCGTCAACTCGCCGCTACGAGTCCTTCCAGCAAACATCGCGACTCCGCCGCGTCGACTCAGTCCGTCGCGTCAAGTCCTTCGGGCAAACATCGCGACTCCGCCGCATTGACTCGGTCCGCCGCGTCGAATCCTTCCGGAAAACATCGCGACTTCGCCCAGAAAACATCACGACTCCGCCGCACAACTCCGCTGCGTCGAATCCTCTCGACTAAGTGTCTCGGGGGCTGTCCTTCACCGCAGCCACACTCGTCACTCGGGGGGTTGTGCCACGAAAGCGGGCGCACTCGACGTATTCTCCATAGCCGCACTCGATGCCTGGAGGTTGTGCCGTGAAACAGTCGCACTCGACACTCGAGGGCTGAGCCGAGAAGCAGCTGCACTCGACACGCGAGTCTGGAGCCTTGTCGACTCCGCTTCATCGATTCCGGCAATGTTGTTGGCTCCATCACTCGATTCCGCCTAGTCGACTACGCCCACGGCAGGTCTACGATAGCGTCACACAAAGATAAGTTTCTCTTATACGAGTCGACAAATTTATATTTTCATGTTTATAATCTGATGTGAAGCTACAGCTGACACTCGGGGGCTGCGCCCCGTAAACTACATGTATACTCGACACCCGTCATGCTGCGCGTTACACTACCGTATTTGCACGCTACAGCCCGAGTAGCTGATACTGCCTGACGTCGACCCTTGACTCCGACCCGGTTTGCAGCAGCAACTGGCAGGTCGGCAAGGAGCAGAGACAATGGCTGTCAGGCTAACAAAAAGGCACAGTGTACGATGCAAAAGTGTCGCGTAGGGTCAAATCATTGCCTACCAAGAGGCCATACTCGACTCTGCGAGTCGATAGAATGTTGGTTCACAACCAAGATTAACCCGAGCAACAGTTTGTTCCATACATTTTGCTAGACACAGCACTAATGTTAGATTATTTAACCACATCCGATTATATGGCTGCAACTACAACGCACGAACCATAGCATTGGTTCCACCTCTGATAGTTGACACATATCCTCCGCTCGGAGTCGACACATATCTTCCGCTCGGAGTCGGCAGTCGACACATATCCTCCGCTCGGAGTCGACACATATCCTCCGCTCGGAGTCGACAGTCGACACATATCCTCCGCTCGGAGTCGACAGTCGACACATATCCTCCGCTCGGAATCGACAATCGACACATATCTTCCGCTCGGAGTCGACACATATCCTTCTCCGGGAGTCGACCCATGTCCTCATTCGTGAGCTAACAGAAGACAAGCACACGGGATTAGCTTCAGAACAACTTGAGCCTATGCCCGATTCTGCGAGTCGAACATAGCCTCGGGGCTAAGAAGCGACGTTAGAAGATTTTTGAGTCTATGCCCGATTACAAATAATCGCACATAGACTCGGGGGCTACTCCCATCGGGAGCACTGGCCGCGCACCCAATGAGCGCTGGTCGCGCAACCGACGAGCGCTACGCGCGAACTCGACGTACTACCGAGTCGGAAGTATCTGACATGCTGGCCGCGTACCTGAGGAGCTCTGTCAGATTTCTTTATCCAAGTCCTTATTTTAGTCATACAAACCGCATATTAACTTGGATTAAGAAAAGCAAAACATCAAACTTGTCCACCTCGACAAAACACATACAACAACGCGGGCCAATTCATGAAATAAGTACATATTGAAGACTTTTAGGGTTCATCTTCTTGTGTGGACTAGGTGGCTGAGCGTCCGCGTCAACTACACGACTTCCGCGTCGTCGTGCGACTCCGCCACGTCCGCGTCAACTACACGATCTCCAACGCATCGACACCGTACGCCTTGTCGACTACATGACTTTCACGTCGACTCCGTCCGCCGTGTCGAGTACATCTCCACCATATCGACTCCGTCCACCGTGTCGAGTACATCTCCACCGCGTCGACGCCGTCCGCCTCGTCGACTACACGACTTCCGCGTCGACTCCGTCCGCCGTGTCGAGTACACCTCCGCCTCGACGACTCTGTCGACCGTGTCGAGTACACCTCCACCGCGTCGACTCTGACACGTCTAGTCTTTGACACTTCTCGCCACGTCCCATCGGGAGGCAGAACAAGTGCTCAGTGCACCACGACATCACGCGAGCATCGGCCAGCATGCTTATTTTTCTTCGGAATCTTCACATAAAAAGGCGCTCGCCACAATCATCACCGAAAACATCGCGGCACCACTACACAAGAAGGCACTCGCCACAATCATCACTGAAGAAATCGTGACTCCGATGTACAAACACATCGCACATCATTCTCAAATCCCGGGTCGTTCGGCCGTCGAGACACATCTGGATGCCGTATTCTTCGAATACGAAGGTAAGACCCAAGGATCTTTCCTGTGGGCCTGGAATCGCACTCGAGCTGCGTCCTCCAGTAAAATTTTCGTGTCAACGACACGAAGAAAAATCGTACCGGACGCGCCGGGTACCCCTTCAAGGTTAAGTTCTCGATAAGTCCTCCACGGCCCAGTCGCAATGATCACCTCGTCGGATTTGAGTCGAAGGTCTCGAGTTCGTGTAGGCCAGAACTGTTTTTGCCCAAGAAGCAATTAATTGGCCCTGATCTCTCGGGAGAGCCAAGCGACTGAGCCATACCCTTCTATGAAAAAAAGCCAACACAAGGCGCATCTACCACTCGATGATCGATTACATTCCACACAGTGTACACGCTCTTTAGATCAGGTACTTGACTACTCAGTCGCAAGATCCGGAAACAAGCTTTGAGTGCTTACTCGACTATTCTTACTCGAACAAACACTCGGGGGCTACTGACGTGGGGATGACTTCCAGACCTGTCGGATGAGCCTACCCGGTCTCAAGCCCAGTGCTAAAGCCCAGTATGGAGGACTACCCATGGTTCTAGAAGGCCCAGCTACAGCCCACTCGAAGGCCCATCCGGGTCCAAGAAGCCATAGTCGATCTCTTGAAGCACAAGACAATAACTCCTATTCGTAGTCTACTAGGAATCATGTAAACCCCTCCTGGCTGCATATATAAAGCCAGGAGGGAGGAGAGAAAACAAGCCACGACTAGACGCAATCCTAGACTAGACAATACACGGGATACCCCGTACACACCACCACGGCATCACCATTGTAACAGCTCGACTATCTCGCCATAATACAGACCAGACAAGTAGGAGTAAGGGTTTTACCCCTACGAGGGCCCCGAACCTGGGTAAACCGTGCCCCCTGTTAGCCGTCAAGATCACCAGCGCATACATCGTTCCTCTACTCGAAATCCTACCGGCTCACCCAAGGGATTTGTCGACATGACTCATCGACACTGCCCAACTAGGACGAATACATACTTGTGATTATACCTCTTGCAAGAATCCGCAACTATAAGAAATAATTAATATAAATTTAAACCACATCCTTAAACTCTTGGATCCTACACTCCCTCGTGCATTGGTTTCCTAACGGGGGTTTAGGTTTCTGTCACTCCTGCAACCCCACAATTAGTAGCCAAATCCATAATGCATCCCTCTAGGCCTATAAAGATGAAGTATCATGCAGTCGAAGTTCACATGGCACCACTAGAAGAATAGCACCACAATTTAAATATCAAACCATTAGATATTACTTCAACATAATTCCACTACTAACATCTTGACTTCTCCCATGTCTTCAAGAATAAACGAACTACTCGCAAGACATCATATGGATCATAATCAGAGGTGATATAATGATGAATAACAATCTGGTCATAAAGTGCAAACACCGCTAAATCTCGTAAGCATCAACTACTAACAAGTAATCTACACCAGGAGAGAGATCTAGTGGAAAGCAACAATATAGAACCCTAATTGTTATAGCGGGAAGGATGTGGATGGTGAGGGTGAGGGTGATGGTGTTGGTGATGATGATGATGACGATGATTATCTTGATGATGCACGGAGCGATGAAGGTGACGATAGCGATGATTTCCCCTCTCCGGGGAGGAATTTCCCTGACAGATTTCTCCCCGCCGGAGAGCTTTACTCTCTCTATTGTTTTCCGCCCCGAGGAGGCGGCGAAACCTTTCCTTGATGGTTCTCCTTGTCTTAGGGTTCCCCGGTGAAAGATCATCGTCCGTTTTAGTAATTATATGACAACATAATTGTTTGATCTAATGTTTGTTCAAATGATGAAAATGCCCAGGTTATTAGGTTCACTATATCTATGGGGCTAATGCTTGAGATATTCGAAAAGTGCTAAGAGAAAGAAAGCCAGGGAACCAAAATGTGCAGGGGCGGAAGCTCCGGTGAACCCACCGGAGGCTCCGGGAAATCCACCGGAGGCTCCGGTGAATCCACCGGAGGCTCAGCCCTCAACCTGTGCGCAAATAAATTCCGGTGCACATCCGGTGGTTCCTCCGCCGAAATACCCTTCTGTTGGAAAGTGGCGGAGGTTCCACCGGAGGCTCCGGTGGACATCCGGTGGCCCCCTGGTCCAAGTGCAAATGGACTCCGGTGGAGGATCCGGTGGTAGCTCCGCTAGCTACCCCTTCTGTTGGAAAGTGGCGGAGGTTCCACCGGAGCCTCCGGTGTGGGTCCGGTGGGCGGAACCTCCGCTCGATCCACCGGAGCCTCCGGCCTCCTCAGCAGCGCGCAAAGGATAAAGCACTGCGCAACTGCGCAGTGCAAAGAAGACCCACCGGAGCCTCCGATGAAACCACCGGAGCCTCCGGTGCCCTGGACTGCAAACGGCTACTTCGTGGCCAAGAGTATAAATACCCCTTCACCTACCTCATAAATGCCAAGCTTTTCCCACTCTCTCTCCTAGCCATTAATGAAAGCTTCAACCTCTTAGATCTCCCTCTCCGTCCACCCAATCACTCCCAAACTTGGTGGAGAGCTAGAGGAGACCTAGATCCACACTTCCACCAAAGGAATCTCAAATCCATCCACCACAACCTAGTAGATCTAGAATCCTACTTGAGGCCTAGAAACCTTAGTAGATCTCGTGCTTGTAGTTTCCACCTTGTTGCAAGAAGCTACGGATTGCTTGAGAGCCTCCATCCTTGTGGAGTGACCTCAAGCCCTTGTAAAGGTTTGGTCAACGCCTTCAAGTCGACCTCATAGTGGAAACGAGCATCTCCCTCACCGGAGAAGCTCAAGGAGAACAAGGTGTGCACAACCGTGCTATTGAGGAGCGCCTAGGTGGCTCCCCACCTCTCCAACGTAGACGTACTTCTCTTTGAGAAGGAACTACGGTGAAACATATCCTTGTCTCCTTGTTTACACTTGTTGTTTGCTTTACTACCTTACGCTTTACTTCCGTTGCGCATACTACTCTCTTCACATAGGTTGTTCACTTAGTTGCACATCTAGAGAATCGTATCTTATCTTACTAAGCCCCTTAAAAGGAAAAGAAAAGAAAAATTGGTAGTCAACCTATTCACCCCCCCCCTCTAGTTGACCATAGTGCACTTTCAATTGGTATCAGAGCCTCGGCTCTTACTAAGGGCTTAACCGCCTAAGAGTACAATGGTCGATGAAAATACCCCCGGTAGTTCTAGTGCGGAAATCTCCAAGATGTCCGACAGTATATCTAACCTACAAGACTCCGTTGGAATCCTCCAAGCCGAAATGTCTAAGGTTAGCTCTACTGTCAGTACGGAGGTTTCTAGCATCAAGAAAATGATGGAGGTATTGATGGGGAGAACCAAGGAGTCCGAGGAAGCACCTCTCACTACCAACGATGTTAGCTCGGATGAAGAATCCATTCCGGACATTGATGAAATGGAAGCTAACATCGCTTTAGCTAAGGCGAAAGCCAAAGCAAAAGCCGATAAAAAGGCTAAGAGTAGTGGGAACTCCGAGGGCTCCAAGTCTCAATCGGCTAACGGTTCGGGGTCTAACTCTAAAGTTCCACCGCCTCCCAATTACGATTCTATCCACCCTATTGCTACAATACCACACATGGTTAATGTTGGAAATCCTCCCATGCTTAACACTAACGAATTCTCATCATGGAAGTTCGATATGGAGTCTCATATTTCAGGTTGTTGCACCGCTCTATGGAGAAGTGTTGTTCATGGATTCCACCCTCATGATCCAAACAACTTGACCCCAAGAGAGGACGTGGAGTTCCAACTCAACAAGACCGCTATTGTGACTATCCAAAAGGCTCTCCCAAGAGAACATCTTGAGCACATTCGCGGCTTGAAGACCGCCAAGGAAGCATGGGATAAACTTGACTCCTTGTTCCAAGGAAATGCTAGCATTCAATCATCAAAATATGATGTTGCTCTCGACAAGTCCGAGAACTTCGTCATGCTTGAAGACGAGAGTCCCGAGGAGCTATATAGAAGAGTTGTCACTCTTGGCAATCAACTAAGAGATTTTGGGAAAGAGGAAATCTCGGATGAATGGATCAAGAGGAAGTTTGTCAAGGCCATAACTCCATTTGAGAAGAACCTCTCCACGAGCATTCGAACAAGATCCGACTACAACTCCCTTAACTCCATTGGAGTGCTAAGTGAGTTCATTGCCATATCCTTATCTCACAAAAGTGCGGATGATGCTCTTGCTCGCTCTAGAGGACATGGAAAGTCTCCCAACCTTGCCTTGAAGTCTAGAGCAATGGCCAAGATTGAAGAAGTTGATGATGATGATGATGATGATGATGAGGACTATGAGGATACATACAAGGGTGCCCAGTATTGCTCTTGCCATGCAAGGGTATTGGAAGAGATGGGAGGCTCACAAAGCCGGTGCCCCAAGACCTTCAAGGAACAAGATCTTTAGGAAGAAAGGGGAACGACCAAGGACATGTTATAATTGTGGAAGTGCAAACCACTTCGTCAAAGAGTGTCCCTTTGAGCCAAGAGAAGAGAATGAAGGGAAGCTTGTTCGCAAGGACAAGAACAAAGCTCCACAAAACAAGAACCTCGCTAGAAGGGTTCCAAGGGCTCTATATGTTCAAGAAGGCCCCACATTGGAGACATACTACTCCGGAGATGAAGGAGAAGATGAAGTCGTAGGTGTTGCCCACGTCGCCATAGCTACCACTTCCTCTTCATCGGTCTCTCTATTTGAATCTCCCAATGAGAAGACATCGATCCGACCTACATGTCTCATGGCAAAAGCCACCGCGGTAATAACTTCCACCTCCAAGTCTATTAACACTACCTCTCCCTCATTATTGGATTGTGTTGAAAACATTGGTGAAGATGAGGAGGCCAAGAACCTAGGGTCTTGGTTGAGTAGTCTTGAAGGTGAAACTAAAGAAAAAGTAAAAGCTCTCCTAAGGCAACTTGATGATGCCAACTCTCTCATTGATGAGAAAGAGGAAATCATCATGACCTTGGAGAATCATGGTGGTACCAATGAGAATCATGATGGTGAACTAATTAAGGCTCTCGAAAAGGAGAGATCCATGAGAGCCTCTCTTGAAGAAAGACTATCTAGTTTACAAGACTCTTATGCTATTAGTGTTTCTAAGCTTAGGAAAGACAATGAAAAATCTCTTGCCAAACTTAAGAAAGAACATGCTAAATCTCTTGTTTTGCTTAAAGAATTTGAAGAGGAAGAGTTGAAGCTAGGAATAGCTCATCAAAAACTTGACGAGGAACATGACAAACTAAAAGAAGAGTTTAAATCTCTTAAGGAAATTCATGACAAACTTGCCAAGTCTCGAATCAAGCTTCTAGCTCAACAATCAAATAAGCATGTTGCATCTTCATCAAATAGCATTGTTATTGCACCTACCTTTTCCTCTACGACTAACAATGTAGGGAAGGAAAGAATTCTCAACGATGCAATAAGCTCTCAAGGTGCCAAGAGAGGTAAAGAGGGACTTGGGTTTATTTCCAAGTCAAAGAAGACATCCAAGAATGTCACTACTCCCCCTCAAAATGTTGTTTTTGTAAAAGAGGGTGAGGTGACCAAAGAAAAGGAGACCAACGCCATTATGGGTGGTGATACCTCTAGGGGGAGCATCACTCATAATGATTTCGCCGGAAAATATAATCCATCTTATGTTCTTATGAAATCTAGGGATGGACATGTTTATGCTAAATACGTTGGTACTTCTTATGGTGATGATTATCATTGGACTATTTGGGTTCCTAAGACCCTTGTTACTAACAAAAGAGGACCCATTGAAGGATGGGTACCTAAATCAAGAAATTGATCTCTTGTAGGGAAATGCTTCCGGGTCTAACAAATGGACAGTGGATAGTGGTGCATCCCAACATATGACCGGAAGCCTTGACGCAATAAGCAATCTTGAACCTCCTCTACCTCATCTCAATTGCGTCACTATTGGTGATAAGTCCGAGCTTAAGGTATTGGGACGAGGCAAGGTAGCAATCTCAAATGATTTATCAATTGAGAATGTTCTCCTTGTTGAGTCCCTTGGCTATAATTTGATGTCCGTTCTTCAACTTGCGAATTGTGGTTTCACCTCGTTCTTTAATAAAGAGAGTGTGATTGTCACTTGGGAGACATCTCTTAAAGTAGCCTTTGTTGGGTTTGTCGAGAACGGCATGTATGTAGTGGACTTCTCTAAAGAAGACACGTGTGCCGCGACATGCTTAATGGCTAAAGTCGATGTGGGATGGCTTTGGCATCGCCGACTAGCCCACACCAATATGAGAATGTTGCATGATCTCCAAAGTGGCAATCACGTTCTAGGACTAACCAAAGCTAAATTTGCTAAGGATCGTGTGTGTAGCTCTTGCACCTTTGGGAAGCAACATGGAGAACAACACCCAACCAAGACATCTATCTCCACTACAAGAATTCTCGAGCTCATTCACTTAGATCTCTTTGGTCCACTATCCTATGATAGTCTCGGAGGAAAGAAGTATTGTTTGGTAATTGTGGATGACTATTCAAGATATTGTTGGGTGTATTTCTTCAAGAGGAAAAGTGAAACTCAAAGTAGAGTCATCGAGTTCATCACTCTAGTTGAGCGCCAACACAATGCTACCATATTGGCTATCCGGAGTGATAATGGCTCGGAGTTCAAGAACTACACCGTTGAGGGTTTTCTTAGTGAAGAGGGCATTGCTCATCAATACTCCACTCCTTATACCCCTCAACAAAATGGTGTTGCGGAGAGAAAGAACCGGACTTTGATGGATGCGGCTAGAACTATGATTGCGGAGTTCTCTTCTCCCTATAACTTTTGGGCCGAAGCCGTCTCCACCGCATGTCACGCCACCAACCGGTTATATCTTCGCAAGATCTTGAACAAGACCCCCTATGAGATTCTCACGGGTAAGAAACCGGATGTATCTTACTTCAAGGTCTTCGGTTGCAAGTGCTTCATTCGCAAGAAAGGTAAACGGTTGTCAAAATTTGAGACTAGATCTTATGAGGGCATTTTTGTTGGTTATGCCACAAACGCTCACGCCTATAGAGTCTACAACAAGTCCACCGGACAAGTTGAAGAAGCTATAGACGTGGTGTTTGATGAGGATAATGGCTCCCAAGGGGGGCGTATAGATCATGGTGTTGTAGGAGATGCAATTCCTCCCATCGTCATAAGAAGAATGGGGATTGGTGAAATAATCCCCATTGAGGGACACCGGATGACGGAGGGAGAAGGACTATGCCCCACTCAAGTGGAGCCATTGACTACACCCATTGATGATCAAGCTATCCAACAAGATGCACCAAGCCCTCAAGCTAACGATCAAGGCCAAGCTAATGAACAAGGCCAAGCAACACACCTAATTCATGATCAAGATTCTATTATTGTTGAGAATGCTCAACCTAGTGGTGATTCATCACCCATTATTGATAAAGGACAAAATGAAGATGGACATGTCTCCGATGAAGAAGGTGATTCTCAATCCATATCCAAGGAATCTTTGGAGGAGATATTGGCTCGAAGAGCAAAGAGAAGGCTAGAGAATCTTGAACGAGCGGGCCATACGGAGGACATGATTCTTGGTCAAGTTCGTGGAAGAGTGGTCACCAGAAGGCAATTGGCGGATTTTAGCAAGGCTCATGCATTTGTCTCCTTCATTGAACCCAAGAAGGTATATGAAGCTCTCGAAGATCAAGATTGGCTTGAAGCCATGCATGATGAACTCAATAACTTCGAGCGCAACAAGGTGTGGAAATTAGTGCCAAGACCCAAGGATTGCAAAAATGTCATTGGTACCAAATGGGTGTTCAAGAACAAGCAAGACAAAGATGGTATTGTCATTCGCAACAAGGCAAGATTGGTGGCCCAAGGTTTTTCTCAAGTCGAAGGTATCGATTTCGGTGAAACCTTTGCCCCCGTAGCTCGCCTTGAATCCATTCGTATCTTACTTGCCTATGCATCTCATCATAACTTCAAATTACAACAAATGGATGTCAAAAGTGCTTTTCTTAATGGTCCCATTAATGAGTTAGTATATGTCAAGCAACCTCCGGGTTTCGAGGATCCCAACCACCCCGATCATGTCTATAAACTTGATAAGGCGCTCTATGGACTTAAACAAGCTCCACGTGCGTGGTATGAGCACCTTAAAGAGTTTTTAGTAGATCGTGGGTTTAATGTTGGTTTAATCGATCCTACCCTCTTTACCAAGACGGTTGGAGGTGACTTGTTCATATGCCAACTCTATGTGGATGACATCATTTTTGGGTCTACTAACACCTTGTTCAATGAGGAGTTTTGCAAGCTTATGACCGATAGGTTTGAGATGTCTATGATGGGAGAATTGGAGTTCTTTCTTGGCTTCGAAGTGAATCAATATTATGAAGGAACCTTCATCAAACAAGCCAAATATACTCAAGACATGCTCAAGAGATTTAATATGAATGATGCCAAACCTATGAAGACCCCTATGTCCACGACCACCGACTTGAAACCCGACCCTAATGGGAAAGAGGTAGATCAAAAGGTATACCGCTCCATGATTGGCTCTTTGCTTTACCTTTGTGCATCTAGACCCGATATCATGTATAGCGTAGGTAAATGTGCAAGGTTTCAAGCCTCTCCGAGGCAAAGTCATTTGGAAGCCGTGAAACGAATCTTTCGATATCTAGTTCATACCCCAAACTTCGGTCTTTGGTATCCCAAGGGTTCAAGCTTTCAGCTTATTGGTTACTCGGATGCGGATTATGCGGGAGAGAAGACGGATAGGAAGTCCACATCCGGGGGTTGCCAATTTCTTGGCCGCTCCTTGGTTTGTTGGTCTTCCAAGAAGCAAAATTGTATTTCTCTCTCCACCACCGAGGCCGAGTATATCTCCGCGGCAAGTTGTTGTGCCCAATTGCTATGGATGAGGCAAACTTTGAAGGATTATGGTATTCACTTTGACAAGGTGCCTCTTCTTTGTGACAATGAGAGTGCTATTAAGATCGCCTACAACCCGGTTCTTCACTCCAAGACGAAGCATATTGAGATTCGTCATCACTTTATTCGGGATCATGTTGAGAAAGGTGATATTGATCTCTCTTATGTCTCCACCACGGATCAACTTGCCGATATCTTCACGAAGGCCCTTGATGAACCAAGATTTCGAGCTTTGAGGAATGAACTAAATGTCATCGATTCTTCCAACTTCACTTGAAACCTTGCATATCTACCTTCATTATACTTGCTATCTAGTTTAGGTGTAGGCATGGAAATAGGGGGAGCGCTACTCAATTCATGAGTATGCACTCCTTTTATTATGCAAAAATCAATCGATCATTGCATATCTAGTCAATTTGTGACTCATTGTGCTTAATTGTGAGTAGTAATTTTGGACCCAAGATATATCTTCGCGGTGCCAAGTTACACACTCAAACATGGTGGCCTCGGCCACCGACATTTGATGTGTTTTTTGATCATTTTCTCACATTATATCCACATCTTGACAACTCGTACGGGTTCGGTTTTTCACTTGTTTTATGGTTCTTGCGAACCCCGTCGAGCAATGTCTCTCGTATGACAGTAACGTTTTTCCAACCCAAGCCCCCCTTGCCCAAACCGTTGCTCTTATAGTATTGCTCGAGTTTTTCCAATCTTGGCGCGCTGAAATTCATCTGGGCGGAACCTCCGGTGAAACCACCGGAGGCTCCGCCGGGCCTGTCCACCGGTACCTCACCGGAGGCTCCGCTGGGTCCCTCTGGCTCAGCGGGCCAAAACCTAAAGTTTTGGGACAGGGGCGGAGGCTCCGGTGATTCCACCGGAGGCTCCGCTGGCGGGAGCGGAGGCTCCGGTGAAACCACCGGAGGCTCCGCCGGCGGAAAAATTACTGCGGATAAGATTGGGGCGCGCGGGGGTAAGTGAGATCCAATCTCATTTTCCCCCACCCGCCCCCATCTTCTTCCTCTCAAACCGCCGCCGCCCCCAAGCTCACCGCCGCCGAATTCGGGTGCTCCACCGCGGGGAGACCTCCTCCTTGCCTAGGGACGCCCCGGGAACCTTCCCTCCTCCCTTCTCCACCATGGATGAAGCCGGTATGTGCTCTCTCTCTCTCTCATCTAGTTGATGGATGAGATGCATAGGAGTTCATGTTCTAGCCTTCTAGATTTGTGGTTTTGGAGTTTTAGGAGTGGATTTTCTCAAGTACACACCCTAGCAACCTAGATAATGCATGTTAGGCTTGAATCGTTGCGGTTCTATGGGAAGTTTGCCCTAACCCTAGATTATTCAACCCTAACACCATGAATATCTTGGTTCTTTGGTTTGTGCGTGCCTTATTTGACTCGAGCTTTACTCGTTCTTCATGCTCTTCTCGATTTCTATGTTAGATGCTTCCGGCTCCAAAGGGAAAGGACAAAGGTACAAGTCCACGGGCCGCCGCAAGCCACAACCCGTGGATGAAATTCAAGAGGAACTTGACCGTACTCAAGGCAAGCGCAAGAGATTTCCGGCTCCCGAGAAGACTTTGCCAAGGAAGAACACCGCACCAACCGCATCCAAGATGTCCGATGTGACATTTATAAAGGAAAGAAGGGAAAATCCATATGTCATTGCCCGTGACCGCCAAATGCCCCAATTCCGGGGCAAGGATCCGCGTTTTCACACCGCCTTCCAAGGACAGATATTCAGGGAGATCTTGATGAGGAAGCCCAAGGAGAATGTTGTTCCCCAACATGCTATAAGTATTGGTCACATGGAACGCAATCACAAGTACTTTGGGGAGGCCCTCGAGCTCATTGAGAAGTTTGGTCTCGGTCCCATTATCACCCTTCAACAAGACTTTGATGAAGAGCTCGTCTGTCAGTTCCTTGCCACAGTTCATCTTGGCAATGAGACCAACCGCCACCTCATTTGGATGACCAAGGAAAAACAACTTGACATCACTTGGAAGGATGTTGGAACTATTCTTGGTGGCTACCCAGATTTTGGTCCTTTTGCCAACGGAGAAGAATTTGCTAATGGATGGTTTCGAGTTCACTCCGCTCAAGCTAATTCGAAGGATGACCTCACTCCCCTCTATCATTGGAAGAAATATGTCGTGGGCTTCGTCAAGGGTCTCTTTCCCACTTATGACATCATGTTACGGATCTATAGAGAGACTATCAATCCAAAGGCGGGCAATGTGGATGAGATTCAAGGTTTCATGAAGAACTTGATGCTTCTTACTCATCAATACCGTATGGATGCCACTCCTCGCAAGCTTGATGTGCTTGACTACATTTGGAACGAGTTGTGGCATGTCATTGCCAACCGGAGGAACGCTTGTTTTGGGCCTTTCATCATGAAGATCATATTGAAGGCGTGGAATGCTAAGTTTCCGGATGATCCTTTGGATGATTCACTTTGGATCTCTCATACGGAAAAGAGGCTTCTCATAAAAAATCACACCGAGCCCGTTGTGCATCCCACTCCAGCTGTCCGCAAGCACAAGGCTAGGCCTCGCATCATTGTGGATGAGGAAGAAGAAGCCGAGGGTCCATCTCAACCCCCTCCCTCTAGCAATGCCTTCAAATGGATGGCTCGGGCTCTCAAGAAAGTATTTTGCTTGAACAAGAAGATTGAGCAACATCAATGGGAGGCACATTATGATGCGGAACTCAAGGCACGTAAAAAGGCTCAAGCATCTCGTGAACGTCTCCGTGAAGAGGGTCTCTCCATTGAATCCCCGGTTCTTGATAGCATCACAGATTGGGATGCTTGGCAAGCTAAGGACTCCAAGGGCAAGCTCATTGAATGGTCCGAGGAAGAAGGAGACGAATCCACTAGCTCTCACCGTGTTCCCTCCCCGGCTCCGGAAGCATCTCCCTCATCCTCCGAATGATTTGGGGCGTTAGCACTTGGCTCTCCCTCTTTTGGTATCTTGATGCCAAAGGGGGAGAAAGATATATTAGGAAACGGGCATTTGCATGGTCCCTCAAGCTTTCTTTGATTTGCATCTCTCTTTTGCTTGAGGGAGTTTGATTTGAACTATTTGGAACTTCGTTTGTTTACCTTATTCGTATCTATCGTGAACCTCGCTATATTGTGATCATGTGTGAACCTCGTTTCATATTATCTATGTGTTATGTGTGCTATGTGTTATCATTGTCATATTATTAGTTTATATCATGTCTTAGTGATCTCAATATGAAAGGAGCATATCTTTAGGGGGAGCTCCGTTCATATTGAGTCCGTAATCATGCAAATAATTATGTTGTCATCAATTACCAAAAAGGGGGAGATTGAAAGATCATCGTCCGTTTTAGTAATTATATGACAACATAATTGTTTGATCTAATGTTTGTTCAAATGATGAAAATGCCCAGGTTATTAGGTTCACTATATCTATGGGGCTAATGCTTGAGATATTCGAAAAGTGCTAAGAGAAAGAAAGCCAGGGAACCAAAATGTGCAGGGGCGGAAGCTCCGGTGAACCCACCGGAGGCTCCGGGAAATCCACCGGAGGCTCCGGTGAATCCACCGGAGGCTCAGCCCTCAACCTGTGCGCAAATAAATTCTGGTGCACATCCGGTGGTTCCTCCGCCGAAATACCCTTCTGTTGGAAAGTGGCGGAGGTTCCACCGGAGGCTCCGGTGGACATCCGGTGGCCCCCTGGTCCAAGTGCAAATGGACTCCGGTGGAGGATCCGGTGGTAGCTCCGCTAGCTACCCCTTCTGTTGGAAAGTGGCGGAGGTTCCACCGGAGCCTCCGGTGTGGGTCCGATGGGCGGAACCTCCGCTCGATCCACCGGAGCCTCCGGCCTCCTCAGCAGCGCGCAAAGGATAAAGCACTGCGCAACTGCGCAGTGCAAAGAAGACCCACCGGAGCCTCCGGTGAAACCACCGGAGCCTCCGGTGCCCTGGACTGCAAACGGCTACTTCGTGGCCAAGAGTATAAATACCCCTTCACCTACCTCATAAATGCCAAGCTTTTCCCACTCTCTCTCCTAGCCATTAATGAAAGCTTCAACCTCTTAGATCTCCCTCTCCGTCCACCCAATCACTCCCAAACTTGGTGGAGAGCTAGAGGAGACCTAGATCCACACTTCCACCAAAGGAATCTCAAATCCATCCACCACAACCTAGTAGATCTAGAATCCTACTTGAGGCCTAGAAACCTTAGTAGATCTCGTGCTTGTAGTTTCCACCTTGTTGCAAGAAGCTACGGATTGCTTGAGAGCCTCCATCCTTGTGGAGTGACCTCAAGCCCTTGTAAAGGTTTGGTCAACGCCTTCAAGTCGACCTCATAGTGGAAACGAGCATCTCCCTCACTGGAGAAGCTCAAGGAGAACAAGGTGTGCACAACCGTGCTATTGAGGAGCGCCTAGGTGGCTCCCCACCTCTCCAACGTAGACGTACTTCTCTTTGAGAAGGAACTACGGTGAAACATATCCTTGTCTCCTTGTTTACACTTGTTGTTTGCTTTACTACCTTACGCTTTACTTCCGTTGCGCATACTACTCTCTTCACATAGGTTGTTCACTTAGTTGCACATCTAGAGAATCGTATCTTATCTTACTAAGCCCCTTAAAAGGAAAAGAAAAGAAAAATTGGTAGTCAACCTATTCACCCCCCCCCCCTCTAGTTGACCATAGTGCACTTTCACCCGGGGATGAAGTACGCGAGCGGGGGCTGCCAGTAGTGGGCCAGGGTGGCCACACCACGTGGCGGCGCGGCCAAGGGGGGCGCCACCAGGTGGTGTAGGCCCCTGGTGTCCCCCTCTGGCTCCCCTCCTGGTTGGCTCCCTCATCTTGCATCCTAAGACTTCTCCGATGTCCCCCTTCTTCTTCTGTTCTTCAGAAACAGGGTATCTTGATGGTGATTTTTCTAGCAGATTTTCTGGTCCCGGTGAATTATTCTCCAATAATTGTAAAACATGCAAAATAGATGAAATAACATAAGTAGTGCATCATAATATGAAATATATCGATGAATAACAGTAAATTACAATATAAAATAGTGATGCAAAATGGACGTATCAATGATTTATTTGGGTTGACTTGGCACATGCTCACACCATGTTATGACTACAAACCAGTCACCTCTAGCCTCTATGATCATTTAGTTTTTGACTTGTAATATCATTTATGCTTTAATTAATAATGTTTTGTCGCTATGCATGATTATGACCATTATTGCTCGCCTAGTTTGTCGCTCACACTCTCTTGCTAGCATTCACTTGTACTGAGTATGAGCTCTACTCGTGCATCCAACTCCCAAGAAACCAAAGTTTGCCAAATGTGTCCACCATACCTACCTATATGTGATATTTAACCACCACTCCAAAGTAAATTTTTCGTGTGCTACCTTTAAACCTTCAAAATTATACATGTTGTGTGCTCTATTTTAGCTCATGAGGAAGTAATTTAAAGTTTATTGTGTCTTATGTCAAGCAAAGGTATTCTCCCTCTTTCACCCAATGAGTATGGAATCTGTGCTTATTTAAATTTGCAGAGAGCCAGTGTCAAATAATCACAAAAAGGCACTTCTCCATGGTTTGATGTAAGCTGGTGGGTACCCGTGGATACGGCTAGCCCTGGTTTGTGAAAAGAAAGGTGGGGGTGCCAAACTAATAAACAACGGAAACCACTCTCATAAGTCAAAAACCTTGCTTGACATGAGTTATGATAAGTTTTTCATTACCATTCGTTGACATAGACATACACCACTCAAAAAAATGTTTTCAATACCTCTGTTTTATTCAAATAAAAAGCTCTAGCACATGAGTAATCCCTGCTTCCCTCGACGAAGGGTCTTTCTTTTACTTTTATGTTGAATCTTCATCTTCTAACTTTATGCACCAATTAAGAGAGCATAGTTGTCATTCTGAGTATAATGTGCATCAGTCCCAAAATATATTATTGATTGATTCATGATTATGTTATTACTTGTTCTCAAATTATTTGTATCTAGTGATCACTTGAACTTTGAAGGTGTCCTGGCATTTATGTTTTTCTATCCCTTTAAGGACAAGCTGAATACCACTTTTCTATGTTTTTTGTATGCTCAGAATAAACATATAACTTTCAGTGCATTATTATTCATGATCTTTTGTTTGTGTTATTTTTCATGTTGCAACATAGTTGCTAAGTTACATTGTTGGAATTATATCTATCATGCCTATGTTTAGAGTACTTTGATCTCAGATTACAATGCTTTTACAATAATGATGATCAAGATTGTGCTGATAGCATGTCACCTCACATTTTTTTTATCGGTTTACCTACTCGAGGACGAGTAGAACTAAGCTTGGTCAATTGCTACATGTTTTCTATACACTTCATATCCTTTTTATGCATTTTCTGGGACTAACCTTGACAAGATGCCACAACGTTAGTTCATGCTTTCTGCTGTTTTTTATTTCAGAAAAGTTATTCTGGAAATATTCTCGGAATTGGACGAAACAAAAGCCAAAGTCCCTATTTTGCTGTCACGTACACGGAGTCCGAAGGAGACCCGAAGGGGGCCAGGGAGGTGGCCACACCATATGGAGGTGCCCCCCTTGCCGCGCCACCACGTGGTGTGGGCCCCCTGGGTGCCCACCGACATCGCCCTTCCGCCTATATAATGTCTTCCTCGGTAAAACCCTAAATACCCGAGCCTCCATCCACGAAAAGTTCCGCAGCCGTCGTCATCGTCAACCGAAGTCTGGGAAGGTTCTGAAGCTCTCCCTAGCACCCTGCCGGAGAGGGAAATCATCACCAGATAGTTGTCTTCTCCTATTTGTGACATCATGTTTAGATCTTGTGAGCTGTCTAACATGATCAAGATCATCTTATTGTAATGCTACATGTTGTGTTTGCTGGAATCCGATGAATATTGAATACTACGTCAAGTTGATTATAGATCTAGCATATATGTTATTTGTGATCTTGCATGCTCTCTGT
Organism: Alopecurus myosuroides; assembly: GCA_028641055.1. Taxonomy (NCBI): domain Eukaryota; kingdom Viridiplantae; phylum Streptophyta; class Magnoliopsida; order Poales; family Poaceae; genus Alopecurus; species Alopecurus myosuroides. Next base: position 340,105,397 of record CM054059.1, on the reverse strand, counting down.
TGCTAGTAGATGCTCTGGCCAAGTAGATGCTTGTGAATCCAAGAGGGAGTATTTATGCTAGATAGTGGGTTCATGCCTCCAGTAATCTAGGAGAGTGATAGTAACTTCTAAGATTGTGGATGTGCTGTTGCCACTAGGGATAAAACAACAATGCTTTGTCTAAGGATAATTGTATTGTTTACATTACACACTTTACTTAATGCAATAATCTGTTGCTTGCAACTTAATACCCAAAGTTTCCTCGGATGACGTCCTGAGGGTGGATTATTAGTCGTAGATGCAGTTGGATGAAGGTCTATGTATCATGTTGTAATGCCCAAATAAATCTCATAGTAATCATTATGTCATGTATGTGCACTACGGTGCAACCTCTATTTTGTCAATTGCCCAGCTTTAATTTGTTCACTCAGCATGTTATTTATCTGTTATGGAGAGACACCACTAGTGAACTGTGGACCCCGGTCCATTCTTTTACACTGATAATACAACCTACTGCAAACACTGTTCTTTTTCACTGCAAACACTGTTCTCATTTCATTCATTGCAAACAAACATCATTTTCCACACTATACATCTAATCCTTTGTTTTCAGCAAGACCGGTGAGATTGACAACCTCACTATTTCGTTGGGGCAAAGTATCTTGGTTCTGTTGTCTGCAGATTCCATGTTGCTGCTGAGCTTGGTAGTGCGCCCTGCCAACAGCCTTCAGAAGTGATTTCTTTCTCCTACTGGTCCAATTAAACCTTGGTTTCTTTCTGAGGGAAAATCTTGTTGTTGTACTCTTCATACCTTCCTCTTGGGGTCTCCCAACGAATATGTGTTCACACGCCATCAGGCGCCCACAAAGCCGGTGGTCCTGGGATGGTCAGCGATGTCGAAGGAGATCTCCTATTGCGACCACTTGAGGGGTTGCGGAGGTGCCCCGTCCCCCCGACGGACAGCTTTGACTTCTCGTGAGGCTTTCTTGAGGTGGCGGCTGGAGAGAGGGGCCAGCGAGCCACCTCAAGATTAGCTGTGTTGGAGCTAGAAGCATCACCACAGGTAAGGGTTGACGTGGACCTTGAAGTGGATCTCGACTAGGATGGCATGACATTATCAACGGTACGACAACCAATCAAAAGAGCCATTGTTCGTAACCGACTAGCACTACGTTGTTACATTAACGAAAAAAATCTTAGTAAAACGAAAAAACAAATATGCACACCGAGAAGATCAAACGTCTAACCTTGACATATTCTCGAAGGGCACTATCACCCTTCTTGTCACGAGGGTAGTCGGCTGCTTTCTCGGCTTCATCGGCCTGATGGGTTATCTCATCACGCTATCAAAACAAACATGTCAATGTTAATGCTCTAGTTGACATGAAAGGAAGTTGTAAATATTTACCATGAAGTTCATGATAGGAGCGAACTCAGTTTGGTTGCCCTCTTTCATGACATTGTTGTATCGAAGCAACATAGCCTCATCTGCAGAGTTGTTCTACATGTCAAATATATGTTCCTCAAAAGCCAGAGGGCATAGGGACACACGGGTTTGTGGAAAGCATGCATTCAAAACTAAGCAAGATATGTTTTGAATGTTGATTTAATTTGTTCAACTGAAATTTTTAAGTGTGACACCCCAGATTAGGGTGCCACACTCTAAAGTGTGGCTACATTGCCCATGGTGTCATAAACTGTGACACCCTAGTCTGGGGTGCCACACTCTTAAAGTGCAACTCCGTTGTCCAGGATGCCATACCCTGTGACTTAACCTCTCAGGTTGAAAAATATTAGGTGTGACACCCCAGAGACCGGCGACACATTTATAAGCGCGGGTTCCACGCTGCAACGATGACCGATAGTGTGGCGCCCTCGTCTGGGGTGTCACACTGCATAACGTGGTTCCCTGGTGCGGGCGCCACACAAAAGAGTTATTTTTGAAAATAGATTACAAATAGGATTATTTTGTGCTAAATATTAATTTTGAGGTTATTTTTGTTAGTTTGCACACTGAGAGCATCAACTATGTATAAGGTGAAGTTTTGCCCTAAGACGGGACCCACATAGCTCGTAGAAATAGCTACTATATATAAGGTCTATTTTGCTAGAGGGAGGACCCACCCGTCTGTTAAAAGTATAAACATGCAAGAAAGAGGAGAGAACAAAATATTTGATTATTGCTTATAAACAACTCACGAGTTTATGTGCCACCTTTAAGAAATTTTTCTTATGGACATTACGGGTAACTTTTTACTTATGTCCTAGTGGATGCTCTAAATCATACTACCTCCGTTTTGCAAAAGCAGGGCCGACCCTGGGGAGGGGCAGAGTGTGCGGCCGCCTCGGGCCCCCAAAATTCTGGGGCCCCAACCCAGGTATGCTATCAGCCTAGTATGAAAAAAATTCTTTGGGTTAATGGGCTATATACGTGGGGTGCATGGCCAGGGAGGCAAGAGTCGCACACAAATATGGAAAGTCACGACCGGTGCTTGCCAGCTTTAGGCCCACAAAAAAAAAATTAGCAATCCATGGATTCGAGTTGGCTGCCTGCAGCTATCATGTTCCATCACGCATTGGTTGCGATCCGATTCCCATCCCATGCGCAGGGCTAGGCCGCAGCGGCACCGACGCCCTCTCGGACGTATACAGTGTTCGACACTACGAGTCTAAGATTTGTCCGTCTACATATATGTAACATCCACCTTTTTGTAATAAAGTGGTTGTGTGTTTGTGTTGGTGCTCATGTCATGTCATGCATGCATTTTGAACCTAAGTTGTGTTTAAAACAAGTGCATTAAAATTTAATACCGGAGTTTATTAAAATCACTTGAAGTGCCACGCTAAAATGATGGTTTAAAATGGTGCAATTTTTGCAAACCAAAAATGTGTTGAGGTTGATCATGTTGCAAGGATCTCAAAAATAATTTTTACAAATTTTTACCTTTTACAGAAAAGTCCCCAAAACTGTTTTTAGTGAGCGGTTTTAAAGGAGCAGGGACCTCTTTGCAGTTTCTGACATTTCAGGGGATTTTTCGGAAAACATCTTTTGTCATCTTCTTCCTCATGACAGTAGACAGAAGCTCCATGACGCCACCCTTCCCCGCCACCTCCTGCTTCCCCCTCGAGGATAAGGGCGAGGAGAAGGAGCCCCGCACGCCTCCACTCCCCCTCACTCGGCCCTCATCCCCTATCCCTCTGCCTCTCACCGCGGAAAACGACGAAACCGAGCAGCCCATCTGCTCCGCCTTCTTCCCCTCCCCCGCCTCGAGCTCGTTGAGCCCCAAGGAGCCCCGGGAGCGGCTCAATTTCGCGCCGGACGCCGCCACGGCCGTCGCTGGAATCCTCCTCGCCGCCGGCGATTCCCGCCGCCCCGCGCTTCTCCGACCCCGGCACCACGCTCCTGGTGAGCGTCCGCACCCGAGGGTGTCTCCCTCCTCCTTCCTCCCCCTATGGCTCACTCCCTCGCCGCCGACCTCTATCCGCCGCCGCCGCCGAGCTCGCCGGCGAGATTTCCGACCATCTTCCGGCGAGCCATGACCACCCCTAGAACCCTCTCGGTCCCCTCCGCCTCGTGGAGCAGCTCGATTCCAAAACCCCGCGAGGAATCGACGGATTCCATCGCTTCTGTGTGTTTTGGGCTCGGGTGATGTCACAGTGACATCACGACAACGTCACCGTGCCCTTTTCAGTATGATAGGATGACGTGGTAAGATTCGAGATATGTGTTTAATATGATAAAAGGCTTGGATGAGTTGCCACATGGGATGTGGTGATTTGCCTCGTTCATGCCCCTAGGAGTGAGTTCTCGCCTTTGAAGCCAAGACTGATCGTGCAACCACACGGGGATTGGATTCCCCTCGGTTTCAACTTGTCTAGTTTGTTCCATGAGTTACCTAGTTCGGGCGTTCCATTTGGATTTGCTGGGGATACTAAAATGTTTTCAAAAACTAGGACGTGGTGGTGTATCGGCACTCTGCGGGTAGGTAACCGTCGAGCATTGCGCACAACGATAGAGACCCGACAGGAGATGGCCTCTAACATCCCAAGTTTGCTAACAAAGGGTTGTGGTGTGGTGTTCATTGCATAGCATGCATGGAAAAAAATTGAATCAATTTCTTAAATTGAATTTAAGTGAAACTTGCATAAAAGTCACTTAAAGTGATCACCCAAAAATTGTTTTCAAAACAATTTCAAATTTGGAAAACCAAGTTGTGGTTTTGTTGGAAATTTCATAAGCTTTTCAAAAACTATTTTTGTCAAATTTTCTGTTCACAAAAAGGTCCCTAAAACTCTGTTTTCTGTCCTGTTTTTAAATGGAAAAGGGCTGTTCTGTAGTTTTCCAGTTTTCCAGGGGGGTTTTTGTAAAACGACGTTTTAACGTCTTCTTCCTCCCGCCAGTAGACGAGCTGGTCGCCGACGTCGCCGTTGCCACCTCCTGCTCGACGTCACCGCGAGGGTAAGGACGCCTGGGAGACGTCTGCATCGAGCCGAGCTCGCAGAACCCCCAGGTCGCCCTCCCTCTCTGTCTCTCTTTCCTGCAACCGAACCCTAACCCTAGCTCCGGCGAGTCCCTCGCCGCCGTCGTTCCCTGCTCTCCCGTCGCTTCTGAGCATGTCCTCGCCTTCCCCTAGCTCCCCTGTGCATCCTCCAGGTCGCGTGGATCCAGGGAAGGCCGGGAGTGGCCTAATCGCGCCGTCGTCAACCTCCACGGCTGCCGCCGTTCTTCGCTCGCCGCCATTGATTCCGGCAACACCTCGCCTCTTCGTCGGTTCCATCGTGTTCCCCGTGTTCCGATGAGGCTCCCCGCCACCTTAATTCGTCCCCCGTGCACCCTAGCTCGATGCCGCCTTCAGCCATGTCCGGCCGCCGCTGCAGCTCATCGTCGGCGTAGCTCCGGCGACGCAAAAGGAGCGGCGCCGCCGCCATTAGCTCGGCCTCGACCCCCTCCAGCCCATGGTATAATTCGATTTCCATTTTGCACACGAATTCGTTCGATTTGGAGATCAACTGTGAAGAACAGAGGAGCGTGATGTCGTCATTGCGTCACAGTGACGTCATAAGTCCTATTTCTTTTAAAATCCCAGGAAATTCCAGAAAATGAGTTAATTTGGTAAATTAAATAACTAATAACATATTGACCAGAAAATTAAAATAAAAATATGGTAATGTTCATAAAAATGTAAGCTACCCAAAAATGTCACTTTCATAAATGTTTGACACATTTCATTTTTGGACATTATTTAATATTGTTTAATCATCTAAAATATAAAAATAAGTTTTTATTCAATAAAATTAGAAAATTAAAAGTTATATACCAAATTGCTCAAAATGACAAGTACAATCTAGTTATGATGTTTTCAAACCCATTTGAGCTTTTAAAACAGTACTCACTTTCAGAATCGTCCGAATAGCCCCTCCGGGGTCCATTTCGGGCAAGTTCCAGTAAAAATGCATAACTTACATACGAACCCTAGCAACCCAACGAGCATGTTTAGGGCTTTATTTCAGTGCATTAATTTGCTCATGCATACATATTGCGCATTGCATCGATGCCATGTGTTGATTGTTATTTCTCCTCGGTGTTGTTTCCCCCTCGGTAGAACGTGACTCCGAAGAGAAGGCCAACAACCCAATGGCGAATACTTGATCTTAACCGACAAGTCAAGCACTTATTCCTGAAGACTTTATCTGGTTTTCTTATAACCAAGGCAAGCATAACCTCTTATCTGCTCATATATGGTTTCAAAGTGATTTGAATCTCGTACTTTGCATTCGATTCCAAACTATTTGATGTCAGTAGATAGAGTTCTCCTATATACTGCATAACCTAGATATCCTGATCCACTTCACCTAGCAGCTATAGGTTTGTTTGTGCGCGCTCCGTTAAACCTTGTGAGTCTTGCTTAGCCATGCCTAGTTGATGAATCTGGTCAATGCGTGAATCTACTATGTCAGGTGTTTATGATTTGAATTACCTTTGATAACCTGACTAATCACGGCATGGATGTGAGGCCACAATGGGTTGTGGCGTTTTGTCCTGTTCATGCCCCCAGGAGCGAGTTCTCGCCTTCGAGCCAAGACTGAGCGTATAGCCACACGTGGGCCGATGAACCCCGCCCGGCTGACTAACTTGTTTAACCTTATCCATGAGCCACGTAGTTTGAGCTTTCCATCTGCGTGTGTGTCGGAAAATGTTTTGGAGAAAACCAGGTCGTGACCGGGACAAGTGATGGACGTACACGGATCTTGATCCCGACTCACAGAACAGGTGCCGTCAGGAGGTGGCCAACTCCCTGTTGACGGGGTGGCCCTGTTTGGGTTGACTCATGGATATGGTTCGACAAGGTAAAGGCTGGGAATCGACCACCCTCTGCCGGCACTTCCCGGGCTAGTGCTAATCATGTGGCACTAAGAGCCGGTTGGTACGTGTGGGTAAAGTTGTACACCCCTGCAGGGTTAACTCTTTTCGAAAATCCGTGTCTGCGGTTAAAGACGACTTGGTGACGGATTCTGTGATCATAGACAACATAAACGGAATGCTTAAAACTTGTTGATAACGAATGAAGGATGCCTCCTCGGAGATGCCGAGAGGGGTTACCTTGTAGCATGAGATAGTGTGGAACAACTGGAGGAGGTGATCTTTGAAGCACGAGGTGCTGAAATGATTTGGTGGATTAAAAGATGATGATATCAGTAGTTGAGTAGCTTTCTCATCTGTTTTCAAAATACTCCATGAGACGTGCTATTCCTCCCTCAACTTGCAAAACAAAGATTGCTTTACGCAAATCAGCCTTCATGAAACCCTTTTCGAAATAGCAGATATATAATAGGTTAACTAAGTCTTGTTGAGTACCTCCCGTACTCAGGTTTGCTTAATTTTGGTTCAGGAGAAGATCTCACATCGGTGGTGATTCAACGTGGACATCGACGAGTAGTTTGGGGTTCCCAGGTAGCAGCCTGGAATCTATGGGCTGGGACGTCGCCTTATGTTGCGGCCTCTTAGGCCTTTTCGGTTCTTGTTGATTAGCAACATAATTTGCCTTCCGTTGTCTGATGTAATGTTGGGTCGTGTGACCTCTGCTTGTAAGCTATACTCTAGTAACACCTGTTTAATAAAGCTTCGTGTTTAGAGTACTGCTTTGATCGGTTGTTGGTTTTCGAGCTCATTGTTATACAGTTTTGGCTATGCCTGGATAGTTGTCGCAGTCGAGGGGTTGTGGAGCCGATGATCCATGTCCGAGCCCGCCTGTCGATGTGATCGGCCTGGGGCGAGGTAACCCCAGTAACCCTCGATATTTATTGCACGACACATAGCAGCTCTGTATAGCTTTGGTCCCATTTCCTTCAGTTTCATACGATTCGTGGACGCTTTGATATGCATAGTTGGTTATGACTAGCATGGATACAAGGAGTAGTAGACTGGGGATCCGGACTACGTTCCGGTGAATCCAGTCTGCCTGCCGTTGTTTGTTGTGGCCAGGGCTGGTAACCCTGAAGCCCTTGTGAGTCCATGGCTAGGAGCACATAACAGTATGTATACCTCTGGGTCCGGGGTCGTGACAAGTCATGGTATGAGAGCAGGACTGCCTGTAGGAAAACCTTTCTACTTGGTCGATGTCGAGTCTAGTGTTTGTGAAAACTACTTTGAAACCTCAAATGAGTTATGAAAAACCTTCTTAGGATTCTTTTTACTCCGTATCTGGTATCGCTCTGACTCTGGGTCATCTTACCTGTTTTGATTTGAAAAGGTTTTGCTATCCTTCTAGTCATTCAAAACTCAGGTGCCTTCTTTGGCAATGACGTTTTCACCCAAGTTGACCTAGTGTTAAAGTTTCTATAGTCGTGTGTGTTCCGTACTCCGTTGTTTATCTTAAACTGGGAGATTCTCTTCCAATCATAATCTCTCAGAGTTGTGTGGATTCCACATTCCTACATGTTTCCAAGTTCTAAATCCTGAACCTCGAGATTTCCTTTTCATCTCGAATGTATCCTTCGTCCTTGGTACAAATTCTTCCGAAGTTATGTTTTCTTTTGAAAGATACTCCGTGATTGCTATTCCTAGTGCTCCTCAAGACACTAAGAGAGTAGTTACTCCTTTGTTTTGGTTTTTAATCTTGGACTTGAACCGAAGGTCCCGGAATGTGCTGAATTGCGGTGAGTTGAGTCATGTGGTTTCATAACCAGGTGATGCTCATGCCATCAATACAGGATGCTGACCTTTAACCCAAGTTCTGTTTCTTTGGATCCTGAAGAATTTGTTCTACCTCGGGATGGCTAGGAAATTCCAACTCCAATAGCCATAGGTTCTCTTTTAGAACAAAAGAGGATCACGACGAGAGTGATCATCGTGAACCCCATATCTTTGTTCTTGGTTCAGCTATACCAACCTTTAAGGATGGGTTTTACAAATGAGTATTATCTTGTGCAACCAACATGATCTTAGGATCTTCCCTGAGCATGTTCTTACTCTCCAGTTGCTCTCAGGTCTTCCTCCGTTGTTTTGGACACCAAGTTACCTATGTGTGTTGGATACTTCCAATGCATCTGCTTTCGTGTTCCGTCAAAACATTACACCTTGGAATGTTAGGAGAAACAAACTCCAGTACCTCGTTCATTTCTAGTACCAGGTCAAAGTTTTGTAATCTGCAGAGTAAAGAAGTTTCAGTAGCTTCTGTTCTGTTCTACCTCGAGGTATCACACTCCTTTCTATCAAGAGGTCGTGTTAAGTTTCATGGCCTTAATGATGAAGTGATGCTCTCACACATCTTCACTCTCCCTCCCTCCAAGCTTGAATGCTTGAGTATGATGGGTATGTGCTTCGAGGTGTGTATCAGTTATTCATAGAAATTCTTATTGCTTTGAAAAATCTAAGAAACATTTGTATCCTTCTTAGCACTACTGGTCAACCAGTCTCTACTTAAAGTAGACTGTGTTACCAAATCCGTCCATTCCGGTGCACGTTCTTGGTCAAAGAGTTAGGTTAATACCAATGCTCTCAAGATCGGTTGCTTTGAAAAGCATGCCTCCTTTCGATTTCTAAGACATACCGGTAGGTTGTGATATTCTGGTTGTCTTTCTAGAAGTATCACCAGGTTTGTCACCTGACCGTGATGTCTAAACAAGGGGTACTTTGAACTACTCCTTCCTCCAAGAACTCCGCTGGATATCCTGGACCAGTTGGTTGAGCTTAAACAACAACTTGGAGAGTTGAAAGACAAAAGCTCATCCTAACTTGCTCCTGTGCAATGGGATGTCTTGTTCTCATCCCGTTGAAGCAGGATAGTATCTCCTTCGTGGACATGCTATCATCCTGCCCTTCATTTGATGTGGGCTATCGTCAATCGAGAAAAGATCCAAGGACTATCTTGACGGTGTTTTCACTCATAGTGTTTTGCCCGAGTACACCTTCATGTCCTTTGGTCTAACCAATGTTTTGCCTTGATCATATATCATATGAATCCCTCTTTTCTTGGAGTGTTATGATAGTCGTGTTGTCGAGCCCATTGATGACATTCCTATTTTCTCAAGTTGCAAGAGGTTCATGTTGAACAAATGGAAACAATATTGGAAACTTTCGAGAACCATCTTTGTCTCATTACGAGGTTGTGTTCCAGATGTTCGAAGTGACTTTCTCAGGTTCATGTGCTTATGCTGAAAGTTGTCGCCGTGGACCCGAGTATAGTTTTCTTGTTCCTTCGGGAATAATCCCAGTCGGTCATGTGTGTGTGGACTATTCCTGATATGGTAGGTTGTTACCTCCATTTATTTGAGGTGGTTTGCATCCACGCAAGGCCACTGACTGATTTTCCTTGAGAGAAGAAGTCTAAGATCTTGGCGATCTTTGTTATCATCTTCCCAACAAGGACCCCGATGTGTTCTTTTGCAAGTAAGTCATGTAGGTGCAACCGTCTTTCGCAAGTTACTAATACATGAGTTCTACAATTCCACTCATCCTCTTGAGTGTGGCATCGTAGTCCTTATCTTGAGAATCCAGTAAATGTATCTCGTTGGTAACCGGTGCAAGCTCTTCAATCAAACACGTTGAGTCTCAGTTATTCAATCCACTAACCAGAGATGTATCTCAAGAATCAATGATGGTTGGTGTTTCCTCAAGGGTACTGAATTAGGTCTATTTGAAAATATGGCATGGTTGATGTGGTGGTTGACACAATTAGCCGGAAGGCCTAATTTCATATATCTTTGGGTCTGTAAGAACAACCACTCTCCGTGAGAAATTCTGGTGTGGTTCATTCCAACAAGTTTTCCTCCCCATTCTTCCAAACCGGAGTTTACTTTCACTCGATGACTTATAGAAGGCTTGTCATGAGCCTGCTATCGGTATCTATAACATCCAGGATAACTTGGAAGTTGATCTTTCCAATATCTCTCCGTTGAACCTCCAAATTTTTGTTCCAGTGGAAACAAGTTCATCGGGAGAACAGCTCTTGGTGTTCTGTAACCACCTTTGTTCAGTTTCCTTCCTTAAGTTGTTTGTACCTGAAATTCTGTTCATCTCACACATTGTGTGAATTTGTCAGTCATTTCAGCCATGGGATCTTAACCATGTGGTAGATGTATTGCTACGTCCAAACCACAATAGGAAAGAGATTACCTATTTCTACCGGTGTTTCAACCCTCGTTGGTTACCCATCCTTATGGTGTGACCAAGAATACCTCCTTCATTACGGCGTTCCAACATCCCGTGGTTACTCATATTCTGTCGTGAAGTAACATCCCGATCTTTGACAAAGTTTTCAATAAACTTTGACGGAATGGAAGTTTCGTTATCCTCCGTGTCCACTCCGAAGAGTGAACATGATCTTGTATCAATTTCTCTCCGACTCACGATTACAGTGTTTTCTCGTGTTTTCCCTCGTCTACGGATATTGCGTTGTGATATCTAAGACAATCCTTTCCATCTTGGTATTCTGTTTGAAGAAACCTCGATGTCATAATTTGTTCGACCTATCTTTTCCAAAAGGATTTAAAGTCTTGTGCAAAGCTCATATTCTAAATCCTCTCGAGAACTATCGTCCACAAACTTGAATCCTTCTTCTATTCACTCCGTTACCTTGATGTGTTTCATGCTTGTTAAGTCAACAGTTCTTTATGAACATTCCTGTTATGAGTTACCCCTGGGATAGTCGATCTTCGTGAAGATCATTTCCTAAGAGTTTCCCTCTTACCTAAGGTGTATCCGTTCAATACCTCAAGATGCTACGGATCAACCTCTTCGAGAAAGAACCGTAAGGCTCGAGAAGACCATTCAACCCGGTGTTCCTTCTTTCTTCTCCTTCGGGAATCTCGGGACGAGATTCTTGTAAGGGGGGTAGATTTGTAACATCCCAAGTTTGCTAACAAAGGGTTGTGGTGTGGTGTTCATTGCATAGCATGCATGGAAAAAAATTTGAATCAATTTCTTAAATTGAATTTAAGTGAAACTTGAATAAAAGTCACTTAAAGTGATCACCCAAAAATTGTTTTCAAAACAATTTCAAATTTGGAAAACCAAGTTGTGGTTTTGTTGGAAATTTCATAAGCTTTTCAAAAACTATTTTTGTCAAATTTTCTGTTCAAAAAAAGGTCCCCAAAACTCTGTTTTCTGTCCTGTTTTTAAATGGAAAAGGGTTGTTTTGTAGTTTTCCAGTTTTCCAGGGGGGTTTTTGTAAAACGACGTTTTAACGTCTTCTTCCTCCCGCCAGTAGACGAGCTGGTCGCCGACGTAGCCGTTGCCACCTCCTGCTCGACGTCACCACGAGGGTAAGGACGCCTGGGAGACGTCCGCATCGAGCCGAGCTCGCAGAACCCCCAGGTCGCCCTCCCTCTCTGTCTCTCTTTCCTGCAACCGAACCCTAACCCTAGCTCCGGCGAGTCCCTCGCCGCCGTCGTTCCCTGCTCTCCCGTCGCTTCTGAGCACGTCCTCGCCTTCCCCTAGCTCCCCTGTGCATCCTCCAGGTCGCGTGGATCCAGGGAAGGCCGGGAGTGGCCTAATCGCGTCGTCGTCAACCTCCACGGCCGCCGCCGTTCTTCGCTCGCCGCCATTGATTCCGGCAACACCTCGCCTCTTCGTCGGTTCCATCGTGTTCCCCGTGTTCCGATGAGGCTCCCCGCCACCTTAATTCGTCCCCCGTGCACCCTAGCTCGATGCCGCCTTCAGCCATGTCCGGCCGCCGCTGCAGCTCATCGTCGGCGTAGCTCCGGCGACGCAAAAGGAGCGGCGCCGCCGCCATTAGCTCGGCCTCGACCCCCTCCAGCCCATGGTATAATTCGATTTCCATTTTGCACACGAATTCGTTCGATTTGGAGATCAACTGTGAAGAACAGAGGAGCGTGATGTCGTCATTGCGTCACAGTGACGTCATAAGTCCTATTTCTTTTAAAATCCCAGGAAATTCCAGAAAATGAGTTAATTTGGTAAATTAAATAACTAATAACATATTGACCAGAAAATTAAAATAAAAATATGGTAATGTTCATAAAAATGTAAGCTACCCAAAAATGTCACTTTCATAAATGTTTGACACATTTCATTTTTGGACATTATTTAATATTGTTTAATCATCTAAAATATAAAAATAAGTTTTTATTCAATAAAATTAGAAAATTAAAAGTTATATACCAAATTGCTCAAAATGACAAGTACAATCTAGTTATGATGTTTCAAACCCATTTGAGCTTTTAAAACAGTACTCACTTTCAGAATCGTCCGAATAGCCCCTCCGGGGTCCATTTCGGGCAAGTTCCAGTAAAAATGCATAACTGACATACGAACCCTAGCAACCCAACGAGCATGTTTAGGGATTTATTTCAGTGCATTAATTTGCTCATGCATACATATTGCGCATTGCATCGATGCCATGTGTTGATTGTTATTTCTCCTCGGTGTTGTTTCCCCCTCGGTAGAACGTGACTCCGAAGAGAAGGCCAACAACCCAATGGCGAATACTTGATCTTAACCGACAAGTCAAGCACTTATTCCTGAAGACTTTATCTGGTTTTCTTATAACCAAGGCAAGCATAACCTCTTATCTGCTCATATATGGTTTCAAAGTGATTTGAATCTCGTACTTTGCATTCGATTCCAAACTATTTGATGTCAGTAGATAGAGTTCTCCTATATACTGCATAACCTAGATATCCTGATCCACTTCACCTAGCAGCTATAGGTTTGTTTGTGCGCGCTCCGTTAAACCTTGTGAGTCTTGCTTAGCCATGCCTAGTTGATGAATCTGGTCAATGCGTGAATCTACTATGTCAGGTGTTTATGATTTGAATTACCTTTCATAACCTGACTAATCACGGCATGGATGTGAGGCCACAATGGGTTGTGGCGTTTTGTCCTGTTCATGCCCCCAGGAGCGAGTTCTCGCCTTCGAGCCAAGACTGAGCGTATAGCCACACGTGGGCCGATGAACCCCGCCCGGCTGACTAACTTGTTTAACCTTATCCATGAGCCACGTAGTTTGAGCTTTCCATCTGCGTGTGTGTCGGAAAATGTTTTGGAGAAAACCAGGTCGTGACCGGGACAAGTGATGGACGTACACGGATCTTGATCCCGACTCACAGAACAGGTGCCGTCAGGAGGTGGCCAACTCCCTGTTGACGGGGTGGCCCTGTTTGGGTTGACTCATGGATATGGTTCGACAAGGTAAAGGCTGGGAATCGACCACCCTCTGCCGGCACTTCCCGGGCTAGTGCTAATCATGTGGCACTAAGAGCCGGTTGGTACGTGTGGGTAAAGTTGTACACCCCTGCAGGGTTAACTCTTTTCGAAAATCTGTGTCTGCGGTTAAAGACGACTTGGTGACGGATTCTGTGATCATAGACAACATAAACGGAATGCTTAAAACTTGTTGATAACGAATGAAGGATGCCTCCTCGGAGATGCCGAGAGGGGTTACCTTGTAGCATGAGATAGTGTGGAACAACTGGAGGAGGTGATCTTTGAAGCACGAGGTGCTGAAATGATTTGGTGGATTAAAAGATGATGATATCAGTAGTTGAGTAGCTTTCTCATCTGTTTTCAAAATACTCCATGAGACGTGCTATTCCTCCCTCAACTTGCAAAACAAAGATTGCTTTACGCAAATCAGCCTTCATGAAACCCTTTTCGAAATAGCAGATATATAATAGGTTAACTAAGTCTTGTTGAGTACCTCCCGTACTCAGGTTTGCTTAATTTTGGTTCAGGAGAAGATCTCACATCGGTGGTGATTCAACGTGGACATCGACGAGTAGTTTGGGGTTCCCAGGTAGCAGCCTGGAATCTATGGGCTGGGACGTCGCCTTATGTTGCGGCCTCTTAGGCCTTTTCGGTTCTTGTTGATTAGCAACATAATTTGCCTTCCGTTGTCTGATGTAATGTTGGGTCGTGTGACCTCTGCTTGTAAGCTATACTCTAGTAACACCTGTTTAATAAAGCTTCGTGTTTAGAGTACTGCTTTGATCGGTTGTTGGTTTTCGAGCTCATTGTTATACAGTTTTGGCTATGCCTGGATAGTTGTCGCAGTCGAGGGGTTGTGGAGCCGATGATCCATGTCCGAGCCCGCCTGTCGATGTGATCGGCCTGGGGCGAGGTAACCCCAGTAACCCTCGATATTTATTGCACGACACATAGCAGCTCTGTATAGCTTTGGTCCCATTTCCTTCAGTTTCATACGATTCGTGGACGCTTTGATATGCATAGTTGGTTATGACTAGCATGGATACAAGGAGTAGTAGACTGGGGATCCGGACTACGTTCCGGTGAATCCAGTCTGCCTGCCGTTGTTTGTTGTGGCCAGGGCTGGTAACCCTGAAGCCCTTGTGAGTCCATGGCTAGGAGCACATAACAGTATGTATACCTCTGGGTCCGGGGTCGTGACAAGTCATGGTATGAGAGCAGGACTGCCTGTAGGAAAACCTTTCTACTTGGTCGATGTCGAGTCTAGTGTTTGTGAAAACTACTTTGAAACCTCAAATGAGTTATGAAAAACCTTCTTAGGATTCTTTTTACTCCGTATCTGGTATCGCTCTGACTCTGGGTCATCTTACCTGTTTTGATTTGAAAAGGTTTTGCTATCCTTCTAGTCATTCAAAACTCAGGTGCCTTCTTTGGCAATGACGTTTTCACCCAAGTTGACCTAGTGTTAAAGTTTCTATAGTCGTGTGTGTTCCGTACTCCGTTGTTTATCTTAAACTGGGAGATTCTCTTCCAATCATAATCTCTCAGAGTTGTGTGGATTCCACATTCCTACATGTTTCCAAGTTCTAAATCCTGAACCTCGAGATTTCCTTTTCATCTCGAATGTATCCTTCGTCCTTGGTACAAATTCTTCCGAAGTTATGTTTTCTTTTGAAAGATACTCCGTGATTGCTATTCCTAGTGCTCCTCAAGACACTAAGAGAGTAGTTACTCCTTTGTTTTGGTTTTTAATCTTGGACTTGAACCGAAGGTCCCGGAATGTGCTGAATTGCGGTGAGTTGAGTCATGTGGTTTCATAACCAGGTGATGCTCATGCCATCAGTACAGGATGCTGACCTTTAACCCAAGTTCTGTTTCTTTGGATCCTGAAGAATTTGTTCTACCTCGGGATGGCTAGGAAATTCCAACTCCAATAGCCATAGGTTCTCTTTTAGAACAAAAGAGGATCACGACGAGAGTGATCATCGTGAACCCCATATCTTTGTTCTTGGTTCAGCTATACCAACCTTTTAGGATGGGTTTTACAAATGAGTATTATCTTGTGCAACCAACATGATCTTAGGATCTTCCCTGAGCATGTTCTTACTCTCCAGTTGCTCTCAGGTCTTCCTCCGTTGTTTTGGACACCAAGTTACCTATGTGTGTTGGATTCTTCCAATGCATCTGCTTTCGTGTTCCGTCAAAACATTACACCTTGGAATGTTAGGAGAAACAAACTCCAGTACCTCGTTCATTTCTAGTACCAGGTCAAAGTTTTGTAATCTGCAGAGTAAAGAAGTTTCAGTAGCTTCTGTTCTGTTCTACCTCGAGGTATCACACTCCTTTCTATCAAGAGGTCGTGTTAAGTTTCATGGCCTTAATGATGAAGTGATGCTCTCACACATCTTCACTCTCCCTCCCTCCAAGCTTGAATGCTTGAGTATGATGGGTATGTGCTTCGAGGTGTGTATCAGTTATTCATAGAAATTCTTATTGCTTTGAAAAATCTAAGAAACATTTGTATCCTTCTTAGCACTACTGGTCAACCAGTCTCTACTTAAAGTAGACTGTGTTACCAAATCCGTCCATTCCGGTGCACGTTCTTGGTCAAAGAGTTAGGTTAATACCAATGCTCTCAAGATCATATCGGTTGCTTTGAAAAGCATGCCTCCTTTCGATTTCTAAGACATACCGGTAGGTTGTGATATTCTGGTTGTCTTTCTAGAAGTATCACCAGGTTTGTCACCTGACCGTGATGTCTAAACAAGGGGTACTTTGAACTACTCCTTCCTCCAAGAACTCCGCTGGATATCCTGGACCAGTTGGTTGAGCTTAAACAACAACTTGGAGAGTTGAAAGACAAAAGCTCATCCTAACTTGCTCCTGTGCAATGGGATGTCTTGTTCTCATCCCGTTGAAGCAGGATAGTATCTCCTTCGTGGACATGCTATCATCCTGCCCTTCATTTGATGTGGGCTATCGTCAATCGAGAAAAGATCCAAGGAATATCTTGACGGTGTTTTCACTCATAGTGTTTTGCCCGAGTACACCTTCATGTCCTTTGGTCTAACCAATGTTTTGCCTTGATCATATATCATATGAATCCCTCTTTTCTTGGAGTGTTATGATAGTCGTGTTGTCGAGCCCATTGATGACATTCCTATTTTCTCAAGTTGCAAGAGGTTCATGTTGAACAAATGGAAACAATATTGGAAACTTTCGAGAACCATCTTTGTCTCATTACGAGGTTGTGTTCCAGATGTTCGAAGTGACTTTCTCAGGTTCATGTGCTTATGCTGAAAGTTGTCGCCGTGGACCCGAGTATAGTTTTCTTGTTCCTTCGGGAATAATCCCAGTCGGTCATGCGTGTGTGGACTATTCCTGATATGGTAGGTTGTTACCTCCATTTATTTGAGGTGGTTTGCATCCACGCAAGGCCACTGACTGATTTTCCTTGAGAGAAGAAGTCTAAGATCTTGGCGATCTTTGTTATCATCTTCCCAACAAGGACCCCGATGTGTTCTTTTGCAAGTAAGTCATGTAGGTGCAACCGTCTTTCGCAAGTTACTAATACATGAGTTCTACAATTCCACTCATCCTCTTGAGTGTGGCATCGTAGTCCTTATCTTGAGAATCCAGTAAATGTATCTCGTTGGTAACCGGTGCAAGCTCTTCAATCAAACACGTTGAGTCTCAGTTATTCAATCCACTAACTAGAGATGTATCTCAAGAATCAATGATGGTTGGTGTTTCCTCAAGGGTACTGAATTAGGTCTATTTGAAAATATGGCATGGTTGATGTGGTGGTTGACACAATTAGCCGGAAGGCCTAATTTCATATCTCTTTGAGTCTGTAAGAACAACCACTCTCCGTGAGAAATTCTGGTGTGGTTCATTCCAACAAGTTTTCCTCCCCATTCTTCCAAACCGGAGTTTACTTTCACTCGATGACTTATAGAAGGCTTGTCATGAGCCTGCTATCGGTATCTATAACATCCAGGATAACTTGGAAGTTGATCTTTCCAATATCTCTCCGTTGAACCTCCAAATTTTTGTTCCAGTGGAAACAAGTTCATCGGGAGAACAGCTCTTGGTGTTCTGTAACCACCTTTGTTCAGTTTCCTTCCTTAAGTTGTTTGTACCTGAAATTCTGTTCATCTCACACATTGTGTGAATTTGTCAGTCATTTCAGCCATGGGATCTTAACCATGTGGTAGATGTATTGCTACGTCCAAACCACAATAGGAAAGAGATTACCTATTTCTACCGGTGTTTCAACCCTCGTTGGTTACCCATCCTTATGGTGTGACCAAGAATACCTCCTTCATTACGGCGTTCCAACATCCCGTGGTTACTCATATTCTGTCGTGAAGTAACATCCCGATCTTTGACAAAGTTTTCAATAAACTTTGACGGAATGGAAGTTTCGTTATCCTCCGTGTCCACTCCGAAGAGTGAACATGATCTTGTATCAATTTCTCTCCGACTCACGATTACAGTGTTTTCTCGTGTTTTCCCTCGTCTACGGATATTGCGTTGTGATATCTAAGACAATCCTTTCCATCTTGGTATTCTGTTTGAAGAAACCTCGATGTCATAATTTGTTCGACCTATCTTTTCCAAAAGGATTTAAAGTCTTGTGCAAAGCTCATATTCTAAATCCTCTCGAGAACTATCGTCCACAAACTTGAATCCTTCTTCTATTCACTCCGTTACCTTGATGTGTTTCATGCTTGTTAAGTCAACAGTTCTTTATGAACATTCCTGTTATGAGTTACCCCTGGGATACTCGATCTTCGTGAAGATCATTTCCTAAGAGTTTCCCTCTTACCTAAGGTGTATCCGTTCAATACCTCAAGATGCTACGGATCAACCTCTTCGAGAAAGAACCGTAAGGCTCGAGAAGACCATTCAACCCGGTGTTCCTTCTTTCTTCTCCTTCGGGAATCTCGGGACGAGATTCTTGTAAGGGGGGTAGATTTGTAACATCCCAAGTTTGCTAACAAAGGGTTGTGGTGTGGTGTTCATTGCATAGCATGCATGGAAAAAAATTTGAATCAATTTCTTAAATTGAATTTAAGTGAAACTTGAATAAAAGTCACTTAAAGTGATCACCCAAAAATTGTTTTCAAAACAATTTCAAATTTGGAAAACCAAGTTGTGGTTTTGTTGGAAATTTCATAAGCTTTTCAAAAACTATTTTTGTCAAATTTTCTGTTCAAAAAAAGGTCCCCAAAACTCTGTTTTCTGTCCTGTTTTTAAATGGAAAAGGGTTGTTTTGTAGTTTTCCAGTTTTCCGGGGGGGGGGGTTTGTAAAACGACGTTTTAACGTCTTCTTCCTCCCGCCAGTAGACGAGCTGGTCGCCGACGTCGCCGTTGCCACCTCCTGCTCGACGTCACCACGAGGGTAAGGACGCCTGGGAGACGTCCGCATCGAGCCGAGCTCGCAGAACCCCCAGGTCGCCCTCCCTCTCTGTCTCTCTTTCCTGCAACCGAACCCTAACCCTAGCTCCGGCGAGTCCCTCGCCGCCGTCGTTCCCTGCTCTCCCGTCGCTTCTGAGCACGTCCTCGCCTTCCCCTAGCTCCCCTGTGCATCCTCCAGGTCGCGTGGATCCAGGGAAGGCCGGGAGTGGCCTAATCGCGCCGTCGTCAACCTCCACGGCCGCCGCCGTTCTTCGCTCGCCGCCATTGATTCCGGCAACACCTCGCCTCTTCGTCGGTTCCATCGTGTTCCCCGTGTTCCGATGAGGCTCCCCGCCACCTTAATTCGTCCCCCGTGCACCCTAGCTCGATGCCGCCTTCAGCCATGTCCGGCCGCCGCTGCAGCTCATCGTCGGCGTAGCTCCGGCGACGCAAAAGGAGCGGCGCCGCCGCCATTAGCTCGGCCTCGACCCCCTCCAGCCCATGGTATAATTCGATTTCCATTTTGCACACGAATTCGTTCGATTTGGAGATCAACTGTGAAGAACAGAGGAGCGTGATGTCGTCATTGCGTCACAGTGACGTCATAAGTCCTATTTCTTTTAAAATCCCAGGAAATTCCAGAAAATGAGTTAATTTGGTAAATTAAATAACTAATAACATATTGACCAGAAAATTAAAATAAAAATATGGTAATGTTCATAAAAATGTAAGCTACCCAAAAATGTCACTTTCATAAATGTTTGACACATTTCATTTTTGGACATTATTTAATATTGTTTGATCATCTAAAATATAAAAATAAGTTTTTATTCAATAAAATTAGAAAATTAAAAGTTATATACCAAATTGCTCAAAATGACAAGTACAATCTAGTTATGATGTTTTCAACCCCATTTGAGCTTTTAAAACAGTACTCACTTTCAGAATCGTCCGAATTGCCCCTCCGGGGTCCATTTCGGGCAAGTTCCAGTAAAAATGCATAACTGACATACGAACCCTAGCAACCCAACGAGCATGTTTAGGGCTTTATTTCAGTGCATTAATTTGCTCATGCATACATATTGCGCATTGCATCGATGCCATGTGTTGATTGTTATTTCTCCTCGGTGTTGTTTCCCCCTCGGTAGAACGTGACTCCGAAGAGAAGGCCAACAACCCAATGGCGAATACTTGATCTTAACCGACAAGTCAAGCACTTATTCCTGAAGACTTTATCTGGTTTTCTTATAACCAAGGCAAGCATAACCACTTATCTGCTCATATATGGTTTCAAAGTGATTTGAATCTCGTACTTTGCATTCGATTCCAAACTATTTGATGTCAGTAGATAGAGTTCTCCTATATACTGCATAACCTAGATATCCTGATCCACTTCACCTAGCAGCTATAGGTTTGTTTGTGCGCGCTCCGCTAAACCTTGTGAGTCTTGCTTAGCCATGCCTAGTTGATGAATCTGGTCAATGCGTGAATCTACTATGTCAGGTGTTTATGATTTGAATTACCTTTGATAACCTGACTAATCACGGCATGGATGTGAGGCCACAATGGGTTGTGGCGTTTTGTCCTGTTCATGCCCCCAGGAGCGAGTTCTCGCCTTCGAGCCAAGACTGAGCGTACAGCCACAGGTGGGCCGATGAACCCCGCCCGGCTGACTAACTTGTTTAACCTTATCCATGAGCCACGTAGTTTGAGCTTTCCATCTGCGTGTGTGTCGGAAAATGTTTTGGAGAAAACCAGGTCGTGACCGGGACAAGTGATGGACGTACACGGATCTTGATCCCGACTCACAGAACAGGTGCCGTCAGGAGGTGGCCAACTCCCTGTTGACGGGGTGGCCCTGTTTGGGTTGACTCATGGATATGGTTCGACAAGGTAAAGGCTGGGAATCGACCACCCTCTGCCGGCACTTCCCGGGCTAGTGCTAATCATGTGGCACTAAGAGTCGGTTGGTACGTGTGGGTAAAGTTGTACACCCCTGCAGGGTTAAATCTTTTCGAAAAGCCGTGTCTGCGGTTAAAGACGACTTGGTGACGGATTCTGTGATCATAGACAACATAAACGGAATGCTTAAAACTTGTTGATAACAAATGAAGGATGCCTCCTCGGAGATGCCGAGAGGGGTTACCTTGTAGCATGAGATAGTGTGGAACAACTGGAGGAGGTGATCTTTGAAGCACGAGGTGGTGAAATGATTTGGTGGATTAAAAGATGATGATATCAGTAGTTGAGTAGCTTTCTCATCTGTTTTCAAAATACTCCATGAGACGTGCTATTCCTCCCTCAACTTGCAAAACAAAGATTGCTTTACGCAAATCAGCCTTCATGAAACCCTTTTCGAAATAGCAGATATATAATAGGTTAACTAAGTCTTGTTGAGTACCTCCCGTACTTAGGTTTGCTTAATTTTGGTTCAGGACAAGATCTCACATCGGTGGTGATTCAACATGGACATCGACGAGTAGTTTGGGGTTCCCAGGTAGCAGCCTGGAATCTATGGGCTGGGACGTCGCCTTATGTTGCGGCCTCTTAGGCATTTTCGGTTCTTGTTGATTAGCAACATAATTTGCCTTCCGTTGTCTGATGTAATGTTGGGTCGTGTGACCTCTACTTGTAAGCTATACTCTAGTAACACCTGTTTAATAAAGCTTCGTGTTTAGAGTACTGCTTTGATCGGTTGTTGGTTTTCGAGCTCATTGTTATACAGTTTCGGCTATGCATGCATAGTTGTCGCAGTCGAGGGGTTGTGGAGCCGATGATCCATGTCCGAGCCCGCCTGTCGATGTGATCGGCCTGGGGCGAGGTAACCCCAGTAACCCTCGATTGTTGTTGCACTTTCTGGACACATAGCAGCTCTGTATAGCTTTGGTCCCGTTTCCTTCAGTTTCATACGATTCGTGGACGCTTTGATATGCATAGTTGGTTATGACTAGCATGCATACAAGGAGTAGTAGACTGGGGATCCGGACTACGTTCCGATGAATCCAGTCTGCCTGCCGTTGTTTGTTGCGGCCAGGGCTGGTAACCCTGAAGCCCTTGTGAGTCCATGGCTAGGAGCACATAACAGTATGTATACCTCTGGGTCCGGGGTCGTGACATGGCCACTCCCTATTGGCGGTCCATCTCTACTCGGAGCGACTCATGGAATAGGCGAAGCAAGGGAAAGATCGTGGTCAGCCACCCTCTGCCGGCACATCGTCGGAATTGTGCCAATAGCTTGGCATTAAGAGTCGGTTGATACGTGTGGGTAAAGTTGTGCACCCCTGCAGGGTTTAATCTTTTCGAAAAGCCGTGTCCGCGGTTAAGGACAACTTGATGACGGATCCTGAGATCATAGATAACTTGAACATGACGTAAAAGATGTTGACAATGAATGTTTAGTTTTAAGTGGTGGTTCCGGTTATCATGTGCTGAAGATGATGCTTCGAAGGTTCTGAAGGCAATACCCGAGGAAAGGGTATTCTTTTAAAAGATTTGTGAAAAACTTCTCAGTCTCACTCTATTCGAAACAAAGTTGGCTTTATGCAAAACAACCTTCATAAACCCTTCTTGAACAAGCAGATATATAATAGGTTAGTTAAGTCTTGTTGAGTACCTCCCGTACTCATGTTTGCTTCAATTTGGTTCAGGTGGAGTTCTATTCCTTCGGTGGTGTTTCAACGTGGACATCGACGGATAGTTTGGGGTTTCCCAGGTAGCAGCCTGGAATCTATGGGCTGGGAAGTCGCCTTATGTTGCGGCCTCTTAGGCCTTTTTGGTTCTTGTTGAATAGCAACATAATTTGCCTTCCGTTGTCTGATGTAATGTTGGGTCGTGTGACCTCTGTTTGTAGGCTTACTCTAGTATTACTCGCTTAATAAAGCTTCATGTCTAGAGTACTGCTTTGATCGATTGTTGGTTTCGAGCTCATTGTTATACAGTTTTGGCTATGCCTGCATAGTTGTCGCAGTCGAGGGGTTGTGGAGCCGATGATCCATGTCCGAGCCCGCCTGTCGATGTGATCGGCCTGGGGCGAGGTAACCCCAGTAACCCTCGATTGTTGTTGCACTTTCTGGACACATAGCAGCTCTGTATAACTTTGGTCCCGTTCCTTCAGTTTCATCCGACTCGTGGACACTTGGATATGCATAATTGGTTATGACTAGCATTGACACAAGGAGTAGTAGACCGGGGATCCGGACTACGTGCCGATGAATCCGGTCTGCCTGCCGTTGTTTGTTACGGCCAGGGCTGGTAACCCTGAAGCCCTTGTGAGTCCATGGCTAGGAGCACATAACAGTATGTATATCTCTGGGTCCGGGGTCTGACAGGTCTTGGTATCAGAGCAGGACTGCCTGTAGGAAAACCCTTGCTATTGGTCGATGTTGAGTCTAGAGTTTGTGAAAACTATTTTCGAAATGACAAATGAGTTCTGAAAACCTTCTTAGGATTCTTTTTACTCCTTACCTGGTATCGCTCTAACTCTGAGTCACCTTATCTCATTTGTTTTCAAATGTTTTACCTCTCACCTGTTAACTTCAAAGTCAGGGGCAAAATCGTTGGGTGTTTTTCCTAGTATTCCGTGTCAGGTTGCTGATGTTCTCAGAATTTCCAAGTTACCTCCTTCGGTCTAAATCGTTGTTTCCTTTTGACTTCAATTGATCCCTATCAAGTCATGAATCTTTCTGTTGCATTCTCCCCATGGGAGTGTTTCACATGGTTTCGTTTCTTTGTACTCAGGATGTCCGGGAGTATTCAAGATTCCGTTGAAAGTGGTCATATCGAGGGAGAGTCGTCATCTTCCTTAATGACGCAAGTTCTTCAGGATATCGAGACTAACCGCCTAAGAAATGAACATCTCCTTGAGCGTGTGGCGCAAAACACCGAACGTCGTCACGACGAATGCGTTACATTTGGGGATTTAGTTCATGCTAAGCTTCCATCTTTCAGCAGTCTCAACGAACCCATCGATGCTGATGATTGGCTTCGTACCATCGAGCACAAATTTAATGCTCTCCATGTTCCAGAAAATGACCGTGTGAACTTCGCCGCCTATCAGCTAGAGGGTGAAGCTGGTTCATGGTGGGAAGGTTTCTTGGCGTTGCAATCGCCGAGACATAAGGTTACTTGGGAGGAGTTCCGTAAAGAGTTCAGTGCTGCCCATGTTCCTGAGGCAGTTATGGACTCCAAAAGAAAAGAGTTCCTGGATCTGACCCAGGGACAGATGGATGTTGAAACTTACGGGCGTGAATTCACC
This sequence comes from Alopecurus myosuroides, assembly GCA_028641055.1. Taxonomy (NCBI): domain Eukaryota; kingdom Viridiplantae; phylum Streptophyta; class Magnoliopsida; order Poales; family Poaceae; genus Alopecurus; species Alopecurus myosuroides. Next base: position 340,081,095 of record CM054059.1, on the reverse strand, counting down.
TGTTTGGCTCGTTATGCACCCCGAGATGTTGCAGATGATGCAGATAAACAAGAGTTGTTCCGCAAGGGTCTGGATTCCGGAGTTCTCTATGAGATACTCTCTTTCCAGTTTCCAACCTTCCAGGACCTTTATAATCATGCTCTTATCTTGGAGCGTGGCAAAAAGGAAATGAAAATTTCTTTGAAGCAGATTTCTGGAGAGTCACATGCGTCTTTTTCTGGTTCCAAGAAGCGTCGTGTGTTTGTTCCGTACAGTGCCATTCCATATCCATCAGTTGCTCAACAAGGCCACCTCGGTGGGCGTTCTGGTGTTGCTGGTAATAAGAAACGACTGGTGACATGTGACGTGTGTGGTGAACTTGGACACTACTCCAACAAATGTCCTCAGAGGAGACTTCCTCCACTTCAGCATGTTCTCACACGTGTTGTTAACCGTGGTCGTTTGAACCATGTTCTTATTGAAGAAGCTCAGAAAGCACCTGATGTCGTGTTGGGAATGATTCGTGTCAATTTAGCTCCAGCATCAGTTCTGTTTGATTCCGGAGCATCACATTCATGTGTATCAAGAGCTTTTGCAGGGTTGTTGGACATACCCTTTGTGAAAGTGGTCCCTCCGTTAGTAATCTCCACCCCAGGGTCTATCCGTCAGATCAATCATTGTTGCCCTGGTGTGCCAATTGAAATTGGAGGTTTGGTGTTTCTCAGTACACTTGCCATCATGGACCAAACTAATATCAATGTCATACTGGGCATGGACTGGTTGTCAACACATCATGCCATGATTGACTGTGCATCCAAGTCTGTTACCCTGATTCATCCTTATGGTCAGACAACTCGGTTGTTGTTTCCTTGTGGGACAGTTCAACCACAGCCACGTCCTCAGCTCAATGCAATTGAAGTTCGACCATCTCTTGAGGTTCATGAGGTACCAGTGGTGTGTAAGTTCCCGGATGTCTTCCCGGAAGAGCTTCCTGGTATGTATCATGATTATTCAGTGGAATTTGTTGCTGAACTAATTCCTGGAGTGGCTCCTACTTCTGAAAGACCATACCATATGTCTCTAGAAGAGTTGGTTGAGTTGAAGAAGCAAATAGAGGAGTCAGAAGGGAAAGGTTTCCCTCATTCCAACACATCTTCTTGTGGGTGTCCTACGCTCTTCGTCATGAAGAAGGATGCCACAGTTCCCCAGCTGGTTAGTGAATATTGTCCGTTCAATGATGGGGCAATAAAGCACAAGTGTTCTATTCCTCGGACAAATGTTTTGTTTGACCGTCTGATTGGTGTTGTTGTTTTCTCCAAGATACACTTAAGTCTGGGTTATTATCAACTTCAGACCAGGTCCGGGAATGTTTCCAAAACGGTTGTCGAAACTCGTTATGGTCTTTACGAGTACACCGTTATGTTTCCCGAACTCTCCAACGCTCCAACCATGTTGATGGGGTTTATGAAATCCATTTTCATGGAGTATATTGACAAGTTCGTTGTGGTTTACCTCGACGATGTTATAATCTACTCCAAGTCCGAAAAAGAACATGTTGAACATCTTCGGCTAGCTTTGACAAAGCTTCGTGAACATCGTCTCTATGCCAAATTCTCTAGATGTGAGTTCTGGTTGAAAGAGCTCATATTTCTAGGCTACGTTCTATCTGCTGAGGGAGTTGCAGTTTTCCCTAATAAAGTTCAAGCCATATTGGACTGGGAGTCACCTAAGTCCATCAAAGAGGTTCGAAATTTCCTCGAACTTATCGGTTGTTATCACCGCTCTGTTGAAGGTTTCTCCAAAGCTGCCAAACCAATGACTGGTCTTCTTAAGAAAGATAAACAGTTTGTATGGCCAAGAATGGCAGAAGAGAGTTTCCGGTTGTTGAAAACCAAGCTGGCTAATGCTCCTATGCTTTTCCTTCCGGACACGTGCAAGGACTTCGTCATCTTCTGTGATGCCTCTCGTCAAGGTATCGACTGCGGTCTGTTGCAAGATGGTCGTGTGGTTTCTTATGCTTCTCGACAACTGAAACCACATGAACTCAAATATCCAACTCATGCTCTTGAGTTAGCAGCTGTTGTGTATGCCTTGAAACAATGGCGTCATCATCTGCTAGGAAATCAATGTGAGTTCTACTTCCATCAGCAGAGCTTCAAATATCTTTTTACCCAACCAGATCTGACTCTCAGACAAAAGAGATGGTTGGAATTAGTCAAAGAACCCAATGTGGAGGTCAATTGTCAAACTGATAAAGGTAAAGCCGTGGCTGACACGACAATCCAGAAGTCTTACTGTAACAGCTTGATGATACAACAAGATCAACCTTCTCTCCACAAAGATTTCTGCAATCTTAATCTTGAGGTTGTTCTCTCTGGTTATCCGGTTAATCCAGAAGTGAAACCATCCTTTGAACATCAAATCAAAGATGCCCAAAAGCGGGATCTAAGCATTACCTTGGTCAAGAGAAAGATTTCTCGTGGAATTCCTACGTGCTTCTCTGTTGATGATCAAGGTACCGTTTATTTTGGTGAACGTCTTGTTGTGCCAAAGAAACGGAGTCTGAAACAACTGATCCTCCGTGAAGCTCATGAGTCACTTCTCTCTGTTCATCCTGGTAGCACCAAAATGTACCATGATCTACGTCAAAGGTTCTGGTGGACCAAGATGAAGCGAGATATCGCTCAATTTTTGGCTGAATGCGACGTTTGTCGTCGTGCTAAAGTTGAACACCAAAGACCAGTTGCTACTCTCTATCCCACACCTATTCCTGTTTGGAAGTGGGATGAAGTTGAGATGACTTTCATTGTTGGTCTTCCAAGAAATGATCAGGGACACACCGCTATCTGGGTAGTGATTGATCGTCTGTCAAAGGTTGCTCATTTCGTTCCTATCCATCAGGGCATCAATGCTAAAAAACTGGCAGATTTATATGTCTCTCAGATAATACCTCTTCATGGTGTTCCTAAGAAGATCCTTTTTGATCAGGGAAATCTGTTTACTTCCAAGGGCTGGGCAAGTTTCAAGCAAGCTATGGGAAGTCGTTTACATTCCAGCATATTTTATCAATCATCCCGTAGTGATCACCTCGGGAGTCTGAATCAAACACTTGAAGACATGCTTCGAGCTTGTGTTGTAACCTTCGGTAATGATTGGGAGAAATGTCTTCCATCTGCCGAGTTCGTTTATAACAACTGCTTCCAAGTTATCTTGGCCAAAGCTCCGTTTGAAGTTCTCTACAATCGAAGCTGTTCAATTCCGTTAAATTGGTCAGAAACCGGTGAAAGACAGTTCTTTGGACTGAAGAATCTGATCAACGAGACTGAAGAAACAGTTCGTATCATCCGTGAATATCTGAAAGCTGCTCAGTCTCGCCAGAAGAGTTATGGTGACCGTCAACAAGATATTCGTTATGATATCGGCGGACAAGCCTATCTTCGAGTCACACCTTTGAAGGGTGTTCATCGTGAGGTCATGAAGGGAAAATTACCGCCTCGCTATGTTGGTCCTTTCCCTGTTCTTGCAAAAATTGGGAATTTTGCTTATCGTCTCCACCTACCTTCAACGTTCCCACGGGTTCATGCTACATTCCATGTCTCACAACTTCGTCGTTGCTTCAAAGATTCCAACCGTGGTGTTGATCATGAAACCATTGATCCTAAGGACGATCTGACCTACCGAGAATGTCTTGTCCGTATCCTCGAGGCAGCTGAACGAAAGGTTCGATGCCGAAGCATCAAGTGCCTCAAGGTTCAGTGGTCTCATCATTCTGAAGCTGAAGCAACCTGGGAACGAGAAGATTGTTTACGATCTGAGTACCCGTCCTTCTTTGCTAAAACCTAGGAATCTCGGGACGAGATTCTTGTAAGAGGGGTAGACTTGTAACATCCACCTTTTTGTAATAAAGTGGTTGTGTGTTTGTGTTGGTGCTCATGTCATGTCATGCATGCATTTTGAACCTAAGTTGTGTTTAAAACAAGTGCATTAAAATTTAATACCGGAGTTTATTAAAATCACTTAAAAGTGCCACGCTAAAATGATGGTTTAAAATGGTGCAATTTTTGCAAACCAAAAATGTGTTGAGGTTGATCATGTTGCAAGGATCTCAAAAATAATTTTTACAAATTTTTACCTTTTACAGAAAAGTCCCCAAAACTGTTTTTAGTGAGCGGTTTTAAAGGAGCAGGGACCTCTTTGCAGTTTCTGACATTTCAGGGGGGGTTTTCGTAAAACATATTTTGTCATCTTCTTCCTCATGACAGTAGACAGAAGCTCCATGACGCCACCCTTCCCCGCCACCTCCTGCTTCCCCCTCGAGGATAAGGGCGAGGAGAAGGAGCCCCGCACGCCTCCACTCCCCCTCACTCGGCCCTCATCCCCTATCCCTCTGCCTCTCACCGCGGAAAACGACGAAACCGAACCCTAACCGCCGGCCATCCGCGCTCGACGCCGGCGAATAGGCCGCCCCCGACCCTCCCCGAGCAGCCCATCTGCTCCGCCTTCTTCCCCTCCCCCGCCTCGAGCTCGTTGAGACCCAAGGAGCCCCGGGAGCGGCTCAATTTCGCGCCGGACGCCGCCACGGCCGTCGCCGAAATCCAACTCGCCGCCGGCGATTCCCGCCGCCCCGCGCTTCTCCGACCCCGGCACCACGCTCCTGGTGAGCGTCCGCACCCGAGGGTGTCTCCCTCCTCCTTCCCCCCCTATGGCTCACTCCCTCGCCGCCGAGCTCGCTGGCGAGATTTCCGACCATCTTCCGGCGAGCCATGACCACCCCTAGAACCCTCTCGGTCCCCTCCGCCTCGTGGAGCAGCTCGATTCCAAAACCCCGCGAGGAATCGACGGATTCCATCGCTTCTGTGTGTTTTGGGCTCGGGTGATGTCACAGTGACATCACGCCGACGTCACCTGGCCCTTTTCAGTTTAATTTCCTGTTAAACAAAAATGGATCTGACACGTGGACCCCATCTGCTATTTAAATTACAGAAATATAATTAAAATTGTAAATGCAATATCTTTTGTTATATAACTCATAAAAATGTGTTCAATATACCATTTTGTTCAGAAAAATGTAATCAACATGTTCATATCATTTGCACACATTTTTGACAAAGTTCAATTTTGAGCATTATTTAAATCATTTAAAATAAAGAAAATAAGTTTTTATTCAAGAAAATTAGAAAATTACAAGTTATATGTCAAAATTCTTAGAATGACAATTGCAACCTAGTTATGGTGTTTTCAACCCCTTTTGAGAAATTAAAATTAGTGTCACTTTCATGTTGCCCGAATCGGCCTCTGAGGTCCATTTCGGGACTAAATTCACTGGAATTGTTTTCTTAACATATGAACCCTAGCAACCCATGAACCATGTTTAGGGCTTCTCTTTAATGCATTCAAATGTTCATGCATACATATTGAGCATTGCATCGATGCCTGTTTTGAGTGTTGTTCTCCCTCTTTCCGGTGTTTGCTCTTATCGGTAGACCTCGAATCCGGAGTGAAGTTCGACACCCCTGTTGTCGAATACTTGGTCTAAACAACCAAGTCAAGCACTTATTCCTGAAGCTTTTGTCTGGTTTTCTTGAAGCAAGGCAAGCATAACCTCTTATCTGCCCATATATGTTTTCGAAGTGTTTTCCTTCTCGTACAATGCATTGCTTTACAAAGTATTTTGAGTCAGTAGATATAGTTGTCCTATTTATCTGCATAAACATGATGTCATGATTCCATGCTCCTAGCAGACATAGGATTTGTTTGTGTGTATCGCCAGAGCCTCAATATGCCATGCTTAGCCATACATGTCTGTTGATCTCTGCTCCATCCGGTTGATGAATCAGAGTTACGAAATGAATCTAGTATGATAGGATGACGTGGTAAGATTCGAGATATGTGTTTAATATGATAAAAGGCTTGGATGAGTTGCCACATGGGATGTGGTGATTTGCCTCGTTCATGCCCCTAGGAGCGAGTTCTCGCCTTTGAAGCCAAGACTGATCGTGCAACCACACGGGGATTGGATTCCCCTCGGTTTCAACTTGTATAGTTTGTTCCATGAGTTGCCTAGTTCGGGCGTTCCATTTGGATTTCCTGGGGATACTAAAACGTTTTCAAAAACTAGGACGTCGTGGTGTATCGGCGCTCTGCGGGTAGGTAACCGTCGAGCATTGCGCACAACGATAGAGACCCGGCAGGAGATGGCAACTCCCTATTGGCGGTCCATCTCTACTCAGAGCGACTCATGGAATAGGCGAAGCAAGGGAAAGATCGTGGTCAGCCACCCTCTGCCGGCACATCGTCGGAATTGTGCCAATAGCTTGGCATTAAGAGTCGGTTGATACGTGTGGGTAAAGTTGTGCACCCCTGCAGGGTTTAATCTTTTCGAAAAGCCGTGTCCGCGGTTAAGGACAACTTGGTGACGGATCCTGAGATCATAGATAACTTGAACATGACGTAAAAGATGTTGACAATGAATGTTTAGTTTTAAGAGGTGGTTCCGGTTATCATGTGCTGAAGATGATGCTTCGAAGGTTCTGAAGGCAATACCCGAGGAAAGGGTATTCTTTTAAAAGATTTGTGAAAAACTTCTTAGTCTCCCTCTATTCGAAACAAAGTTGGCTTTATGCAAAACAACCTTCATAAACCCTTCTTGAACAAGCAGATATATAATAGGTTAGTTAAGTCTTGTTGAGTACCTCCCGTACTCATGTTTGCTTCAATTTGGTTCAGGTGGAGTTCCATTCCTTCGGTGGTGTTTCAACATGGACATCGACGGATAGTTTGGGGTTTCCCAGGTAGCAGCCTGGAATCTATGGGCTGGGAAGTCGCCTTATGTTGCGGCCTCTTAGACCTTTTTGGTTCTTGTTGAATAGCAACATAATTTGCCTTCCGTTGTCTGATGTAATGTTGGGTCGTGTGACCTCTGTTTGTAGGCTTACTCTAGTATTACTCGCTTAATAAAGTTTCATGTCTAGAGTACTGCTTTGATCGGTTGTTGGTTTCGAGCTCATTGTTATATAGTTTTGGCTATGCATGCATAGTTGTCGCAGTCGAGGGGTTGTGGAGCCGATGATCCATGTCCGAGCCCGCCTGTCGATGTGATCGGCCTGGGGCGAGGTAACCCCAGTAACCCTCGATTGTTGTTGCACTTTCTGGACACATAGCAGCTCTGTATAACTTTGGTCCCGTTCCTTCAGTTTCATCCGACTCGTGGACACTTGGATATGCATAATTGGTTATGACTAGCATTGACACAAGGAGCAGTAGACCGGGGATCCGGACTACGTGCCGATGAATCCGGTCTGCCTGCCGTTGTTTGTTACGGCCAGGGCTGGTAACCCTGAAGCCCTTGTGAGTCCATGGCTAGGAGCACATAACAGTACGTATATCTCTGGGTCCGGGGTCTGACACTATATCAATAAAAAATCACTAATTATGTATTGTATGCAGTAAGTTTGCAGTCCGCCAATTTTAATTTTCGGGGCCCCAATCGCCAGAACACACCACACCGATTTGGCTCTTTGCCTCTTTTCTTTCCTGATTCGTCGAATAATTTTTATTTTGGTTTGACATAGCGATTACCTTTTTGAATGAAAAATTTAAAGGACTCACGGTGTTTAGAGATATATTCAATTTTTCATTCAGCTCGTTCGCACTTATGTTTTTAAACTCTTTAAACGATAATGAACTTGAAGAAGGTTGCACATAATTTTCAGAAACTTTCATGAGTGTAAATCTGATGTTGAGCTATATGATTTGAATTCTAAATTAAATATTATGAGATTCACAATGCCAAATGGTGTAATGTTTGCTATGCATATTTTCAAGCATGTTAAAGAAGTTGATTGTTATCCTAATATCTCTATTTCTCATCTCATCTTATTTACCGTGCATGTGACCGTTGCATCCGCTGAAAGAAGCTTTTCTAAGTTGAAATTATAGAATAAATATTTGAGGTTAATGATGAATCAACAGAGGTTAACGAGTTTGGCGACATTATGCATTGAGAAGAAATTATTGGACGACATTGACATTGACCCTATTATAGGCGAGTGTGCATCGAGGTATGTAAGTAGAAAATTTTAAGGCAACATTGTATAAATTTTTTAATAATATGTACTTTGTTTCGATGCATTTTCGTGTTATAGATAATGTATTTTTACATGTATATTCATTATTATTTTTACGATGTCCATATTAAGGGCCCCAACTTTTAGTTTCGTCCCGGCCCCCAAAACCCCAGGACCGGCCCTGTGCAAAAGAAGACGTATTTTGTTTGATTTGACCAATTCTTTGATCAATTATTAGTCTATTTATATATAAGTTTTGACATATTCTTAATATCATTGTATTTCTATTCAAAAGTACTTCACTATGATTATGAGTTTTATCACATATGTCACTTATTAAATACTACGTAATTGTTGGTGAGAACCCCGGTCAAATGAATCTAAATGCGCCTTATTTTTCGGAGAGGTAGCAAGCAGAGAGTAGATACCCCAATAGCAGAGAGGCCGACGAGCGGTCAGGTCCTTGCTCCGGCCAAGTCAAAGCCTGAGGGAACAGGAAGAGAGAGACAGGAAAATGGCGGCGGCGGCACTACGCCCGGCGATCCTACGCCACATCCGCCTCTTGCCCACCACGGTGGCACCTCTCGCCGCCGCGGCGGGCCAGCCCCACGCCAAGACGGGGTGGCTCACACGGCCAATGTCCTCCCACGACGCCCACCTCACCCGCGGCGAGGTCGTCGACCGCGTCCTCGACGTCCTCAAGAGCCACCCCAAGGTCGACCCCTCCAAGGTAACCCCAATCCCCTGACCCACCCTCAATTCCGCATCGCGGCGCCATCCAAACCCTAACCCTAAGACGGATCCCGGTCCTCGGTGGCGGCAGGTGACCCCCGAGGCACACTTCGAGAAGGATCTGGGCCTGGACAGCTTGGACACGGTCGAGGTGGTGATGGCGATCGAGGAAGAGTTCAAGCTCGAGATCCCCGATTTGGAGGCCGACAAGATCGACTCGCTGCCGCTCGCTATAGAGTACGTCGCCAACCACCCCATGGCCGGCTGAGTGTTCACCCTGCCGATTGCCCATGGTGCCGGGGTGAGGCTTTTGTTTTTTCTGTTTCGGACGATGAATAATTGACTAGAGTCGTTCAGGAAAACTGGTCCCTGGTACTCTGTGTTGTGTTGGTCGATATTGATCGGTCCTGGATCGAAGTGTAACATTTTGTTGTTCTGATCATGCAATGTTAGCTCTTTTGTTACATGCAATGTTGCAATAAACTTGTTTTATGGTCACAAGTTTATTCTATCTAACAATTAGTCTGTTTACCTGAACTTGGTCTAGCAAGTTAGCATGCCCTTTTTGTTTTATCAATTTTCTTCCCTCTGATGGAGATTGATAGATAAATGAATGGTAGTTAATTGCATATGAATCTGTTTTAGGCGGTGTTGACTCTCATAGGTTGGGACAGATGTGTTGCTTCTTGTTCTTCTCCCATTTTACATTCTGAATGTGGTTTATGTGTGAAATCTATGGTTAGATTAATAAATAGTATACCAACAGAGTTCTTTCTGCCCTTGTAGTTAACATCCTTGTGCTATCTTCAATGGGGGCACATTTTTCATGAAACATTTGATTACATCACATAAAAAACCTCCAAAAACATGTTCAACTTTCACTAAAAATACATTTGGTCCTGCTTTGTGCTTTTATCTCTTGCATTCAAGCAAAATTCAAGCACTCGTGTTTGTGTACTACCCATCTTATTCAATCAGGATTGTTGGCTATGGTGGTTGACCATTTTTACTACTACCGTGCTATAATCATGTGTGACCAGTTTAACAATTTTGACTATGCAACTATGTTTGATTGAAGATGTTAAAACTTACAATTGCTCCATATTGAGGGACACCGGTTTTCATTCGCCTTCTTTACTAGTTTCTTCTAAAATCTGTGAGGCTTATGATGTTAAGTGATGACAGTAGAAACTGCCATTTTCTTCTATGCACCGCCTCAACCTTTTGGTTCTTAGTTAGTGTTCTCAAATTCAGCAGCTAATTGGTCCCAACTTGATATTAGGGGTTTCGTGCTTGGTGACCTTGCATTGCAGGTACCAAGTCTTCTACGAGATGCAATTTGTCCTGGCTATCATTGCATGTTATTCAGCATGAGCTGGAATTACTTTTTTTTTTAAATAATATTTGAACTTGATAGGGTGTCAACCTATCATGATTGATATCCTCAATCGCCTCATGTTTTCTCCTATACTCATATTTGATGTCTATGCAATTATTTCAGGCTTTACCCTTATATGGTTAAGGGTTGTTTCATTATCAATAAGATAGGCTCTACTCTTTATTTTGGCATAGGGGCATACATAGTTTTTTGGGTCTCTAATATTGCAAGGAGATAAAGTACTGCTTAGTGTGGTGGCTGATCGATGTCTATGCAATTATTTCAGGCTTTCAAACATTTGAATTAGTGATTACTGTTATAACTGGCGTTGTAGAAAACTGAAATCCCCCTTCCTCTTCCTGATCTAAAGACTTTCTTTGTATTGCTATCTGCGTCGTTGTAAGTACTATATTTGCATGTAAGAACAGTGACAATATAACCTGGTTGACCTTTTTGGTGTGACTGCCAGTTAATATATTCAGGTCCAAATAGGATCTGGAACCCCAGGCATCTTGCATATCTGGTTACCAATGGTAACCGAGAGACCACCATTGCGATCATGAACTTGGTCATTTGTTCCTATCTACATATTTGCTACAGTTTCCACATTTAGAGGTAGTCTATTTCCATCCTCGGTAGAACCCGTTCAATTCTTTTTATCATTTCCTTCACCTGACCATTTTAATTTTTTCATGCTGAAGGATGCCGATAGAGGCATAGCTGATACTTCATCCGTTCTAAAATACGTGACTTCCATTTGTCCAAATATGCATGTATGTAGACATGTTTTAGTGTCCATATTTGGACAAATGGAAGGTCGTGTAATTTGGAACGGATGGAGTATTTATGTTTGCATACACTTAGCTCAGGAGTAATTGCGTTGTTATATTTGTATCAAATGCTCATGGTATGCTTTGGAGGTGTATTTCTATTGGCTTAAGTCATCACCAGAGTTTAATATTTTTCTTTGGATGATCTGTTTAAGATATGATGCAGCCTTGAACTGTGATGTTTAGAAATTGGATAGGATAGAGCATACTAGTTCTCTGCGGTGTGGATCTTGGTCCACTCTAATTTGACCTCAAGAATTCTCACCAACTAGGTTTGTGGGACTGTCATGATCAGCTTCAGTACCGTTTCGCGCAATCGCCTTCAATACCAATCGTCGATGCCCATCTGAACGGTTGGTTTCAAACTCTGACAGGTTCACTTTTAGCTTCAGTAGATGTTCCCCAACCACTCAGTCCTTTGTCGTGTAATTCCCCTATTTAGATCGAGCCGAGCATGTAATCCCCCATCTCTCCCCTCTTGGGTTAAACCCTAGCCGTCGTTAGTCCGGCTGGCCCTCGTGTAACCACTCTAGAACTGGATTCTGCGGTCAATCGCACCTCTGCAAGTGCCGTAATTTAAGTGCTGCGATGATGAACACCTGCAATCTTCTCTCTGTTCTTGAATTTCCTACCATAGGCATATCAATTGGTATCTAGAGCCATGCGATTCTCGGAGGCGTTTTGGATCTCGAGTACGGAGAAGTTGGGAATCTCCCTGTCACATCCTTCTCTGTTGTTCTTGATCCCGACGGCGGTGCGGGATGGAGGCGGATTGGTGGCGGCGGAACGATCGGTGGCAAGCAGATCCGTCCTCGTAGGTTGCTGCAGATTTCTGATGCGGTTGTAAAATCCCTACTTGACCTCTGTTGGTGCTGCATCCAGAGGCGGGAGAAGTTGGTGTCGGTGTTGGCGACGGAAGGATCTGACGAAATTGGGCTCAAAATTTAGCCAATTTTTTTCCAGATCAGTTGGGTTGGAACGCACACTGTGTACTCGTTAGGGCTGGGCATTCGGTTCTTTCGGCCTTTTCGGTTCGGTTTTTCGGGTTTTATAATAATTCGGTTTTTAGAAAGTGACACCCGAATTAACCTATCATTTTTCAGGAACCGACAATTCGGTTCTTCAGAAATTCGGTTCGGTTTTCGGTTTAAACCGAATTAATCGAGATTGTAACATGCAAAAAAATTAAATCAAGAATTAGATAGTAAAAATATGTGGATAGGGTTGCGGAGCCTCGCCGGGACGACATTGACGTGTGAAGCTAGTGTCATGGAAGCTAATATTACACGACATATAGGTGGGTATGTATTTGTTGTGAACTTTAATTGCAGTTGCATAAGAGAAAGCAATAAATAGGATTTGGGTGGAGATTGTGTTGGCAACGATAGATATTTCTAATGGGACAACTGATCTATTTCCCAAGATATAGATTGTTGCATGGTCTTGAAATATTTGATTGCATGACGAATCGGTCATTTCGGTCAGTTCGGTTAACATAGACTAAAAACCGAATTAACCGATATAATTTCGGGTTTCTAAAGTTGGGAACCGATATATGGACCGAAAACCGAATTAACCTTATAATTCGGTTTGTTCGGTTCGGTCTCGGTTCGGGTTTGGTTTCTCGGTTTTGTATGCCCACCCCTAGTACTCGTAAAATCCCCACCCAGAAACAATGGTTTCTTCAGAAGATACGGAAGCCCTGGAACTCCGTTCCCTCCAATTGGACATCAAGAGCTTGCAAACTGCCAGGGTGAGTGACCGAAATGAATTCTTGGAGTTTACTCAAACAGTCCAAGACAATTTTGCTGCTTTGCACGAAAACATGAACAAAATTCAGGGTAGTTTCACTAAAATGCTCGCTAAGCATGCTGAAGTGGAAGCCGCGGCAAAGTTGGCAGCAAAAGGACCAAGTATGGATCATACTCCTGAACATGGCAGTAGTGTCCCTAACAAACCTACTGGCAAAGCTGTCTTGCATGATTCAGCTGGCAGAGAGCTTAACTTAGATGGCACACATCGTATTCCTTATAGACACCCACACTTTGCCCACCAAAAGGAAAACAAAACTGAAGGAACAACTCGAAACCAAGTCCATTGCCTTGAGGACGAGGAAGAAGGGTTCGATGGCCGTGGAGCACAAGGGAGGCAAACATAGCAAGAACCAAGAAGGCAACAAATATCAGTTAAACCAGCAAAGTTCCATCTGCCTGAATTTCAAGGATATGATACAGACTCATGGATCCAACAGGTGGAGCAATACTTTGATGCTAGCAGAACACCAAATGAGCAAAGAACTGAATGTGGTGTATCTTACCTGAAAGGTAATGCCCTCCAATGGTGGAGAGGAACATGACACTTGGCGTACAATTTGCCTTGGTTTCGATTTTGTGGTCTCCTAGCTGACATATTTGCAGAAAATTCCATTTGTGACAATGTGAAAGCTTTCCATGCCTTGGTGCAAACATCGACTGTAAGTGCATATATTCTGGAATTTGAAAAGATGCTGAATTTGGTTCGAAGCGACAACCCAAAATTACCAAATGACTATTATGTCAATTGCTTCATTGCTGGACTGAATGACTACATCCAGAATCACTTACAATGCCATAAACCAAATGATTTGAATGAGGCCATGTGGTTAGCAAGAAGAATTGAACAGTCTCAGCCCCCAAGAAGAATTCCATTCCAAAGTACTAGCAATCCAGTCAGAAGGCAGGTGACATTTGAAGGCCCTAAAACAAATGGAAATACCACAAGCTTGCCAAGTATTATCCAACAGGCAAAGGAACTTAAAGTATGTTACAGGTGCAAAGACCCATGGTTCCCTGGTCACAAAATGGTCTGCAAGATGAGTAGAAAAGCTCAGGTCCAAGCCTTACATCAAATGGCAGAAACACATACTGAAATTGTCTATGTAAATGACTATGATGATGATTCTGAACAAGAACAACAAGTGCCACAACCCAAGGAAAACCTCATAATATATATGCATGCTGTAAATGGACACAACAAGGATAAATGCACATTTACCTTAGCAGCTACTGTGGGCAACAAATTTGCAACTGTACTAGTGGACTCTGGAAGTACTGGTACATTCATGACACCTGAGATGTCAGAAAAGGAAAAATGCCTGCTAATTCCAAATAAGAAAATCAAGGTCCTGGTAGCTAATGGAGAGGCATTGTGTTTAGAATTTCACCCAAATGATTGCACTTACTCCTTGCAAGGCAACATCCTTACTTACAATTTCAAAATTCTGCCATTAAAGGGCTATGAGATAATTTGTGGAACTGATTGGATAAAGGAACATAGTCGTATCACAATGGATTATAAGAAAATGATCTTGGCACTGACAAACAAGAAAGGACAGCAAGTGATATTAAAGGATGAGTCACTACCACATAGTGGAAATATACCTGCTGTGGATTTTTTAAACTTGGCAAGGGAGGACACTATCTGTGGGTGAAAGTAAAGTATGGGCACTACGACCAATTTTAATTTTTCTTTAACAATTAGGCTTGACACAAAGGTAAATTCTCTAGATAATGTGACCACGGTGAATTTACCTATATGACAAGGATAACAAAAATCACAATGCAAGTAAGTAAAGGGAGTGAGGGCACGAGGTAACCAAAATGAAGCACACAGAGACACGATGTAATCCCGAGTTCCTCCTTGTTAAGGGAGTACGTCTCGTTGGAGGGGTGTGAGCTCGCCACGAAGGCATACTCAACGCCACAAAGGCCTCACCCTATTCTCCGATGAGCCCCACCACAGAGGCCTAGTTCACCTTCCACTATTGATCCCCTTTGAGGCGGGAATCGAGTCCTTTACAAACAACTTGGGGCACACACCCACAACCAAATTGGGGGCTCCCAACAATCCTTGAATCACCAACAAGTAGCAAGATGCCTAGGTTCTCCACAAGAGGAAACCCTAGGCTAGATCCCTCGAGCTAGAAAGGGGGAAATGAAGAACGAGTCGGTGAAGATGTAGATCCGGGTCTTCTCCTTCAATCCTCCAAGTATCAACAAGTTTGGGTGGAGGGATTGGGAGAGATCTAACTTTGGAGGCTCAATAAATGCTTGACTTTAATGCTGAAGCGAGCAACCTCTTGGCGAAGAAGGGGATGGGGTATTTATAGCCCCCTCCCCAAACTAGCCGTTTGACCCATTTTCGAGCCTGGCGGTACTACCGCTGGCCCATCGGTACTACCGCTGCCTGGTAACCTGCGGTACTAGGACGTCCCAGTGACAGGGCGCGGGCGGTACTGCTGCCAAAGTACCATGGTACTCCAACATCGGTACTACCGCGAGTGGACACCGGTACTACCGCTGGCCACAATCTTCGAATAAAATCGAGGTGGCTGGCGGTAGTACTAGGTCACTACCGCCTCAGTACCTTAAATGTTACTACGAGCAAAAACGAGCCAGCGGTACAACGGCCGGTATTGAGGGCGGTACTACCGCTTCCTGTAGGGAGCGGTACTACCGCCATCCAGTAGCGGTACTACCGCTGAGCAACGATTTGCTCAAGATAGATATTAATTCAGCGGTACTACCGAGCCAGTACCGCTTCAGTACCGCTGGATGCAATACGCAATTTTATCCTGACGGTACTGGGCGCGGTACTACCGCTCGCTGTGTAGAGCGGTACTACCGCTGCCACGCCCGGTACTACCACTGGACCATATGTATCTTGGTGGCTTTGTCTTGTAAATATCTTCACCTTTTTGGCATCTATTTGATATTACCTGAAATACTTGACGCACTGTTAGATGCTTAGTGGTGTTGTTATCAACTCCAAAACCTAAAACAGATCAAAGATGCAAAATGCACTTTCAATCCCCCCTTTTTGGGGATTGATGACAACACCACTAAGAGAGGTACAAAGAATTTTGGACGAGCACATTGAGAGAGAGTGATTCATAGGAAAATTTGCTTATGAGGCAAACTTTGTTCTCTTTTCGAATGTGTGCTCCCCCTAACTCTTTGAAACCTAGCAAGGGTACAAAAGATATGATAATATGAATAATTGCTTAGTAAATAACGATAATAGCCATAAAATCCAAATCCATAACATCAAATGGTTCAACCACACAAACTTAACACCAAATAGTTCAACTCACAAGCACACACGACGACACAAAGTTTGACAAACGAACACAAACCCAAGCAAATGAATCGATCCTAATAGAACTCTCTCCCCCTTTGGCATCAAGGCACCAAAAAGGGAAGAGGCGATGCTAACGTCCCTGGAGGTCACTCGTCGGAGCTAGAGGCACGAGCCGGGCTGCCAAGATTACGCTCATCCTCCGAGTCCACATCTCCAACCTCCTCGTCAGTATCACCACGAGTCCAAGGCTCGTGAGAAGTAGTGGCATCATCTAGAAGCTCTGGATCAAACCACACATTGCCTTGCTTGGACTTCCACTCCCAGGAAATAGTGATCCTGTCCTCAGACCCAGCACGAATAGGCACGCCCAGATGGGCAAACCTGTCACGGGTAAGCTGACGCTCCTCCTTGCTCCGGACATGAGCACGATAAGCCTTGTCCTCCATATCAAGCTGGCGACAGAAAACCTTCTTCAAGGTTGAGGACATCCACCTGCGAAAGCTGTTCTTCTGAGCTTTCCCCTCCATCTCGAAATCCGAGTCACTCGAGCCATCTGTGTCCGGACCAAGCAAAGGGGTGGCATGCTTCTTGACACGAAGATCCTTGATGGCACGAGTCTTAAGTTCTTGGTCATTATCCAAGAGAGCATCAGCAAACTGGGCATTGCGCCAAGTGGTGGAGATAAGCTTGTAGACCAAAGCAGCAAACACAGGAACTCTCCTCCTCATCACGCAGTTGTACATCTCATTCCACATAATGTCCATCACATCTAGCCTTAGGCCATCACCACGACGCCTATGAGTGTACACCATCAAGTCAATGAGCGATCCATGGATTTGATCAAAGTTACCCACATGAGGAGTCAAGGTGTTCCTGAAAATCCTATGGAGAATATCATAGACAGGCAGTAGGTGCTTGGACTGACCAACCACAACACGTCCAGGTATGTATAGATCATACATCTCAGTGGGAGCCATGGACTTCTCCGGATAAAGAATCTGGAAGAAGGTGTTGTGAAAAGCAGCATCTAGTGTCTCTCCAAAGTCCTGCATACCCAGAAGAGTGGAAAACTGACTCCAAGAAGCAGAGAACTTCTGATCCTTTGTCATCCAGGTGATCTTCCTCTCATCAGTGTGGAAGTACAATGTGGCATAAAACTGGCCCACAAGATGTTCATCATAATCCTCATTGAGCTCAATAAAGTCCAGAAGTCCAAATTCCTCAATGATCTCCAGGGCCTCACCAAAATAGTCCATCTTGGATCTCATGAAGGCCACATTGATAGAAAACTGAGTAACCACCTTATTTTTGTTGAGTGGGTACTCCTCATATAAGATCCTCTCCTGAAAACGAGTCCAGAAACACTCGTTTGCTCTAGCTTCCCTAGGATGATAATAGGGATTGGCCCTCCTTTCCATACGAAGCTACTCATCTGGCATATTAGCAATGGACTTGTCACGAGCTGCCTTTGATTTCATGTTGATAGATCTCTGTCTCCTTGTCAGGTTTCCTTGTGGCATAACCTCGGGGGCTTCATCTTCCTCGGGGTTCTTACGGACTCTCTTTGCCGCACGCTTGCGACCCCCACCCTTCGAACCACTAGCACCTGCTCCTAAGAAAGCAATAGGGGGATAGCACAAGATAAGGAAAACTTCAATAAAAAAGATCTGCACGAGGGAATCAAACTAGAACTCAAAATGTTTCAGACTCCAGAAAGCGGTAGTACCGCTTGGGGGCCACGGTAGTACCGCTGCTGCCAGTGGTTCCAGCCATAGCGGTAGTACCGCTGCTGGCGGATTCGACCATGGCGGCCAAAGGGACTATCGAAACCATCACGAGTAAAAAACACAAGTAATGCTAGTATGATTTCATCTACATAGGGAACACAACTAACTATCCCTAGACTAGGAGATCTCTAGACCCTAGGAATCATCATCTCTCAAGATTTCTCGAGGGAGAGAGATAGGAAGGGTACCAGAGCTCATCGTCGAGGAGGAGGAGTTGGTAGTGGTCTCCGGGCGTTCTCCGGCGAGGGAGGAGCGTTCAAGGACCGGAGAGAGCCCTCCCCGGTGGACAGAGGACTTGGCGGTGGCGAGATCCAAAGTGGGGAGAAGATGAGGGAGATGGGGGGGGGGGTTATGAGGGCAACCCCCGTTTCCTAGATCCCTTTTAATCCCACGGATTTTGCCGCAGCGGTAGTACCGCTCACTGGAACTACCTGGGCCAAGAGGTAGTACCGCAGCTGAGTTTGTGCTGGGCACGAACTCCTGCAGCGGTAGTACCGCTCTGGGCCACCGATAGTACCGTCCGCTGGGTACTACTATCAGTTACAGCGGTAGTACCGCTGGTAACTGGCGGTAGTACTGATAGCCTGGTCCTCATTTCACCAAGGGGTCAAATCGATTGAAAAAATTTAGAGAGAAAATGTCTAAGGGGGAATTGTATGGGCTTGGGATTAGAACACCAACTGAGATGGTACTACACACTCCAAATTTTGCAAACAAACTCAAAAATCTAATAAGGAAAAGAGGGAGTGTGTTTCCCAAACCAACACGACACAACACAAACACAAACCAACACAACGAACACACTACAATAAAACCAAAAACACAAACCAACTCTTCCAGATAAGAGGTTGGTGGCCTAAGCCACCATGTAAGAGATCATGGTATGTTACCGCGAAGATATATCTTGGGTACATTGCCAATTCTCGACATTGAAGCTCACAATTCAACATTAGAAAAAGAGAGATAACAATGAGTATTTTCTTTGGGCATAATGGGGGGGAGGGAGAACCCAATGTGTTAGGATAACACTCCCCCTATGTCATGCCTACACCTAAACCCAAACACGTTTCATCTATAGGGGTGTGTGCAAGATCCTCAAGTCAAACTCCTAGAATCAATGACATTTAGTTCATTCCTCAAGAACATGAATCTTGCATCATCAAGTGGCTTCGTGAAAATATCCTCAAGATTATCCTTGGTGGGCACATATGAGAGAGCAATATCCCCTCTTGCCACATGGTCTCGGATGAAATGATGGCGGATCTCAATATGCTTCGTTCGTGTATGTTGCACGGGGTTGTAGGCGATCTTGATGACACTTTCATTATCACACAAAAGAGGCACCTTATCCAAATGAACGTCATATTCCTTGAGAGTTTGCCTCATCCATAGCAATTGAGTGCAAGCACTTGCGGCGGCTACATACTCGGCTTCGACGGAGGAGAGAGATATGCAATTTTGCTTCTTGGAAGACCAACTCACCAAAGACCTACAAAGAAACTGGCAAGCCCCGGGAGTAGACTTCCTATCATCTTGATCACCCGCCCAATCGGAATCCGTGTAGCCCTTGAGAGAAAATTGTGCCCCCTTTGGGTACCACAAACCAAATCTTGGGATATGAACCAAATAACGAAAGATCCTACCGCCATCAAATGGCTTTCCTTAGGAGCCGCTTGATACCTTGCACACACACCTACACTCAAAACGATATCGGGCCTAGATGCACAAAGATAGAGCAAAGAACCAATCATAGAACGATACAACTTTTGGTCCACATCTTTACCCTTCGGGTTACGTGATAGGTGGCACTTGACTTGCATGGGAGAAGACTTGATCTTTGCATTTTGGAAGTTAAACCTCTTGATAATATCTTGGGTATACTTGGCTTGAGAAATGAAAGTTCCACGAGCCAATTGCTTGATCTCAAAACCAAGAAATAATTTAAGCTCTCCCATCATAGACATCTCGAACCTGTCAGCCATAAGCTTAGAGAACTCATTATTGAAAGCTTCGTTAGTTGAGCCAAAGAGTACGTCTTGTTGGAGGGGTGTGAGCTCGCCACGAAGGCCTACTCAACGCCAGAAAGGCCTCACCCTATTCTCCGATGAACCCTGCCACAAAGGCCTAGTTCACCTTCCACTATTGATCCCCTTTGAGGCGGGAATCGAGTCCTTTACAAACAACTTGGGGCACACACCCACAACCAAATTGGGGGCTCCCAACAATCCTTGAATCACCAACAAGTAGCAAGATGGCTAGTTTCTCCACAAGAGGAAACCCTAGGCTAGATCCCTCGAGCTAGAGAGAGGGAAACGAAGAACGAGTCGGTGAAGATGTAGATCCAGGTCTTCTCCTTCAATCCTCCAAGTATCAACGAGTTTGGGTGGAGGGATTGGGAGAGATCTAACTTTGGAGGCTCAGTAAATGTTTGACTTTAATGCTAGAGCGACCAACCTCTTGGGGAAGAAGGGGATGGGGTATTTATAGCCCCCTCCCGAAACTAGCTGTTTGACCCATTTTCGAGCCTGGCGGTACTACCGCTGGTCCCAGCGGTACTACCGCCGCCAGTACTAGGACGTCCCAATGACAGGGCGCAGGCGGTACTGCTGCCAAAGTACCGTGGTACTCCAGCAGCGGTACTACCGCGAGTGGACACCGGTACTACCGCTTTCCACAATCTTCGAATAAAATCGAAGTGGCTGGCAGTAGTACTAGGTCACTACCGCCTTAGTATCGTAAAGGTTACTACGAGCAAAAACGAGCCAGCGGTACAACGGCCGGTACTGAGGGCGGTACTATCGCTTCCTGTAGGGAGCGGTACTACCGCCATCCAGTAGCGGTACTACCGTTGAGCAAGGATTTGCTCAAGATAGATATTAATTCAGCGGTACTACCGAGCCAGTACCGCTGGATGCAGTACGCAATTTTATCCTGGCGGTACTTCTGGCGGTACTGGCCGCGGTACTACCGCTGGACCATATGTGTCTTGGTGGCTTTGTCTTGTTAATCTCTTCACCTTTTTGGCGTCTATTTGATATTACGTGAAATACTTGACGCACTGTTAGATGCTTAGTGGTGTTGTTATCAACTCCAAAACCTAAAAGAGATCAAAGATGCAAAATGCACTTTCAGTGGGGCAGTAATATTTTTCAAGCTACAACAAGACCAAGCAGCTGAAATAACCTCAACCTTCCCAACATTTCTTAACAAGGTCATGGAAAAGTACAAGGATATTTTCCAAGAAAGCAATGACCTCCCACCCAAGAGAAGCTATGACCATGCCATACCCCTGCTGCCTGAGGCAAAGATAGTAAACCAAAGGTCCTATAGGATGCCACATCATCAAAAAGATGCCATGGAAAAGATTATCACACAATTAATACAACAAAACATTATTAGGGACAGTGTGAGTCCCTACTCTTCCCCTGCCCTTCTGGTGAAAAAGAAAGATACTAGCTGGAGGCTTATTAATGATTCCAGGAAAATAAATGCTCAAACTGTGAAGAATAAGTACCCAATTCCAGTTATTGAAGACTTGTTGGATGAGCTACAGGGAGCAACAATTTTCTCAAAAATTGATTTGAGGAGTGGGTATCACCAAATTTGAATGAAAGAAGAGGATATCCCCAAAACAACATTCAATACTCATATGGGTCACTTTGAATACTTGGTGATGCCATTTGGACTCACTAATGCCCCTGCTACCTTCCAAGCACTTATGAACACAGTTCTGGCTCCATTCTTAAGGAAATTTGTACCAGTCCTCATCGATGACATCCTAATTTACAGCAAAACTACAGAAGATCATGTCAAACACCTAGCAACTGTTTTCCAAGTCCTCAGAGACAACAAATTGTCTGCCAAAAAGAAAAAATGTGCCTTTGGACAGCAAAAGGTGGAATATCTGGGCCACATAGTACAAGGCAATGGTGTTGCAACAGACCCAGCTAAGGTGGCTGCAATTGCTAAATGGCCAAGTCCTACTAATGTCACTGAATTAAGAAGTTTCCTGGGACTTACTGGTTACTACAGGAGATTTATCAAGGGCTATGGCTGCATCTGCAGACCCCTATTTGAATGCCTCAAGAAAAATGCATTCTTTTGGACAGATTCCCAGGAAAAGGCATTTATTGCACTCAAACAAGCAATGGAAACCGCCCTGTGATAGCAAGGCCAAATTTCAGTTTCCCCTTTACTCTAGAAGCTGATGCCTCTGGATATGGAATTGGGGCAGTCCTTATGCAAAATGGAAGGCCTCTATCATTTCTCAGTAAGGCTTTAGGTCCCAAAGCAGCAGCTTGGTCCACCTATGTCGAGGAAGCACTAACAATTCTAGAAGCTCTCAAAAAATGTAAGCATTATTTTGCTGCTTCTTCACTGGTAATTAATACTGACAATAGAGCTTGAAATACATTCAGGAGCAGAAAATCACTGAAGGGGTACACCATAAATTGCTTATCAAGTTGTTGGGATATAACTACAATGTGGAATACAAAAAGGGGAAGGAGAATAAAGTAGCTGATGCATTATCAAGAGTGAAATACAAAATACTAGCAAAACTGGGCTCTGTAACAGTGCCTTCTTGGATGACAGAAGTTGCTACTACTTATGAAAATGATAAAGATTGCAAGAAGTTGTTAGCTCAGCTAGCCCTGGATCCTAATGGCCACCAAGGCTACACTCTGAAGAATGGCATCATCAGACACAAGGACATAATTGTTATTGGCAATGACACTTCAGTAAGAACAAAGCTCATGCTAGCATTCCACAAATCTAAACTGGGAGGACATTCTGGTCAAAAGGCCACATTCCATAGGATGCAATTGTTATTTTGTTGGCCAAGAATGAAATAGGACATTGCTACATTCATTAAAGAATGCCCTGTTTGCCATATCAACAAACCTGAGCACCTTAAGTACCCTGGACTCCTGCAACCATTACCTATTCCTGACATGGCCTGGAAGCACATCAGCATGGATTTTGTAGGTCTCCCTACTTCCAACAACAAGGATCTTATCTTGGTAGTTGTAGACAGATTCACTAAGTATGCCCACTTCATAGCTCTCAAACACCCAATTACAGTCAAAATGGTGGCTAAAGCATTTGTTGACAATGTGTTCAAATTACACATCTTACCAATAGTCATTGTCACTGACAGAGACCGCATATTCACTAGCTCCCTATGGCAGGAATTGTTCAAGGCATTAGGAGTTAAACTGCACATGAGTACTAGCTATCATCCGCAAACGGATGGCCAAACAGAGAGAGTAAATCAGTGTTTGGAAACTTATCTGAGATGCATGGCCTCTGCACAACCCAAGAAATGGCACTCCTGGCTCTCTCTAGCTGAATGGTGGTACAACAAAACTTATCACACCTCTCTTAAGATGACACCATTCCAAGATCTCTATGGATTTAAACCACCCCAGGTAGCTGAAATGTTCCTTGCTGATGACAATACAGAAACTGCTACAGAAATGTTACAGAGAAGAGTGGTTGCTAATGAAGTCATCAAGACAAACCTTGACCTAGCTCAACAAAGAATGGTGCACTTTGCTAACAAGAACAGAACTGAAAGGCACCTCGATATTGGAGACATGGTCTATCTCAAGGTTCAACCTTACAGGCATTCATATCTAAGCATTCATCATTGCATCAAGTTACACTCCAAGTTTTACGGGCCATTTTGCGTCCTAGCTAAAGTGGGGAAAACTGCATACAAACTACTGCTACCTGACGGCTGCAAGCTGCACCACACGTTCCATGTTAGCCAACTGAAGAAGCATATGGGTCCGGTAGCAATTCATACCCCTTCTCTCCCGCTAATTGATGATCAGGGAAACATTCAAACTGGTCCCGAAGCAATCCTCAAGAGAAAACTAATTCCTCGCAAACAAGGTAACATCATCATTCCCGTAGTGCAATGGCTTATCAAGTGGATCGATCTTCCAGTGGAAGCTGCTACGTGGGAAGACTCCAGTTTCATCCAGAAGACATTCCCGGATTTCCAGACTTGAGGACAAGTCTGTTCTCAAGAGGGCGGCATTGTCATGATCGGCTTCAGTACCGTTTCGCGCCATCGCCTTCAATACCAACCGTCGATGCCCATCTGAACGGTTGGTTTCAAACTCCGACAGGTTCACTTTTAGCTTCAGTAGATGTTCCCCAACCACTCAGTCGTTTGTGATGTAATTCCCCTATTTAGCTCGAGCCGAGCGTGTAATCGCCCATCTCTCCCCTCTTGGGTTAAACCCTAGCCGTCGTTGGTCCGACTGGCCCTCGTGTAACCACTCCAGAACTGGATTCTGCTGTCAATCGCACCTCTGCAGTGCCGTAATTTAAGTGTTGCGATGATGAACACCTGCAATCTTCTCTCTGTTCTTGAATTTCCTAGCATAGGCATATCAGGGACTGAGACCGATTGAGACTAACAAGTTCATTTTATTTGATTTATTTGCAATTTTCGTCTAGAACTCACTAAATATTTGAGAGCAAGCGTCTAAATAACCGAATTACCCCTGGGAACTTGAGGTTCCTCCTTTGAATTGCAACCAAGGTCAAAACCAATCTTTCATAAATGCATGTTACTGTGTTCCTCCTATAGAATGCACATAGAGCTATGGTAACTATGGAGTTTTATGGAAGTGGCTACAATTCATAATTATGTAAGTAGTCATCAAACTCTTATGGCGACCAAATTACATGAAGACTAGTACTTTAGTAACAAACTGCTGGTAGGATTTCACAGATGTCCTAACTATAAGGTTCCTCATTTCATGGCTGCCCTGGTCCTACTTATGTTTCTTCAGAGTTGCTATTATTTCTCTAGTTATACTCGTGGTGTATGTGTGATACTGATTCGATTCGCAAATGTTGTTGGTAATATTCTACAATCTAGTGAGTATGATATAAAGCACACACAATATGAAGTGTTTGGAAAATGAAAATAGAAGTTGTTTTAGTACCTCGAGTTCCAAATCCAGGGACCAAGCCATCATCATGTTCATGTGATTGGCAACATAGAAGCCGCTTAACTGCATATTTTGCTGGTAGAACTGGCTATGGTACGTGCCAAACTGCTTAATTTCCGCCGGATGTTTGTGGCACTGGAAAAAATAGCGTACATATATATATATATATAAGATATATATATATATATATATATATATATATATAAGACTTTCATATCCGACAGAAAAAGAAGAGTTCATGCATTAGAATGTGGTTGGTGGAAACTAATGTGATATTTGAGGAGGTGGTTAAGTCTGGGATAGCCCTTCCGACTTATAGGTTCATTTGACACCCTCATGAAATCGAATGCTCTGATGGAGTAATGACATTAATTAACATAGGGATATCATCTGATGTGTATATATTAAACATGATGTGTCTGTGTAGAGGACAATAATAAGTCACCTGTCAAGAAACCTGCTTATGTGGTCGACATTGATCTTCTGATCTGGATGAGAATCAAGATAGTACACACCACCATTCGCAACTGAGATGGCGACAAGAATACAACGATCCCTACAAAATATGTACTTAATTTTAGTTACTAGCGAATTGAATCAATGGTTTGCAATCATAGTTTAGATAATGAATACTTTACCTTCCCATAAAAGGACATAGGATTAGAATGTTGTCTTCGATATTCTTCATCACATGGATGAAGTAATCCTTGACATGCCTCTCCTCAAGATCAATCACTCGCTGCGAAGTACGAGCAGAGTCCATGAAGACCACTTTAAGGGATTCTTCCCTCGTCCGAGTCATACATTTCGTACATAATAAGCACATAAATATGAGTGTACATAGTAGCATAAATATGGAAGCATATATTGAGTGTAAGTACTTACAGCGTGAAGCATCTCAGAATGGTGTCATTCAAGGATGTCAACCACATCATGTTTGACATGGCATCCCGACAATGAACTGACCGATGTCCTCTTTATTATGAACAACTTTGTAATTGACTATAATTCCGGCGTCATCCTCTTTGACCCAAATCTTGATCTCCAAATTCATCGTGGCCACACAGACATCTTTGCACCTCTTCGGCTGTTTAAGATTCTCCCAGACTCTTGTTCTCATGTGTGAAATGCTATGTCCTCCCGCCTGATAGTCAACATATATTTTGGCCTCAACTTCTATTAGGGCTATTTTCCGAGCAGCATGACCCTTCGCAATAAACTGGGGCGTCATCTTCAGCTTCACAAATTGGGTCCACTGATCATAAGTGATATAAGGATATGCTATCAAATGACTCATGTTCGAGTGCACGTACTCATTCACGAGCTTGGTTTTCAAGTTCCTCTATGCCGTGCCAGCACACATTATAGTCACCTGTTCTGCACGAGACCTGCTGCACAGAGGAAGAACGAAGTAGCTACGGATCTCGTTTGCGATATCGTTGCGCTGCATCGGTGATACATCCTTCCAGCTAGAAATGAGGATAGAAACTCGTTCCTGACTGATGCTACCACAAACGATTCTGAACTTTCTTCTAGCTATCTCTGGCTGAAATGGAGCTCCGGTAATGGGACAGATTGAGGTGAAGGTCATCGCCGACAGAGGCCGCCTGGATGCCTTCCATCCATTGCATTTGCAGGTCATGTATTGTTGTGCACTTGTAAAAATTTCAATGCTATAACCACTTCTGTAGAATAGATTTCAACGAGAAAACCTACCATACAGGAACCAAAAAATTAACATGCTGATGACAACTAAATTACAAAAACAACTTGGTAACTAGAAGAAGTAATATACATCAAATATATCATGTAAATGGGAACTAATTAAAATACTGAACAATAGAATAACTAGTTTAACATAGTTCTCGTAAGTAAAATATTTTTCTGATGCATGATTTTCAGTTGGGAAAAGTGAGAGGTGATGAGTTGGGAGTACTAATTATCAAGCAAGCAACAAGGGGATGAACAGATGGTGCAGAAAGCTTTACAATATCGGTGATAGCGCGTTTACATCGACTCCCTCTCCCACATTTGGTGCGATGGAATCGATCGCGCTATTCGTTGCTTCCATCGCGTTCATAGTGGCGGGGAA
Organism: Alopecurus myosuroides; assembly: GCA_028641055.1. NCBI lineage: Eukaryota > Viridiplantae > Streptophyta > Magnoliopsida > Poales > Poaceae > Alopecurus > Alopecurus myosuroides. The sequence goes on along the minus strand of CM054059.1, from coordinate 340,054,142 downwards.
GACAATGTTTGGGGCGATGTAATCGTCCACGGCGTGCTCATCCAGCGGCGGGGGTGGGTGGGGGGGGGGTGGGAGCGTTCAACCTAGGAGAACGCCGCGTGGGAGCGACTGCACTCTTCCTTGCATCCTTCACGGTCATATTGGCGGGGAACGCCGAAGGGCCTGCCCTTACGGTTGTGGTGGGTGGCGGCGGGTGGGTGGGTACTACTCCGGCGCGGAAATGGATGGGATTGTGGGGAAAGGGCGGCGGCGAGATTGGAGTTTAGCTCGAAACTGGGTTGGGAAAAAACTAAAGAGCGTGGTTGGGGGAGGATGTGTTCGAATTTTAGGCGCGTGCTAGCTAGTGAAAATGAAAAAAACCCCGCCAAGACATTCAACGCCAAATCCTGGCCGTTAAAATCGTCCAATGTGGCCGATCGTCCCAAATCGTCCACCCCATGGACCCCGCTAAGATGTTCAACGAGTTCAACGGAAAAGTCTGGCTTTTTGAACAAAAAATCCTAGCCGTTCAACGCGTTCAACACCAAATCCTGGCTGATCTTCCCACGTCATCCACCCCATGGTCCGGGTTCCAAAGTTCAACGCAAGGAAATGGAAATTTACAGGTGCGAATAGCCAAATATTGCAGGAAAAAGTACATTGTACAACATAGAATCTTGCTCCGCCCACTCTTCCCCAAAAGGTGTGGCCGTCGTCGCGCAAGTGTTGTGGAGTTGTGCTGTCGACGTGGCCGGCCCATGTCTTGAAACCGTGTCGATGTGATATGTCATCTCCGTCGTGCACAACGGGTTGGTTGCTGATGATCGGATTGCCGTCGACCACGTCAGGAAGATGGATGATAATACGATGGACGTACCAACGGTTTTCTTGTGGCACGCTCAGCATGACATCGAACACCTTTGGGACACTCCGCGGGTCCTTGATAGACGCCCTGACGTCGGTGGATCAGCTGTCCGCGGGCGGCTGCAGCTCCAACCTCTCCCCGCCAACGCTGTTGATGACCCGTTTCAGCGCCTCCGGCTCCCTGGCATGGAAAGGGAGGCCATCGAAGCTTAGCGTGCATAGGTACACGATCTCTGACGGCACGCCACCGTAGCCAACATGATGAGGATACAATAAGGGTCCATGGTGATTTTACATGCTTAAGTTGGAAGGAAATATTGAGCCTCACTGATGTTCATTATAAGGTGAATTCTTTCCTAGTAATAAATATTGTTTGTGTTTATAAGAATATTATACTACCTAAGCCTATGCATTATGTATTAGCAGGGTTATTGATAACCAAGTATGAATGGAGGAAGACCTCAAGGCATTCTGGAAAGCAAGATGGAGATGCTGGAAAACAAGAGTACGAATGGTGAAAACAATTATTCAAGTGATGAAAACAAATATGCAAGTGTGGAAAACAACTCCAGGAATGTTCTTCCACACTAAGGAATAGTGAAAACAAGAGGAGGGCGCCCCATTGAAGATCAATACGCCATATAGAAAGTCCTAATTCAATTAGGCATGGCTTGTATGCCATAATGGCCGAACCCCCTAAAGTTGGGTCGGTTTGTATCCCTTCCTAGTCCAAGTAGGAGTCCTAGTAGAGTCCTCCTAGTCCAAGTAGGAGTCCTAGTTGAGTCCTAGTCCTAGTAGGAGAGGTGCTTGTGCAAGGAGCCCTCCACCTATATATACTCCCCACCTGCGTGTGGAAGAGGAGATCAAGTTTAAACCAAAGAAACCCTAGCCTTGAGATTGTATTGCTGCTAAGCATTCATCTTAAAGTTTTACCAAGTCAAAGTTGCGTGATATCTTGTTATTCCATTGGGAATAGGGGGATACAGGACCACTTGTGATCATTGATTACTTGTGTAAGAGTGTGTAGTTGAGAATATCCAAAGGGCTTGATTGTTGTTGCATCTGGCAACATGGGTCATCCAAGTGCGAGGTCTCAGTGTAACACTAGTTATCACAAAATACAGAAAATCCACAAAAAGAGAGAGAAGCTCACTGAGAAGATTGGGCCACCCCATATCATCTTGGTATCAGATTCTTAGGTTTACTCGGTGAGAAAAGTTATCCCTAGTTTAGTTGTTTTTATTTCCTATCCAGAAAAAGCCATACAAAAATATTAGGTTTAGTTTGTGCTAGAGCCTAGATCAACACCAAATTGCTACTCTAATTGTTGTTTATTGTTGATTTGTGTTCCTGTTTTTCTGTTTTTAGATTTTGTCTAGTAGGGTTAGGGTTCCTCGTGTTCATCTTTTGTTTCCATCTATACCGAAAATTACAACAAAAATAGTTGCTGCCGTGTGTTCTATCTCTCGGGAAAGTCTAGAACTACAGCTTGTTTACAGGTTGATCTAGTTCCTCGAGTTCATAAATTGCTGCGGAAATGATTGGTGCTGGTTGCTCTCGGGTTCCTTGCTGTAATCGGATTCAAATCCGTTTCCTACCGGCGGCACAAAATTGCCCAAATCGCTTCCGCGCCCACACTCCTAGCCGATGTCGGATTCCTGTCGTGGTACAAAACCGCGTCAAAACGCTGCCGCCACCCGCCCGCACCACCCTAGCCACACTAGGATTCCACCCGTGCGTGCGCTTACAAAATCCATCGCGCGCACCCACCACAGAACACCCGCGTGCGCTCGCTGTCACCCGCGCGCTGCCGTGAGAACTCTTTGCCGGGCAGAGTTTTTGCACCGAATCACTCCCGTACGGCATGAAAACAGTCATTTCTCTGCCGTGAGCTACTTTCCCACCGTGAGTTCGTTTCAACTCTGTTTTTCGTAGTTTTTCTTTTGTTTTTCTCCTGTTTATCTCTAGGTTCTTGTGCTGATCTTTGTTTAGCCTTAGCCACAACCATTCTACAGCAAAATTTAGGTACCACAACCCAAAAGACTAGCTGTTTTATTGCTCTGCAGGCTACTCAAATTGATCAAATCTGTCCACCTTTTCTGTTTTCCATTAATTGTTGCTCCTAGTTGATTCAAAGGCCATTGAAAAAATCAAAAAAATAGAGAAAAGAGAAAAAAGTATAAAAAAATAGAAAGAGAGAAAAAGCAAAACGAGGCCGAGACATATTATCACTAGTGGAAGCCTATCATCTTGGATATTTTGTGGACATTTGCGCAATCTTGTGCCTGTTTTCATAGAGTATTTGCTAGTATATTCTAGTGCTTGCAATATCTCTTGCATATAATTGCTAAGCCACATTTGTCTCCCAGAGTGAGTGTGTTCCTTTAGTGTTTTCATCACATTAGACAGTGCATTGGAGTTGTTATTTTGGCGTTGTTAGGATTCCCAACCGAGCCCCACCAAATACCCTGTTTGCATTGTGATACGTGATAGCCTGGTTATTCTCTTCTCACATTTAGCACACTTTTGATTGATCCTTGTTGGTAAGTCAATCCTATTCACTTTGGAACAGTAAGTGAAGCACTTCTTTGCAGGTTTTGAGTAAGTTGTGAGAGAACACCACAACCTATTGTTATTTTGTTTCACTAACAAATTAATCAATGGGTTTTCCTAGTTTTGATGCTTGCAGTGCTACGATTTGAAGGAGGATGCTAGTGGGATTCCAGCAAAAGATTTATTCCACTTCACAGCAGACATCAAGGAAAGCAAGGTTGCTATTACCCTTGATAAAGGTACACGGTATAATTTTGTTAGTCCTGAGGTTGTTGAAGAATTGCAGCTGGTTGCAAAAACATGTGATCCATTTAGGTTACCTACATATGATGATGAACTTATTATTACTCACATAGTTTCTTTTCCTTTAACCATTCATGGCCATAAGGACAAAATTTTATGTCATGTGATGCCTAAAGCTATTATTTGTTCTCATCTTTTGTTGGGACGACAATGGTGCACTAGATATAGAGTTAATTTTGATAACCATTATCCCGATTTACAATTATTTTGGAACAATAAGAAAGATTGGATAATACATGCATGGCTTACAAAAATTCAAAGAATTAGACATCAACCCTTAATTTCTGCTCAAATGCTTGAAAAGCAAAGACTTGAAAAACTTGAGATGCAAAGACTTGAGCGTATAGTTATGGGATTTGTCGAGGATAAGATGGCATGTGAGGTTGTTTCTACTAATGTAGTCATGTCTACTCCTAGTGTTGTTTCTTCTGATGTGCAGGTTGCTTTGTAAGAAAGGGAGCCTATAGTACAACCTGCACCACCACCACTTATATTGGAGGAGCATGCCATTGTTTGTAGTGTTGTTTCTTGTGATATGCAGGTTACTTTTGAAGAAAGGGAGCCACATCAAGTACAACCTGCATCACCACTTGAGATAGATGAATTGGTACCTACTAAATCCGAGGAGGATTTCATTGATAAAGGTACTGATTTCGAGCTACGAACATCAAGTGCTAAATTTTGTGAGTCCACTAATTTGTTAGTTGATTCTTGTGAGTTAACAAGCATATATAGTTCACCACCATGTGATAATTTGATAATTTCGAATTTTGAGCATGTGGTATTGATACACATAAGGAAGTACTTGCTAAAATACCACCTAATAATATTGTGTATTCCATCATGTTAAATGAACCAATTAATGTGCAATGTGCTATGAATAGGATTGCTGAAATTTCATATGTCAATTCTAGCACCTATGCTACTTGTTTCACTTTTAATTTGGTTGGTGACTATAACATGAATGAAATTTTTATGGTGGATCAAATATGTATTACTTGTGATAAAATGGCTGAATTGAACATTGTGTTACCTTGGTTAGATGGTTTACAATTTGCTACATGTGGGAATGATTTTACACATATGTTTGGTTTGCCACAAAACTTGTTAAGTACATGTGCTACTGAATTATACTTCACTTATATTTGCAAATTGAGTTGCAACTTTCATAATGAGAATAATAAACATGTTAACACAATTAAGTGTACTACTAAAACCAAATTTGATCATAGATCTTCAGTGAGAACACTTGATTTGATACTAAACAATAAAAATGTATACATAGATGTTTATCCTAATGATGTTGATTTTATGAGCTTCACTTATATTTGCAATTGTGATTGCTATTTGATGAGATGCTATGACAATTATGTGATATTTACATGCCAATTTCGTGGTCACATGTCATGTGGAAAATTTTATGATCTGCTAACTACTAATGCACCCAATTATATCACATATATATATATATATATATTGTGCATACACGTTGTTCTTTTTGTTTCTTCCACGTTCAGTTTATCACAAGCCGCAGACGTCTTGTCTTGAAGAAATGGAGGATGATGAGGATACAATAGGGGTCCATGGTGATTTTACATGCTTAAGTTGGAAGGAAATATTGAGCCTCACTGATGTTCATTATAAGGTGAATTCTTTCCTAGTAATAAATATTGTTTGTGTTTATAAGAATATTATACTACCTAAGCCTATGCATTATGTATTAGCAGGGTTATTGATAACACAAGCATGAATGGAGGAAGACCTCAAGGCATTCTGGAAAGCAAGATGGAGATGCTGGAAAACAAGAGTACGAATGGTGAAAACAATTATTCAAGTGATGAAAACAAATATGCAAGTGTGGAAAACAACTCCAGGAATGTTCTTCCACACTAAGGAATGGTGAAAACAAGAGGAGGGCGCCCCATTGAAGATCAATACGCCATATAGAAAGTCCTAATTCAATTAGGCATGGCCTGTATGCCATAATGGCCGAACCCCCTAAAGTTGGGTCGGTTTGTATCCCTTCCTAGTCCAAGTTGGAGTCCTAGTAGAGTCCTCATAGTCCAAGTAGGAGTCCTAGTTGAGTCCTAGTCCTAGCAGGAGAGGTGCTTGTGCATAATATCTTGTTATTCCATTGGGAATAGGGGATACAGGACCACTTGTGATCATTGATTACTTGTGCAAGAGTGTGTAGTTGAGAATATCCAAAGGGCTTGATTGTTGTTGCATCTGGCAACAGGGTCATCCAAGTGAGAGGTCTCAGTGTAGCACTAGTTATCACAAAATCTAGAAAATCCACAAAAAGAGAGAGAAGCTCGTTGAGAAGATTGGGCCACCCCATATCACAATATGCCAACGCGAGAAGTTGATGCTCGTGTCTTCGCGAGGTGTCAAGGACGTGTTCGCAATCGTCATTGGACTTGAACCGCACGAAGAAATCAGCGGGCGGCACGCACACCTCAACCAGGACTTCACTCTGCCAGACGCAACATTGAGCGGCCAGCGTTGACAGCATGTCATCAGGCGAGACTGGAGGGCGTGACCCGAGCAATGTGGCGACGAGGACGTGGACAAGGAGTTGTTGCTCCCTGGACGCCATGCCATGGGTGCGCGACTAGACGCACGCCCCAGATGCCGGTCGCAACTCCGGCTCGCCGCGCTGCCAAAATCCATCCATGCCGCCTAGATGAGTATGTCGTGGATGGGTGTGTCATGGATTATGCCATTGGGGAGCGTGAAGCAGAGACGGACGATATACATTTATGTTCGGGCTACTGAACGTAGGTTATTCATATGTTCGAGTTTCCTCTCGGATGGTACAAAACTTAATAGCGGGCGATTATCCACCAGTAAGTTGCACACAAAGTCAATCAATGCCTATTCAATGACAATTGGGACAAATAATACACTAGTCCCACCTGTCTTTGACGCGGCTGAGACCAGTGAAGTAAGGAATCGCTCGGGATGCTCTACCTGGGCGGTCCGACTTTGTTTGGCTAAGTCCGTCTAACTAGGAACTTCTAAAAAAATGTGCCAAATTTAAATTTTCCTCGGCATAACATCATATTTTGGTTATATAATGTATACTTAAATTTCACAAGACAATACACTAGTTTAAATTTCATAAATATGGCTATGCAGCAAAGTCTAATAAATAGTGGACAGTAAACTAGCTACAACATTGCCATAATATGTACTTCCCATAATGGAGAAACGACAATAATGTAGAACTTCACACCTAATATTGTACAATTTCATAGTGTATAATTTGAGACCTTGTGCACATATCTTCTATTATCATCTGATTAGTTAATATGGACTAAATTCTATTTTGTAGATCTTCTATACTTCAGATAAAGAAAAACATGCATTGCTGATTTTTCTATCTCAATATGAAAGTTATCCACATCATCCATTCTCCTAGCCAATCAATTGCTCATATCATCTCCACTGATATTTATTAATCACTACATGCAAACTACACATTATTTATTTCGTAAACCATCCAATTATGCATATTAATAATTTAAAATTATATACTATGATAAATTAAATTTTGCATATTCCATTAGTGTCAATCTATTATAAACTTTTGTTTACAATATACTATAGTTTTTGAAGCGGCCCTTGCCAACGCACAGGGTATCCTTCTAGTTGAAATGGATATCTTGGTCGTTGTATGGATGGTCTGGAGTTTCATTTGTTAAGATAAGCTTGAGTTTTTAGTTTTCATTTAACCTTTTATCTCGCTAGAACAAATACTCCATATTAGCTCGAGTTTATCACTTTAAGTTCAGCTCGAACATTATAACCATACAAACTGATATGGATATTATAGGGGTACATAATGATTGTTCATGTTTGAGTTGGAAGGAAATATTGAAGTTAATTGATGATCACTATAAGGTGAATTCCTTCTAAATGGATTGTGTTGTTTGTGTTTATGAGAATGTTATACTACCTAAGAATATGTATTTATGTGTGACAGGTCTATTGATAACACAAACATGGATGGAGGAGAGCATCAAGAGGATCTGAAAAACAAGCAGGCAATGGTGGAAAACAAGTATGCACACATGGATGAAATCATGGAGATTGTTTCCCACAAGAGCTAAAAGGAGCCATCCATACAATAGGTGCATTGGAGGCTGATATGGGAGCAGAAAGGACATGTCCTAGGCTGTTCGAAACGTTTTTAGTAGAGGACCTGCGAGTCCATTGGACTGAACCCATGTTGGGTTCGGTTTATAAGGGTTTGGTTGCACCAAACCGAGTAGGAGTGGGCTAGGGGGCCCATTAGGGTTGTTTGCGGCTAATGTGAACAAAAAATCCAGCTAATGTGTTCGACCGACTAATGTGAACAAAAAAACAATTTGCTCATATCTTGGTTTATGGGTTCGACCGGCTAATGTGAACAAAAAACAATTTTTCCATTATAACAATTTTTCTACATGTCGTTTTTCAATGGTTTCTATTCAAACTTTTTTTTTAAGTTGGTTAAATAAGCATAACTAATTAAAAAATAGGAAAAATATAAATCCGGTACACATCGTATTTCTATGCTACATTATTTTAGAGTGCGTCTAGAGAGTGCACTTAAACTGTTCGGCAAAAATACGACAAAACATACAATCCTGTTTAGTCAGTGAACAAGAAAAACATACTGCAAAAAATAACGTCTAGAAATTTTAATTAGACACCCTCTTATTCGTTCTCCTCATTAACCTCTTTTTTAATCTCCTGGTTCACCTCTAATTTTATTAGGGGGTCCGCCTCTTCTTTGATATCCTGTTTGACCTCTAATTTTATCAGGGGGTCCGCCTCTTATTTAATATCTTCTTTGACCTCTTATTTTATCAAGGGTCCGCCTCTTCTTCACTGAACTCTTCTTCTTCACTGGACTCCTATTCTTCACTGGACTCCACGTACATGTCGCTAAGATTATATTCTTCATTGGCCTCCTCAGTGCTCAAATTCTCAAATATAAACTAGATGTACATCGGCTTGATCTCTACCTTGATGGTGAAGAGATATGCGCGTACGCAAGAGACGGTAGAATGTAGACCACTCACCAGTGAACATGGTGTAATCGTCGTCTAACTTATATGTTCTGAGCATCGGGAAATCTCTCGTGCATAGACGTGAAATCCCATTACTTGGTATACCCATATGCTACATGAACGTTCATAAGCTGACCAAAATAACATGAATATTGTATCAGAAAAGCGTAAATGGATAATAAAAGTGTAAGTAAATCATAAAATTAGTGTAAATGATACCAGAGCTTGCTCATCTATACCACATTCCATCCTGCGCACGTAGAACTGAGGGATCTCTAAGAACTCATCGGGATCCAATTCCCTTGTCGCATCCTTGAATAAAGCAAAACATATCGCATTCATTTCTGAAAAACTAACATATGACGGGCTATGAGATATGGTTTTCAGCAAAGTAGCCTTGCACCATTTGTGAACTTGTACTAACTCTACTCAAAGAGACGAAGACATTCAGTTTGAAAAATATGAACTAATCAATATGTAAAAAAAATAACACAACATATACTAACATACCAAAATTTTGAACCCAAGCTTTCGGAGCATTGCTTTGGTCAGATACTTCAATATGAAACACTTTATCCATTTCATCATACGTGAACTTGACATTATCATTGATTGTGATACTATAGCATACACAAAACGCTGTCCACTCTGGTCCACATATATTGATCCAAATATAGGTTAAATATGGACCGCCATTTAACCTTCCACACCTTTTGCCGAAACAGACATCCCATTTTTGCGGGTATAAGTGGTATATTTCTCCCCATGCACACTTACAAACCATCCAGTTCTTATGGGTGAGGCTATGATCTAGCCGATGTTTTAAAGAGTATGGTGCAAATACCTACATTTAATACAGAAAAGGAGAAACTAATTAAGAACACATGAATTGAAAGAAAACAATTGTGTTCACTTCAATTTGAAAGGCATTACTTACCATAATTCGGAATAAATGTTCCATCTGAATGTGGAAACTAAAAGTGTTGCGGAGATTGATTCTAGTACAGACATTAGTCTGGTAAAGACACAGATCGCAACGCTCTTGTGGTATATAAGAGAACAAGTCTTTCGAAGAGCTAAATTCCATTCTATATTTTAAAATAACAAAAGAAATTTAGAACCTTGTACACATGCATATTTGCAGAAACTAGGGTTTTACCCATTTGGCAACTAAAATGGAAAATTAAGATAACCATCATATATTCGAACCATTCGGGAGCTCTAACACATGTAGAGAAGATAGCACTAATCTTACAAACTTATTTTATTGGATTATTGCAGGAAACAACAGCGACAGAAAGACCGCGACAGCGATGGCGACCGTGCAATTACCGCGTCCGGAAGCTGCGAAGGCCTTCTCTGCTTGTCCTCCCTTCTCGACGAGCCACGGGCGATGTCAATGATAATGGAAATACTCTACGCCTTGAATCATCCTCCTCTGTGCCCCCTTCAATCCCACTACTACTGCTCTATGCTGTGTCCTTCGGCTTTATTAGGATTTTCTCTTGGGTTCTCTCGACGGAAAGCAGGGGAATAAGACCATGTGGGCCATCGGTGATATCCCCCAAGTAAACAAGTTCCCCTCCCAACCCCACTCCGGCCAGGTGTAGTCTCAGTGGACGGTCCGAGTTTATGTGGGTAACTCCACATATTTTGTAACTAGTTAAAAAAATTAAATGAAATAAAAAAATTGCTGAAAAACAAAATAACTTGGCATGGTATCTTATTTACATCACTTAAGTTTCAGTTTTATAATAAAAGTAAAGAAAATAATTTCAAATTGTTGGTGAATCCTGTATAGGACATGTACGAGGAAAGGTCTCTAGACTAAACAAGTGCACCTCCCGACCCCACTCCAGCCCCAATACAACACCTACATATTTTGGTAGACGACCCGATGACTTGCAAACTCGGCCCGCTCATCGTTCTTTGAAATAGATCGTATAAAAAAAACCCTATGAGTCGGGCACTTTTCTAGGCCGACATGCGAATACTTTGAGGCCGTCCGTAATACAGCCCGGCTCCTATCATGCATGATATTGTGTTGGTTATATTTTGTAGCCGTCTTACTGATTTTGGGAGATGGGGGTTCATTTCGGCACGTCGCGGATCGTAGCTTATTGGAACCGGATTTTTCTTTAGAAGCGGATTTTCTACGCAAAACGCCTGAGGGGTCGGCTTTCCGAGGCTGTCCTTTTTTTGACGGGAAAAACCGTCTCTTCTAGCAGTCTCTAATACTCAGTTTTCTACTAGTGGCGTCTCCCGGTCCAGGAGCTGTCGTGGGAAAGTCACGGCAGATGTTACTGGAGGTAACTTAGGTTGGGGTAAATCGACTTTGGTGTTTGGGAGAGGTTTTAGCTCAGATCGGACACAAGATTTATCCTGGTTTAGCCTATCCATTGGAGATGATAGCTTACTTCCACCTAGGATCATATTGATTGGCGATTTAGAGGCTCGGACTGCAATGTCGCCGAGACTCCAATCTAGGGTTACAAGTACTTGCTCTCGCATCACTAGAATAACTCGAATCCCCTTTCTACGCCATAATGGCCAGTTTATATAGCACCCAATTTCTTGTCTTTCCTTACAAGATACGGCCAGAGTCCTACTCGGGGTCTACACGTAACCCTAAACTACTCTTTGTGCCCTCCAAGTCTTGGATTCCTTGGCCCGCACCGCCTTATGGCCTTCTTGAATCTCCCTTTCCACAAGCCGAGTTACCAATACGACTGCTGGCCCATCAGTGACACTCGGCCCATTATCATATTACAAGGTCTCGCGTAAACTTCCTCCAGCCGAGTCTTTGTTCCTCTGTATGGGCCTACCGGGTTATTATCCCCCCAACAGTAGTTCCCAGAATAGCTTGGGCATCTTGGTTGGTGCGCCTTTCTTGTAGCTTCAAACTTTAAGCATAAGACAAACCTCCAACCACGAAGCGCATGCTATTCCCTGAAAAACAATAAACATTTACATACAATAGTGTTATAGGTTAGATTGCTTTAACTATAGCGAGGCCGGCTCTTTCGGAGGTCCATATAATAACCCAACCATTGTATTAATTCGAGTATCAATTCTCAAATCAATTCTTCATAGTGACCATTTCATAACCCGACTTTCATATTCCTCATAAGCTAGTCCGAGTAATAACTCCGAGACCGGCTCTTTTGGCAGTCATTTATAACGCGGCTGCATAAAAATAACTTCCACGATCTTGTTTCCGTAATCAATGGGCCGAGTATCCTATCCCGTGATTTTCTCCATTTTACTGTTTGCACTCTCGGGTTTTCACCGCGCCTATAAATACAGGGCATAGTGAAACCCTAATCACAAACGCCATCTCCCCTAGCTTCGTCTTCAACCTCCAGGCGCACCATTGGAGCTCAAGACCAAAGCTCGGAGCTCCGATACCGGACTTCAGCGCATGCCGCCGTTTCTCACAAGAACCGGCCCGCCGATCCGCGCCGCTGCGCCGCGTTCAACAAACCTAATCTCCGCCGCCAATTCCTAGTATACCTCCTTAGATCTAAGCTTTCATTTCTGGATCTTGAACTCGCGTTCTTCATGTTCATCGCATCCACCCATTTTCTCATTTTATTTCTCCTTTTCGCTTTTCACTAGATCTTCTCGAATGGCTCCCAAGGCCCCTCCCAAGTCTAAGGCCAAGGCTACTGCTGTAAAGCAAAAGACGAGTTAGACCATCACGGCCAACTGGGCCAGGTCGACTGTCACGCAGGACAAGATGGAAGAGCTGGCCGAGTCTGGGGTCCTCCCTTGTGACGCCCCGAGATCGGGCACTATGCAGATTTCAGCATTCCCGCCAAATCCGCATAATAACCGATTCCAGGTTGCCACTTATGATAACATTACAACAGTTCACGAACATTCCACAATTACAACAGAAACAGATAGATACAAGATGACTCAAACGGGTCCAGGATACAACTGATACATTACAAAGATCCAAATAACAGCGGAAGAAACAACATAGCGTCCGACTACGGACAAGATACAAATTGGACTAAGAGTCCTGAAGATAACCGAGAGCGTCCAATCCCTGCCCAGGCCAAGCCGGAGGGATTCCCAAGCTAATGTCGTCAGACTTCAAACCTGCTGACTGCAATATTGAATATGCAGCCACGAAAGAGATTCGTGGGTCAGTACGGTTAAGTACTGGCAAGTGGATAAACCATACTCACAGGATACCGGCGTAGCCAGTCATCACAAGATACAAATACTTTGGGATCAACGGAAAGGAAGGGATTATTGCAAATAAGCGACAACAGGCTACACTAACCAACTACAGAGAGATACTACAACTTCCGGCTACCAGAAAGAAGATAAGATCGAGTATTGTAACCAACTGAAAGATAAATTCAAACAAACCCATCCTGGATCTCGCCCCTTATCCAAAGAAGCAATCCGAGGATAACTCACACAGTTGGATTAATGATGGTTCAGGTTATTGTGTAAATAAGACTATTACTAGTCAAATTATTATAGTTAGGTGTAAGTTGTCTGAGTACTTGTTAGCCAGTACTTTCACCAAGTAATCCATAACCGCGGAAAACACGGCTTCTCGAGAAGATTCATCCCTGCAGGGTGTGCTCCAGTACCCGTACACACTCAAGCCACCAACTAAAACTCAGGTTGGCTTGACACGACCCAAACCATCTCTACAACCCATCCTAGGAGCCACGGAGCTATAAGGTCCCAGCCACGCAGCCGAATACTCAGCGCAGGTGTGCAAAACTCCCGCAGGACACAACACCCCGGCACTACAGGCCTCGCCCTATATGCATCATCATCATCATAACCATCACCAGTAACCATGGGGGGGCCCTCCCATTATGCAAAGGAGCAAATGGAACACCCGAACTAAGTGTGGCTCTTCGGACAAGCTGCAGATCAGGTCTAAGTCGAGGGGGGTCCCATACTACCACCCGGATGCGGTGAGCACGCTCATCATGGATCAGTAGACAAGACACTTTTCCTAGTTTCGACACCAGCCGGCTCCAAAACCCTAACCCGGGCCTCCTGCCGGTGCCTTAACATCAAATTATTATTAACAAAAACATTAACAGTTTGTTGATTGAATTGAAACCCAACTATCAACTAAACAGGTGATACGACAAAGGATAACAAGACTCGAGCACAAACAAACCTAAGCATGCAACTACGACACGAGGGCCAACAGGGTAAACAAGCAACAGGTAATAGGAAGTGGAAGGAAAGGCTATATCATGGCTGCAAGGTAAACATATAATAGGATCGAGACACAAGCATCGTATCAACAGGCTAGAATAAGAACAACGGAAAGCATCGGTAACAAGTGATGAAAGGCAGCCATTTGGCAGCAAGTGAGTATACTTGCCTGGAATCCAGCAAGTAGAGGTACATCCGCAGAACTTGTCGATGCTCACATCATCTCAACATCCTATCCGCGAAGAAGCAACGAACCTCGAACAAACACCGGATGCAACAATTACTTCTACGGCAAAAGATCCAGCATGATCCTATTCTATATGCATGACAATTTAATTGATGCATAGAAATAAACTAGTTGACAAGATAAACAGATTTAAATGGACCCATATGCAATTTGAGTTGCACATGAAAAGGCCCATGAATTATGGTTAGATTATTTGTTTTCCAACTAATCAACAGATGAAGGTGGATTAGCATGATGCATGGATGAGGAAAACAGCAAAATAACAACAATAGAACCAATTGGAAATAAGGTTTACCAATTTTAGAAATTTATTTATTAAGTTAGAAATTTTTGGTTCCTTAAGGGTGTCACACCAACAATTGTTGTTTTCATCAAGTTAAAGTGTTCAAAACAAATAACAAAATTTATATTTGAAAAGAACATCAAATTTTAGTTGGATTACATGTTTCAAATAATGAAATTGGAATTAGGATGAATTTATTATGAATTAAACAATATTAAACAAGTTTGAATTGAATTTAAAACAAGTTTGAATATTATTTGAATTTTATTTGTTCAAACCATAAATTCAAATTCACATTTGAAAAGTTCACACTTTGATGGTTTGAAAACATATTTTGCATGTTCCAAAATATTTTATTTTGAGCTAGTTATGATTTTATCAAATTTTAATTGAATTAAACAAGTATTAAATTATTTAGGCATTTTAAATTATTCAAACCATGAAACAAAATTTATATTTGAAAAGGTTATTCAAAATGGTATGGAAAACATATTTTATTTGCCTTATTTGGAATTAGTATGAATTATTTATGAATTGTTGCAAATTACAGTTGAATTGTTTGAATTCAAATTTGAATTGCATTTTGAAAGTTCAAAACAGAAAACAAATGTGATATTTGCAAAGTTCATGGAATTTTGGTTGGGATACATATAAAATTTGTATTATTTGGATTTGTAGATTAAAAGTTATAGTTGTTTGATTTTTAGGGTTCAAATTGTAAAAGGCAGGGGCTAGAATGTGAAAGAAATATTGGAACATGGGCTTTGGGCTAAAACAGAGGAAGGACAGGGGCCTCGGTGAAAATTCCAGATCCAGATCTGGATCGGGTTTTTCTCACCGGGGCGGCAGCCAGCCACAGCGGCTGACGCGCGGGCCCGAGGGCCACACAGCGCTGACTGGCGCGGGGGCAGCTGACGGGGCATGTGGTGCCGCTGACGGGCGGGTCCCGCCGCGCGGAGTGAAAATCGTGAAAAAAGGGGTTGCGGCCGCGGGGGATCGATCCCGCGAGCTCGCGGTGCGGGGCAGGGAACAGGGCCAGTGCGTCTCTCGTTTGTTTTGTGACAGTAAGCGAGGGCGAGCAAACTTAACGCGACTGGCTGCTCGTTAACTGAAACGCTTCGACAGCACTTCTCTGAACCCCGACGGGCAACAGACAGCGAACGACGGTAGCTCTCCGGTGGCCACGGCTGGGGGGTGCTGGCGACTCGCAATGCGCGTGCGGCGTGAGTGTGGAGGCGGGCAGAGCCAAAGGGGAAAAGACAGGGCGCTCACCTGGTGGCCGTCGTCGTAGGCGAGGCGGCTGTCGATGCTGTCAGCTGACAGTGGCGAGGAGGAACAGCCGGCGACGGCGCGGGCTCCACGTCGAGTCCCAGCGGACGGCGAGGGGACGGGGAGGTCCAGGAGGACGCCGCGGCTCCATTCCCGGCCGTGGATCCTCCTCGAGGTGACCGTGGGGGATGGGAAGGTGGCGGCCATGGTGCTCGGTGGTGGTGATCGGGTGGTTCAGTGATATTCAGAGAAAGACTAGCAGAGAGGAGGAGGGAAGATGGCGGCGATGGGGAAGGAACTAGCTAGGGTTTGCAGCAGAGAGGGAAGGGAGGTGGGTACTTAAGGAGGGGGGAAGGCCTGTACGGCATGGCATCCAGGGGGGAGAGCTGATCGGAGGGTTCGGTGGTGGTTCGTACATGCTGACGACAGAAAGAGGTAGACGACAGAAAGGAGAGGGGAGGGGTACTGGGCCAGAGAGGGTAATGGGCTGGGGAGAAAAGGGAAAAAAGGGGGATGGGCTGCCTCTTCTCCTTGGCTTTTATTTTTATTTTTTCTAGTAGTTGATTTTTTTTTGTAAAGAATAAAAGAGGGAAAATAGAGAAGGGTTAGGGTTTTCTTTTAGGCCTTATTTGTGATAATTTTTCCAAAACAAATAATTAAAGCAAAAATTAATCATTGTTTCACAATTTTGAATATTTAATTTGGTTTAAAGGTTTTAGGTGAAATTCAAACAATGTTTGATTTGGGAAATTTTGGAAATAGGCCAATTCCATTTAATAAGTTCAGACCCTTATGCAAACATTATTGAAAAATTTGTTTAGCAAGAATTGAATTGTTAAACCTCAATTTTGGATCATATCAACTATGATTTTATTTGAAATTCAATTTGCCATTAGGGTTTTGATAACAGAGAAAATTTTATTAACAAGCAATTGGATTAAAACAAATTCAACCAGTGAAAAAAAACAATTGAGTGGTTTAGTTTGAAATTTTGAAATGGGAAATTTTGAGCAGGGGGTGAAAGTTTAAATTGTTTTGAATTTTGATTTGTTTTGAGAACAGAATGCAATGCTCATGTGATGCATGTGATGCAAGCAAAAGTAACAAACAATTTCCTATTAGGGTAACACCCCAGGTGTTACATCCCTCCTCAATCGGAAATCTCATGTAGGGTTCCTGTCGAATCTCTGACTCCACAAATCCCTCAGGTGACCCTATCGGGTTTCGACTAGGAGAAGTCATGAGCGCTGGTGGAATCGTCGGCTTGACAGGGGGCGAGATTTACCCAGGTTCGGGGCCCTCGAAGAGGTAAAACCCTTACTCCTGCCTTCTGTTGATCTGTATTCGATGATTAGATCGGTTACAGGTTGCTCGAATCGAGAATAGATCTCGAGTTCCCAGGCTTTTTGGTCGTGCGGTACTACCTGGTCCCCTCCTAGGGGGGCTCTCCTGGCCTTATATAGATGGCCAGGTCTCGAGTTCTACCCGGAGAGGACTCCAACCCTAGCCGGGTCGGTTACATGTTTTCTAACTTAACCCGCAAGTTTAGTGCAGGTGGGCTTCACGCGGGCCTTCTAGAGTACTTCGAAGGCGCCTCTTCTTGGGCTTTATCCCTGGGCCTGAGAGGGGGTGTCCTTACCCGCAGGGTCCAGGATCCATATCTTCGTCAGTAGCCCCCGAGCGTTTGCTCGATTGGGATTTATCCAGTCGAGTAGACGGTCAAACCTTTCTTGATCTTTTCTGGAGGACCAGCTCGACAGTTATTATTTAAAGGGTGCGTTCCCTATTTCATAAGTCATCGTGCTCGAGTATTGAGCAAAATAAGTGCCTGTTTGTACGGCTTTTTTCACAGAAGGATGTGGCTCAGTAGCTTGGCTCTCCCGAGAGATCAGGGCCAATTAATTGCAACTAGGGCAAAAACATTCCTGGCCTACACAGATTCGAGACCTCCGACCCGAACCCGATGAGGTGATCATTGCGACTGGGCCGTTGTGGACTTATCAAATCGAACTTAACCTATGGGGGTACCCGGCGCGTCCGCTAGGATTTTTCTTCGTGTTGTTGACACGGAATTACACCGGAGGACGCAGCTTTCGAGTGCGATTCCGGGCCCAAAAGAGAGATCTTTTCGGGTCTTACCTACATATTCGAAGAATATGGCATCCGGATGTGCCTAGTCGGCTGAACAATCTAGGTTTTTATGATGTAAATTTATCATGTGTAAGAGAGGTAGGTTCTTCCTACCCTATTGATTTATTTGAGTTCTATACGAAAGAAATTTCGTGCTGGAAGAAAAGCTAAGCCCATATGAAAGAGTTTTCATGTTCGGGATGCTGTGCCCATACGAAAGAGCTTTCGTGTATAGGGTATTTTTCTCTTGTTCGAAGAGGTTTTGCTTCATGAATTGTTCACGGAAAAGTTGCTTTTATCCGAAGGGATTGATGTTCGTACGAAGATACTTTCGCGTTTGAACTTCCAATCGAAAAGATCTTTGATTTTGAATGACGAATGCCATGACGTCATGGCGCACTCCTCTTCTCCCGATGGGACGTGACGGAGTGGCAGCAGATGGTGGCCCACCTGGTCAGCTTTTTGACCGGGAAACGAGACGTCGTTCCCGGTTTTTACGCGAGACGCGCAGTAAATGCGCACGATCTTCTGTTAAGATCGTGGCACGAAACAGCGCTGGCCACCGCTTCGTTTCATCTTCACGCGTGGCGGCCTTGATAAGCGCCACATAGCGCATCGTACGACTGAGATCGTCTCGCTCCGTGTATAAGTACGGGTGTTAGCGCTACGGTAAAACTTTCCCAGCTCTCTGTCTTCATCTTCCTCCTCGCGCCCACCTTCGTCTTCCTCGCGCCCGAGCTCGTGCTGCAAGCAATGGCTGGCGAAAAAAGACGCGGTGCTGCCGGCTCTGCATCCGGTGAACCTTCTGCGCAACCCGCGCCCCGCGCCGGCGACTGGCGCTCCCCCAACACCACCACAAAAAGCATCAAGGAGATGCAGCGGGAAGGGTTGCTGCCGGCGGAGACGGAGAAGCGAGTCCGTCTCGGAAAAAAGGAAGAGGTACCCAATCCTCAATCGAACGAGCGCGTGGTCTTCGTGGACCACGTGACTCGGGGCCTTTCCTTTCCTCTTCATCCCTTCTTCCTCGGGTTGCTGTGTGTCTACGGCATACAGCTTCACGATCTTCCCCCGAACGCAGTGCAGCACATTTCGTGCTTCATCGTGTTCTGCGAATGCTATCTCGGCATTCGTCCACACTGGGCGCTCTGGAAGGCGCTCTTCAAAGTCCGGATCTTCCGCGAGAGATCGCGGGTGGAGTCCGAGCTCGGCGAACCGCTTCGCACGGGCGGCTTCGGGATCCAAGCTCGACAAGAAGGCAGCTACTTCAACATGCATTTTGTCGACTCCGCTCAAAGCTGGCGGAAGAGGTGGTTCTACGTCACCGACAACAGCTCGGGTGGGATTGTGGAGTTCCACCCGTTCGCTGTTCTGACAAGGCGAAAGTCCTGGGGGCACAAGATGTCAGCCGAGGAGACTCAGACCGTTGCGCCCTTACTCGCAAGAGTAGCTGCTCTCCGGGATCAGACTGTGGGAGTCGTGCTCAACGGGATGCATCTGGCAAGCATCTTTTTGAAGCGCAGGATCCAGCCACTTCAACAAAGGCCCTCCGCTATGTGGGAGTATCAAGGCTCAGAGGACCCCAGCCGAGTAAGCCGCGAGGAGCTTTCAAATGTAGAATTCGAGAAGAAAATCGCGGGTATCACTCGACTGAAGGTGGGGGAGAAATTCCCCGATTGTTCAGTTGAAGCCTTTGCCGCTTCAAATCCTCCCCCAGCCGAGGTTAGTTTCTTCCTTCTCGTCTTTGAGTTGTTCCCTTTTTGTTCTGAGTTCTAGTCGATAAGATGTTTCTCGTCTTCTTCTTGTCTTTGTAGAGCCTAGCTATGGCGGACTGCTACCCGCCAGCTACGGGGGAGGCTGCCTCAGAGCAAGTGTCGAGTCATCAAGACGGCGCGATTGACACCAGCGTCGCCAACGCCTCTTCGAGTTCAGAACACGATTCTTCGGATGACGTTGAAGACTCGAAAGGCGCCCCTACGAAACGTCGTCGGGTAGATGAGGACGAAGCTACTTCCAAAGATAAATCCTTGGAAGCATCGCCCAGTCAAGCCCCTATCCATGCGACTCCACTTCGCTCCCTTTCTCCTTCGCCTTCGTTCCCAGTGGTGACGCCCGCTTGGAACGCGGACTTGCTGGATGACGACGACGACGACGAGTAAGTGCTTCTTCTTTATTCTTGATCGAACATTTTCCGTGCTTCAATATTGATGTTTTCTATCTTTCGCTACAGACTGCAGACGATCAGTCCTCGCAGGTACGCTGCTGCCGTTCCTCCCGAAAAGAGGAATAAGGCAAAGGATGCGGGTGAAACTCCCACCGCGGGCACCGTCCAAAATTCCCCCAGAGCAGCCCCCGAAGCTGCGAATGTGGGACGTGAAGCCCCCAGCTTTGCCGCCAAGACTTCTGCTTCTAAGGAAGTGACGGATAGCTCCGCGGATCCGCTCTCTCGTGCCACCGGCCAGGTAAACTTCATCTTCTATCTTCAAATTTTTATCGGGTGCACGACAGTTCTCCCGATGGGAGTAGCCCCCGAGGCTGTAGTCGATCGCATGCGATCGGCCACAGGCTCAAGGTCTGGTTTAATTCTTCTTCATGATTTCATTTTTATCGGGTGCACGGCAGTGCTCCCGATGGGAGTAGCCCCCGAGGCTGTAGTCGATTGTAAATAATCGAGTACAGACTCCAATTTAACCCTTTTAACTCTTCCGTCTTCGTGCTTTTGCAGTCGCTTATTGATTCTCTTGCGGCGATTGGTCGCCGCGTCGTTCTCGCCAAGTCGGATTGCGAATCCCTTCGAACGGACCGTAGCCGACTTCAAACTGAAAACGTCCTTCTCAAGGGTAAGCTTTATCATCTCCCTGTCTTCAGTATTCCGTACATTCTTGAGTTTTGATAAGCATCTCTTTGCAGCTCGACTTGAATTTGCAGAATCCGAAAAGGTCAAACTCTCTGAGCAGGTAACTGCTCGGGAGGCTGACCTGACGGCCATTCGACAAGAGCTGGAGGTTTCCCGCATGCAATCGGAAGATCTTGGTCGACGAGACACACGAACCTGCCGACTCGTCTCACTTCTTCCAAATAATTCCAATAAAAATAGATCTACCAATCTTTTCAAACCTGCAGATCGATCTTCAACTGAACGAACTCCTTCGCGGTGATCAACCTGGCGCTCTGATACCACATGATATAGACGTTTGTCCGATCTTTCACCGCAAGAACCACCGAGATAACTATTCTTCCGATCACATGAGCGATACACGTAACCTAAAGAACATGGATAGATTTAGGCAAGAAACGCACGAACCTTCTTGGCATATCCAAGAACACTCGCACATTTATTTCACACCAAGATCGACAACTCTAGGAAGATTCAAGAGCCCCCTAGCCACGCACGAACCCCCTTGGCAGATCCAAGAACACTCGTACCTTTATTTTCAAAGATAACTGACGAACGTTCGAGACGCCGTCTACACGCCGATCCTCTAGGGACGGTGGTAACCTGAACACAATGTTCTACATAATTTTCAACCTCTCTAAACCCTAGGCCTTGGCTCTTTTTATATAAGAGGCCAACCCCTAGTCGGTTGGACAAACCCAAACCGAGACTGATTCGAACCTAAACCTAGTTGGACTCAAAGTGGATACAAACCGGCCCATTTAGAAGACTCGGCCAAAACATGCGGCTCGCATAGACATTATACATCGTAGTTTATTGTCCTAGCGTGCTAACCAGTAGATGCCCGTATCAAGGAATTCACCCAATTTATCAAAGTAATATGAAGAATAACAAAATTTAACCTATTTTTACTAGGGAAACAACCCTATGGGAATAAAATCCTAACAACCATGGTTTCTCACACAAAAGTCCTAACATGCTAGTGACACACTAAAAGCACAACTCAAACATGACTTTTTACCCTACACATTCTAGGAACCAATTTTATAACAAAAACAATATAACACACAATTTAATAAATGCATATCAATAATATGCAGAAAAGGGTTAAACACTAAATAATGCACCAAGCCTATTCTGTAACTCCTAAAATCCTGAAAATATAGTATAAGGCGCTCCTAGTCACTAGCAAACCAATACAATTGGATTCACCTAAAAAAGAAACACCAATAAAATTAAATAAATAACAGAAGTGCTCTCTGGCCTAAAACTAACATGCATGTCATTTTTACTCAACAACTCAACTCAATACAAGGCCAACTGCCACAGATAGACATTATCAAGGGCTACTCAGAACAGTTCGAGGATTCGACGTGAAGCTACGGCCAGTCAACTCGGCCAACGAGGGACTGAGACCTGCGAGGGATTTAAACACAATACGGAAGTGCCAGGAGGTTCAGGGGACCAGAGGAAGTCCTAGAGAAGAAACTATACGGGAGGAAACCACCTGAGGTGATGGCTCGACGGGGAGCTTGGCCGCGGTGAGGTCGAGCTCGATTCTCATGATTCCGAGGGAATGGGATGGGGATTTTGGCTATGGCATCGATTGAGTGGGAGAGGAGGCTGTGAGACATGATGTTGAGCACGGGGGTGGTCCAGATCGGCCGCACGTCGGAGCTAGCCGGACAAGGTCAACGGTGACCATGGCCGCTCGTATTGGGGCTTCAAGGGGGAGAAGAGGATGTCTGGGGGCTTAGGCACGACGAGGAGGACCTCCTGCGAGAGACATGCATGCTCTAGATCCACCGAGGAGGGAAGGAGTGGGGAGACGCAGTCTGATCCCGCAGGTGTTCGTCAGGGGGGAGAAGAGGAAGGAGGGAGAGTGGAAGACAATGGGAGGCACGGGTGTGCTCCTGGATGTCTCGTTGAGCTAGTAGGCAAGGGTAGAGGGCGGGGTGCGCGACCCAGGTGGCGGAACGTGATCGACGTGTCGGGCTTGCACACGAGCAAGAGAGATGGAGACAAGGAGAGGGGGTGGAATTCTTCCAGGGAGTTCACAGGTTTCCCTAGGATCCTAGTGGTGCATGTCTCTGCCTGGAATGGACTGAGGGAGTGGAGTAGAAAAATGGGTGGTGATAACCATCCTTGTCCTCATGTTGGTGGCTGAGCTAGAGGGAGAGAGAGAGGGTTATGGCTGGGTAGACCATGTATTGGAGGGTGGAGAGGATATTTTCCATCTCTCAGAACAGGAGAGGTAGAGAGAGTTCAATAATTGATCAAGACATGGATGAACCCAACAATGTCCAGAATAACCAGTGGAGGTTTTTGATTGTTTTCAACAATAATTTGAATAGAACATATGTGAAAATTGTGTCCAATGGATAGAGGATAAAAAATGGAGTCTAGAGATGGTGGCCTCAAGAGTTTTAAAAATATTTGTTTCACAAAATTTTGGAATTTCAAAAAGCGAAGAAACTGTTTTTAAATATTTTCTCAAAAAATTTCAACACAACTTCCAAATGTTTTTGTATAAATAAGTCCCATATGACCATAGGCATGTTGGGTAATTTTTCCAATATTTTAGGAAATACTTTTCTTCACAAAATATTTTAAAGTCCATTTCTGGCCTTTTGGAAAATGGAAAATAATAAATAGTAATTTTTTTTAAAACAAATATTTTTGAGTTGGGAGGAGAGAGCATATAATATAGGTCTCAAAAGTGATTTTTAACAAACAACTATTTTGAAAATATTTGAGGCATTAAGTGGAAAAGTGTGAAAACATGAGTTTATTTAATAGGCCAAAAACCAGGAGAGATAAATAATTAAATGACCATTGAAAAATAAATGGAACACATGTATATGATGTATAGGTCATGGAGATGACAAGGGTAGGTTCATGGGGCTTGAAAATAAAAAGGAGTGATTTGGAGTAACATGGATAAAGTGCTTCATGATAAAAAGAGATATGATCATTATTTTGGGGATGCCTTCAAAAGGACTTGGAAAGATGATACCAAGGGGTTTCAATATCCAAAATAACAACTTCTATGGATAACATAGATATATAAAGTGAGATGTATGATGATGCATTGATGATTAGATCAAGATTTGCCATAGAAGCATGTCTCCAAAGTTGGAGATTTTTAAGAAAACGGAAGATGTGATGGTCATATGATGGAATATGATATTGATGCTTGATCTTGTTATTACTAGGTTTTATTTACTTAAACAACACACATACATCACCAAAAGAAATAAACACTTCAAGAACACAAAGTGAAAGATCACACATAAAGCAGGGAAAATAACAAGACACACCAGATCACTCCAAGAACTAGTTCTTCGATTTAATTACCAGGATGTTTTTCTCAAATGTCAATTAGAGGTGGTGATCAAGACACACTATAACAAGAGGATTTTGCAAAGAGTTTAAGCTCAAAGCTTGTTATTTTCAAAAGAATATCATTGAGGTAAAACACAGGGGTAACATAGTCCCCTCTTATAGTTTTTGCAAAAGATGAAAGTGAGAAAGAGTTTTTAAAATACTTGTAAAAAAATCTTGGTTGAAAACAGGTAGGAGATGATTACCTCCAAAATACTTTTCATATGGCTTTGTAAAATACCTTTTGTTTTCTCAAAACTTGGCTTTTGGGTTTCTTCTAAAATCAAAACATTTTCAAAAAGGTTTTTGCCAAAAGAGGGTGATGGATGAAGATGATAGGCTTTCTTGTCATGACTTGATCACTAGGGTTGTGTTTTAAGAAAGTTATGATCATAGGTTTTGATGTTAGTTGTTAAAAAACTCAAACAAAAACACAATCAACAAGAAAATAGAAAAGAAACACAAGCATTAGTCAAACATATTAAAAAGTTTTTGTTGGCCCTGTTTTTTGGGTTATTGAAAACAAGTTTTTCCTGTCTTCTCAAAAATTGGGCTGTTACATTCTGCAGCCGCAGTCAGCAGGTTTATAAGCTGGCTAGGAGATAAAGCTCTTCCATTATACAAATTGTTGAAGAAATCCGACAAATTTGTATTGACAGAAGAGGCGGACAAAGCATTTACCCAGCTGAAAGAAACCTTGATGAAAGCACCGATTTTTTGCATCCCCAAAAGACGAAGAACCCATGTTACTTTATCTTACAGCAACAAACAGGGTTATCAGCGTTGTGATAATTGTGGAAAGGCGAAAGGATGAATAAAGTATACCAGATCAGCATCTCGTATACTATGTTAGCGAAGTTTTCTCCGAGTCAAAGCAAAGGTACCCACATTATCAAAAGCTGGCATATGGCGTGTTTTTCGCATCTAGAAAACTCCGCCATTATTTCCAAGGACATTCCATAACAGCGGTAAGCAAAGCACCACTAGGGGATATCATTAACAATGCGGACGCAATAGGCCGAGTAGCCAAATGGGGCATTGAGCTAGCTGCGTTCGACATTAAGTACCAACCCCGGACGGCAATCAAATCTCAGGTGTTGGTAGATTTTGTAGCTGATTGGACAGAAGCAATGGAGACCACACCAATGCCGGAGTCGGCATACTGGGTCATGCATTTTGATGGATCCAAGATGAAGGAAGGCGCTGGAGCTGGTGTAGTGCTAAAATCACCAAAAGGTGACATTATGGAGTACGTATTACAGATACACTTCAACGCCAGTAACAATATGGCAGAATACGAAGTATCGCTTCATGGCTTTCATATTGAAAAACAAATTGGTTTCAAATGTATACTCTGTTATGGTGACTCGGATTTGGTGCAGCATCAGCTAAACCAAACATGGGATGCTAAAAGCCCCATAATGGCCGAATATCGGAGAAATGTGGACGAGTTTGCAATTTGCTTCCTTGGATTTGAAGTACTTCATATCAAAAGGGAAGAAAATTGGAACGCGGATGCATTAGCCCACATGGGGTCAGAAAGAGTGAAAACCCTACCACCTGGTGTGTTTGTCCAACACTTGCACGAACAATCGATCAAAGGTGGAGATGTTGATTATCCTCTCATTTTCGAGTCAATTGAAGTTCTGCTCGTTAACCCGGATTGGACGATTCCATACTTAAACTTCTTAGTTGATCAGAAGTTCCCGGATGGAGCAGACGAGGTCTTGCAAAGGCAGATACAACACTGATGCAAAGGATACACGGTAATCAAGAGGTTGCCTGTATAAGCGCAGCACTATCGGAATTTTTCAGCAATGTATTTTGCCAGAGGAAGGACGAGAGATCTTGCAAGAAAATGACACAGGAGATTGCGGACATCATGCTCAATCAAAAAGCATAATCAAAAAAGCATTCCGTACAGGGTTTTTCTGGCTCACAGCCAAGACAGACGCCGAACAAATAGTAAACACATGTGCCGGATGCCAGTATTACGCCAAGCAGACGAATAAGCCAGCTGAAGCACTCAAAACTATCCATATAACATGGGGGCTAGATATGATGGGACCATTCAAAACTGCAAGAGGCGGACTTACACATCTACTCGTTGAAGTGGATAAGTATACCAAGTGGGTGGAGGCTAAACCCATCAAAAAACTTGACGGTGTGACAGCCAGAAATTTCATTAGTGACGTAGTGATGGCTAGGTTGAGACTCCAAGTGCAGAGTGTGTAGCTAGTGGCACGCCTTCTTCCCCACGAGGGCGACTCGAGGGTTTATATCGAACTCTTGGGGAGCCAGTATTTCAGCAGTTGTCTTCCAAGCTTCCTCCAGGATCCTGCAAACAAGTAGAGAATTTTGTGCCCTCAACCTCACCAAGTGGTTGTCAAGCACAAGGTGTGAGACTTCTAAATCGCAATGCAAAACTGAAAGTAAATGTGCAATAATTAAATCTACTACTAAATGCAAATGAGAAAATAAATATGCAATGGATTGTTTTTGTATTTTTGTGATGCAAGTGGTGATGGAGATAATGTAAATTCAAATTGGAGATGCAAGTAAAGTAAAGTGCAAGTAAAGTAAATTGCAGCAAAGTAACTAGAGTGTTTTCTTATATTTAAAATAGGAACGGGGTTCATGGTTTCACACATGCATTCTCTCAAATAAAGTAGACGGTGGACATAAAGAATTACATGTGAGATTACAATAACATGTTTAACAATGAGTACTTTCATATGGGCATCACGTCCTAGCTTAGAGATCTCTACGGTCATATTGATCCCTCTTATACTCCACCAAGATGCGAAATAAATCATAACACCTCGATAATTAAGGAAAAACCAGAGTATACTTTAAGCAATGTGACATGAAGTTGAAGTAAGAACTTGCTAGATCTAGTCATGGAGATTGATTAGTGTCACTTCAAATCCCTGGTAACAAGGTACTCCTTTTTATACCTAGTGAGGTAACTAAGAAAGGTTTAATAAAACCTAAGTGGATCACTGAACTTCTGTCACTTTGACAGCACTAGCCACCCCCCGTTACTCCAACTAATGCACCCATCACCCCACACACGCTCTCAAGAACTAGATTGATCAAAGCTAGCAAATAAGAACGGGGTACATACGATACATCTACTCAAATAACTCAAGCGAAACAATTGCAATCTCAGATTCAATAACTCATAGAAAAGATCCACCACATAGGAATTACAACGGTGCCCGTAATCATGTGAGGCAGCTCATACGGATCTAATTAGTGAAGCACATAGAGAGAGAGATACAAGTGCTACTTCCACAAACCCATAGCCCTGGGGTGGACTACTCCCTCTTCATGGAGATGTCGATGGAGATGACGTTGGAGGGGTAGGAGATCACACCGGCCGCGCCCCGCCGGAGTTTTCCCCCTCCAATCTGGAACTTTTGGTCTCTATTTCGGTGTTTCGATGTTTCGGTGGCGCTCCCCTCCGTAAGGGTACGGGGGACCCTTTTTATAGTCGGTTTTAGGTCAAGACGGAGTCGGTAAGTCGAAGATGGAAGGAATTGGGGCCACAGGGGCCAAAAAGGGGCCTCTCACGCGGCCAAGGAATCTGGCCACGTGCAGGGTCCTCTTTTGGCCTCCTTGCCCAATTCTCGTGGATCCTTCGCCCGCAAGTCTTCTCCTACCAAGAAAATGACCCCCGCAGATTTTCAGGTGATTTCGCGGAAGTTTGCCCCCTGAAACGTCAAAAATATAGAAAACGGGGTTTCTGACAGACAGGGTTAATTCCATAAAAGTTGGGGGACTTTGTAATTTAACCCCAAAATTCTATAAAACATTTAATTATACCTTTATATGATGCAATATGTAATAGAAAACCATGTGAAAATATGCAAAATTCATCTATGCATTTTACATGCATCAACATCCCCAAGCTTAACCCATGCTCGTCCTCGAGTATGAAGGTGATAAAACTAAGATGGGTTTTGCATATTGAAACAATCATGGTATATCAAGGAGGATTATTCATGCTACATATAATCAAACGATTAATACTAGAAATGAGTAGCAATATACAATTCATGTTGTAAGAAATATCAAATATGCAAGCAAAGATGCTTCATGAAAGTTCACAAAGTGTATAATGAAATAAAAACACTATGGACCAAATGCATACACAAAATGAAAAATAAAATCCTATATTGGTCAAATAATAGCATAATGGAGAATAGAAAATATGGTGGACACTTTGGAGAAAATTGAGTAGAGGTAAAACATGATCAAGTCTTATTTAGCCTCTAAATTATTCAACTAAAATTACTAATTGAAATGTGGTAACCATTGATCTAGGACTCTCATTGCCCCTTTATCACTAGCATCTTAAAATTGTGAGTATTGAAGTAATGAGAATGACAAGGTGGTTGAAAGCCTCATGCCCCGTGAGTGTGAAAACCTACTCCATGATTACTCAACTTAAGATTCCTAATAAGCGTTGTACAATCATAATAAGTATTAACGACATCATAGAGAACCGCAAAGAGGTACCTCTTGCCCCATGACATGGAAACAAGCCCATGTTACAATGACAAGATGAACAAACGGAGTAGACTCATCATACTTTTTATTTTCATTCACTATTATGCATAGCTTCTTATTTTATTATAGGATGTGTTGTAGAGTCACTCAAGCTGTAAGTAAATTTCCACCATAATAAAGCATAGCTTGGGTTAGCGGCCCAATGCGTTTCTCTAGTCATATAGATACTTACTCATCAAAACTTACTATTCCTCTATTTCATTTTGGCATGGCAGGAGTCCAAAAACAAAAGTACATGATATCAACCAAATGTAAAAAAAAATTGTGCAATGCTGAAAGCTTTCCGGTGATACACGTTTATAGCTAGCTCCCAACCACACACTTGTCAAACGCAAAACTTGTGGCTCCCATTATTGGGTCATGTTTATTAGATGCATAAAGAGTAAAGTGTGCCTTCAAAAGTTCGTGAGAGTCCTATCCCAAGTTCAACCCATGACAATTAATAAAGTGAATATCTTAATTTAGAACATAAATAACACAATAACATGGTGAACATACTCGGAATAGCAATGAAGCTAATGGGAAGATATGGTGGACTCACTGGAAATACTTGGCTAAGGAGTGTTGGAAACAAGTTTTTACTTGTTGGAATTTTTAAATTTTTGGGCTAGCAAGAGGGAGATAGTTGACCAGCTAATATGCATGCATATGTCCATAGAACTACTCATTTCATGACAAACTAAATAAACCAGCAATTAACATCAAGTACATGAATAAGAGATAGCTCAAGACAACATTATTGCAAATTTCTACACATAAAAAGCCTATAAATCATGCAAACATATGTAGCTCTTCAAATCAACCATGGCATCCCTATTCCAAGTCATAATACTAGCATCCAATACATTCCAACCCCAAACTCCAGTAGCTCAATCTCATATAAAATGATGATGGTGGTCTTATCAAAACAAAAATAAAAACAAAAACTAGACGCTTCAAGTCTCTACGATAAATGCTTTGCTTAGAAAAACAGAAAGTAGACGTGTGCTAACCAAAAGAGTGTAGCTCCAGTGGGGTATTAATCACATCCCCAAGCTTATGGCTTTCACCATTCTTGGATGTCTTGAGGCGCAGCTCCTCTATTCCCTGTGAAAAAAACTTCACAAAACATGTTTCTCCCATTCTTTTTCTGTGGGGTGAGATTAGTAAGGACAAACAAATCACATGCTTGATGTGCAAAATTCCAAATCAAATGCTCCAGTAGATAGAAAATAAGGTTCATTATGTTGTATTTTCACTCTCTTGCTTGAAAGAATCATGGAAATTCGATTCCCAAGCCCAAAGAGTGCATAAAACAAAAGAAGGCAGAATCTGTCCAGAAAAGCAGCAGCAGCAGCAAAACGAACGTTTTTCCCACGCTAGACTCGTCAAAAAATTAAGCCAATTTTCGTGCTTACAGAGGACGAAAAGTTGCAGAACATACTAAAAAATCATCTCAATCCGACATACCAATAAAAAACGTAAAATCATACGGTGAGCAGACTCGTGCTGAAACAGAAATTTCATGCACTAGGATAGCAACTTATAAGTCCAAATGGGTTTGACTTGACTCTTTATTGAAAACTCCAGAATTAAAAAAAAACTAATCTCTTGAGACAGCAAGAGGACACTAGGAAAATCCAAACAAAAACAGCCGGGTTGCCTCCCGTAAAGCGCTTTCTTTATAGCCATATAGCTAGGCTTTACTTACTTGATAATCAAGAGGGATAAAGCTCATGAGGGAGCTTGTTCTTCAGCGTGCCCCTCTTCCTTGGGAAGTGCTCCATGCTTTTCTTGTGAGGGAACTGAAACTTGACATTCCCTTCCTTGGAGTCTATGATTGCACCTGTAGTACAAAGAAAAGGTCTACCGAAAATAATAGGACTAGGGGATTTATCCCCCATATCCATAATAATGAAATCAACGGGTACGAAAGTCATGTGCAATTCAATCATAACATCTTTTACTTGTCCTACAGCATGTTTAGTAGAGTTATCAGCAAGGACAAATTCACTTGAGCACTTTTCTAAATTTTCTAGTTCTAGCAATTCATATAATTCTTTAGAGAGTACCGATACACTAGAACCTAGATCTAACATAGCATGGTGAATTTCTTTTCCAATTGAAACTAGCACCTTGGGGATCCATGCATCCCCAAGCTTAGGAGGTATCATGGCCTCATTCTTGTACCTAGAAATTTTTTCTTGCAAGACATGATTAGCAATATAGGATCCAAAGCCAGGTTGATTAACATTTATAGTGGGATCACTAGCAAATTTTTGTAGAGTAGCAATAAGTTCTTGCAAGCTACTTTTTTCTAAATCAAGCAATGGATCCTTAATTTCAGTAAGAATCATAATTTCCTCTACTTTACTCTCTAATTTAGCTAGCATGCTTGATTCATGAGGACTAATTTCATCTTTGCTAGCAAGATAAGACATATATGGAAGTAAATATTCAGGGTACTTCACTATTTCATTCAAAGTTTCTTCTAAGCTAGTAGGGACATGCTCACTTGTATTCTCAGTAATATGATCAATATTTTCAATAATAGGAGAAGCAATAGTAATAGAATTCATTCCTACACTAGGTTGTGCTTGTGGCTTTCCTGCTGACATGCTTAATAGAGTTGCTTGATTATCAGCTAATTTTGACAATGCTTTATCTAAATTCGAAGATTGAAGTTGCAATCCTTTAATATCACTACTAATGGATGCAATAGACTTATTTAACTCATGTATCATAGCATTGTGACTAGCAACTTGTTCCATAAGCAATTTATTAGATTCAGAAATTTCACTAGAAGGCTTCCACTTATTTTCATTAGCATTAGGATATGGAACAAAAGGTTTATTTGGCACATAAGGAGGTTTATTATATGAATTGTAAGCATTACCAAAACCATTTCTACCATTATTCCTAACAAAATTAACATCCACACTTTCATAATTACTACCAACTAGCTCCTGCAAAGGCACATTCTCCATATTTTGTTTATTAATAAAAGCAAGAATAGTGTCCATTTTAGAAGACAAATCATTGGTTTCTTCAATTGAGTTTATTTTCTTAGTGGGATTGGGTGCTCTTTCAGTATTCCATTGACTATAATTTTGCAATATGCTTTCTAATATGCTCTTAGCCTCTCCTACAGTTTTACTCATAAAGGCACCTCCAGCAGCAGAATCAAGTATATTTCTAGACATGTAGTTTAGACCATTATAAAAAGAGTGTAGTATGGTCCATTCATTTACTCCATGTGATGGGAATGTTCTAAGCATTAATTTAATTCTATCCCATGCCATGGCTACATGTTCATTATCATTTTGCCTAAATGAGAGGATATTATTCCTATTTTGCAAAATTTTAACGGGAGGATAATATTTCTTAATGAAAGCTTCTTTTAAATCATCCCAAGACTTTATACTAGCTGTAGGTAGTGAAAGTAACCATTCTTTAGCCTTTCCTCTAAGTGAAAAAGGAAATAATTTCAGTTTTAAAACACTACTTTCCACATTTTTAAATTTTTGCATATCACATATTTCCATGAAATCATGAAGATGCATAGAGGCATCCTCCATAGCACTACCACCAAACTGCTCTCTAGTAATTAAATTCAATAAACTAGGACTTACTTCATAGCTTTCAGCTTGTATTTCAGGTGTAGTAATTGTCCTAGCAATGAATTGGTCATTGGGTGTATTTGTGTAGTCACTTAATTTAGTTCTATCACCCATTTTAACAGTTTTTATGTGGTTTTTAATTTTTTATGCAAAACTGAAAAGTAAAGTAACTAGGCAAATTCGACATACTAAAATAAACTAGATAACTAAATGCAAAACTAAAATGCAAACTAAAATAAAATATGCAAGACAAAACAAAAATAAGAACAAAAAAAATCAAAAACAAAAACAAGACAAGAAACAAAACAATCTACTTGAAAGAAGGTGGACATAGAAAGGACGGTACTCACGTAGGTGCAACCTCCCCAAGCTTAGGTGTTTGCACACCTTGTTGGTGATGAAGACTTCTTGTGAGCTCCATGGACAACTCCTTCACCTATGGCTCCCCCGGCAACGGCGCCAGAAAAACGCTTGATGGCTAGGTTGAGACTCCAAGTGAAGAGTGTGTAGCTAGTGGCAAGCCTTCTTCCCCACGAGGGTGACTCGAGGGTTTATATCGAACTCTTGGGGAGCCAGTATTTCAACAGTTGTCTTCCAAGCTTCCTCCAGGATCCTGCAAACAAGTAGAGAACCCTCAATCTCACCAAGTGGTTGTCAAGCACAAGGTGTGAGACTTCTAAATTGCAATGCAAAACTGAAAGTAAATGTGCAATAATTAAATCTACTACTAAATGCAAATGAGAAAATAAATATGCAATGGATTGTTTTTTTTATTTTTGTGATGCAAGTGGTGATGGAGATAATGTAAATTCGAATTGGAGATGCAAGTAAAGTAAAGTGCAAGTAAAGTAAATGGCAGCAAAGTAACTAGAGTGTTTTCTTATATTTAAAATAGGACCGGGGTTCATGGTTTCACACTTGCATTCTCTCAAATAAAGTAGACGGTGGCATAAAGAATTACATGTGAGATTACAATAACATGTTTAACATTGAGTACTTTCATATGGGCATCACGTCCTAGCATAGAGATCTCTACGGTCATATTGATCCCTATTATACTCCACCAAGATGCGAAATAAATCATAACACCTCGATAATTAAGGAAAAACCATAGTATAGCTTTAAGCAATGTGACATGAAGTTGAAGTAAGAACTTGCTAGATCTAGTCATGGAGATTGATTAGTGTCACTTCAAATCCCCGGTAACAAGGTACTCCTTTTTATCCCTATCGAGGTAACTAAGAAAGGTTTAACAAAACCTAAGTGGATCGCTGAACTTCTGTCACTTTCACAGCACTAGCCACCCCCCGTTACTCGAACTAATGCACCTATCACCCCACACATGCTCTCAAGAACTAGATTGATCAAAGCTAGCAAATAAGAACGGGGTACATAAGATACATCTACTCAAATAACTCAAGAGAAACAATTGCAATCTCAGATTCAATAACTCATAGAAAAGATCCACCAAATAGGAATTACAACGGTGCTCGTAATCATGTGAGGCGGCTCATATGGATCTAATTAGTGAAGCACATAGAGAGAGAGATACAAGTGCTACTTCCACAAACCCATAGCCCTGGGGTGGACTATTCCCTCTTCATGGAGATGTCGATGGAGATGACGTTGGAGGGGTAGGAGATCACACCGGCGGCGCCCCGCCGGAGTTTTCCCCCTCCAATCTGGAACTTCTGGTCCCTGTTTTGTTGTTTCGGTGTTTCGGCGGCGCTCCCCTCCGTAAGGATACGGGGGACCCTTTTTATAGTCGGTTTTAGGTCAAGACGGAGTCGGTAAGTCGAAGATGGAAGGAATTGGGGCCACAGGGGCCAAAAGGGGGCCTCGCACACGGCCAAGGAATCTGGCCGCGTGGAGGGTCCTCTTTTGAGCCTCTTTGCCCAATTCTCGTGGATCCTTCGCCCGCAAGTCTTCTCCTTCCAAAAAAATGACCCCGCAGTTTTGCAGGTGATTTCGCGGAAGTTTGCCCCCTGAAACGTCAAAAATATAGAAAACGGGGTTTCTGACAAGCAGAGTTAATTCCATAAAAGTTGGGGGACTTTGTAATTTAACCCGAAAATACTATAAAACATTGAATTATACCCTTATATGATGCAATATGTAATAGAAAACCATGTGAAAATATGCAAAATTCATCTATGCATTTTACATGCATCACGTAGTCATGAGATACGGCGTTCCACACAGCATAATCATCGACAACGGGACAAATTTATCAATTGGAGAGTTGGCAAAATATTTCTGACAAACGGGAATACACCTAGATCTTGCATCTGTGGCACACCCACAATCCAATGGGCAGGTTGAAATAATGAATAGCTCAATCTTGCAGGGTATACGCCCAAGACTCGAATCTCCTCTTCATAGAGCAGCTGGAGCATGGGTAGAAGAATTGTCTTCCGTGCTTTGGAGTATTCGAACGACGCCAAATACATCAACAGGGCAAACCCTGTTTTTATTGGTTTATGGCGCAGAAGCAATGCTTCCAACAGACATGCTCCATGATAGCCCAAGAGTGCCGACTTACGATGACTTGGATGCCGAAAGCGCACGACGGGATGCCGTCGATCTTTTAGAAGAAGAACGAGGCCTTGTGCTTCAAAGATCCGCCATTTATCAGCAAGGATTGCAACATACCATAGTCGGAAAATCAGACACCGTTCTTTCAAAGAAGGTGATTTAGTGCTAAGATTGGTGCAGGAAAGAAAGCACAAGTTAGCCCCAGTCTGGGAGGGGCCGTTTGTCATTAGCAAGGCTATGAAAAATGGATCTTATTATCTTGTAGATATTCGAGACACGAAATATTGATCCCAAGCGTCCGAATCGCAAAAGAAAGAGAAAGATAGATGTTGAATTAGGAGAAAGAAAGAGACCCTAGAGCATCCAGCAGTTACGTCCCTTCTACACTTAGTTCAATTTCTATGCAAACATCTTTGCGATCATGAAATAAAGTTGTCAGAATTCATGCATTACTGTTTATCTGTTTTCATACAAAGCATAAGTCCGTCTTATCTATTTCCCAATGATTTTTCAAAATACTCAATGTTAACCCGAATTGTGCCTGTGTGCTCGGAGTTATAAAACTGAATGATTTTCAGCCTAAGGAGGCTTAAGGAAACCCAGATTGTGCATGAGTTTCATACAATTTCAGAATTCCTTACTTTTCTCTAGGTATTATCTGATTGTTTATGTGTTAGGTCACTAAAATTAGTAAGTAAAAAATGCCTTAGTACAATCCATGTTTCCGAGTTTCGACTAGTCGGCTAAACCCAGTCACTTGGCGTGAAGATTAAGTACTATTGAGCCATTTCAAACACTAAGGACAGTTAAAGCATATAAACCAGAGAACTTAGAATGGAAAGGAATTAAAACCCGGAAAACTTGCAAAGACTTACAAATTAAACTGCAAAATCGGAGTATTTGTTTATACAAATGATAGATATCATTACAATGAATATTATATTGTAAGAATAGTAATGCTTCTATTTTTCCTATCTTCTACCCAGGACTCAAGCAGCTTCTTCGGGATCCGAGTCTTCCTCCTCGCTGCTAGACTCCTCGGGAGTTGTCGGAATTTCCTCCTCGGCGTAGAAGGTGGAGATGTTCACCATTTGCGCTATTTTGGTGGCGTGGCCTTTGACGGAGTCGAAGATGTTGGCCCGCTGAGCGTCTGTGTATCCTTGAGGGATACCTGACGCCACGCGCCAAGACTTGGCAGTTGTATAATGCATACGCATGAGCCCAAGGGCCATGCGCGCACCACCGCGAGCCGCGGAACAGAACCATGATTTTTTGCGGTTTGCCACCTCCTCGATCGCCTCCGGAAGTTTGCTAACTTCCGAGAGTTCTCCCGCTTTGTCAGGAATGTACTTATTGATAAGTAACATCCCCGCGGATTTCAGCGCGGCGAAGACTCTACCGAAAGCCCGGATTCGATCAATCTGGATAAGCAAGGGGTTCCCTTCTGTTTAGACTAACAAAGGAAAGTTAGAACAAACAGAGGAAGAAAAGAGAAAAATCCGGTAAAAGTTTAACTTACCGAGAATCATGTCTATCGTCGTGCCTTCCTCAAGGCGCTGGTTCAGGGCATTCTCCAAGTCCCTGATGGTGCCATGGTCCTTCTCGGCCTGGCTAGAGGCCTTGGACTCGGCAATGCCGACAGCCAGTTGGCTGCCCTCAAGGTCCTTCTGGAGCTTCACATTGATCTTGTGAAGTTCCATGTTTTCCTTGCGGAGGTTCTCAGCATTGCCAGCATCTTCAGCAATATGTTTGGCTTTCGCCAAAGAATATGAAAAGCAAGTAAAATGACGAGTTAAAACTCGGAAAAATACTTAGAAAAATTTCTAAACAACAGCAGAGAGACAAAAGTACCTGCTGAATCATCCAGCTTTTGCTGAACGGAGGCCAGCACTGCATCCTTTTCTTCAAGAATGCTAAGGAGAGTTTTCACCTCCTTATTCTTGCTTGCAAGTTTGCTGAAAACTTCCATGTTAACGTTTTCAGCAGTTTGCTGAAACATGGAAAAGACACACAACGCTTAAGTCAGAAAACAAGCAAGGTCATAATAAAAGCATTAAGTCAAAAAATGTGTACATTTGGCATAATGCTTGGGGTCTAGAGATATTACCTGGCTCATTTTTGTCAGCTTTGCCAGATTTTCATTGAACTCTTTTACATCGTCTGCAAAAAGAATCACGACGTGGCAAAGGCCGTCCTGGATGACCTGCCGAGGTGAAAATACGAAGTTATTCCTAACAATAAGCCCGCCTTGCAGCCAAGGACGGATTAAGGGTGCTAGAGCGAAGTGCTTTGTCGCCCACGGATAGATATACCTGTGTTCGTCAAACGGCTCTTCCTTTACCTTGAACTCTTTGTCGAATGTCCAGATAGGTTCCTCCTCTGGAGCACGAGAAGGACTTCCCGTTTTCGGCACCGCCCTTTCCCTCGCGTCCGACTCGGACGCAATGGGTTGGCTGGACTGCAAAGGGTATTCTTCCTCCTTTGCAGCCAGGTTCTCTCTACCTGTGGCAACCAGGGTGTCGGGGGCTGCAGCAGGAGACGGCTGCGCTCCTCTGCTAACAACTACCTTATGCTTCTTCCGAGCTTTCGGCTTCAGGGTGGTAGGATCAAGGCTAGAAAAGAAGGGAAAGGAAAGAAATTCCGAGAAATAAAAATACATGCAATAAAAAGCATAGGAAAAAACCCGGGAAATTGGTACCTGGATGTTGCGACGGGAACGCCGTCAAGGTTGATGACCTCCTGAATGGTGGAAGGCTTCTTACGCTTCCGCCCACCGGCAAAGTTGGCACGCAGAGCGTCCAACTCAGCGTCTTAGGCAAGCTCCGAGTTAGGAAGAATTGTAATATGTCAAAAGGGACAAAGGTCCGGGTAAGACAAAAACATTCGAGAAAAATGAAAAACGAGAAATTTGCCTAAAGGGGGAAAAAGTCTACCTTTGGAGCTGGATGTCCAGCATGATACATTTGTCAGCTTTCTTCATACTGGTCTCGAGTAGAGACCAATTGATTCTGCCGTTTCTTGAAGTCCTTCTTCGGGAAACCCTTGTCCGTCGTCCTCATCGTGTCCTCCGGGCCCGAGTATTCACATATTAGCCGTTTTCCGCGATAGGCTAATGGCTGAATACGCCTTCCGAGCCAGCACAAAACGGTGTCTGTGCCGGTGAGAGGAGGAGTGGCGGATACAAGCTTGGCTATGCGC
The DNA here is from genome assembly GCA_028641055.1 of Alopecurus myosuroides. Taxonomy (NCBI): domain Eukaryota; kingdom Viridiplantae; phylum Streptophyta; class Magnoliopsida; order Poales; family Poaceae; genus Alopecurus; species Alopecurus myosuroides. The sequence continues at coordinate 340,016,068 of CM054059.1, read as the reverse complement.
CGCTTGATCCTCATCAGATCTGCTGGCAGAGTCTGGACCGCTTCTACAGCCCAATTATCTTGAGGGGTAGCAGCGGAATTATCAAACGGTGGAATTCCCGTCTTGATAAGGGGTGACCCAATCTTCTCAGTGAACTCACAGACAACTCTAGTATGATAAGTGCGCCACTAAGAACTCTCCCGGCTGATCCCTGATGCCAATGCAGCAGCTAGCAACCCCAAGGATATTCTCAACTCCACACTCTTACACAAGTAATCCACCGACTACAAGTGGTCCTGTGCCGTCTTATTCCCAGTGGAACAACAGGTAACACAAAAAGTTTGCAGATGAACTTCCAGATGAAGGCTTACAAGCTGTTTCAATCTAGAGGTCTAGGGTTTATGATTTAACGTAGTCTAAAGAGCCTTGGCTCGGTTCGTGTCTATTTAAGAGAGGGGTTACGGCCACAAGAGGGGGCCCTTGCGCAAGCACAACCCTACTAGGACTAGGACTCATGGTTTGGGTGGACACAAGCCCAAATCGACTCATAATCGATACAACCGACCCACCATTAAGGGTGCGGCCAATAATGGTATACAAACCATGCCTAATAATATTAGGACTTCTAATAGACGCATTTGACCTTGTGGAGGCGCCATCCCCTTGTATGCTATGAAATAACAATTGTTTTCAATGAATAATAATTGTTATTTTCTGTTATTCCTTGTTTTCACCCTTCTAGCATTTGTTTTCCAGCTCCTCCTTAAGTTCATCATCATCCATGTGCATCTCCTCTTCATGATCTCCTCCTCTCATGCTTGTGTTATCAACAAACCTGAGAATACATAAGTGCATGGATTTAGGTAGTACAAAGTTCTCACAATTATAAACATTATACTCAAGTAGGAGTGAATTCACATGTTGTTGTAATAGCTTGGTCCTTGATCTTGTCATGGGACCAATCCTCACTTCATTAGCTTGTATAGGAACATCATCATGTGTAACAATAGGTGAAGAGCTAGGGATGTCATCATCATCCTCCCCCCTCTTGAAAAGGCATCGACCTCGATGCAAGATCATCTCCATGGTAGGGTGTCAAATCAGCCACATTAAAAGAATTACTAACACCAAACTCATCAATTGGGAGGTCAATTTTATATGCATTGTCATTTATCCTTGAAATAACTCTATAAGGACCAGCACCTCTAGGCATCAATTTTGACTTTCTCAAGGTGGGAAATCTATCTTTCGAAAGTGAACCCACACCATATATCCTGGCCGAAATATCACTTCTTTTCTTTTCTTGTTTACTCTTTCAGCCACATGTTTTCCTCTCTTCTCAATTGCTTCTTTTGTTTTCTCATGAATCTTCTTCACAAAATCAGCTCTCTTTGATGCCTCCATATTTATTATCTCTTGAGTAGGAACGGTAACAAATCTAGTGGAGTAATAGGCTTAAACCAATATACCACCTCAAAAGGACATAATTGAGTAGTTGAATGCACATCCCTATTATATGCAAATTCCACATGTGGCAAACACTCCTCCCACTCCTTCAATTTTTTCTTGATCATGCTTCTCAATAATGTGGACAATGTCCTATTTACCACTTCTGTTTGCCCATCAGTTTGGGGGTGACAAGTTGTGGAAAATAATAATTTAGTTCCAAGCTTCCCCCATAGTGTCTTCTAAAAGTAGCTCATGAATTTCACATCTCTATCTGACACAATTGTTCTTGGCACTCCATGCAATCTCACTATCTCTCTAAAGAAGAGGTTAGCAATGTGAGAAGCATCATCACTCTTGTGGCAAGCAATGAAGTGAGCCATCTTAGAAAATATGTCCACAACCACAAAAATAGAGTCATGTCCTCTTTTTGTCCTTGGCAAGCCCAACACACAATCGATACTTATATCTTCGCATGGTGTATTTGGTGATGGTAATGTAGTATACAACCCGTGGGTTTTGAGCTTGGACTTGTCCTTGTTGAATGTAATACATCTTTGCACCAATCTATACACATCTCTCCTCATATGTGCCCAATAGAAATTTTCAGCCAACATAAGCAATGTCTTCTCTCTTCCAGAGTGTCCCATTAATCCTCCACTATGATATTCCTGCACTAAGAGTAAACGCAAAGAACACTCGGGAATACACAATTTGTTAGCTCTAAACAAGTACCCATCATGTATATGAAATTTATCCCATGCCTTAACACTAGTACATTTATTAAATGGCATAGAAAATTCATTATCTTCATCATATAAATCTCTAATACCCTCCAAACCCGAAACCTTGATCTCTAAATTTGAGAGTAACATATTATTCCTTGACAAAGCATCAGCAACTACAATTTCTAATCCCTTTTTATGTTTTATGATGTATGGAAAAGATTATATAAATTCTACCCATTTGGCATGTCTTTTATTCAAATTAGATTGACTCTTTAAGAATTTTAATGCCTCATGATCAGAATGTATACTGAACTCTTTAGACCACAAATAATGTTTCCATACTTCTAAAACTCTCACTAGTGCATATAATTCTTTATCATAAACTATATAATTCAATTGTGCACCATGTAATTTTTCAGAAAAATAGGCAATAGGTTTCTTTTCTTGCATTAACACACCTCCAATACCTATGCCACTAGCATCACACTCAATCTCAAATTGTTTATCAAAATTTGGTAGCATTAATAGTGGGGCCGAAATCAATTTCTCTTTTAATGTATCAAAAGCAATGTCTTGAGCAACCCCCCCCCCCCACACACACACTCGAAATCTACACCCTTTTTAGTTAGATCATTTAATGGTGTAGCAATGGTACTAAAATTAGGCACAAATCTTCTATAGAAACCAGCAAGACCATTAAAACTTCTAACTTGACTCACATTACTTGGAATAGGCCAATTTCGAATTGCTTCTATTTTTGATGTATCTACTTCAATTCCATGTTTAGAAACTACATATCCCAAAAATATGACCTTATCTTTGCAAAAAGTGCACTTCTCAAGATTACCATGCAATTTATTTTCTCTTAGCACTTGCAAAACTTGTCTAATATGATCAATATGTTCATGTTCATTGTGGCTATATATGAGAATATCATCAAATAAACTACCAAAAATCTACCCATAAATTCTCTCAAAATATGGTTCATAAGTCTCATGAAAATACTAGGTGCATTAGTTAACCCAAAAGGCATCACTAACCATTCATATAAACCAAATTTTGTTTTAAATGTTGTTTTCCACTCATCTCCCTCTTTCATTCTAATTTGATGGTAATAACTACGCAAATAAATTTTAGAGAAAACATCAGCACCACTTAATTCATCTAACATGTCTTCCAAACGTGGTATAGGATGACGATAACGAATAGTGATGTTGTTAATTTCTCTACAATCTACACACATGCGCCCAGTACCATCTTTCTTAGGTACTAAAATAACAGGAACAACACAAGGAGAAAGACTAACTCGAATATAACCTTTATCTAGTAGCTCTTGTACTTGTCTTTGTATCTTCTTTGTTTCTTGTGGATTTGTTCTATAAGGGGCTCGGTTTGGCAAAGATGATCCAGGAATTAAATCAATTTGATCCTCAATCCCTCTCAATGGTGGCAATCTCGAGGGAATATCTCCTGGAAAAACATCATCAAATTCCTGCAAAACATGAGAAACACCAAGAGGAATAGGGGCCATGTCATTAGAAACCAAAATCTCTCCCTTGTGACTAAGCACAATAGGGACTAATGTAGGATCCTCCCTAAATTCCCTCAAATCCTCTTTAGTGGCTGATGCATGTAAAATGCATAGATGAATTTTGCATATTTTCACATGGTTTTCTATTACATATTGCATCATATAAGGGTATAATTCAATGTTTTATAGTATTTTGGGGTTAAATTACAAAGTCCCCCAACTTTTATGGAATTAACCCTGCCTGTTAGAAACCCCGTTTTCTATATTTGTGACGTTTCAGGGGGCAAACTTCCGCGAAATCACCTGAAAATCTGCGGGGGTCATTTTCTTGGAAAGAGAAGACTTGCGGGCGAAGGATCCACGAGAATTGGGCAAAGAGTCTCAAAAGAGGACCCTCCACGCGGCCAGATTCCTTGGCCGCGTGAGAGGCCCCCTTTTGGCCCCTGTGGCCCCAATTCCTTCCATCTTCGACTTACCGACTCCGTCTTGACCTAAAACCGACTATAAAAATGGTCCCCCATATCCTTACGGAGGGGAGCGCCGCCGAAACACCGAAACAACAAAACAGAGACCAGAAGTTCCAGATTGGAGGGGGAAAACTCCGGCGGGGCGCCGCCGGTGTGATCTCCTACCCCTCCAACGTCATCTCCATCGACATCTCCATGAAGAGGGAATAGTTCACCCCAGGGCTATGGGTTTGTGGAAGTAGCACTTGTATCTCTCTCTCTATGTGCTTCACTAATTAGATCCATATGAGCTGCCTCACATGATTACGAGCACCGTCGTAATTCCTATTTGGTGGATCTTTTCTATGAGTTATTGAATCTGAGATTGCAATTGTTTCTCTTGAGTTATTTGAGTAGATGTATCTTATGTACCCCGTTCTTATTTGCTAGCTTTGATCAATCTAGTTCTTGAGAGCGTGTGTGGGGTGATGGGTGCATTAGTTGGAGTAACGAGGGGTGGCTAGTGCTGTGAAAGTGACAGAAGTTCAGCGATCCACTTAGGTTGTGTTAAACCTTTCTTAGTTACCTCGCTAGGGATAAAAAGGAGTACCTTGTTACCGGGGATTTGAAGTGACACTAATCAATCTCCATGACTAGATCTAGCAAGTTCTTACTTCAACTTCTTGTCACATTGCTTAAAGCTATACTCTGGTTTTTTCCTTAATTATCGAGGTGTTATGATTTATTTCGCATATTGGTGGAGTATAAGAGGGATCAATATGACCGTAGAGATCTCTTTGCTAGGACGTGATGCCCATATGAAAGTACTCAATGTTAAACATGTTATTGTAATCTCACATCTAATTCTTTATGCCACCGTCTACTTTATTTGAGAGAATGCAAGTGTGAAACCATGAACCCCGGTCCTATTTTAAATATAAGAAAACACTCTAGTTACTTTGCTGCCATTTACTTTACTTGCACTTTACTTTACTTGCATCTCCAATTCAAATTTACATTATCTCCATCACCACTTGCATCACAAAAATACAAAAACAATCCATTGCATATTTATTTTCTCATTTGCATTTAATAGAAGATTTAATTATTGCACATTTACTTTCAGTTTTGCATTGCAATTTAGAAGTCTCACACCTTGTGCTTGACAACCACTTGGTGAGGTTGAGGGCACAAAATTCTCTACTTGTTTGTAGGATCCTGGAGGAAGCTTGGAAGACAACTGCTGAAATACTGGCTCCCCAAGAGTTCGATATAAACCCTCGAGTCACCCTCGTGGGGAAGAAGGCTTGCCACTAGCTACACACTCTTCACTTGGAGTCTCAACCTAGCCATCAAGCGTTTTTCTGGCGCCGTTGTCGGGGAGCCATAGGTGAAGGAGTTGTCCATGGGAGCTCACAAGAAGTCTTCATCACCAACAAGGTGTGCAAACACCTAAGCTTGGGGAGGTTGCACCTACGTGAGTACCATCCTTTCTATCCCCACCTTCTTTCAAGTAGATTGTTTTGTTTCTTGTCTTGTTTTTGTTTTTGTTTTGTTTTTGTTCTTGTTTTTGTTTTGTGTTGCATATTTTATTTTAGTTTGCATTTTAGCTTTGCATTTAGTTATCTAGTTTATTTTAGTATTTCGAATTTGCTTAGTTACTTACTTTTGTTTTGCATAAAAATTAAAAACTACATAAAAACTTGGAAAATAGAGCAGAGCACTTATTGGCCATTCAGTGTTAGGAATTTCCCTCAAGAGCTAAATATTCCCGTTGAAAAATTAGAGGTAGATCCTAGTGTTATTAAAATGATTTATGAATCTCATTTCTATGGAAAGTCTAAAGAAGACCCTTTGTTCCATCTTAAGAAATTTGATGAAAGATGTAAAACTTTGAACTTGAATCATGCAAACATCAACACTACTAAAGTTAAACTCTTTCCCTACTCACTAGGAGGCAAAGCATTAGATTGGATATTAAGATGGCCTCCTAGCAATTTTACTACTTGGTTCAACTTAAGGGCTGCATTTATTGAAAGGTTTTGTCATGCTGAAAAGAATTACAATGTTAAACAATTGCTCATTACCTTTAAACAAGAAAAAGATGAATCAATGATACAAGCATGGGAGAGATTTAGAAGTAGAGCATATGGAATAGGGCATGGCTTTAGAGATTGGATACTTATGCATATGTTTTATAAGGGACTTTCTGAAACTTCTAGAGCCTTTTTAGATAATGAATGTGGGGGATCTTTTACTAGTACTAATGCTGCAAATACCCATGTTTTGCTTGAAAGTTTGCTCTTAGAGGTTAAAATTAAAGAGAGCTTAAAAAAGGCTGAAGTACCCGAGGATATTTTTGATGATCGCTACGAGATTTTTAATATGCATAATAGAAAAGGAAAAGTAGAGGAAATTATGATGCTTACTGAAATTAAGGATCCATTGCTTGATTTAGAAAAAAGTAGCTTGCAAGAACTTATTGCTACTCTATAAAAAATTGCTAGTGATCCCACTATAAATGTTAATCAACCTGGCTTTGGATCTTATATTGCTAATCATGTCTTGCAAGAAAAAATTGCTAGGTACAAGAATGAGGCCATGATACCTCCTAAGCTTGGGGATGCATGGATCCCCAAGGTGCTAGTTTCAATTGGAAAATAAATTCACCATGCTATGTTAGATCTAGGTTCTAGTGTATTGGTACTCTCTAAAGAATTATATGAATTGCTAGAACTAGAAAATTTAGAAAAGTGCTCAAGTGAATTTGTACTTGCTGATAACTCTACTAAACATGCTGTAGGACAAGTAAAAGATGTTATGATTGAATTGCACATGACTTTCGTACCCATTGATTTCATTTTTATGGATATGGGGGATAAATCCACTAGTCCTATTATTTTGGGTAGACCTTTTCTTCGTACTACAGGTGCAATCATAGACTCCAAGGAAGGGGATGTCAAGTTTCAGTTCCCTCACAAGAAAAGCATGGAGCACTTCCCAAGGAAGAGGGGCACGCTGAAGAACAAGCTCCCTCATGAGCTTTATCCCTCTTGATTATCAAGTAAGTAAAGTCTAGCTATATGGCTATAAAGAAAGCGCTTTACGGGAGGCAACCCGGTTGTTTTTGTTTGGATTTTCCTAGTGTCCTCTTGCTGTCTCAAGAGATTAGTTTTTTTGTTTTAATTCTGGAGTTTTCAATAAAGAGTCAAGTCAAACCCATTTGTACTTATAAGTTGCTATCTTAGTGCATGAAATTTCTGTTTCAGCACGAGTCTCCTCACCGTATGATTTTACGTTTTTTATTGGTATGTCGGATTGATCTAATGTTTTAGTATGTTCTGAAACTTTTCGTCCTCTGTAAGAACAAAAATTGGCTTAATTTTTTGACGAGTCTAGCTTAGGGAAAAACGTTCGTTTTGCTGCTGCTGCTTTTCTGGACAGATTTCGCCTTCTTTTGTTTTATGCACTCTTTGGGCTTGGGAATCGAATTTCCATGATTATTTCAAGCAAGAGAGTGAACATACAACATAATGAACCTTATTGTCTATCTACTGGAGCATTTGATTTGGAATTTTGCACAGCAAGCATGTGATTTGTTTGTCCTTGCTAATCTCACCCCACAGAAAAAGAATGGGAGAAACATGTTTTGTGAAGTTTTTTTCACAGGGAATAGAGGAGCTGCGCCTCAAGATATCCAAGAATGGTGAAAGCCATAAGCTTGGGGATGTGATTAACACCCCACTGGAGCTACACTCTTTTGGTTAGCACACGTCTACTTTCTGTTTTTCTAAGCAAAGCATTTATCGTAGAGACTTGAAGCGTCTAGTTTTTGTTTTTATTTTTGTTTTGGTAAGACCACCATCACTTTATATGTGATTGAGCTACTGGATTTTGGGGTTGGAATGTATTGGATGCAATTATTATGACTTGGAATACGGATGCCATGGTTGATTTGAAGAGCTACATATGTTTGCATGATTTATAGGCTTTTTATGTGTAGAAATTTGCAATAATGCTATCTTGAGCTATCTCTTATTCATGTCCTTGATGTTAATTGCTGGTTTATTTAGTTTGTCATGAAATGAGTAGTTCTATGGACATATGCATACATAGTAGCTGTTCAACTATCTCCCTCTTGCTAGCCCAAAAATTTAAAAATTCCAACAAGTAAAAACTTGTTTCCAACACTCCTTAGCCAAGTATTTCCAGTGAGTCCACCATATCTTCCCATTAGCTTCATTGCTATTCCGAGTATGTTCACCATGTTATTGTGTTATTTATGTTCTAAATTAAGATATTCACTTTATTAATTGTCATGGGTTGAACTTGGGATAGGACTCTCACGAACTTTTGAAGGCACACTTTACTTTTTATGCATCTAATAAACATGACCCAATAATGGGAGCCACAAGTTTTGCGTTTGATAAGTGTGTGGTTGGGATATAGCTATAAACGTGTATCACCGGAAAGATTTCAACATTGCACAAAAATTTACATTTGGTTGATATCATGTACTTTTGTTTTGGACTCCTGCCATGCCGAAATGAAATAGAGGAATAGTAAGTTTTGATGAGTAAGTATCTATATGACTAGAGAAACGCATTGGGCCGCTAACACAAGCCATGCTTTATCATGGTGGAAATTTACTTACAGCTTGAGTGACTCTACAACACATCCTATAATAAAATAAGAAGCTATGCATAATAGTGAATGAAAATAAAAAGGATGATCAGTCTACTCCGTTTGTTCATCTTGTCATTGTAACATGGGCTTGTTTCCATGTCATGGGGCAAGAGGTACCTCTTTGCGGTTCTCTATGATGTCATTAATACTTATTATGATTGTACAAAGCTTATTAGGAGTCTTAATTTGAGTAATCATGGAGTAGGTTTTCACACTCACGGGGCATGAGGCTTTCAACCACCTTGTCATTCTCATTACTTCAATACTCACAATTTTAAGATGCTAATGATAAAGGGGCAATGAGAGTCCTAGATCAATGGATACCACATTTCAATTAGTAATTTTAGTTGAATAATTTAGAGGCTAAATAAGACTTGATCATGTTTTACCTCTACTCAATTTTCTCCAAAGTGTCCACCATATTTTCTATTCTCCATTATGCTATTCTTTGACCAATATAGGATTTTATTTTTCATTTTGTGTATGCATTTGGTCCATAGTGATTTTATTTCATTATACACTTTGTGAACTTTCATGAAGCATCTTTGCTTGCATATTTGATATTTCTTACAACATGAATTGTATATTGCTACTCATTTCTAGTATTAATCATTTGATTATATGTAGCATGAATAATCCTCCTTGATATCCCATGATTGTTTCAATATGCAAAACCCATCTTAGTTTTGTCACCTTCATACTCGAGGACGAGCATGGGTTAAGCTTGGGGATGTTGATGCATGTAAAATGCATAGATGAATTTTGCATATTTTCACATGGTTTTCTATTACATATTGCATCATATAAGGGTATAATTCAATGTTTTATAGTATTTTAGGGTTAAATTACAAAGTCCCCCAACTTTTATGGAATTAACCCTGCCTGTCAGAAACCCCGTTTTCTATATTTTTGACGTTTCAGGGGGCAAACTTCCTTGAAATCACCTCAAAATCTGCGGGGGTCATTTTCTTGGAAGGAGAAGACTTGCGGGCGAAGGATTCACGAGAATTGGGCAAGGAGGCCCAAAAGAGGACCCTCCAGGCGGCCAGATTCCTTGGCCGCGTGAGAGGCCCCCTTTTGGCCCCTGTGGCCCCAATTCCTTCCATCTTCGACTTACCGACTCCTTCTTGACCTAAAACCGACTATAAAAAGGGTCCCCCGTACCCTTACGGAGAAGAGCGCCGCCGAAACAACGAAACACTGAAACAGAGACCGGAAGTTGCAGATTGGAGGGGGAAAACTCCGGCGGGGCGCCTCCGGTGTGATCTCCTACCCCTCCAACGTCATCTCCATCGACATCTCCATGAAGAGGGAGTAGTCCACCCCAGGGCTATGGGTTTGTGGAAGTAGCACTTGTATCTCTCTCTCTATGTGCTTCACTAATTAGATCCGTATGAGCCGCCTCACATGATTACGGGCACCGTTGTAATTCCTATGTGGTGGATCTTTTCTATGAGTTATTGAATCTAAGATTGCAATTGTTTCTCTTGAGTTATTTGAGTAGATGTATCTTATGTACCCCCGTTCTTATTTGCTAGCTTTGATTAATCTAGTTCTTGAGAGCGTGTGTGGGGTGATGGGTGCATTAGTTGGAGTAACGGGGGGTGGCTAGTGTTGTCAAAGTGACATAAGTTCAGCGATCCACTTAGGTTTTGTTAAACCTTTCTTAGTTATCTCACTAGGGATAAAAAGGAGTACCTTGTTGATGACTCCCAAGTGCAGGAGATCAATTGTAGTACCTTTTGATAAGTATTTGAGTGTCGAACCCACGAGGAGCTGAAGGTAAGCTATCTATTCTCTAAAGCCCTATAACCCTCTTATATGGCGGTTTATGCAAAGCAATAAGTTTGACTAAAAGGAACTAACTAATTAAAAGCAAGTGACGTGGAGTGTGGTTTGTCTAGTAACTAGTGAAGCAAGTTTAAAATGCAAGTTTCTAAGCAAGTTTCACAAGTAGCAAGCAGCAAATATCTCAAGTATCTCAAGGGAGCAAGTGTTCTAGCAATAGGTGTTTCGTTCGTGTGGTTGTCACAATTAGTGAAGCACATGTTTTAGTCTTAGTTGTTTCTTCTAGGAAGGAGCCATGAATAGGTATAGTCAACTAAATGATCTACAACCCCTTATGATGGATCATGTCGCCAAGTAAATGACTGCACAAGATTGATTAAGACATAAAGTCCTACCATAGCCTTACGTTCTAAGGTCCCCTATATATATCCCCCAATAACTTAACTTTGTGGCTCGGTCTCAGGTTACTGTCACTCCCAAGTCACCACCACTCCATTATGCTACCGGTGATCACCTTACATGCATTCCCCAACATATGCGTGCACTCATATATTGTACATAAAGACAATCATAGAAGATAACAAACTTGTATGCAACCAATCAACGAACTATTTCACCATTGCCAAGAACAATTCACTACTCAAACATAGACGGGGAGACACAATACATCAAGGGAATATAGTATTGCATCATACATAGTGTTTGCCAAGAGATTACAGTGGAGAGATGGAGCTGATCTTGCTGTAGATGTTGATGATGAACACACCGGAGGGGGGTGGAGCCCTCCGGGGGTGATCCCGGCGGCGTTTCCCCCCTCCGATCTTCTCCGGCGGCAGCCTTCTGTCTCTCTGTTTCGTGGTTTCGTCTCTCGGTGCCGCCTCCTCCTCGAAAAGGCCAGGGGACCCTTTATATAGTCGTTTTTAGGTCACGAAACACTTGGGAGAAGAAAGATCGACGGCATCGGAGCCACGGGGGCAAAAAGGGGCCTCTCACGCGGCCAAGGAATCTGGCCGCATGGAGGGTCCTCTTTGCCACCTGGTTGGCCTTTTGTCCCTCTACTTTGGCCCATGGTCTTCGTCTCGAAAATTCTGAACCGTGCTCTTTGGCCTTGCCCTTTTTGGAGTCCCGAAGCTCCCGGAAAGTCTGAAACACTAAAAAGTACGTTTTCTGGAAAAACAGGGTTAGAACCAAAAGAAGGGGGATTGTTTAGAAAATCCCCCAAATCATTATAAAACATGAATATAAGTTGCTAATATGTAGGAAAAACAAGTAATAACATGGAAAGTTAATGTATGCATTTTACATGCATCAACATCCCCAAGCTTGACCCATGCTCGTCCTCGAGTATGAAGGTGATAAAACTAATATGGACTTTACATATTGAAACAATCATGGGACATCAAGGAGGATTATTCATGCTACATATAATCAAATGATTAATACTAGAAATGAGTAGCAATATACAATTCATGTTGTAAGAAATATCAAATATGCAAGCAAAGATGCTTCATGAAAGTTCACAAAGTGTATAATGAAATAAAAGCACTATGGACCAAATGCATACACAAAATGAAAAATAAAATCCTATATTGGTCAAAGAATAGCATAATGGAAAATAGAAAATATGGTGGACACTTTGGAGAAAATTGAGTAGAGGTAAAACATGATCAAGTCTTATTTAGCCTCTAAATTATTCAACTAAAATTACTAATTGAAATATGGTATACATTGATCTAGGACTCTCATTGCCCCTTTATCACTAGCATCTTAAATGGTGAATGTTGAACTAATGTGAATGACAAGGTGGTTGAAAGCCTCATGCCCCGTGAGTGTGAAAACCTACTCTATGATTACTCAACTTAAGATTCCTAATAAGATTTGTACAATCATAATAAGTATTAATGACATCATAGAGAACCGCAAAGAGGTACCTCTTTCCCCATGACATGGAAACAAGCCCATGTCACAATGACAAGACAAACAAACGGAGTAGACTCATCATCCTTTTTATTTTCATTCACTATTATGCATAGCTTCTTATTTTATTGTAGGATGTGTTGTAGAGTCACTCAAGCTGTAAGTAAATTTCCACCATGATAAAGAATGGCTTGGGTTAGTGGCCCAATGCGTTTCTCTAGTCATATAGATACTTACTCATCAAAACTTACTATTCCTCTATTTCATTTCGGCATGGCAGGAGTCCAAAAACAAAAGTACATGATATCAACCAAATGTAAATTTTTGTGCAATGTTGAAAGCTTTCCGGTGATACACGTTTATAGCTAGCTCCCAACCACACACTTGTCAAACGCAAAACTTGTGGCTCCCATTATTGGGTCATGTTTATTAGATGCATAAAAAGTAAAGTGTGCCTTCAAAAGTTCGTGAGAGTCCTATCCCAAGTTCAACCCATGAAAATTAATAAAGTGAATATCTTAATTTAGAACATAAATAACACAATAACATGGTGAAAATACTCGGAATAGCAATGAAGCTAATGGGAAGATATGGTGTACTCACTGGAAATACTTGGCTAAGGAGTGTTGGAAACAAGTTTTTACTTGTTGGAATTTTTAAATTTTTTGCTAGCAAGAGGGAGATAGTTGACCAGATACTATGCATGCATATGTACATATAACTACTCATTTCATGACAAACTAAATAAACCAGAAATTAACATCAAGGACATGAATAAGAGATAGCTCAAGACAACATTATTGCAAATTTCTACACATAAAAAGCCTATAAATCATGCAAGCATATGTAGCTCTTCAAATCAACCATGGCATCCCTATTCCAAGTCATAATACTAGCATCCAATACATTCCAACCCCAAACTCCAGTAGCTCAATCTCATATAAAATGATGGGTGTGGTCTTATCAAAACAAAAATAAAAATAAAAACTAGACGCTTCAAGTCTCTACGATAAATGCTTTGCTTAGAAAAACAGAAAGTAGACGTGTGATAACCAAAAGAGTGTAGCTCCAGTGGGGTGTTCATCACATCCTTAAGCTTATGGATTTCACCATTCTTGGATGTCTTGAGGCGCAGCTCCTCTATTCCCTGTGAAAAAAACTTCACAAAACATGTTTCTCCCATTCTTTTTCTGTGGGGTGAGATTAGGAAGGACAAACAAATCACATGCTTGCTGTGCAAAATTCCAAATCAAATGCTCCAGTAGTTAGACAATAAGGTTCATTATGGTGTATGTTCACTCTCTTGCTTGAAAGAATCATGGAAATTCGATTCCCAAACCCAAAGAGTGCATAAAACAAAAGAAGGCGGAATCTGTCCAGAAAAGCAACAGCAGCAAAACGAACGTTTTTCCCTAAGCTAGACTCGTCAAAAAATTAAGCCAGTTTTTGTGCTTACAGAGGACGAAAAGTTGCAGAACATACTAAAACATTAGCTCAATCCGACATACCAATAAAAAACGTAAAATCATACGGTGAGCAGACTCGTGCTGAAACAGAAATTTCATGCACTAGGATAGCAACTTATAAGTCCAAATGGGTTTGACTTGACTCTTTATTGAAAACTCCAGAATTAAAACAAAAAAAAACTAATCTCTTGAGACAGCAAGAGCACACTAGGAAAATCCAAACAAAAACAACCGGGTTGCCTCCCGTAAAGCGCTTTCTTTATAGCCATATAGCTAGGCTTTACTTACTTAACATCATGATGGTTGGAGTGAGGTGGCTCGGCATCCCCAAGCTTGGATTCTTGTACTTATTTGATACATGTAGGGTGAGCCCAGGGGTACGTCCCCAAGCTTGATTGGTTGTCCCTCTTGATCTTTGTTCATCTCACTCAACTCTTCCTCCTGAAAAATTCTTCTTACACAAATCTCAACATAAAACTTGATTAGAGGGGTTAGTGCCTCCACAAATAAAATCCACATAGATACAGAAAAGACACATCATGAGTTGATTCTAATATTAACTATTGTTAGTACAGTTGTGCATTGCTCCTTGATCAAAAGAACCACACAAAACACAAGTAATGAGAGCAATGCAAAATAAAGACATAATCTGCCAAAAACTGAACAGCCCGTAAAGAGTGAATTTTCAGAGGCACTTAAGTTGCTCAAATCAGAAAACATAAAACTAATGAAATATGTAGTGATAACTAAATATTGTTGTCGTAAATTACCAGGTCAAAATTCCACTTATTTGATTTTAAACATTTTTCGCAGTGAAGTTCATGAATCTATTTTCTTGACAACTAATTACTATTGTTTAATCCTATCTCTCATATAAGATTATTCTTGCCATTTAAGATGAGAAATAAGACAGAAATGTGATGTTACAGTACTGAACTAATATTTTTATTGTTTTTATCTTTGGAAAAAGTTTTAACGATAGAGACTTTGCAATGGTTTCATTGGCATGAACAACACATGTTCAAGGTCGACCCCAACTTCTCCATTAATCATCCTTCTCATTTACTTTCCCAATTTTTTTTATAAAATGAAAATCTTAAACTAAATGATACATAACAGTAGGTAAAGGCATTTTACATGTTGTAAAGACATAAATGTGTGCTCAAACCGAATAGGAAATTAAAGCATAAGGAACACACCAAAAAAATATTAAACAATTTATTTTTAAGTCTAACCCATTTCCTATGCATTGGCATTTTGTAATGAAACAAATAAAAGAAGCACATAATAGCAAGCATAGAAAGGTAGATCAAGTGCAACTTCAATACTTTCAGCATAAAGAGGGGAAACTTAATATTGTTGAAATATGTGTAACCATGTTTCCCTCTCTCATAATAATTTTCAGTGGCATCATGAATAGATTCAACAATATGAATATCACATAAAACATTCTTATCATGAGCCACATGCATAAAAGAATCACTACTCTCCACATAAGTAAAATCCTCATTAGTGATAGTGGGAGTTAAACATTCATAATTTTCATTGCAATCATCATATATAGGAGGCATAGTATCATCAAAGTGAATTTTCTCCTCCAAGCTTGGGGAACTAGAAATATCATGCTCATCAAAACCAACTTCCCCAAGCTTAAAACTTTCCATAGAATCAGCAAGTATATCATTTTTATCCTCAATAGTAGGGGGACTAAAAATATCATATTCATCAAGACAAACTTCCCCAAGCTCAAGGTTTTCCTTAGCAATAAAGGTGTTCAAAGAATTAGTACTACCACAAATATGATTGTTGTGCAAATAATTTTTCAATTTCTCCTCAAACACTTCATGACCTAATTCAAGGTAGATATTATACAGTTCTAAAATTGTTTGGTTGTTTTCCATTTTATATTTTTTGTGTTTTAGGTTTATATGTTAGTATACAATGCAAAAAAGAATAAAAGCTTAGCACAACGCTCCCCGGCAACGGCGCCAGAAAAGTGCTTGATGACTCCCAAGTGCAGGAGATCAATTGTAGTACCTTTCGATAAGTATTTGAGTGTCGAACCCACGAGGAGCTGAAGGTAAGCTATCTATTCTCTAAAGCCCTATAACCCTCTTATATGGCTGTTTATGCAAAGCAATAAGTTTGACTAAAAGGAACTAACTAATTAAAAGCAAGTGACGTGGAGTGTGGTTTGTCTAGTAACTAGTGAAGCAAGTTTAAAATGCAAGTTTGTAAGCAAGTTTCACAAGTAGCAAGCAGCAAATATCTCAAGTATCTCAAGGGAGCAAGTGTTCTAGCAATAGGTGTTTCGTTCGTGTGGTTGTCACAATTAGTGAAGCACATGTTTTAGTCTTAGTTGTTTCTTCTAGGAAGGAGCCATGAATAGGTATAGTCAAGTAAATGATCTACAACCCCTTATGATGGATCATGTGGCCAAGTAAATGACTGCACAAGATTCATTAAGACATAAAGTCCCACCATGGCCTTACGTTCTAGGGTCCCCTATATATATCCCCCAATAACTTAACTTTGTGGCTCGGTCTCAGGTTACTGTCACTCCCAAGTCACCACCACTCCATTATGCTACCGGTGATCACCTTACATGCATTCCCCAACATATGCGTGCACTCATATATTGTACATAAAGACAATCATAGAAGATAACAAACTTGTATGCAACCAATCAACGAACTATTTCACCATTGCCAAGAACAATTCACTACTCAAACATAGACGCGGAGACACAATACATCAAGGGAATATAGTATTGCATCATACATCGTGTTTGCCAAGAGATTATAGTGGAGAGATGGAGTTGATCTTGCTGTAGATGTTGATGATGAACACGCTTGAGGGGGGTGGAGCCCTCCGGGGGTGATCCCGGCGGCGTTTCCCCCCTCCGATCTTCTCAGGCGGCAGCCTTCTGTCTCTCTGTTTTGTGGTTTCGTCTCTCGGCGCCGCCTCCTCCTCGAAAAGGCCAGGGGACCCTTTATATAGTCGTTTTTAGGTCACGAGACACTCGGGAGAAGAAAGATCGACGGCATCGGAAACACGGGGGCAAAAAGGGGGCCCGCATGGAGGGTCCTCTTTGCCACCTGGTTGGCCTTTTGGCCCTCTACTTTGGCCCATGGTCTTCGTCTCAAAAATTCTGAACCGTGCTCTTTGGCCTTGCCCTTTTTGGAGTCCCGAATCTCCCGAAAAGTCTAAAACACTAAAAAGTACGTTTTCTGGAAAAACAAGGTTAGAACCAAAAGAAGGGGATTGTTTAGAAAATCCCCCAAATCATTATAAAACATGAATATAAGTTGCTAATATGTAGGAAAAACAAGTAATAACATGCAAAGTTCATGTATGCATTTTACATGCATCACTTGTTACCGGGGATTTGAAGTGACACTAATCAATCTCCATGACTAGATCTAGCAAGTTCTTACTTCAACTTCATGTCACATTGCTTAAAGCTATACTCTTGTTTTTCCTTAATTATCGAGGTGTTATGATTTATTTCGCATCTTGGTGGAGTATAAGAGGGATCAATATGACCGTAGAGATCTCTATGCTAGGACGTAATGCCCATATGAAAGTACTCAATGTTAAACATGTTATTGTAATCTCACATGTAATTCTTTATGTCCACCGTCTACCACTTTATTTGAGAGAATTCAAGTGTGAATCCATGAACCCCGGTCCTATTTTAAATATAAGAAAGCACTCTAGTTACTTTGCTGCAATTTACTTTACTTGCACTTTACTTTACTTGCATCTCCAATTCGAATTTACATTATCTCCATCACCACTTGCATCACAAAAATACAAAAACAATCCATTGCATATTTATTTTCTCATTTGCATTTAGTAGTAGATTTAATTATTGCACATTTACTTTCAGTTTTGCATTGCAATTTAGAAGTCTCACACCTTGTGCTTGACAACCACTTGGTGAGGTTGAGGGCACAAAATTCTCTACTTGTTTGCAGGATCCTGGAGGAAGCTTGGAAGACAACTGCTGAAATACTGGCTCCCCAAGAGTTCAATATAAACCCTCGAGTCACCCTCGTGGGGAAGAAGGCTTGCCACTAGCTACACACTCTGCACTTGGAGTCTCAACCTAGCCATCAGTGGCTAACATGCATAGTAGGCTCTCTCTCTTATTTTTATTTTTACCACTCGAATTGTTTTGACTACCACCCCCCATAGCTTGCAAATTTTGTTTCCCTCATCCCTCTCACTCTCTTTCACTTCAATTTTGGAACGAGACTCATTTATAATTTGTTGTGGTGTCATAGGCCTCAAAATAATAGTTCTCCCATGGTGATTCAACTCATAAGTATTTGCTCTTCCTTCATGCTTCACACTCCTATCGAATTACCATGGTCTTCCCAACAATAAGTGGCAAACAATCATAGGAACCACATCAAACTCAATGGAATCCTTATAAGGACCAATCTGAAATTCCACACGCACCATATGGCTGACTTTCATCTCTCCAATGCTACTCAACCATTGTATATGATAAGGAGAAGGGTGTGGTAAATATTTCAGATTTAACTTTGCACATAGATCTTTTCTAGCCAAATTCCTGCAACTCCCTCCATCAATAATGACTTTGCAAGCCATATTAGGACCAATAACAGCCTTGGTTTGAAACAAATTGCACCTTTGAGTTTCAGGACTAGGAATAACACTCAAGGATTTTTGTGTGCAAATAATAGATGTCATAGTAGTAGCATTAGCATCCAATGGAGAATCACTCATATAACCATCATCATCATCTTTATCATTAGGATCAACATCATCACCTGTCTCATACTCATTGTTCTCATTAATAATCATGATTTTTGTATTAGGGAAATACCTCTTAAAATGGCCTTTTCCTCCACATGTATGACATGTAATATCTCTATTTCTTGTTGTGGATGCAGTGGAATCCGTGGTACTAGCTACTGGTTGTGATGATTTCTTTGCAATAGAAGTACTAGGCTCGGCCTTCGATGATGAAACACCATGGCTAAGAGAAGGTGGAGGTGGTGTACTAGGCATAGAAGTTGATCTTAAGGGAAATCTGCTCCTTGTTCTTGATGTAATTTTAGCCTCCTCATTGATATGTGATTCGGCCTCCCTAGCATGATGTAATAACTCATGCATATCATGATATTGATGATGTCTCACAATTCCCTTGATTTTATAATTCAAACATGAAAGAAACATTTGCATTGTTTGCTCCAATTACTCTCTAACACGTGCCCTTTGCATGATTAATTCCATCTCTTGATAATATGCATCAACTGTCAAAGAACCTTGCCTCAATTGTTGCAATTGATCAAATTGTTGTCTAATGTAATTTGGTGGTACAAATATGTCCCTCATGACTCTCTTCATGGTATTCCAAGTGATAATGGGTAATTCACGATCTTCATGTCTCTTTCTCATAGTAGTATCCCACCAACGAAGAGCATAACCATCCAATTCAGAAGAAGCCAATTTAATTTTTCTATCCTCGGTATAATCATGCAATCTCCATAGCTTCTCAATTTTCATCTCCCATAGCAAATATTCTTCCACATCCATGGTGTCAAAACTGAAAGATGGTATAGAAAATTTTGGCTTACCCAAACCATCATCCTCTCTATGATTTTCAAGAGCAACATTGATTGGAACACGCCTTGTAGCCATGTGATTGGCTCGTCCTAGATGTCCTCCTCGGCCTCTTTCTCCTCTAGCTCCACGGCCGTGATTGTGATCCACCTCACCATTGGCTTCAAAACCATTATTAGCATCACTATGGACACTATCATTATCATCATCAACATTAGGCAATCTTTGTCGAATCAATGTTTGAAGACCAGCAAGGGTAGTAGTCAATGCAGAAATAGAATCATTGATTGTTTTCACAAGCTCAGTATAGGTCTCGGCCAATTTATGTGTCTCCCCCATTTTATTCTCCATGGCTTGCATAGCTTCATAAAGGGGATCACATGCATCAGTCACAAACTGCTTGATATCTTTATGATTGTCTCGTATTTGATTTTTCAACACATCCCTTAGAGCCTCATACTCCCTCCAATTCACTCCTTCTGTATGGTCCTTCTTTTGCTGCACAAGGGCATCACTAGATAGATCCATTAGTAGGTTAGTGAAAACAGAAACAAGTATATAGGTTGTGGTGTTCTCTCACAACTCGCTCAAAAATCTAGCAAGACAATTGATTATCTTACCGTTCCAAAGTGAATAAAATACTTACCAACAAGTAGAGGAAATTAATGTACTTTGATGTGAATAAGAGAATACCTAGGGTTTTCACTCTCACAAAGGAAAACAAGGTTATTTAGTGGGGCTTGGTATGGATACCTAACAAACACCAAAGTAACAAGTCATATTTGTTGTTTTGTGATGATATAAAAATACCCAAGGAAACTCACACAATAATGGAGACAAATGTGGCAAAGCAAATATATGGATGAGATTTTGCAATTCTCTAGAAAGTCACTAGCTAGGCTCACAATAGACAGGCACAAGATTTCTCAATGAAAAAAAAAAAGTGTCACAATGGTAAGCTCCACTAGTAAAAAAGAATATCACTTCGGCCTCTTTGCAATTTTCCGTTTTCTCTTTTCTCTTTTTTTATATAGTTTTACTCTTTTTCTATATTTTTTTCAATGGCCTTAAACACAGCTAGGAGCAATATAGACCAATGAACAAGTGAACACAATGGTGGAGATGAAAATGAGCAGCCTGTCAGAGCACAAAATAGCTATACTTGTGGGCAAGTTCCTATTCAAAATGCTGTAGAAAGGCTATGGCTAGGTTCACAAAGGTTGGATATATTGTTCCTAATGATAAAAACAGGAAATAACAAGAAAAATCTAAGTGAAAACAGCTCCAAATAGCTCACGGCAGATGTTTTGTACCACGGCAGCGAAACTGGCAGAAACGGTGCCGCGGCAGCGTTTTGGCGCAAATGCGTGTCGCGGTAGTGCGCAGGTGCGGCGGGTGGTAAGCGTGCTACGGTACGGGGAGGGGATTTTGTAAGCGCGCTGCGGTGGAATCCGAGTTCAACTAGGACCAGGCAGCGGCAGCGGTATGGCAGGGAATTGGTGATTTTTCTGCCGCGGTAGGGATTCGAGTTGGACTCGGATTAGATCAATAAGGAGCAACTAGTAGCGGATTTTTTTTGTAGTTTTTTATAGGATTTCGACCAGGGGAACAAAGAATCCTAACCCTAGCCGAAAATAAAAAAACTAAAAAGATAAAAAGTAACACAAAATCAAGCACAAAAACAGCAACTAGTAATTGAAACTAAGGTGAAACTATGGCTATGGCAATGAACTAGACTATTTTTGTGGGGCAATTTTCTGGATCGGTATAAAAACACTCAAATCTAAAGGAAAATTTGATAGCTCACTGAGGCAACCTGTAAATCTGATACGAATATGATAAGGGGTGGCCCAATCTTCTCAGTGAACTCACAGACAACTCCAGTATGATAACCAGTGCGCCACTAAGAACTCTCCCGGCTGATCCCTGATGCCAATGCAACAGCTAGCAACCCCAAGGATATTCTCAACTCCACACTCTTGCACAAGTAATCCACCGACTACAAGTGGTCATGTACCGTCTTATTCCCAGTGGAACAACAGGTAACACGAAAAGTTTGTAGATGAACTTCCAGATGAAGGCTTACAAGCTGTTTCAATCTAGAGGTCTAGGGTTTATGATTTAACGTAGTCTAAGGAGCCTTGGCTCGATTCCTATCTATTTAAGAGAGGGGTGCGGCCACAAGAGGGGGCCCTTGCGCAAGCACAACTCTACTAGGACTAGGACTCATGGTTTGGGTGGAGACAAACCCAAACCAACTCACAATGGATAAAAACCGACCCACCATTAAGGGATGCGGCCAATAATGGTATACAAACCATGCCTAATAATATTAGGACTTCTAATAGGCGCATTTGACCTTGTGGAGGCGTCATCCTCTTGTATGCTATGAAATAACAATTGTTTTCAATGAATAACAATTGTTATTTTCTGTTATTCCTTGTTTTCACCCTTCTAGCATTTGTTTTCCAGCTCCTCCTTAAGTCCATCATCATCCATGTGCATCTCCTCTTCATGATATCCTCCTCTTATGCTTGTGTTGTCAACAAACCTGAGAATACATAAGTGCATGGATTTAGGTAGTATAAAGTTCTCACAATTATAAAAATTATACTCAAGTAGGAGTGAATTCACCTGTTGTTGTAATAACTTGGTCCTTGATCTTGTCATGGGACCAATCCTCACTTCATTAGCTTGTATGGGAACATCATCATGTGTAACAATAGGTGAAGATCTAGGGATGTCCTCATCACGTCTCCTTTCTAGGAAACGGGACATCTTCATGATAGAAGAAGGAACCCGTCCAAAATTTGACGGATTCCGAGGTTTTTATCTTGGGGAACCAGTCTACCCTAAACCTACGAAGGGTGAAGGAGATGGTCCCGCAAGTGGGGGGAGCACCCCTCAAAAGGGTTTCGCTTAACTCCGAAACAATACTGCCAGAAGTCTAGCCTAGGTTCTATTCCTAAGTATCCTTCAAAAAGGGCTTGAAACCCGGCAAGGTAGAGAATAGAGTTTGGTGGAAGGTTATGTGGTTGGATGTTGTAGTGGTCAAGGACTTGGAGGAAAAAGGCAGAAGGTGGGAAACCCATACCTCTATTGATGTGAGAGGCGAGGAGAACCCTTTCTCCGGCTTTCGGCAATGGCTCGGAGTCTTCGTCCTCGTACCGCCATTTGTCCTTGAGGACATACCCTTCCTTCTCCATTGACGAAAGAAGGGTTGGAACCACATTACAGTGTCTCCAATTCCCGGAATTTTCGTCTATGTCTTCTTCGGCTCCAGCGGCACCCGGGACGGCGTGCTCCTCACCGCCGCGAGCGATGTCTTCCGCAGGCTTGGTGGCGAGGGTTGGAGTAGGCGCGGCAGACGACAACGATATGTTTTCCGCCACGGGAGGAAGATCCCCGCGGGCCAAATCACCGGTGTTTCCCTCCGGCGCGCTCTCGGTGGCGCGGCCGGGAGAATCCAGCAGCGGGTCAATGTCGTTGATGATGCTGTCGATGTCCAGGGCGACGGATCTCGTTTCCGCGGCGCGGGGTGATCCTCTGTTGGTCATTTTCGGGCGGCGCAGCGTCGATCCGGATCCTCCGATGGTTCTTTGCGGAGAGGGCGCTCGTTCCCTGCTCACTGTCGCAAGTTCGAGCTCGAGCTCTGTGTCTATGGCTGATAAGGGGTTGCCCGATCTTCTCGATGAACACTCACGATAACTTGATATGATAACTTGTGTCTCGCTGAAACCTCTCCGGCTGATCCCTGATGCCAATGCAACAGCTCTCAGTCCCTCTGGATATTCTCAACTCCACACACTTGCACAACGTAATCAAAGACTACGAGTGGTCTTGTATCTACTAATTCCCAATGGAACAACAGATAGCACGCATAATTTTCAAGGGGTAACTCCACCAAACTGGTGGGGATAAATTCAGATGAACATAGTTCAATTCTGGAATCTAGGGTTTATCTTAAACTCGTTCTAATCTCTAATTTCGTGGCTAAGAGGTATATATGACGGGGGTGGCGGCCAAGAGAGGGGGGTGCGCCCCCCTAACCTATTCCTACACGGTTTGGTGCACCCAAACCTTTACAAACCGAGCCCAACATGGGCCCAGCCATATAGACTCGCAGATCCTCTAATAAAAATGTTTGGGACAGCCTAGAACATGTCCTTGCTGCTCCCATATCATCCCCCAATGCATGGATGGCTCCTTTAACTCCTTGTGATCTTGTGGGAAACAATCTCCATGACTTCCACCCTTGTATGCTTGTTTTCCAGCTCTCCTTGATGCTCTCCTCCATCCATGTTTGTGTTATAAATAAACCTATCATACATAAATACATATGCTTAGGTAGTATAACATTCTTATAAACACAAATAACATGCATTACTAGGAAAGAATTCACCTTATCATGAACAGCAGTGAGGCTCAATATTTCCTTCCAATTAAAGCATGGAAAATCCTCATGGACCCCTATTATATCCATATCAATGGCGCTGGGGGCTTGAAGGAGAAGAGGAAGCAGAAGGAAATCCGGAGAGCCCGAGGCGGCTATTTATAGCCGGGATTGCGTTGAGATTGGCTACAACGGCTATTTTAGCCGTTGGATCCTTAACGCGTGTCACGTCCGAGATTTCCGTGAAACAAAGAGATAAAGTGATAAGTGTTATCTCCTCGATTCCCAGAAGAATCTGTCAGGAGATACGTTGCAGGGTTTTGACTGAACCCAAATGTCTGTGATGTCAACACGATTTTATCGATGACGTCACTAAGTTCCTTCTCCACGAAGGCTCGTGGAAGAAAAGCCGGATTCTGGTAAATCCGAGTTTTGGATTGTACATCAAGAAATTCCTTCCCCACGAAGGTTCGTGGAAGGTAAAGCTGGATTTTGCCAAAATCCGAGTTATGCATTATGAAGTTTTGGGAAACAGAAGAATCGAGACAACGCGCCAACATTTCTCGGAGCAGAATGCAAATTGACGAAAGATGGCAGGATCAAGTCTCAATCCTTCTTGGGGCTACTGTCGGATATATACCGATTAGGGGTATATCCGGCATTGTCCTAAAGGGACGGATTACCAGGGTGGCCTTTTGGTAATGGACCATAGTCCATTAGGCGGCCCAGTAAGCTGACATGCAGAAGCCAAATTCTAGAAGAACCCGGACCACGGCCCAAAGTGGTGCGGCTTGGAGTAGAAGGCGGATTCTTGCTTTCCAAGTTAGATACTTTTCGTAGTCTCCTAGGTTTCATTTCTGTAAGCCCTAACCCGGCTATTTATATGAAGCCGTACGGGAGATAAGAACAAAGACAATTAGCTAGAAGCCAACTCGCCGAGAAGTTGATCCTCGCCGAGTTAGCGAAACCCTACTCACATTGTACTTTGTAAACTTCAGGCTTCAGCCCTGATTTAGTGAGATTGCAGGAGTGGGAACGTCGCCAAGTTGCGCCGTACCGAACCTGGGTAAATTTGGTGTTCCTGGTTGTCGTACTACCACGTCCCCCCACGTCTCTACCCGTCTATGAACTCTACTACGATGTCTCGACAGGAAGTGACCGCAGTAGAGTGAGCTGAATCCTGCAGAATAGCTGCTGAGGCCATGAAAATCAGTTGTCGATAACCTTCGTTTCTGCAAAAAATAGCATCATTTCGGGATTTCCAAAAGCACCATAGGAAAGTGACAACATTTTTTAGGGTCATGTGTGGATGATTTAAAGATAGCAAGGAAGAAATCATATGAGCAAGCGAAGGCTAATTATCTGTAGCTTTATCAGATCTAATGTACCAAGGGCATTGAAACCAAGCTGCACGAGCAAAAGGGCAAGTGAAAAAAATGTGCCTGTCATCTTCTTGAATGCCACACCTGGAGCATAAACCGTCAACATGCCTAGAGATGATAAGCTCCGAAGTAATCTCCAAGCGAAAGTCTTAATCCGGGGGAGCATGTCCTTTTGCTTCCAAGTCCGGCATAACAGATTGAGGGTAGTGTCATCTGGCCTTACTGGAGGTTGAGCACCTGCATTTTTAAGGAAACAATAGGCCAGATGATAAGCTGATTTAGATGAGCGCACCCCATTTGAAGCCGGTTTCCAGCATAAGATGTCCTCCTGCTGCAGATTAATAAGCTTTGTGTTTTTTATAATACTAGATGATTCCCCGCGCGTTGCTGCGGGACAATGTTTCTAAAATTTGTAATTTTATTATGCACAACTCACCCTAAACAAACTAAATAAATTATTTATAATTATGATTACTCATACGGGGCAAAGATTATGATTGTCGTAGAAACATATATACATGTGAATTCTACAACGGTTAAATGATGAAAAAAATGAATATTGTGGGTAGAATCAAGGTGAACACCTATGAAACAAAATATGGAAGTATATGAATGTAGATCTAAGCGAATCTCACACACTTCTAGTTGTAGGGTATTTTTATGGGTGTGTAGCTGTGCGTGACCTGTGGTTACAAAATACAAAATGGGTATACGTAGATCGGTGCAGATTGTTGTCTACGTTGCCCCACTTTCTTGGTATTACAATGAAATTCTTCCACATTGCACGGAAGGAAAAAAACAATTAAAATTAGATGGATAAAAAAGGCATGATGAAGAACTAACATAATATGATATGATCTAAACAAACCATAATATAAATTCATCATCAAAGAGTGCAAATGACTCGAGATTTGACTGCTAATCATTACTGCTTCTGCAAGAACAGAAATCAGAGATTGCACACTTATAGGAAATCCCCAAGTCTGTGATCTGGTAGCACCCGATCCAAGGCTACAGGCCACCTCCCGCTATAATATTTCATAGCTAAAAAGGGAAATCGCATAGAGAGATAATTTATAAAGGCATATTGTGAGACCTGATACGGTATGATTTCACCCAATAGCACTATAGGCGGAGGCGTGGAGCAGACGACTTCTACGAGAAAAAAAGATCACCCAAGAGAAATCCAAGACGATTATTGCATAGGACTGAGAATAAGAACACCAATTAAGGTGAGAGACCACGTTGAACTACAAAGGTGAGGAGCCATTTGAAATTCCCCAATAAATCGTGATATCGATTCATGCGGCACCTCGCCAATCTGAACTAAAAAAAAAATCAGTCAAGAGCACACTCAAAAGAAATGAGAATGAATTAGACAATATTGAATTAAAGGGGTATTTTGAATCATCAAACGAAGTAACATTTGATCATTTTGATACGCCAATTTATAGTTTATTGTACAAATAATCAGATATATCTTTGAGTCAACGATGCCACATAACTCATCTGGTCATATTTCGAGCCATAGAAAAGGGAAATCAAACTGAACTGGCTAATCAATTGGACCTCAACACATATACGTAGTTAGCATATGCATAGTGCACAAAGTTGAGCAAGAATGTAGATATGAAGAATTTTCAAGTTGATTGATGGCCCAGGTGACGAATTGAGCGAAAAGTGACAATTCTTGTGCAATGGTAAGAAACCAGCACAAACCACTTCATGCTTTAATAGCTCGATGACGATAACTTGCAAGTACAAAAAAATAGCATGTTCTTAGAGCACAAAATGTAAATGATTTTATCATCCAACCAGCCTATTGAGAGGAGTCCTTTGGCTAATCACATTTAGAGAAAATTTTGGCTTACTGTAACAGTGTTAATGGCAGTTGTCCATCGGTTTGGCTAGACCATGCAGGGTGAGCAGATTGCAGGAGGATAAGGAGAAGCTCTTGAGTCTTGATTGATGGTGGCAACAATCTAAATCACAATACCAACTGAATGCACACCTGACTACGTCTTAAAGTTGAGAAAGTAGTGGCATATACATATACAGTACATTACAGATGGTAGTGGTGCAATAAATCTGCTAGAAACATGGATGTAGGAATTACCAATAGAAGCCTTCGGTGTGGTGTGCAACGATGAAGGTCCAAATATGGATTCTTGGGTGGTCGAGGCATTGAGCACCTGAGGCAAAGCAGTACAAAAACGAATATGAAACAGGGAGCATCAAGAAATCGTCATGGGGTCGATCCGAAAGAGGAAGCATGGAGAAAACATGATGGAGTTGCTCACCAGCGGCGGCGAAGAACCGAAAAAGCCCACCCGTGTTGGGGGCTGGTAAGAACAGATGCGGCGAAGGTGGGGGACAGACTTTAAAGAGGGGAAATTCTGTGCCAACTCTTCGGATGCCTTCATCTGTTTCTGATTCTTGGGGAGATCGTGGGGAGAGGAAGTTAGTGCACTGTCACGGGTTTGATTTGGAAGAAGAAACGGTAATCTTCAATGGTCGTAGTGGATGGCGAGTTCATGGTGAGATTTTCTCGGCCGCAAAGGAACCAATTGCTGCAGAAGACAAACCGCATGTCTGCTGGGCTATGTGTGGGCTTTTGGGCTGCAACAATCGGATGACTCGCAAGCTAAAAAGCTGAATGGGAAAAGTGTTCGTTCTTTGATAACCAAACTGGGTCAGAAATAAATGGGAATGAAGTAAACTGAGAATGACAACCGTGTGTAAATCTTCTCCATGTGGTCCGTTCCATGTTGCCTATTATTAATAGGTGTCTTAGTAGGCTACTCTTAATCACTCAATCTTAATGAGGTGGAAATTACGGTGTGTTCTCTAGCTAGCTGATGAAGTGCTAAAAAATTTCTTATAAAAATAAAAATTATGAGGTGGCATCTTTGGTGAGGTGGGAGGGCTGCTGATGTAGACGTTTGCCCGATCTTTCACCGCAAGAACCACCGAGATAACTATTCTCCCAATCACGTGAGCGATACACGTAACCTGAAGAATACGGATAGATTTAGGCGAGAAACGCACGAACCCTCTTGGCAGATCCAAGAACACTCGCACCTTTATTTCACACAAAGCTCGACAACTCAAGGCAGATCCAAGAGCCTCCTAGCCACGAACGAACCCTCTTGGCAGATCCAAGAACACTCGCCCCTTTATTTGCAAAGATAACCGACTAACGTCCGAGACGCCGCCTACACGCCGATCCCCTAGGGACGGTGGTAAACTGAAACTTTTACTTCTACATAATTTTCAACCTCGCTCAAACCGTAGGCCTTGGCTCTCTTTATATAAGAGGCCAACCCCTAGTCGGTTGGACAAACCCAAACCGAAACTGACTCGAACCTAAACCTAGTTGGACTCAAACTGGATACAAACCGGCCCATTTAGAAGGCCCGGCCCTAACATGCGGCTCGCAGGCCTTAGACATTATACATCATAGTTTATTGTCCTAGCGTGCTAACCAATAGATGTCCGTATCATCCTCCGTTTCTTCAAAAGGCGTTGTCCTCAACGCCAAAAGGTCTTGTCCGGCGCTTGTGGCGTCAAATTATTATATCGCCACGCTTCTACATCCTCAAGTCTTACTTTCCTGCCACACCACATCCTCCCTCTCGGCTAGCTAGACTTGTTCTTGGCGCCATCCATGTTTGGCACCACCAATATGATTTAGACACATAATCTGTCAAATTGTATCTGTAAACGCACCATGCAAACCACCCCTGACACAGCAGGACAGACTCCTGTACCCCAAGGATCCAAGTAAGCTGAATACGCTCACGGATGCAATCTGAAATAGTGGAGGTCAACTGAGTGCATCACCCAAGACAAACAGGACAAATTCCTGCACCCCTTGAATCCAAATGACCAAGTTCACCGCCTGTGAAAATATAAACTAGTGTCTTTTTTTGTCTTTATGTCCGCCGCAAACTGTACCAAAAATTTGAACCGTACTAATTGGCAAAGCTGCACGTAAATCCTTTTTTTTAATGACTGCCAACAGTTTGGATCCGACTCCAATACAAACAGCTGTGCGATGCCTTCCGATCCACCTTTCCTTTTTTTTTCTCAAAACTTTTCCTTAATCTCCACTTGCACTTGCCAGAATAGCCACTTGAGGTGTGCACGTACACTCCAAAATAGCCATGTGAGAACCAGGTCCAAATCTCCGCTTACCAAAAATATACTGACCGATCCATAGCTTTTCCTTCCCGTACACCAACAGTAGGCACACATGCTAACGGCACGCACGGAATCCGTACCTACCTCGTACCAGAAAATCTCCACGTACCAAGAAAACAAGGGGAACATGTCCACGACAAATAGACTCCTTGATTGGCACGGATACATATAATTTCTGATCGGTACCTTTCCTTTTGTTATTGTGAGCTGACCATACTTCACGCGCACAAATGTCTCATACGATCTCCAACTCAGCTCCTTTTTTTTTGCTGCTAATAGATCCGATCTGCCTGCGTACCACACACTGTCAACAAAATAAGTACTCGATCTTGCAAATAAGCAGATAGATCTTAACATCACAGAACCTGCGGTGATCAACCTGACGCTCTGATACCACATGATGTAGACGTTTGCCCGATCTTTCACCGCAAGAACCACCGAGATAACTATTCTCCCAATCACGTGAGCGATACACGTAACCTGAAGAACATGGATAGATTTAGGCGAGAAACGCACGAACCCTCTTGGCAGATCCAAGAACACTCGCACCTTTATTTCACACCAAGCTCGACAACTCAAGGCAGATCCAAGAGCCCCCTAGCCACGAACGAACCCTCTTGGCAGATCCAAGAACACTCGCCCCTTTATTTGCAAAGATAACCGACAAACGTCCGAGACGCCGCCTACACGCCGATCCCCTAGGGACGGTGGCAACCTGAAACTTTTAGTTCTACATAATTTTCAACCTCCATCAAACCCTAGGCCTTGGCTCTCTTTATATAAGAGGCCAACCCCTAGTCGGTTGGACAAACCCAAACCAAAACTGACTCGAACCTAAACCTAGTTGGACTCAAACTGGATACAAACCGGCCCATTTAGAAGGCTCGACCCTAACATGCGGCTCGCAGGCCTTAGACATTATACATCGTAGTTTATTGTCCTAGCGGGCTAACCAATAGGTGCCTGCATCAGCTGCATGTTGAGAGAATTAGGATTAGTTGGTTGCCTCTATTTAGTTATATAGGATTGGCAGTGGGATTGGAAAAAGGGTTATTTAACAGGGTGCCCTCAGTTGGTACCACGATCTCAGTTTTACCCCTAGTGCCGAATCGATCTCAGTTTTGCCCCTAGTCTGTGCGCAAGGACTCATTCGCTGCTCGCACCGTAACTTTCTGCCCCCGTTAGGATGCTGACCTGTGGGACCCATCATAGATCAACAGGCGCGTCCTATGGGCTCCAGCTGTTGAGCGTTGGCGCGGCTTGTGTGCCCCAGCTATTAACGGTTGGCACTACATGTGGGCCCTAGCTGTTGACCGTTGCTTGCGGCCCAATGTTAAATGAGGCCCAATATCAACATGTAGACTACACATTATCCATTTATATTTATTAATCATTACATGCAGACTACACATTATCCATTTATTAAACCATCAAATTATTCGTATTAATAATATAAAATATATACTGTGATCAACTGAAATGTGTATATTATCTTAGAAAACATAATGCATCACATCTCTTATATATAAATTTTGTTTACATTGTGCAGATTTTAAAGCGATAATTAGAAATATTTCAAAAAAAATCGATAATTAGAAAGGATAAAACTTCTAAACAGTGGGTACATATTTGGACAAATATAAGAACCGCTGGAGAAATACCGGACTTATAGGGAAACACACGGTAACGGCGTCGAAAGGGGGTAGCAATGGGGAACTATTTGCTTGGTTGTGTTAGGATAGACCATAGGAACACAAAACAAAAAGGTAGAACCCACCTCTTCGGAAGATTCTCGATGTTTCGTCCGATACTGGAGTTTCACCCTATAAGCGCATGTAAACTCACGAGAGAGAAGTGGATGCCGGTGAAGCGGGTCACTCCCCGGAGAGCAATCTTTGACATCGAAAGCACACAACACACCTATAATAACATGTTATGGCACCCTCTAGCTTGTGTTGGGATCCAGACGCTCCGTAGCCCCCCTCCCGGTGAAACTCTAGACCCGCTGGACAAATACCGGACTTATACGGAAACACGCGGTAACAGCGTCGAAAGAGGGTAGCAATGTGGAACTATTTGCTTGGTTGTTCTAGGATAGCCCATAGGAACACAAAACAAAAAGTTAGAACCCACCTCTTCGGAAGATTCACAATGTTTCGTCCGATACAGGAGTTTCACCCTATAAGCGCTCACGAGAGAGAAGTGGATGCCGGTGAAGCGGGTCACACCCCGGAGAGAAATCTTTGACATACAAAGCACACAACACACCTATACTAACAGGGTATGGCACCCCCTAGCTTGTGTTGGGATCCAGACGCTCCGTAGCCCCCCTCCCGGTGAAACCCTACCCGCTGGAGAAATACCGGACTTATAAGGAAACACGCGGTAACAGCGTCGAAAGGGGGTAGCAATGTGGAACTATTTGCTTGGTTGTGTTAGGATAGCCCATAGGAACACAGAACTAAAAGGTAGAACCCACCTCTTCAGAAGATTCACAATGTTTCCACCTCATATTCTTTGAAATCTCTACTACTATATTCGAGGAATCACATTTTAGTGAAGGCTTTCGTTCTAATGTTTATAAATCCTATTTATATTTTTCCTAGACTTGTATTTGACCTATATAATGTAATTCCGAAGCCTGAAAATTTATTGGATGAATATTCGTATTATTTATTTTCTTTTGAATAATAATGGTTTTAATCGAAAATCGTAAATAAAACAAGTTTAAAACATCAAAATGAAAAAATAACTTTGGATCTTTCTTAGTCACACCAAAATTAAGCTTTGGTGAGATTTTGACCTTATTTCATCTCCAAAGGTTTGAAACTCATCTCATTTTCTTGAACTCTCTACTAGTTTGTTCAAGATATCACATATTAGACAAGGCTTTTTCGTTCCATTCTTTGTAAGACAGGTTTATATTTTTTTCTCGTTACTATATGACATAACACTACTATGTGCGTCGGCTTTATATTTTTTCGATTTTTTTTTGAATTATGTATGCTCATTTCAAGCTTGGTAAACCCTCTGTTTGACCTAGCCGAAAAGCTTCTAGAAGGACACCCAGAGATTCGACCTAGGCTGTTGGATCGACGCCTTCTAGAAGGAATCTTGCATCAGACGGATGCGCTCGCAGCCACAGCGATCTGCGAGACGCTCGTTCTGTGCTAGGATTGGTTGGTCCGTTGGCTACAGGGGTCGATGGTTTCTATCTGTTCTACATATGATTTATTTTCGATACGGAGGGAGTATTAAGTATTAAACCATGTTATTTAAATAAAAAATATAAAAAATAGAAGAATAATTCAAAACACAATGAAACTTCAGATTTACTACAACGATGATTTTTATCTGTTTTACATATGATTTTTCTATTAAACCATGTTATTTAAATAAAAATTTGAAAAAATAGAAGAATTATTCAGAACATAATGAAACTTCAGATTTACACTATATATGTAGAATAGATGTCTAGAAAATTAATTTGGCTGATATAGACAAGATGCCAAAAAAAGTTGAAGCACAAATGGTGGTATTTACCCTAGCTTCGGACCACATTTGAAGCACATTTCTCATGAGAATAGAGCGATGGTTTCAAATGAGCATAAATAATTCAAAAAAATCCAAATGACATGAATCCAACGCACAATGTTGTTATATGTGATATAGTTGCTCCTCAAATTAATTTGGATAATTTTGGCAAGGTCGAATTTTTCATGAAATTACAAGCGGGGGTGTCTACCCTAGCTTCAGACCTCATTTGAAGCACATTTCTCATGAGAATAGAGCGATGGTTTCAAATGAGCATAAATAATTCAAACAAATCAAAATGACATGAATCCAACGCACAATGTTGTTATATGTGATATAGTAGCTCCTCAAATTGATTTGGATAATTTTGGCAAGGTCAAATTTTTCATGAAATTACAAACGGGGGTGTCTACCCTAGCTTCAGACCTCATTTGAAGCACATTTCTCATGAGAATAGAGCCATGGTTTCAAATGAGCATAAATAATTCAAAAAAAATCAAAATGATATAAATCCAACGCACAATGTTGTTATATGTGATATAGTAGCTCCTCAAATTGATTTGGATAATTTTGACAAGGTCGAATTTTTCATGAAATTTCAAACGGAGGTGTCTACCCTAGCTTCAGACCTCATTTGAAGCACATTTCTCATGAGAATAGACCAATGGTTTCAAATGAGCATAAATAATTCAAAAAAATCAAAATGACATGAATCCAACGCACAATGTTGTTATATGTGATATAGTTGCTCCTCAAATTGATTTGGATAATTTTGAAAAGGTCGAATTTTTCATAAATTTCAAACGGGGGTGTCTACCCTAGCTTCAGACCTCATTTGAAGCACATTTCTCGTGAGAATAGTGCGATGGTTTCAAATGAGCAAAAATAATTCAAAAAAAAAACAAAATGACATGAATCCAACGCACAATGTTGTTATATGTGATATAGTTGCTCCTCAAATTTATTTGGATAATTTTGGCAAGGTCGAATTTTTCATGAAATTACAAACGGGGGTGTCTACCCTAGCTTCAGACCTCATTTGAAGCACATTTCTCATGAGAATAGAGCGATGGTTTCAAATGAGCATAAATAATTCAAAAAAATCAAAATGACATGAATCCAACGCACAATGTTGTTATATGTGATATAGTTGCTCCTCAAATTGATTTGGATAATTTTGATAAGGTCAAATTTTTCATGAAATTTCAAACGGGGGTGTCTACCCTAGCTTCAGACCTCATTTGAAGCACATTTCTCATGAGAATAGAACGATGGTTTCAAATGAGCATAAATAAAAAAAAAAAAACAAAATGACATGAATCCAACGCACAATGTTGTTATATGTGATATAGTTGCTCCTCAAATTTATTTGGATAATTTTGGCAAGGTCGAATTTTTCATGAAATTACAAATGGGGGTGTCTACCGTAGCTTTAGACCTTATTTGAAGCACATTTCTCATGAGAATAGAGCGATGGTTTCAAATGAGCATAAATAATTAATAAAAACAAAATGACATTAATCCAACGCACAATGTTGTTATATGTGATATAGTTGCTCCACAAATTTATTTGGATAATTTTGGCAAGGGCGAATTTTTCATGAAATTACAAACGGGGGTGTCTACCCTAGCTTCAGACCTCATTTGAAGCACATTTCTCATGAGAATAGAGCGATGGTTTCAAATGAGCATAAATAATTCAAAAAAATCAAAATGACATGAATCCAACGCACAATCTTGTTATATGTGATATAGTTGCTCCTCAAATTGATTTGGATAATTTTGATAAGGTCGAATTTTTCATGAAATTTCAAACGGGGCTGTCTACCCTAGCTTCAGACCTCATTTGAAGCACATTTTTCATGAGAATAGAGCGATGGTTTCAAATGAGCATAAATAATAAAAAAAACAAAATGACATGAATCCAACGCACAATGTTGTTATATGTGATATAGTTGCTCCTCAAATTTATTTGGATAATTTTGGCAAGGTCGAATTTTTCGTGAAATTACAAACGGGGGTGTCTACCCTAGCTTGAGACCTCATTTGAAGCACATTTCTCATGAGAATAGAGCGATGGTTTCAAATGAGCATAAATAATTAAAAAAATAAAATGACATGAATCCAACGCGCAATGTTGTTATATCTCTACTATATAATAGTCCTTAAGTTTCTCTTTCGTCCGTCTATCCGTGGTACGTCGTACGTCGTCTGTGTTCCCGTGGACGGGCTAACCAGTAACCACATGACCCAGCAGGCCACCGTAATCAGAAAGAGTTCTTACCGAACTACGAACTGGTAGCGCTTTCTTGTCCTTTCTCTGGTTAGCACACACGTCAGAGCCCCTTGATCAACGCGCATCGCGTCCAATGGATCCCCTTTCTACTCCCGTCTCTGAGCGGCAGCGACCAGCAGCCGCCGGCGGAATTCCCGAATCCTCCCCACGCGAGAAACGCAAACCATGTGCGCAGTCTTCCTCACACTATTTCTCATTGTCTTCACGCCTCGCACTGCGCCGTGCTGCTCGAGGTCGGCCCGGCGGCTGACCCTCCTGTGGCGAGATGGACCTCGCTGGATTTCCCTCCTCCAGCTTAACCTTCCGCGGCGAGACGGCCGTTGTGCCGGCAAAACCCTTCCCGTGGGACCCGCCAGCCCAGTTGTCCGGCAAGATTTCCTCTCGCCATACGGGGCAACAACACGGGCGGGTGCTGCTTGGTGACGGAAGCTCATGATACAAGCCATATACATCGGTCGAATTTGTTTCCTTCATCACTATCCTACAGATGTTGATAGCAGAGCCTGAAACTGTGCTTATATGATATTTAAGACCCGAATTCCAAGGGCACTGCAAAACTGAAATATTTGGTATCATTTCTACATGCAGTGGAGAACAACGGTAGAGATACTGCATCTACAAGTCTTAGCATCTAGATATATATAGTCAAGCCATAGAGTGAAGTACATGAGTTTCTCTCCAAACGAAAAAGTAACTTACAACCGCTAGCGGAATTTGTTCAGATGGAGTGAAGGATTCCTGCATCTTACGGGTTATAGGAAAATTGAGTAAGTTGAAGATTTGGTGCGAGTCACTCTAAGGTAGCACTGATTGAACTGGTGTTAATGAGGCCAGTCAGAACTCTCTGCTCCTGTTCTTTAACGCCTCGTTCCGACGGATGCTCTGAATACTATTTGAATTCCTTATAAGGACCATGCTTATGTCTCTGAAATTACATTGCGACTCAGGCACTCAGCAGTATTGCCTCAGTTTGTAGCATCACTTTGGGGTCTGAAGGAGTTATGCCTTTATTCTACCAAATTGACAATGAATGTTCCTGAAGCTTTATGTAGTTTGAGATACTTGCGATACTTAAAACTGATTGCTCATGAACTCGAGAAGTTCATCTTAACAGATCAAGTGTTTTAGGGGCTTCTATGCCTATCATTGGAGATGCACTGTCCAACTTTCGCACAATAGAATAAGAGGCTTTGCCCTTCTATGTTACCCTTCAATTTGCTCTGTTATGATTTATACATGGCCTTTGCAACGTGAAAATACAATGTCTCAAACATCTTAAGGATATCACTATTGATTCTAGAGTAGCTTTACTGCTGATATCTGTTATTCTATAGTGTCAGAGGGAGCTGGTACCGGCAGGGATTTAATTCGAGAGCCTGATATTTCAACACTAAACCAGGGACTAGGACAATCTTCTGGGATGATGCAACAAAACATTTCTGTTTTTAATGAGTCAGTGCAAAATAATATTTCAAGCATAACTTTTATCATGAGTTGTCATATTCGAATGATGTGAACCATTAGAACCTTTGAAATATGAAATATGATCTCTACATTTATTTCTTCCATTATAGTTTTTGTTTTATCTAACTTAGAAAACACTGCATCAAAAAAATTGGTCAATTTCTTAAGAACAGCTATCCTGCTAGGCGCAAATATTTTATCTAGAAATTTATATCTTTTCATGTCTTTCATCAACGAGTCGAGTCGAGTATTTCATCCAATAAATTTTCAAAATACAATAATTCCTCTAATATTATATTCAAAATAGATTCACGTCTATATTTTTCTTCCTCGGATGTTTTCATCGCGTATTTTTTTTATCTATTAAATATTATATCCAAACTTCTCCCTTTTTTCTTATCTTGGCTAAAACTACAATTAATCTACCAATGTTAAAATAGCTAAAGATTTTATGTCCGTAAGAATCAAACAGTCATGCTTGATGAGGTCAGTTTAGTAATTTTAACTTTTTTTATAGTAACATCCACAAGAATTCTAATTATTACACTAAAGTTATAGAATGATATAAAAATGTATTTTAGCTACTCAAATTCATATTTCTAACGCCTCTTTTTTCCTTTCTCATAAAATTAAATTATGTTTCGTTGTTAGATACCTTAAATTATTTAAAGAGATTTTGAATTAATTGATATCTTTGCATAGAGTTAGTGCATGCCCATGTATGCAATTTGGCATGAACATTTCAAGTCTTTAGTGATAGCGGGAACCATGAGTTCATTATCAATGAAACGACGAGGAATATAAGGTTACAATATTTAAGGGGTTGAAGTAAGAAAGAAGACAACCATGTACAAGTATTTTCTATACATGTGGTAACCTGTGTCTTCTCTAACATATAGGGTATTTAACTAGATTTTTTTGGTCATTTTGGTTTTTGGTTAAAATCTTACTGTTTGCCTCCGTGACTCACATTTTTTATTCCTGTTGCAACGCACGGGTATTTAGCTAGTGTGATATAATTGCTCCTCAAATTTATTTGGATAATTTTGGCAAGGTCGAATTTTTCATCAAATTACAAACGGGGGTGTCTACCCTAGCTTCAGACCTTATTTGAAGCACATTTCTCATGAGAATAAAGCGATGGTTTCAAATGAGCATAAATAATTCAAAAAAAACAAAATGACATGAATCCAACGCACAATGTTGTTATATGTGATATAGTTGCTCCTCAAATTTATTTGGATA
This sequence comes from Alopecurus myosuroides, assembly GCA_028641055.1. NCBI lineage: Eukaryota > Viridiplantae > Streptophyta > Magnoliopsida > Poales > Poaceae > Alopecurus > Alopecurus myosuroides. The sequence goes on along the minus strand of CM054059.1, from coordinate 339,977,966 downwards.
ATTTTGGCAAGGTCGAATTTTTCATGAAATTACAAACGGGGGTGTCTACCCTAGCTTCAGACCTCATTTGAAGCACATTTCTCATGAGAATAGAGCGATGGTTTCAAATGAGCTTAAATAATTCAAAAAAAAATGACATGAATCCAACGCACAATGTTGTTATATGTGATAGAGTTGCTCCTCAAATTTATTTGGATAATTTTGGCAATGTCGAATTTTTCATGAAATTACAAACGGGGGTGTCTACCCTAGCTTCAGACCTCATTTGAAGCACATTTCTCATGAGAATAGAGCGATGGTTTCAAATGAGCATAAATAATTCAAAAAAAACAAAATGACATGAATCCAGCGCACAATGTTGTTATATGTGATATAGTTGCTCCTCAAATTTATTTGGATAATTTTGGCAAGGTCGAATTTTTCATGAAATTACAAACGGGGGTGTCTACCCTAGCTCCAGACCTCATTTGAAGCATATTTCTCATGAGAATAGAGCGATGGTTTCAAATGAGCATAAATAATTCCAAAAAAAATGACATGAATCCAACGCACAATGTTGTTATATGTGATATAGTTGCTCCTCAAATTTATTTGGATAATTTTGACAAGGTCGAATTTTTCATGAAATTTCAAACAGGGGTGTCTACCCTAGCTTCAGACCTCATTTGAAGCACATTTCTCATGAGAATAGAGCGATGGTTTCAAATGAGCATAAATAATTCAAAAAAATTCAAAATGACATGAATCCAACGAACAATGTTGTTATATGTGATATAGTTGCTCCTCAAATTGATTTGGATCGGATAATTTTGACAAGTTCGAATTTTTCATGATAATATTGACAATAGCTTCAGACCTCATTTGAAGCACATTTGCCTAAATTTTTTGAATGACTTGGTTCAACATCATCCAACATTATTCAAACATCATCCAAACTACTCCCTCCGTTCGCTTTTAATCTACATTCTGGCTCGTGATTTTGTTCATAAATACTCAAAATTAATTAAAAAATGGCGAACTCGTTGAAATAGGCGCAAATTCATAGATTCGACGATATTTTTACAGAAAGACGGCATAATTTAACTAAAAACATTGAAAAAACCTAAAAAAAAAAACTACGGCAGGACGAGGCTCGCCGCGATTCTGGAATGTTGTCGCCCTCCTCCTAGACGTCGTCCTCTTCCTCGTCGTCCTCCTCGCAGTCGTCGTAGGCTGGAATGTTGGAGGGGCCAGCCTCGTGGTCGTTCTCGGCGAAGGGCGATGGGTCGCTTGGCGATGGGTTCGCCACCGTAGCGAGCCAGCGCCGCTCCGCTCTGCCTTGCATCCGCAACCGGTGCAACTGTGCCTGCTCGGAGGGATGGTGGTTGCGCCTCTCGCTCTGCAGGAAAACCTTGCACCGGTCGCTCTCGTACCGGCGCGACGAGGGCCTGCTGCTCATCCGCCGCCGCGTTTGCGGTGAGCTGCCGGTAGACCTGGCGCTTCGCCTCCTCCCTCTGGTGGGTCTCCAAGGATGCCCGAACAGCGGCAGCCTCGGCCACTGCCCCCGCCTCCTCGAGGCCAGCGCGGACCCGGTGGAAAGCCTCCTCGTTGCGCCATGTTTTGAACGAGTGGATCGCCGCGTGCTGCTCGGGCCAGATTGGCTGCCGCCCCCCTGCGCTGTTCGGGCGTTGCCTTCTCCTGCGGTGGCTGCTGCTCGGGCGCCGCCTCCTCCTGCGTCGGCTGCTCGTTCTCCTCGTAGTGGAACTCGTTGTCGCTATCGCCGTCACTGTGGCCCCGCGTCGCGGCCGCGGGTCGGCGGTACAACGGCGAGTTGCGGCAGGCACGGAGCCGGCGAGGCATCGTCTCAGGGTGTCTAGGTGAAGTTCGGCGAGGGCGATGAGAGTGAGTGCGGTGAGGGCGAGGAGATGAACAGCGAGAATGGGGAGAGCGGCGAGCGGCGAGCGGCGAGCGGCGAGGGGCCTTTTGTAGCCCTGGCGGGGCATTTGCTGCGCCGCGCGTGCTGTTACTCCGGCAGCCTTTGACCGACGCGGGGGCCCGCAGTTTTCCCACGCGTCGCTGAACCCAGCGGGAAGCTTGGGTGTGGACTATTCAGCATAGTCAAATAACTGCGCGGTCCTACCTGTAAGCTCCGGACGGTTTCAACGAACTTGGCAGTCCCACCCGGACCCACTTCGCGAAACGGAGCCTGACTCCTCGGACCCACTTCGCGAAACTGATTCGACTCCAAACTTACCGTTCCGGACTCTCCATAGTAGTTGCGCACGGACTAGGGGCAAAACTGAGCACCATTCGGCGCTAGGGGTAAAACTGAGTAGAAGTGGTCCGCTGTGGGCAATTCGATAAATAGCCCTTGGAAAAAAGGGAGGTAATGAGGGGACCATTCCGGTTCTTAGAACCCTGCAACCAAAGCTGATTAACCAAGGCAGGGTAAACAAAAGGGGGATCATGAATGATTAAATCGTCATAAACCCTCGTCCACGCATCACACCAAGGTGTGCTCCAAATTGAAATATTTCCTATGGTAATCTGATAAAAAGAGTTTTGCTGCAACAAAGGAAGAACCTTTAAAATAGAGCTCCAAAATGCAGATTTTGGCACACTTGTATTGGGCCTCCAAATGGAGGAGTCATTAAAATACTTGGACTTTAATACTCCGTAGATATGGCTCGTGGGTTGGGCCGCCAATCTCCATGCTGCAAAAATAATAAGACCATAGTTCACTGCCTGCAAATTCCGAATACCCATCCCACCTTCTTTTTTTGGAGTACAAATATTCTTCCAAGCCATGAGACAGAGATGTTTCCTTTGCTGATCTGAAATAATACCTGTACACCAAAACTTCCTAATGATAGCCGTAATCTTTGCAATAAAATTCCTGGGGAAAATGATGTTAGACATATAGTAGACAGGGATGGAGGCAAAAACTGAGTTAATTAGTTCAAGTCTGGCATCATGAGAAAGGGTGTTTGCTTTGTAAGTACCCAACTTATTCGAAAATTTATCAAGAACAAAACTGTAAGCCTCCGATCTATTTTTTGCAGGCAGAAGATGACCAAGGTGAGCAAAGGAATCATCAATGATGGAAACATGAAAAATAGACGTGATGTCATGTGTCACCTGGATTCATAGTTGTCAAATAATGATTCTACCATACGATTCTACGACTTTATGACCCAAATTGACTGGAACGATTCAACGATTCTACTAGGTAGTATCTAAGATTTTACGATTCTGAAAGTTCTGATTCTACTATTTGCGATCCGATTCAGAATCACGATTCTAACAACTTTGCCTGGATTGGAACATGATTACTAAAAATAATACCATACTTTGCCCGGTTTGACAATTGACCTGACAGATGTCAAAAGTCGTCCACCATTTGTTTGATTCTTGTAGCCTCCATAAGATTCGCCTCCCCCACAAATGAGCAAGTCATCTGCAAATAATAGAGAATGAATAGGGGGACATTGTGGGCCAGCTTGATACCTGAGAGCTGATGGTACTTCAAAGCTTCCTGCAACGATATCGACAACTCATTAATAGCAACGGCAAATAAAGTAGGTGATAAAGGGCAACCTTGTCGAATTCCTCGAGTGCTGACAAAAGAGTCAGAAGCCTGACCATTGATAAGGAGCACAAAGGTAGGCGAGGAAATGCAGGCATGAACCAAATTAATGAAATGACCATGCAACCCTTTACGTGCGAGAGCTGAGAGGATGAAATGCCATTCCAGCCTGTCGAAAGCTTTGGCAAGATCAAGCTTAAGCATGAAGGCATTATGCTTCCAAGAGGAAAGCTGAAAAGAATGGGAGATCTCCTAAGCAACAATGATGTTATTCGTGATTCTTCGGCCAGGAATGAAAGCCTGCTGAGAAGGATGAATGTAGTCTGAAAGATGAGGCTTAAGTCTGTTGGCTAGGCATTTGGTGATGAGCTTATAAATGACATTACAGAGACTGATAGGGTGATAGTCTGGTAGAACGAGAGGCACAAGCTTTTTGGGAATAAGAGCAATGTGTGTATCATTTAGGTGAGCAGGAAGATGGGCAGTAGAAAAGAAAGCATGGACAAGACGGAAAACATCATCTCCAATCCACTCCCAAGTAGCCAGATAAAACTCAACATTAAAACCATCTAGACCTGGTGATGCATTTCTTTTCATCTCCTTAAGAGTAGCAAGCAGCTCCTCCTTATCCGGAATGGAATAAGTAGGATCGTCCATGATAGGAGGTGAAGGGTTCACTTCAGGCTGCAAAATAAAATGATTCGAGGAAGCAAAAATTCATCTGAAGTAAGCCACAAAGGTAGCAGCAATCTTATCTGACATGTGTTGAATTTGCTGCTCCTCATCCTTTACAGACAAAATCGTATTCCTTTTCCTTCTCTTGGCAACAGCTCCATGAAAAAAGAGTGTATTCTTGTCGCCATCTGTAAAGAGTGTACAATGATCCTTGATGTTAATACTAGTTGACTGCCCGTGCGTTTCTACGGGGACAAAAAAAATCTAGTGGTTCAATTTTAATCTTGTCAAGCATGAAAATGAGAGTTCACATCATCATATAGGACTGGGAAAAACATAATCCCAATCAGCGAGTTTTTACTTTTAACAAAACTGCAGTGTCTTGTACACATACGTTAAAAAATATCGCCAAAATTTACAAGTCATTTGGTAAATACCGAATAAGAATCACACAAATCTGCCCTCCGAGAATTAAATAATAGTGTGCAGAACTGGAATTTGGAATCAGTAACACACCAAAGCTGTGAACGCACAAGGACTAAAGGCAAAAAGCACATAAATTGTAGTGTGTACCATGTACTGTAAACATAGACAATGCAGATCAAGATTCTGGTATTTGTTCCTCCACATTCAGATGTTGTTTGCGCACTTGAAATTAGAATTTATTTTACCAAAATTCAACCAAGATCATGTTAAGTTTGAATTATATGAAGTCCAAACGGAAATCTATGATGCCATGTCACCACCGGCGACATCTGCAATCCAAGAGGAAGTCTTTGGTTTCCAATTAGGAATAGCAATCTCGAAAGCACTAAATCTCCAGCAGCCTTTCTCTCTGACAATGCTACCCTAGAAGTCTGAACTTCAAAGCACATCATCATGCTAAGTTGGCTATTAAGTTACATGGTAGATAGCCAAACTTTAGACATGTCCCTGGTAATCTACTTCAAGGATCATGTGCTATAGAGCTATGTCGTACAACCTCAGCAATCACTCATTTTTCACCGCTTTCTGTATAATGTTGCTGAATCAATAAAAGTTTGCTTTGTAAAAATAAAAACTCAGTACAAAAGAAGTTATAATTCACAGTTCATATCTGATATGATGTTAGTACAGTAAGTGGGTACAAAGCAAGTGTGGGACTTAGTTGATGTTGCGCTCGATAACAATTTCAGCTTGGCTCCTCCTGGGACGCAACGAATATGCACCTGAGGCATTACATGTGAGCAAGTTTAGTACTACAATATAATAGTCTACTGGTACTGTATGCTACTGCATCACCTTGAATGAGGTGAAGAACAGATTAAATAAGTTATCAGTGCGAGTTTCTGTCTCTCTGATACTCGGTCTTCTGAAACAACTGCCTGCAAAACATTACTACTAATCAAATGCAAAAGGAAAATTTAATTAAATATAGTAAAGGTGTTATTTATAGGATAAAACAACATACTGAAAGAAAAGAAGAAGGAGATGACCGGAATTGAGGTAATCAATCAGAACATGGCTAGTGCGGCACCGACGGCCTAAGGAAACGAGATGAGCATGCGGGGAGAGACCTAAGGGAACTTGTCTTTGGCATGATATCACGAGGGTGGCGGTGGCCTCTTGCCTGCTTGGCAAAGCGCGCATTTCTTCAGGACTGCAAAATATAATAAACATGTCAACTCGGTTGTTCAATTCTATATGAAATGCTTCCAAAAGTAAATATTACAAAATAGCCCGTGAAAGAATGGAGTACGAAAATAACAACTCATGAATGCACACACAGTTTTTCCTTTAGATAAAGAAAGAGGCCATCAATTTCTACGCTATACATTATAGCCATCCGTGATGTGTGCAATACTTACAATTGGAATCAGTACGGGAATATCTGCTACCCCATGAATCTTTACTATTTGAAAGAAATCACTATCATAGCAAAAGAGTTGTACCATTAATTTCTACAATATTGCGGGGAAGTATGATATTCTGCGAATGTATCATAGCATTTTGTCATGGACCATTGAAAATGCCACCTCTTCAAGATTTGGTAGGGTACTATTTCCATAAGAAATAACAGACTTGCACATCAATTGTGCAAACTTGTAATATGTTCACCTAGTTATAGGTATTCAAGAGGGGATGCATGAACTTTTAATTAACCGAGTATCTCCTATGCATAAAATTAATAGTAGGATGTGTATCTATACCATACCTGATACATCTAGTGATGACATACGCCCCGCCATGTGAACGGTGGTCTTTTTTAATCCACAACCAAATTACTCTAAGATAAGCTAATGATCAGAAAATCAGGAAACTAAGACAAGTTGCAACCACATTTAGCAATTGAAACCGCACTTCATGCGTAAAGAAGGAAGACGTAAAAAATAAGGAGAGTTAACAAAAACAAGAGGCTATTAGATACTCCCCATTTTTTCAGGTAGAAGTACAGTTTGGTTTCACGGTAGCTATATTATTGACAAACACACTGTTCAACGTCTCATTGTGTGTCGTGTAAAATATCAACTTCTCCTTCAGCAGCGAACAACCACCAGGATGCCTCCTTTAGCACATACTGTACATCGGTTTCAGGTTTATATGGATGCGTACATAAGAGATTTTGAAAAACATCAATATTGTATACATTTTTTTTTAAAACAAAAGTACATATACATAGTTGCTACTTGCTAGGAATTGGGGATTACCTTGTTGTTGGTCTTTTTCCAAGCATGTCAAAGCAGCAAGCCTCCATCCTCCAAAGTGACTTCATGATGCGACAGGTTGTTAGCGAACTGGATGAATGTTGATGCCTTCCCAGAAAGATATAATGTTAATTTGCAGTCCACATTAAGTGTAAAATAGAAATAAACTTAATATAGAGCCTCATGGAGACCAAGTACAATGACTTGCGCCAAAGAAATTTCAGATGCCACAACTAAACTAAGTCAATCGCATCGGCAACAAAATTGACTACTGATAAGTTCGTTAGGACATCACCTTTGAACGTTTGAAGCACTGAGTCAATGCCGTTCTCTTTTATCATCTAGAGAGGGAGAGAGAGAGAGCTTTATCAAAAAAAGAGGGAGAGAGAGAGGGAGGGAGAGGGGGATAGGGAGGGAGGGAGAGAGGGATAGGGAGGGAGGGGGAGAGAGAGAGGGAGAGGGAGAGAGAGGGAGGGAGAGGGAGAGAGAGAGCTGCCATAGCATGAGACATAGCGGCGTGGGAAGGGAGGCGACCTAGTAGGTGGTCGGAAGTGGCATCCGGTGAGGAGGGCGGCGAGGCTCCGTCTAGTGGAAGCGGCATGGATGGTTGGTGAGGTGTGGTGCTCATCCGGCACGGTGGGGCAAAGTTCCTTCGTCCGACGATTGGATGGCTGCCATCCTTGGGCGAGAATGCAGGAGCAATAGTCCCTTAAAATCTTGCTACTCCAACTAAACAAATGGAACAATCACAGTAAATCAAGGGCATCATATATGGAAATGTTTGAGGCAAAAGTGAGGACTAACTACACAAAAGCGTTTTAGGAAGACATGCAGCTTTTGGTCGGACACAAACTGAAATATATGTACAATCCTAATGGTTGGAGACATGAAGAAAACAATTAGCCAGAGAAGATAAATATGAATACACCGTGATCTTATCCTAAACATCATGTAAGTACACTTCATCACTTAGCTACTGTTTATCACCGCTAGCTAGCTGCTACCCAAACCTGAACGAAGTATTGAACATACAAGCTAGTACTGAATTACCTTTTCATTCTCAAGAAAATATCCAGTTGAAAGAGAGATACAACGAGGCATTGCATCAGACACATGCTTGACATGATAATTACAAGCTTCCAAAAATCTCGTGCCAACAGCTGGACAAGCCAATTGCGGAATTCTCCTAGAAAAGACTCAGATTATTATTATTCTGTTTAAACACGCAAAATTCACAAACAAACATACATCAATGTAGTTGGGCTAACCTGTATTATTCTTGAATGTCCTAATTCTTAACACAATGGAAGGGAATAATACAACAAAAACTGAGATAAAAATATGAAAATCGTTAACCACTGTACTGCACGTCCAGAAGTCATGTGTTGCATGCTACATCCCTGCATCTACCATGGTGTGTAGAACTGTAGATTCAATAGTGCCAGCCCATTTATCTTGTCCACCTACTTGGAGGCTGCAGCGGCGTGAAGGGCGATCTCATGGAGAGGAGGCGTCCCTGAATTCTGGAGTAGTAGTGACGATGGGGCTGATGTCTTGCAGAAGATGCGGTGAGTCTGCCGGCGGAATCACTGATTCGGCGACGGGTAACACGCCGATATGATCTGCTTTTGTATAAAAAAATCAGACAGCCAAAAGCTTGTGACTCTCCCTACTCCTTCCATCTGCATCATACCCCTAAAACAATCAGCGAGAGATAGAGATATGAGAGCGGAGAGCACATAACAGAGAACATATTTAAAGAGAGGGGACATGCGTCGTTAGCCGCCATCGGCCGGTGACCTGGATAGGGCAACAGTTACCCGCGCGTTCAGGCCCAAGATAGTGCGGGAACGGGCATCGAGAGAGGGTTGACACACCCTTGATTCGTCCATGGTGGCTGCAGCACCGTGATTCCAATCCCCCACTTGCCTCGGCCACCACGGAAGAGCCCGCCGGTGAGGCAGCGCTCGAGCCGCCATCAAAGCTGCTAATTGAATTTAATCAGAGACTGTGAAAAGGACAGGGAGGTGCCATCGGTGGAGGCCTCATCAGAGATAGTCGTCGCGGAGGCAGAAGGGGGCATTGACATGGAGCGCGACGAGCAGTGGGTGATTTCCTAGTGCGTGCTACCAAGCTAGGGTTAGCCGCCGCGAAGGCGGAAGAGGACGTAGACCTGGAGCCCGACGAGCGGTGGCCAGTGGGGGATTTCCCTAGTGCTACCAGCGCGAGGGTCAACGGGTTTTGCCTGGGCTTGGCCTATATGTGTCCCGATCGCGAGGCAAAGTGCGGACGAACGACGGAATGGTCTGGAGTCACGTTGAACTCAGATTTAATAGTAATAAAGATATACTCCCTCCTCCGGAATTAAATGTCACAAAGTTTGACAAAAGTGGATGTATCTAGACATAATTTAGTGTTAGATACATCCACTTTTGTCAAACTTTGTGACACTTAATTCCGGACGGAGGGAGTATAAAGATAAAGAAAGAGAGTAGAGATTTGTTGAGGTAAATCAGGAGATTTTTGTGATTGCGTGAAAAGTTTTTTTCCACGTGAGGTTAGAGATGGGAGAGAATTTAGGGCGGTGGCATATTCTCCGTAATTACCTAGAAGTGGGATAGTTAGTTGTGCGGTGGCATTCCTTCTGTAATTTCGTTGAAGTGTGACACCATCGCCACAACAACCTTAATAGTAAAGATATCTAGCTTCATTAAAAAAAAATCGAAAAATAGACTTATGAAAAGAAACTCTATCGACTATCATCCCGTTGTCCAATAGCCCGTTTCTACCTTGATTTGCAAGATTCCGAACTTGGTGGTAACAAAGTAGTCGTGTGAAGATCTTTCAAGAAAAAAAGGTCGAAAGCTCGAGCACATAGTAACCCACCACTTTGAGAGTCAGCCACCAGCTCCCGTCTTCGGCCTCTCCCGCCGCCGGCGTTCTTGCTGGTAGGCGTAGAGACGGGCTGGGATGCCGGTCCCCCGTGTATAGAGGCGTAGCAGTAGGTTCTACTAGATGTTTTTTCCTTCGTGGTGTTCGGCGTTATGCCGCTGCGTCGTTCGTCTAGGTCATCCCCGAGCCATGGCCTGGATCTCCACTCTATCTCTGAGGATCTCCTCTCATGGCGGGAGGCAGTGAGGCAGGATAGAGCTGGCGGCGTCTTCTCAAATAAGCTCGTTTGCGGTCGTGCTACGCAAGATTTGGAGCGTATTCTTCCTCTCGGGTGCCCGCATGGTGGGGGGATTCAAGATGCAGGTATGGTTCCGATTCTTCAAGCTCGGCTGTTGAGGGAAGGTGGAGTAGGTGATGCGTTGCCTCCTTCACGAGGTGCGATCTGCGGAGATTCCAAGCCCAAGCTACCAAGTGATGAGGCTATGCTAGGCCAAGGAGGCCACTCCGCGCTCGGATTCTTTCGATCTCCGAGCTTCGTCTTCCTTTACTGGAAGATCTTGGGTGATCTCGGCGCGGGGATCTACGGAGGTGCTGTCCCAAGTGGTCATGTCCCCGGCGATGTCGTCTCCGTGTCCGCCTGCGTCTGGAGGTCTGGTTGCTGCGGTAATGGTGGAGGACCGGATTGCTTTTCTGGCAATCTTTGTAAGGTCCTGGTTGTAATTTATGAGGGCTCAGTTGTAATTTCCTTTTCTTTCAATGCCCTCTATGCAATCTTACCGCCTGAGTGCGGTTCTGGGTCCTTCAGGGCCATTCCCTGTTCAAAAAAGAAAAGAAAAAAAAGGTCGTGTGAAGAAACTGCCAATGGCCGGTGAAAACGTCCTCACGAAGTCTCGGGTACACGTGCCGTTCCCTCCACCCATAAGATCCCGAGCTTTACAACAAACCCCTGCCCCGTGCAGCAGTGCTCCACGCACCACGCTTCACGCCTCACGCGCGCACGCACAAGTCGAGGAGGCCACTCCAAGCCTAGCCCCGTCCCCGTCGCCGGAGACCCACCCACCGATGGCAGCCGCAAGGGGTGCCGCGTTCCGCTCCCCTCTCCTCCTCCACCACCATCTCCCACAGGTCGGCCGCCCAACCTCTCGCCCCTCCCCATCTCACTCACCCCCCGTTCCGCAAGTGCCGGAGCATTTCTCCACCTTCTTCGATTCTCCTGACTCGCTCTGGCGCTAGCTCGCATTTTCGGTTGTATTGTGTAATGGATTCCGTGGATCACTTCGGTGTTTTGTTGGTTCTTGCAGGTGCCAGCCGGCGTGGGAGGCTCGCTGAGGGTGGGCTCGCTCGGGGCCGGACGGGATAGGAGACGACGGGTCAGGGGCGGTGTTAAGGTTTTCGCGCGGTACTCCTCTCAGGCACAAGATTTATCTAGTCGCATCCAAGGTAATTCAGTGACTGATCGGGGGCGTCTGTGCTAATTATTTCGTTTCCTGCACAAAATGGTGAGGTGATTTCGATATAAGATAGGGATATGAAAATGGAAATAGCTTGTGTTGCCTTCGAGATGATTTTGAATTTGATATTCTGTTAATAGTATGTACTATGGATGACTGTGTGTAGGTGAGTGAGTGATTCTGAGGGCATTTGGTGATGGAATAATATGGGGACTGGGGTTGAAAGTGTGGAGTACACTATTGTTGTAGACTTACCTTTAGGGCTTCCAATTTTTTTCTCAAGTGCAGATAGAGCTGGTGAATTGCCCAACTTAGTTGAGGATCTTCTCCAGACATCCATTAGCACAGGGCCTCGAGGTGCCTTTAGGATGGTGCAAGGGATCCAAGCTGTCCTTGGGGTTGGTGGGGAGTGGCTAAATGACTTCTCAAAGGTTCATTCTCGTTTTATCCGAATGAAATTACAAATTTTCCTCAGACATTCAAAAAGGCAGATAATCCATGCAGTTGTAGAGTGCTGAATATAGTATGTTTTCTGATGCATTCGGCCGGGTACAATTGATCATACTACAAGCTTAATTGGTAACATCACTAAAGATGTACAAACATGGATCCATACAATCCTTTTTAGCTAATTCTAATAAAAATGGCATCCCTGTTGTTTGTGAAATCAGTGGCGAAATAATCATACAATGTTAAATAATTACTCATCATACAGTCTAGTTTTTCTCCAATATTTTTCTTTCCTTTACGCAAATAGCTTATTACAAATCAAACTTACTATTCATCGGTGATAGCCCATTAACTGGCAACCTTTGGTAAATTACTTGCTGTATAGCTAATCATAGAATTCATTTGAAAAGAAAAAACAAATCATAGTAGTTATTCTAATCATCTCTGAGAATAGTTCTTTGTTTGCCTCTGCTTCTGTAGTTCCTTCGTGCTCTGCTATAGCCAACAAGTACAATTAACTTGATGTAGGCTTGATAATTGGCCCACTACCCCTGTAAATTAAATTGTACTGAAAAGAAGTGGCAGTGCCCAGTATTATGTGGTTTGTGTGCAGATAGTCTGGATTTCGAAATGAATTGTCCAGAATGTGTGAACTTTAGGTTTAGTCTACTGTGTCATCTCAAGATGACAATTCCTTTTTTTTTTTTTTTTTTTTTTTTGCGATGGACAATTCCAGTTGGTGGAAAAATATCTCTGCTGAAAACAATGTGCACGCACACCATATGTACTCGCACAGGCGCACACACACACATAGTGAGGACCCTCAGAAGGTCACAGAGGGTATTGGTAGGTCTAGCATCGAACTGCTGGAGGATTGATGGGTTGAGTTGGGTTAGGTCGTAACCTGTACGGAGGACTCTTAAGGTATGATTGGAATGAGGCTTTCTCTTTGTAGAAGATGGTGATGTTAGCTTTGGGTTGTTTTTCTATTTTCTTTTTTTGCACAATTGTCAGGTTTAAGTGATACAGTTGTCAATAGTTTCGGTCTCAGCAGATATTTTTAATAATACATTAATACTGTGCTCTCAATCTAATGCAGGCAGCTGGCATTTCGGCAGGAATTCCAGCTGAGATGCGGCTTGGTTTGCTTTCTCCTCTTTACCTCAGAAGTCTTTTTGAACGCATGGGTGCAACTTATATCAAGCTAGGTCAGGTAAGGGCATGTTCATACTTTATACTACCGTAAAAAGTAAGATGAATCCAGGAATTAATAGCATGTCTTAACATTTATTAGTAACCCATGTGGTTGAAAAAAAATTCAGCTCAACGAGGGCTCAGGAAGACGGTATTTGGTTGGGTTTCAGCTTCTTTTTGTGGGAAGCCACTCTTGAAGCCTAATCAAACAGTGGCTAGATTTTACAACTAGGAATTCAAGTTGACAGTCTAACCTTCTAAATTTCTAGTGACAATTAGAATTTTGAAGGATAGCATGTGGTAAATTTGAGGGCATGTGACCTTTTTGTGGGTAGTGTTTTGGGGAAGGTGCTGAGAGGGTGTCTATGAAGCTTTTTCTTTCGTAATTATATGCTGTATCTGATTACTTGGCATGCATAATCAACTGACTGTGATTTTGCAGTTCGTGGCGTCTGCACCAACTTTTTTCCCTGCAGAATATGTTGAAGAATTCCAGAACTGCTTTGACCGAGCACCACCTGTTCCATATAATGAGATTGAGTCGATATTGTGTGAGGAGTTGCAGCGCCCATTGGATAGTGTATATGAGTACATTGATCCTGTGCCAATAGCCTCTGCCTCAATAGCACAGGTTTCTATTAAGATCTTCTAAATTAGGTTCTTCAATCTAGCATCAAATTATTGATGTAACTTTACTATCCTCCAGGTTCATGGGGCTAGGTTGAAGAACTCTCAGAAGGATGTGGTGATTAAAGTCCTAAAGCCTGGCATTGAAGATACTTTGGTTGCCGATCTCAATTTTATATATGTTTTTGCACGTGTTTTGGAGTTTCTAAGCCCTGAATTAGAGAGGGCATCACTGGTAAGAGACATCCTAATCATAGCTCCGTTGGAAGGATATGCTTGAATTTTCAGAGCATAAAAGCATGTCGTCAACATGGATTTTTTTTCTATTTTAAAATAGCAAACATGCAGCCTGGTATAACCTTATTTGTACAGAATAATCGTTCGACCAATTTTTTAGAGCACGAGAACCAAATTGCACTAAAACTGAAGTTTTATGTCCTCCTTAAAGGTTGTGTCTATACTGTGTAGTATAATTTAAATTAATTTTCTTTTATTATGCAGCTTGCAAAACATGCCATGAACGAACTTGCTCCCATGAGCATATGTTTGTTTTGTTTTTCAAAAGGCTGAGTCAAGATACTTCTGCTTGTAAGACTATTTGCTTAAATTTATTTTCTGACGGTCATGTAGCCATGTATGAGAGTGAATTGGTCACTGTAGAGTGATCGCATTCAGGTAGATCAATCAATATTACTTTACATCAACGCATCCATAGTGCTGCCACTAATCATAACGTTTCAATAAGTTTTTTTTTTGAGAAAATTACAATAAGGGTTGTATCCATAAAAAATTTGATTATGCAAATAATTCACACACCATAGCATATATATAACTGTGGGATTATCTTCCATTTAAATCAACAACACCAACCAAGTCTTTCAGTCCCAAACAAGTTGGGGTAGGCTAGAGTTGAAACCCATAAGATCTCGAAGCCAAGTCATGGTTCTGGAACGTGGATAGCTAACTTCCACGCACCCCTGTCCATGGCTAAATCTTTGTCGATATTCCAAACCTTCAGATCTCTCTTAACGGACTCCTCCCATGTCAAGTTTGGTCTAAACGACCCCTCTTAACATTCTCAGCATGCTTTATCCGTCCACTATGCACTGGCGCTTCCGGTGGCCTCTGTTGGATATGTCCAAACCATCTTAGCCGGTGTTGGACAAGCTTCTCTTCAATCGGTGCTACCCCAACTCTCTCGCGTATATGGTCACTCCAGACCCGGTCCTTTCTTGTGTGGCCACATATCCATCTCAACATGCACATCTCTGCTACACCTAACTGTTGGATATGTCGTCTCTTGGTTGGCCAACATTTCGCGCCATACAACATCGCAGGTCAGATATCTGTCCTATAAAACCTGTCTTTTAGCTTTTGTGGCACTCTCTTATCACAGAGGATGCCAGAAGCTTGGCGCCACTTCATCCAACCAGTCTTGATTCGGTGGCCCACATCTTCATCAATATCACCATTCTTCTGTAGCTTATCTTCCATTTAAATAAATGGAAAAATTGTGGTTCATGCGTGTCAACATAATTCATGTAGCTTTGTGAAATCATCTTACACATGTTTCTGTATGGAGGTCACATTTTGTGATGTTTGTTGAGTGAGTTAGATAATGCAGATTGCAAGTCTATAACTCAATAATGGTGCACTGCAAAACAAAATTAGAGCCGCTATATATTTTCTTTTTTAGGTAGCTATCATCAAGGATATAAGGGAATCAATGCTGGAAGAAGTTGATTTTAGAAAAGAGGCTGTAAATATGGAGGCTTTCCAGCGATATATCGAAGCAATGGGATTCGATAGGCAGGCCAAATCTCCATTTGTATATAGGCACTGTTGTACAAAGCGTGTCTTAACTATGGAAAGGTTGTATGGTGTTCCACTTACTGATCTTGATTCTCTAAGGTCTCTTGTTCCTGATCCTGAGTTGACTTTAGTCACTGCCCTCAATGTCTGGTATGTTCGACTTCCACCAGTATCTTCTGATGTAACGATCGATTTGGATAATTAGGCGGCAGCAGCCAAGTGTCGGTATAAGCATATTGACAAATCCATATAATGTGCAGGTTTGGAAGCTTGATTACATGTGAATCCTTCCATGCGGATGTGCATGCAGGAAACCTATGGCTGCTTCGTGATGGACGTGTTGGATTTATAGATTTTGGTATGCTTTAGGACTTGGTTCCTCCTACAATGGTCTTACTGTTGCAATGTTAGTGAACACTGAACAGTTATGTCCTCAATGGAGTTTATGATGGGTGTCTTTATTTAAATATGCTAAATACTTCTAGGGTTGAACAGTTATGTCCTCAATGGAGTTTATGATGGGTGTCTTTATTTAAATATGCTAAATACTTCTAGGGCTGTTTGTTACTTGGTATCTTACTGCCCTTCTGATTTACTGTACCCATTAGCCATAACATACTTTCAACCAAGTATAATAATATTAGTTAATATGCTTCACAGGAATTGTTGGCCGAATATCCCGAAGGACTTGGGCTGCCATGGAGATCTTTTTGGCTTCTTTCACAACTGAGGATTACAATGCTATGGCATCTGCCCTTTCCGAGATGGGTGCTACAGGGAATGATATAGACGTTGACTCTTTTGCAAAGGACTTGCGAAAGATATTTTCATCACTACAGGTAATGTCCACCAGCAGCACAAGGGTGTTTCTTTTTATCACCAAAGAGAAGGACAAGGGTGCTTCTTTTTATCACCAAAGAGAAGGATACTTGATTTGATACTTGAAAGGTCTGTTGAGCCTTTTGATTGTCGATGGTGTCCTTTTATGAAGAAACGTTCTACCAGAGTCTCAAAACTATAAAACTCGATGCCAGAGCAGACCTGGCCTGAACGGTTCTTTTTTTTTTTTGAAGAAATGGCAAAAGCTTTGCCTTTTATATTCCCGAACGGTTCTTAGTTGTGACAGCTAATTTTTTATTTAGGTAGCTTATGTGGAGGCAACTAATGTGACTACCCTTTGTATTTACTTGACATCCCATGGTTTACTAGTTTATTTTATAGTGAACAATACTAATGCATTCTTGTTTGTGGAACAGGAGTTAGATACTGAAATCATAGTCGCAGCAGCAAGAAGTTCTGATGCTACAGCTGTATCTTCTAATGTTGTTGTAGACGAGAGGCAGATGAATGCACTGTTTGTTGATCTGGTGAGCATCTTAATTTTCTTATCCTGACTAGAGCACCCAATGGTAGAAGTACTACAAAAGAAAATTATTCATTGGATAATTTCTTATGAAATGAAATTCTTCCCACTCCAGTACTGTATTCCTTATGGGAGAGACACCTTCTGCGGTACATTTAGTAGTTCGGGAGGATATGCAGATCAATAGATGTATTCTTAATCTTTTTGGCGACTCGATCACTAGATGTATTCTTATCTTTTGGGCTACAGTTCAAAATGGATTTGAATATCAAGCTGTAGATTTGGTCCAAACTGAAAAGGCATGGGCTCAATTCGTATTTGAATATCAAGCTGCAGATTTGGTCCAATAGTTGCCAAGCAGCATATATTTTTCCTTGGAGGACAAAATAAACAAGCTAACGTTTTATTGTTACATCTGCCAGGTGAGGGTTAGCGAGTCATATGGGCTGAAATTTCCTAGGGAATTCGCTCTACTGATGAAGCAGCTTCTTTATTTCGATCGGTATACGAGATTGCTGGCTCCAAGCATGAACATGCTACGAGACGAGAGGATCAAGATTACCTCCAACCAGCAGACCAGAAGAATGGACTGATTCCAGGTTCCCATCATTTGTGGAATTGTTTGCGATATATGGACAAGCTCATGTAAGCATGCTAGAACTGTATATAGTTCTGTACGACCAGCACAGAAGTGAAGAAACGTTGTACACCTGCTCCTGTTGTGGAACTTGGGCATCTTGGACTACCACCACTTGACTGACTTAGGACATCTCCAGCGGGGCTGCTCATTTGCCCCGGACGGGCCAGATTTGAGCAGCCCCGGACAAAACGAGGCCCCAGCGGGGCTGCTCATCTCAGGCCTGGGTCCGTTTTTTGTCTGAGGCTGCTCAAATCTGACCCAAATTTGGGTCAGATTTGAGCAGCCTCGGACAGTCCACGGACGCGTTTGTGTCCAATATTTTCACGCCCTGGCCCACTCGCTGGTCCCTCTCCCTCCTCTCTTTCCCATTTTACTTCTCCACCTCGCAGCCTGGAACACCATGCCGGCCGCTCCCGTCCCACCGCGCAGGCCGTCGAGGTGAGCGGCGAGGGCGCGCCTCCCCCGGCGGACGGGCTCGCGGAGACCATGCTCCGGGCCGCCGAGCTCGCGGCGGAAGGGCTCGCGGAGGCCATGGCGAGGCCGAGCTCGCGGAGGGCGCGGGGTCCTCCAGCGCGGGCGGCGGCGGCACGGGGTCGGCGAACTTGTCGGGCAGCGCGATCCGCTCGGCGGTGAGGCGGACGGCGAGGCAGTGGAGCGGCTTGGGTATGGACTTGGCGGCGATGAGGGAGGCGAAGGCGCCCCGCTTCTTGGCGCGCGCGAGCAGCTCGTTCCGGGCGAAGATGGCGTCCTTGAGGCGCTGGATTTTGAGCTGCGGGTCGAAGAGGGGCTTGGCGTCGGCGATGGCGCCGCGGGCGGCGCGGATCAGGTCCTTGGCCTGGAGGTCGAGCTGGCGCACCCGGTCGTCGGTCTGGGACGATGCGGGGTCGGATGCGGACACGGACGCGGAGGCGGCGGCGCCCAGGTCCCGGAGCGTGGCGGTGAGGTTGCGGTGGAGCGAGGAGAGGAGGCGGAGGTGGCGCGCGCGGTCGAGGTGGAGGCGGCGGGAGGCCGCGGCGAGCGCGGCGGCGGAGGCGGTCGCGTCCGAGGCCTGCTTCCGGATCTGCTCCGCGCGGAGGCGGTCGCCGTTCACGGCCGCGGAACCACCGACGACGGGTGGCGCGGCTGCGAGGAAGAGGAGGAGCATGAGGGCAGCAGCGGCGAGAAGGTTGGCGTGCCTAGGGCTCGCGGCAGCGGCGTCCATGCTCTCAAGCTTCGGGAGCTGGTCGCATTGAGCGAGCAATGGAGAGCTGGTTGGGGAAAGAAGCAGAGGGCCCGGCGCCGCGACGAACAAGAGACGTCTCGGCCTGGATAAGAAAAAAAAACGGACATGTGGCTAGAATAAGCAGTGCCCGCTGGGTGCACCTCCTAAATCCCTCTGTCCGGGAGGACCGGACACTGCTCAAATAGACAAAATTGGACACTTTTGTGTCCGCAAATGAGCATTGCCGCTGGAGATGTCCTTATACTCATGTACTTCCATTGAAGTCGCGGACTGATCGTCCAAGGTGATTTCTTGAAAACACTCCCACAAACAATTTTTGTGCTTTGGCACATTTTGGCTACTCACTGGTTTCCCTCTTGTTCCGAGTCGCCACAGGGAGACCACTCAGTTTTTATCTTAACCGCTTGGATGCTCCTAGATTTTTACGCGAGAAATCTAATCACACATCCTCGCACGATAAAAAATCCCTCCTGCTGACCTCATAGGTCATTCTCTTTCTCATCTTCTTCCCCGCGTGCCGCTCTCACCCGTTTTCCCAATCTCATGTTCTTATCTTTACTCATGGCTCCTAAAGCCAAACCTGCCAAGAACCAATTGGCAGAGACATCGATAGAACTTATATTTTGTAACTTGGAAGATGACAATCTAGAAGACATGGAACGAAAAGGGCATCTTCCTCCCCAGAGTGAGCCCCTTGACGAGATTGTGCCTACTCCCCAAGATGGCGAATTCATTGTGCGTTGTGCGTGTTAAAGCCACTGACCGCAGCTTCACCCCTTTGGTAATGCGGGTGTTGTCCTGATCTTCACGAATCTGATGGGGATCGGAAGCGCAGATGAAGAAAACGAAGAACACGAAGAACAAAAACACAAGAGCACAAGATACACGGGAGGTAGCCTTGGATCGCAACCACAAACCTACCCTACCGTGAGGTAGAATCCCCTTGTGAGAGATTGGCACAAACTCAGTAGAGAATCTTCCACGAGGGACTTTGCATGAGGAGAGGCCTTGATACGATCTGATTTGTCGGACCGATGGATACCATGGTATCCTGGACCGTCCGCTGTTGGCCCAGCCCACGCAGTACGGAAGGAGTCCGTACTAGCTCGTTGTAGGAGATGGACGCATCGGCCCCACTCTCGCCAATGACGATTCCTTGGCGAGGGGCCATCTTCGGCGATATCCTCGCACATTGCTAGAGAGGATCCATGCCTCACCTATGCTCTTCACCAGAGGGACCCTCACCCGTTGGGGGACAACCCATGTGGGGGTGACGCCCGAGCCGCTGCGCGAGAGACGGAGGCACCACAGGGCCGCATAGTGACTTTTGCAGCAGTTGTCATTCTCGTGTATAAAGTGCGGAGCACCTCTGCGCGCTTCAAAGCCTTGGACAAGGCTTTCCTCTTTGGTGCAAGGAGACCGGTCTACCACTACAAGACGGAGGGAGCGTCATCGGAGCCCCCACCTCTCTGCCATGGACGGTGGCACTGTCCTTGACGGTCGGTGACAGCTGGTGCTGCAGGGTGCCGCAGAGTACTCCTTTGGTTACCTTGTGGTAGCCCTTTCCCGCCCAATGAGCGGGAAAGAGGGCCAAGTGCCAGTATAAGAAATGCTCTCCTGCTCTCGCAGGAGGGGATCGACCAGAAGATAGATAGCTAAGTCCCTAAGAGAGTGCCCGTAGTCTGTTCCGAGCACGAGCTCGCGCTTGTACTCTACACATCGCAGGGCAATCCATCAGACATGCAGGAGTAGGGTTTTACACCATCACGGTGGCCTGAACCTGGGTAAACTCTCCGTGTCCCCATTGCTGACCTTCACAAGTTCCCCTCTCGAGGCCTCTTGGGGTGCGTTAGAATGTGGTTAGCCCCCAGTGTTCGAACCTCTAGTAGCAATCAAGTCCAGGACAGACCCGCTGCTCTGACATTTCGCGCGCTAGGTAGGGGGCTAAGGCGTTCTCTCGCATCTCCGCTGTCATGGTCGCCTCCTGCACTGTCCGGACCGGCCGCAAGGCACGGTCCTGGAAGCGGACCACCATCGACGACCTCGCCTCCAGCCTCTCCAGCACCAGAACCCACGGTTCTCGCTCCCCCGCGCTATGCCGCAGACATGACACAATGCCTATCGGCGAGTCCCCCGCAGACACGACACGGCCCCTGTTGTCTCCTGTGTTGGCGACGCTCGCCCTGCGGCCATCGACCGTGCATGCACATGGTCGACAGTGCACGCAGGAAGCCCTATCTGGAGCACAGGGGCCACGGCGCTGTCCGCCCAACACCGGCGCCGGCGATTCTCGGTTGGTACCAGCCACTGAGCTTGCTCAGACAGCATGAGCCACACCCGTGGCAACAGGTGTACTATCCGCCACCTGGGAGCTCATCTGCTCCACCGCGGAAGCCACGCATGTGGACGACAGCGTGGAGTCTCGCGCGCGCGAGACTCAGCCCCGCCGGACGCACGGCACAACATCCTTCGCCCCGAGAAATGCCCCCGCCGACTCAGAGCTCCCTAGCTACCGAGAGCGGCGGGCGAGCGCCTAGGCAGGGTACTACTACGCGTTCTTCAGGGACCTGTGGGAGGCAAGGTGGCCCTCTGCGTTCCGCCCTCGTCTCCTGCCTCGCTACACTGGTGACGTCCCCCCCTTGGGCTTTCTATGGAGGTACGAAGCGAGAGTGAGGACCGCCGGGGGATGCGACATGTGCCTCATGAGGTACTTTCCCCTGGCGCTTCGTTCCCCTCCACTCTCTTGGTTGCTGAACCTTCCCGACAGCTCTGTGAGCACGGGGAGGACCTGCGCGCCCAGTTCCCCCGACGCTTCTATCACAGCAACCGTCTTTCCCATGGTGAGCCTGAGGGTCATGTGCCTCTTTGGCGCTTCGCTGTGGGAAGCGGCGGTCCCATCTGTGCGGAAGTGCACCACACAGCTCCATCAGCCCGCCACGCGGCGTGTATACTTGGCTGGTCCCTCGCCACGCTCTCCAGCCGCCATATCAAGGGGGCCTCACGGGAGGTCAATGTCGTCTGTCAGGGGGACGGGCCACCCCGCGACCTCTCAAGTGGTTGCAGCAGGAAATCTCCTTCGACATCGCCGACCATCCCAAGACCAGTGGCTCCGTGGGAGCCATCCATCTGGTCTGCACCCCCACAATCAACAATGTCGCCGTCTCCAAGACGCTCGTCGACGGAGGCCTCGGCCTCAACGTGATCTCTCTCGATACCTCCGAGAAGTTACGTGTCCCACACGATCGCCTGAAGGCAACCCGGCCCTTCACTGACACCACCAGCGGTACCCCCGTTCCCTTGGGACGGGTGCGCCTGGCGGTCACGTTTGGCACACGCCAGAACTATCGCCCACATTGGGCTCCCCTACAACACCATCCTCGGCTACCCCGCCTTGGCCAAGTTCATGGCTATCACGCACTACGCGTACAACTTGGTCAAGATGCCGGGCAGCAGCGGGCCCCTTGCCGTCTATGGAGCCGTGAAGGACGTCGTGCGATCCATGGAAGGCACCTAGAAGGATGTAACATCCCAAGTATGAAAACTCCCCATTTGCAATGTTTGTTTATTGAATTCTAATTAATGCATCATGTCATCATAATGCATTCATGTGTGGAATTTCAAATTTCAAATAAATTCAAATCAACATGTTTCACACTTGGTCTGTTACAACTTTTCAAATAAAATATTCAAATCAAATAATTTAATTGCTTCCCATAAACTTGATTTTCCAAATGAGTGACTTGGGTAATTTTTTCAACTAGTTCATTTATTGCAAAATTCAAGCAAATTCATTTAAAATTCAAACAACAACAAATATTTAAAATTTTGAAAAACAAAAGTTGGTGCAACTGGGCATTTTCAGTAAGGAACTTATAGAAATTATCACCATAATTTTTGGATCCCAAAAACCCCTTCTTTTTCATTCTCTTTCCTTTCTACAAAAAAAAGAAGGAATAATAAAAAGAAAAGCAAAGGGGGTGGCAGCCTAGTTGCGCCCAATCCAGCCCAATACCCCCTTGGCTGTCTTCTTCCTCGTACGGAACAGAGGGCATGAGGAGCAGGTGAGCTTCTGTGGTTTCCCTGCCTCCACGTCTCCTCCTCCTCTCCCCTTTCCCCTCTACTTAAAGCCATCCACACCCCAAACCCTAGCCCCTTCCTCCTTCCTCCTTGCCGCCGCCACCTCTTTTCCCTTCTCAGATCCCTCTCTGTCTTCTTTTTTTGTTTTCTGAATTTTTTCCACCGGAGCAAGCCATGGCCGGCTTTTGGGAGCTTGCTGCACCGCCGTCTGGTTGCCGCGGAGGGTTGCGGTGAGCGGGAACGGAACCGCACGACTACCAGCTCCATCTCCGCCTCCAAGAACTGCCCCGAGGAGCTACCTCGCGCCGCCGCCGTGCTCGACAACAACCCCAGCCGCATCGCCTCGTCTCCGTGAGTCGACCGAGTTCGTCTCCGTCTGCTACCCCGGGGTGAGCTTCCCCCTTGCCTTTTTCCCTTCCCCAAGCACGAGCACAACCCCATGCATCTCTGCTACTTCGTTTGGGCTCGGATGCGCTGCACACACGGCAACAGCAGCCGCGGTCGCCGGCGTTCTGTCCGTCCCCGCTCCAAGTTCAGTAACTGAACTTTTTAGTTTCAGTTAGACGCACGGGATCCACTTCAAAAACCACCCCTCCAGATCCATCACAAACACCTCTCTAGCCCAGTGGCTAGCACCCCGTCCCGCAGCCGGGCCATCCCGGGTTCGATCCCCCGCACCGCGGATTAAACCCCCCTTTTTTCCACTTTGCCACGCTGGCAGCGCGGGCCCACCTGTCATCGACAGTGGTAGCCACGCCAGCACCCACGAGCACGCCACGAGGTGCCACCTGTGCACGACCCCACTGGTCAGTGGCACAGGGTGAACTGGTACTGCGTGACAAAAGTCCCTGGCCTCTATTTAAATTTCAGAATTTAATTAAAACTTCTAAAATTCATATCTTTTGCATATTTGCTCGAAACAGAAAACTTAAAACATGAAATCCATTCAATTTTAAATGCTCTACATGAATATCATTTTGTTTGACACCCCGGACAAGTAAAATTGCATATTAAATTAAATAATTTAAATAGCTATTTTAAATTGTAAAAATCATATTTAATTATTTAAAACTCCAAATTTTGCAATTAAGGTATCAAATTAAATCTTAAGTCAATTACTTTCTGGTTATAAAATAATATCTTTGTTTCTATAATTTAAATTGTCGGAATTATTAAATGCATTGATTAAATCATTTAAACTTGTTTAATTCATAACTTATTCATGTTAATTCCAACTTCAAAAAGTAATACATTCAATCAGAGTTACATGCTCTATCCAAATATGCAATAAAATTAAGGTTTTGAGAAACTAAATTTTGCACTAATTTCAGTACTGATTTTTGTTCAATTAAAATGCCAAAAGGCATAATTAAATATTTACAACTCCAAATTTGGCAAGTAAAATACCTAAGTGAAGCTAAGATCATTTCCTTGCTACTTCTAACATCTCTCATGCATTTAACCCACTTTAACAAATGTTCAGTTGTGACTCATTAAACCCTCAGTTAATGCATATGTGCTTTTACCATATGCAATTCAATTGCATATGGGTCCATTTAATATTGGTTATAATGTCTACTAGTTTACTTTGATGCACCTTTTAAAATGTCATGCATCATCCCATGTTTGTGCATTATGCCATGTTATTGATTGTCCGTCTCTCTTCGTTGTTTGTTTGTTTCTTCTCGAATAGACGACGACGTTGAGTCAGACGAGGTTTACGATACCACTTCAGAGGAGTTAGCCCAGTACCAGGCTACTGAGTTTGCAGGCAAGTATTCACTCACATGAACCATTGTGTCCGGTCCACACTTGTTACCGATCCTTTCCGTTGTCTTTATTCTAGCCTTATGATTCGATGCTTATGTCTCGATCCTATCATATGTTTACCTTGCAACCATGATATAGCCTTCCCTCCACTTCCTATTAACTGTTGTTTGTTTACCTTGTTGGCCCTCGTGTCGTAGTTGCATGCTTAGTGTTGTTTGTGCTCGAGTCTGATGTCCGTTATTTCTTTTACCATATTTATTATGTTCTGAGGGCTCGCTGTTTTAAAAAACAACCTGTTAATGTTTGAGGTAATGCTAAATTGATGATAAGGCACCGGCAGGAGGCCGGGTCTGGTTTTGAGGCCTGCTAGTGTCGAACTCAGGAAAAGTTCTTGTCCTCTAAATCCATGATGAGCGCGCTAACCGCATGTGGGAAGCGTGTATGGGCGCCCCCCGCAATTCTGATTCGATTTGCATCTCGTCCAAATCGCCACACTTAGTTCGGGTTTCCATTTGATGCACGCATATGAAGGTGCGAACCCTTGGCGCCAGTGTGGAACTTTTGTAGTCGGCATTTAGGGCGGCGTGGTCTTAGAGTGCTATGAGGGTCCCCCTTTTCTTCGTGGGGGCTCGATTAGCCGCGCACGCACATCACGTGGTTCTTTGGGCGTGATACGAAGAAGAGTTGGGTTGTGTTGAGTGGCCTGCTTGGTGGGTTTGATCCCCGCCTGGCGGGTTATTCTTACGTGTACGGCCAAATTGGTGCATCCCTGCAGGGTTAAATCTTCTCGAGAAGCCGTGTTGTCCGCGGTTATGGATGACTTGGTGATAGGGCTGGCTAACAAGGATTAGACAACTTACACCTAATTAATAATAATTTGACTAGTAATAGGCATATTGTCACAATAACCTGAACCTTCATTAATCCAACTGTGTGGGTTATCCTCGGATTGTTTCTTTGGATAAGGGGCGAGATCTAGGATGGGTTTGTTTCAGGTTAGTGGTAGTTGGCTCCGATGCGCTATCTTATCCCTTTCTTTTAGCCGGTTGTTGTAGCGTGTCTCTGTAGTTGGTTAGTGCAGCCCGCTGTCGCACCTTTGTATCACCTATCTTCCGTTGAACCCAAAGCATCTGTACTTGGTGTTGTCGGGTACACTTTGGTATCTTGTGCGTCTTGCTTGCCAGTACTCGTCCGTACTGACCCCTCTGGGGCTGCTGGTTCTACAGACTACGTTTCCGAGGATCCCCATGGTGGCTGCTACGTGGAGTATGACGAGGCTGCTGACGAGTAGATAGCGGACCCGGTCAGGATCCGAGACTTTCTGGATGGGCTACGTTCTTTTCGTTTCCGGCCTCTTAGGCCTATTTGGATCTTGTCTGTACTCTGACACCTTGTTTGCTTCCGCTGGGATGTAATGATGACTTGTTGGGACATGTGTCCTCTGCATGACTGTATTTGCTATCTCTGCTCTAGTGAGAGATTTTGCCACTTATTTCTATTCCTTTGTGTCTTAGAGATTTGTTGTGATATCACTTGTTCAAATGCCATTGACGTACCATGTGTGTATGTTATGAAGTACGTCAATGGAAGTATTCGGATTCCTTTTGGATGGTTTCACAGACGATGAATAGTAGAGGATGGTTGTCACACGTTTACGTGCTGGCCTACTCATATTGAGATGCGGGTGCAGGTAGGCCCCGTAAGCCAATTATCTACTATTTAGCGGGCTGTGTGTACCCTCTAGAAGTCCGGGTGCGACAAATGGTATCAGAGGCTGTCTGCCTGTAGGATCCCTTTTACTGGTCGCAGTTGAGTCTAGAAACTATTTTGTAGCTATATAGGAAAAATGAAACGTGAGAGTAGGAATTCTGTTCTTTTATTTCTTTCCCCACCCACCCTCCCTTTTTCTGGTAAGGAAGTGCAACGTTGTTTTCTCTTCTCATCTAAACTTTCAAGTTAGGATTTCACGTATCCTGGTTTCTCTAGGATGGTTATATCTACTAGACCATAGGAATGGAGGTGGTTGTGACATGATTTTCATGTTGCCTACCTACGATTGAGAACGGAGGCACATAAGCCCCGGAAGCAGATCCTCTATTCCTTAAGCAGCAGATATTGATCCCATAGAAGCCCGGATGGGTTTTCCGTAGTACCTCAGGAGTGTTTGGTCTCGTGTTTCCTAAATGTTGCTTCGATATCCTGTTCTTCTCAAGATCCTTTTCGTCCGTTGGAACCTTGTTGTTGCTTGCCACTTCAGTTCTTCTACCGGCGTCTAATCAAAGCTTCCCCGATCATCTGCAGATGGATCTCAGGTTCTACCCGCAGGTGGTTCGTATGACTCGTTGTGAGAGCACTACCGGTTATCCGGAGATGCTGAGAGACATGGTCACTTTTTTGGGGTTCCGTTGGGCACCAGAGTACCAGGTCTACGAGCAGCAGCGAGAGTTTGAGCAGACCTATTACCAGGCTATCGTTTACATTCTGTCAGATGATGGCATGAGCGTAGTCCACCGCTACGAGGCAGTGGGTTCCATAGTGGATATGGCTGTGCAGCAGGCAGCTTATGTGAGCCTCACCGTCCTTCGTGCTGACTACTGGGGATTTGACGATTCTATTTATCGCCACATTCCCCGTGGTTACATCACTTCGGAGGGAGCTCACTTCACTCTCTACGATAACTTGGACGTTTACGAGCATGATAACTCCAGGCTGCACATCACCGCTCAGTTTGTGAGACACAGTGACGCAGTTGCCCGTACACTATCTCAGGAGTTGGTTTCAGTCAGAGAACAACTTTACCTTGCTTTGACTCGTCTGGCGACTTACACCACAGACTTTGTTGGAGACGAGCGCTTTGCACGTTTCGATCAGCCAGTTGGGCGTCGTCTGCCAGATGCTGGAGGTTACGAGCCGATCAGAGGTCCACTCCTTAACCTTGGTGCTGGTTACACTGGGATTCCCCGCTTTGGAGCACAGGGAGTCGACGCTATGTGCTTCACCACGCCTAGAGTCGGTCTCAGAGCACGTCCGATCTACGTGGATCGTCGTTCCACCTACTTTCGTGGGCGTACTCCTCACCGTACCTCTCGCCGTACTCCTCGCCGCCGTCCTGCGTGATGAGCATGGGAGTACTGATGTATCCATTCTTAGCTATGTTTAGCTATCCTTTGGTATTCGAACCATTTATGGTGTGTTGGATATTATGATGTACTTGAACATGTGATGGTGTACCTTTTGGTTATCTATTCATGCGTCAGAGTAATCTCTCTTCGGTTGCCAAGTCTATCCTTACTATTGTTGTGCTAAAATGCATTTCCATTCAGGATGCCGCCAACTAGGACCACCACGCCTGAACCACCGCCGATCATGGAGCTGTTGTCTCAGATGACCCAAGTCATGACGCAGATGGCTCAGTTTCAGACTAATCAGCAAGTCAACCAGAAAATTCCACGAGTGAGCATCAAGGAGTTTCTCAGTCTGGGTCCAAGAGCTTTCGTAGCCACACGTGAACCTCTAGACGCTGATGATTCGATCCGTGAGGTAACCAAGGCTTTGGATATCGCACACGTAGCTGAAGAAGACAAGGTCAAGTATGCCTCCTATCTGCTGAAAGGTCAGGCAGCTTCTTGGTGGGAAAACTTCCAGGCCATGAGAACTGGCATGCCAGTCACGTGGGATCGTTTCAAGGAAGCTTTCCTGAAACACCACATTCCAGATGGTCTCATGGAAAGAATGCGTGAAGAGTTTTGCTCTCTCAAGCAGGGCAAGTTGGACGTCATCGGGTATCAGAGTGAGTTCAATCGCCTCGCTCGATACGCTGAAGATGAGGTGTCCACTGAAGCTAAGAAGATGGCAAGGTTCCGCAGAGGCTTTAACCCGGAACTCAAATATTCCCTCACCAATGTCAAGACCGACAGCTTCGAGGATCTCGTTAACACCGCGCTCAATGAAGAAAATGGGCGCAAGGTGTTCGAGGAGTCTCGCAAGCACTCGCGTGAGGGTGGTCCCTCCTCCAACATGACCACCCCTTCGCAGAAGCGCCACATATGGGTGCCAAATGGTGCTTTCACTCGGGCTCCATACGCCCAAACTTCTCCAGGCTTCGCTCCCTGCCCACCCAACCCTGCTCAGGTGCATGATCCAAGGGCTTCGATGGGGCAACCAAGGCCAGGGCCTCCTCGTGTCGTCACATGATACAAGTGCAAGAAGACGGGACACTACGCCGACAAGTGCACGCAGAGGCAGCTACCTCCACCACCACCTCGTCCTAACACAAACCAGGCAATGGTGCGCGCTCCCCCGCCTAAGGCCTTCAACTCCAACAACAGGCCTGTCGGGAGGACCGCAAGGGTGAACCATGTCAAGATCGACAAAGCTGAGGAAGCTCCTAACGTCGTTCTCGGTACACTTCCCGTAAACTCTATTCCATCTAAAGTGTTGTTTGATACCGGAGCATCACATTCTTTCGTGTCAAAGATCTTTGCTACAGCAATTAAACTCCCTTTTGTTGGTTTGGGTTCCCCGCTAGTGGTCAGCTCCCCTGGAGCAACTATGCAAACTTCCAAGATCAGTCACAAAAATCAAATTCTAATTGGAGGCCACATATTCCTTGCTTCTCTCATACTGCTTGGCAATTCTGACATTGATGTCATTCTTGGTATGGATTGGCTGAAGGCCAATAAAGCAAGAATTGACTGTGCTCAAAAGTCAATAACTCTATTCCACCCTTCTGGCCAGATAATCTATTCTCCACATGAATCAAGTTCCATTCAGCTATACACCCTCAATGCAGATCCTCTACCCCCACTTGAAAATGTTCCGGTGGTTTGCGACTTCCCTGACGTTTTTCCAGAAGAGTTGCCAGGAATGCCTCCGGACAGAGCTGTTGAGTTCGTGATCGAACTTGAACCAGGTACTTCTCCAATCTCTAAGCATCCCTACAAGATAGGAACTCCCGAGATGAAGTTGTTGAAGGAACAAATTGATATGTACATGGAAAAAGGTTACATTCAACCTAGTTCCTCGGCTTGGGGATGCCCAACTCTGTTCGTTGCGAAGAAGGATCAAACAAAGAGACTCGTTGTTGACTATCGTCCTCTTAACGAGAAGACCATCAAAAATAAGTATCCAATTCCTCGCATCGATGATCTTTTTGATCAACTTGCTGGAGCCTCTATATTCTCCAAGTTGGACTTGAGAATGGGTTACCACCATCAAATAAAAATCAGAAAGGAGGATATTCCAAAGACAACCTTCACCACTCGCTACGGTCTATATGAATTCACCGTCATGTCCTTTGGTCTCACCAATGCACCGGCGACCTTCTCTCGACTCATGAATTCTGTCTTCCATGAATACCTCGACAAGTTCGTTGTGGTATATCTTGATGATATTCTTGTCTACTCCAAATCCGAGAAAGAGCATTAAGAACATCTTCGTCTCACTCTCATGAAGCTTCGCGAGCACCGCCTCTATGCCAAATTCTCCAAATGTGAGTTCTGGATTTCCGAAGTCGTTTATCTTGGTCATGTCATCTCTGCCAAGGGCATAGCCATTGATCCAGAAAAGGTTAAAGCAATTGTTGATTGGAAACCTCCAAAGACTGTGAAGCAAGTCAGAAGTTTTCTTTGTTTGGCTAGCTATTGTCGTTGCTTCGTCCCAAACTTCTCCAAGATTGCCAAACCTCTCACTGACCTCACAAAGAAGGACAAGAAGTTCGTCTGGTCTCCACAATGTGATGAAAGCTTCAATCTCTTGAAGACTAAACTCACTTCTACACCAGTTCTGGTTGGCCCAGATCCTTCCAAACCTTTCCAAATATTCCGTGATGCTTCTCTCCAAGGTCTATGTGCAGTTCTCATGCAAGAACGTCAAGTTGTGGCTTATGCTTCACGTCAGTTGAACACACATGACCTCACAAAGAAGGACGCATTGCAGTTCCTCAAATTCAAACTCTCAAAAATGTCATTCTCAAGGAGTCTCATGAAACTCCTCTCTCCATACACCCTGGAAGTACAAAGATGTACCAGGATCTCAAGACACTTTATTGGTGGCCTAGCATGAAACGTGAAATTGCTCAATACGTTTCTGAATGCGACGTCTGTCAGCGTGTCAAGGCAGTTCATCAGAAAACAGCCGGTCTTCTCCAACCTCTGAAAATCCCTGAATGGAAGTGGGACATGATTGAAATGGACTTCGTCACTGGTTTTCCAAAGTCCAAGAGGGGAAACGATGCAATCTTCGTTGTCATTGATCGACTCACTAAAGTCGCTCACTTCTTTCCTGTCAAAGAGACAATCTCAGCTAGTCAGTTAGCAGAGCTCTATACAACAAAGATTGTTCCTCTTCATGGTGTTCCGCTAGAAACAAGCTCAGACCGTGGAAGCATCTTCACTTCTCATTTCTGGAAAAGCTTTCAAGAAGCCTTGGGCACCAAGCTTCTGTTCAGCACATCCTATCATCCTCAGTCTCAAGGGCAAGTTGAAAGAGTCAATCAGATTCTCGAGGATATGCTCAGAGCATGTGGTCTCTCTTTTGGCATGAAATGGGAGGAATGTCTTCCATATGCTGAATTCTCCTACAACAACAGCTTCCAGGAAAGTCTAGGCATGGCACCATTCGAGGCTCTCTATGGTCGTAGATGCAGGAGTCCAATCAATTGGTCTGGAGCTGGTGAACGTTCACTCTTAGGCCCTGACATTGTTAAGGAGGCCGAAGAGAAAGTTCGCATCGTCCGTGACAATCTGAAGATTGCCCAGTCTCGTCAGAAGAGCTACTATGACAGCAAACATAGGGACATGGTCTATGCAGCTGGAGACAAAGCATATCTCCGTGTTACTCCCCTCAGAGGCACTCATCGTTTTGGTGTCAAAGGAAAGCTTGCACCAAGATATATTGGTCCCTTCATCATTCTCTCAAGGCGTGCAGAAAATGCCTATCGTCTTGAACTTCCAGAAAGGCTATCCAAGGTGCACGATGTCTTTCACGTGTCACAGCTCAAGAAGTGCTTCAAAGATCCAGGTCGTGCAGTTGATCATGATTCCATTGAACTGCAAGAAGACCTCTCTTATGAAGAGCACCCTATTCGCATTCTCGATGAGACCGAGCGCAAAACTCGCAACAAGAGCACTAAGTTCTTCAAAGTGCAGTGGTCTCATCATTCCGATAAAGAGGCAATGTGGGAGACCGAAGAGGATCTTCGCAAGAAGTATCCAGACCTTTTCTCTTCTTAGTAGGAATCTCGGGGCGCGATTCCTTCAAGGGGGGGGGGGGGTGTTTTGTAACATCCCAAGTATGAAAACTCCCCATTTGCAATGTTTGTTTATTGAATTCTAATTAATGCATCATGTCATCATAATGCATTCATGTGTGGAATTTCAAATTTCAAATAAATTCAAACCAACATGTTTCACACTTGGTCTGTTACAACTTTTCAAATAAAATATTGAAATCAAATAATTTAATTGCTTCCCATAAACTTGATTTTCCAAATGAGTGACTTGGGTAATTTTTCAACTAGTTCATTTATTGCAAAATTCAAGCAAATTCATTTAAAATTCAAACACCAACAAATATTTAAAATTTTGAAAAACAAAAGTTGGTGCAACTGGGCATTATCAGTAAGGAATTTATAAAAATTATCACCATAATTTTTGGAGCCCAAAAACCCCTTCTTTTTCCTTCTCTTTCCTTTCTACAAAAAAAAGAAGGAATAATAAAAAAAAAAAAAAGGGTGGCAGCCTAGTTGGGCCCAATCCAGCCCAATACCCCCTTGGCTGTCTTCTTCCTCGTACGGAACAGAGGGCACGAGGAGCAGGTGAGCTTCTGTGGTTTCCCTGCCTCCACGTCTCCTCCTCCTCTCCCCTTTCCCCTCTACTCAAAGCCATCCACACCCCAAACCCTAGCCCCTTCCTCCTTCCTCCTTGCCGCCGCCACCTCTTTTCCCTTCTCAGATCCCTCTCTGTCTTCTTTTTTTGTTTTCTGAATTTTTTCCACCGGAGCAAGCCATGGTCGGCTTTTGGGAGCTCGCTGCACCGCCGTCTGGTTGCCGCGGAGGGTTGCGGTGAGCGGGAACGGAACCGCACGACTACCAGCTCCATCTCCGCCTCCAAGAACTGCCCCGAGGAGCTACCTCGCGCCGCCGCCGTGCTCGACAACAACCCCAGCCGCAACGCCTCGTCTCCGTCAGTCGACAGAGTTCGTCTCCGTCTGCTACCCCGGGGTGAGCTTCCCCCTTGCCTTTTCCCCCTTCCCCATGCACGAGCACAACCCCACGCATCTCTGCTACTTCGTTTGGGCTCGGATGCGCTGCACGCACGGCAACAGCAGCCGCGGTCGCCGGCGTTCTGTCCGTCCCCGCTCCAAGTTCAGTAACTGAACTTTTTAGTTTCAGTTAGACGCACAGGATCCACTTCAAAAACCACCCCCTCCAGATCCATCACAAACACCTCTCTAGCCCAGTGGCTAGCACCCCGTCCCGCAGCCGGGCCATCCCGGGTTCGATCCCCCGCACCGCGGATTAAACCCCCTTTTTTCCACTTTGCCACGCTGGCAGCGCGGGCCTACCTGTCATCGACAGTGGTAGCCACGCCAGCACCCACGCGCACGCCACGAGGTGCCACCTGTGCATGACCCCACTGGTCAGTGGCACAGGGTGAACTGGTACTGCGTGACAAAAGTCCCTGGCCTCTATTTAAATTCCATAATTTAATTAAAACTTCTAAAATTCATATCTTTTGCATATTTGCTCGAAACAGAAAACTTAAAACATGAAATCCATTCAATTTTAAATGCTCTACATGAATATCATTTTGTTTGACACCCCGGGCAAGTAAAATTGCATATTAAATTAAATACTTTAAATAGCTATTTTAAATTGTAAAAATCATATTTAATTATTTAAAACTCCAAATTTTGCAATTAAGGTATCAAATTAAATCTTAAGTAAATTACTTTCTGGTTATAAAATAATATCTCTGTTTCTATAATTTAAATTGTAGGAATTATTAAATGCATTGATTAAATCATTTAAACTTGTTTAATTCATAACTTATTCATGTTAATTCCAACTTCAAAAAGTAATACATGTTTTCCAATCAGAATTACATGCTCTATCCAAATATGCAATAAAATTAAGGTTTTGAGAAACTAAATTTTGCACTAATTTCAGTACTGATTTTTGTTCAATTAAAATGCCAAAAGCCATAATTAAATATTTACAACTCCAAATTTGGCAAGTAAAATACCTAAGTGAAGCTAAGATCATTTCCTTGCTACTTCTAACATCTCTCATGCATTTAACCCACTTTAACAAATGTTCAGTTGTGACTCATTAAACCCTCAGTTAATGCATATGTGCTTTTACCATATGCATTTCAATTGCATATGGGTCCATTTAATATTGGTTATAATGTCTACTAGTTTACTTTGATGCACCTATTAAAATGTCATGCATCATCCCATGTTTATGCATTATTCCATGTTATTGATTGTCCGTCCCTCTTCGTTGTTTGTTTGCTTCTTCTCGAATAGACGACGACGTTGAGTCAGACGAGGTTTCCGATACCACTTCAGAGGAGTTAGCCCAGTACCAGGCTACTGAGTTTGCAGGCAAGTATTCACTCACATGAACCATTGTGTCCGGTCCACACTTGTTACCGATCCTTTCCGTTGTCTTTATTCTAGCCTTATGATTCGATGCTTGTGTCTCGATCCTATCATATGTTTACCTTGCAACCATGATATAGCCTTCCCTCCACTTCCTATTAACTGTTGTTTGTTTACCTTGTTGGCCCTCGTGTCGTAGTTGCATGCTTAGTGTTGTTTGTGCTCGAGTCTGATGTCCATTATTTCTTTTACCATTATGTTCTGAGGGCTCGCTGTTTTAAACAACAACCTGTTAATGTTTGAGGTAATGCTAAATTGATGATAAGGCACCGGCAGGAGGCCGGGTATGGTTTTGAGGCCTGCTAGTGTCGAACTCAGGAAAAGTTCTTGTCCTCTAAATCCATGATGAGCGCGCTAACCGCATGTGGGAAGCGTGTATGGGCGCCCCCCGTAATTCTGATTCGATTCGCATCTCGTCCAAATCGCCACACTTAGTTCGGGTTTCCATTTGATGCACGCATATGCAGGTGCGAACCCTTGGCGCCAGGGTGGAACTTTTGTAGTCGGCATGTAGGGCGGCGTGGTCTTAGAGTGCTATGAGGGTCCCCCTTTTCTTCGTGGGGGCTCGATTAGCCGCGCACGCACAGCACGTGGTTCTTTGGGCGTGATGCGAAGAAGAGTTGGGTTGTGTTGAGTGGCCTGCTTGGTGGGTTTGATCCCCGCCTGGCGGGTTATTCTTACGTATACGGCCAAATTGGTGCATCCCTGCAGGGTTAAATCTTCTCGAGAAGCCGTGTTGTCCGCGGT
The DNA here is from genome assembly GCA_028641055.1 of Alopecurus myosuroides. Classification (NCBI taxonomy): domain Eukaryota; kingdom Viridiplantae; phylum Streptophyta; class Magnoliopsida; order Poales; family Poaceae; genus Alopecurus; species Alopecurus myosuroides. Next base: position 339,943,131 of record CM054059.1, on the reverse strand, counting down.
TATGGATGACTTGGTGATAGGGCTGGCTAACAAGGATTAGACAACTTACACCTAATTAATAATAATTTGACTAGTAATAGGCATATTGTCACAATAACCTGAACCTTCATTAATCCAACTGTGTGGGTTATCCTCGGATTGTTTCTTTGGATAAGGGGCGAGATCCAGGATGGGTTTGTTTGAGGTTAGTGGTAGTTGGCTCCGATGCGCTATCTTATCCCTTTCTTTTAGCCGGTTGTTGTATCGTGTCTCTGTAGTTGGTTAGTGCAGCCCGCTGTCGCACCTTTGTATCACCTATCTTCCGTTGAACCCAAAGCATCTGGTCTTGGTGTTGTCGGGTACACTTTGGTATCTTGTGCGTCTTGCTTGCCAGTACTCGTCCATACTGACCCCTCTGGGGCTGCTGGTTCTGCAGACTACGTTTCCGAGGATCCCCATGGTGGCTACTACGTGGAGTATGACGAGGCTGCTGACGAGTAGATAGCGGACCCGGTCAGGATCCGAGACTTCGTGGATGGGCTCCGTTCTTTTCGTTTCCGGCCTCTTAGGCCTATTTGGATCTTGTCTGTACTCAGACACCTTGTTTGCTTCCGCTGGGATGTAATGATGACTTGTTGGGACATGTGTCCTCTGCATGACTGTATTTGCTATCTCTGCTCTAGTGAGAGATTTTGCCACTTATTTCTATTCCTTTGTGTCTTAGAGATTTGTTGTGATATCACTTGTTCAAATGCCGTTGACGTACCATGTGTGTATGTTATGAAGTACGTCAATGGAAGTATTCAGATTCCTTTTGGATGGTTTCACATACGATGAATAGTAGAGGATGGTTGTCACACGTTTACGTGTTGGCCTACTCATATTGAGATGCGGGTGCAGGTAGGCCCCGTAAGCCAATTATCTACTATTTAGCAGGCTGTGTGTACCCTCTAGAAGTCCGGGTGCGACAAAGGAGGTGGCAGCGTCACACCCCATCGACGAGGACAACCTCGGGGACGTTGTCGAGCCCCCAAAGAAGAAGCAATTGTTCTCTCAGGAGAGGGCAGCAGCGAAGAAGGTCTCCATGAACCCCGATGGCACAGGACCTACCCGCACCATCGGAGCCGGGTTGCCTCCCAAATAGGAAAGCACGCTCGTCGCCTTCCTTCGGGAAAACGCGGACATGTTCGCACGAACAACGTCCGATATGCCCGGTGTACCATGGGAGGTGATCGAGCACCATCTAGTTGTGTTCCCAGGCGTACGACCAGTCAAACAGAAGGCCCATCACCAGGGCCCCAAGAAGCAGGAATTCATCATCCGCGAGGTAGAGAAGCTGTTGGACGCCAAGATCATCCTCGAGGTCATTCACGCTGAGTGGATCTCCAACCCCGTCGTGGTATCCAAGTACACGTGAAAGTGCATTTCGTTTCCCCGTTGGTTTTGTGTGTTAGTTAACAATACTAAGTACATTATTTATCGAGGTGTTGAGTGTGCAGGCGTTATTCTTGACATCCGCATCGATCACCAAAAGATTGGTCAAGTTAGATCACTGAGATTTGGGACAGAGAGGAGCCAGATATTTCTAACCGGAAATTTCTAGGGCAACCGGAATTTCTGGTTAGGAAGATCCCAAACCAGTTTTGAGACAGAGATCAGCCGGAAATTTCCAACCGGAAATTTCTGGAGGTTGTTGAAGTTTGTGCTCAAAATGGCTAGGACTGGAAGTTGAAGACGTAAAAGTGAACCGGAAATTTCCAGACCAACTGGAGTTCCCAGTTTAGGAGCCAGGTCGGGACAGAAGCCAACCGAATATTTCAGACTGGATTATTCGCTCCAACCGGAATTTCCGGTAGAAGTCAACCCAGTTTGAATCCAGATCTGAAGAACAGAAGCCAACCGGAATTTTCGGTTCAAGTTTGAACCGGAATTTACGGTATCAGTTTCCTGCTCAAATGACTCTATTTGAGGAGGGGGTATAAATACCCCTCCTCTTCTTCCTCGAGCTCTAGTTCGTCCATAACATTAAAGACCATTTATTGGGCTCACCAAATCTCCAATTATTCCCGATCCCTCCACCCAAACTTGTTGATCTTCGGAGGATTGAAGAAGAAGGCCCCGATCTACATCTTCACCGAGCCGTCCTTCATTTTCCCCTCATTCACTTGAGGGATTTGAGTCTAGGGTTTCCATTTGTGGAGAAACTAGACCTCTTGCTACACTTGGTGATTTTTGGTGTTGGGAGCCCCCAATTTGGTTGTGGGTGTGTGCCCCAAGCTTGATGTAAAGGATTCGATTCCCGCCTCAAAGGGGAACAATAGTGGAAGGTGGACTAGGCCTATGTGGCGTTGTTCATCGGAGAATAGGGTGAGGCCTTTGTGGCGTTGAGTAGGCCTTTGTGGAGAAACTAACACCCCTCCAACGATATGTACTCCCTTAACAAGGAGGAATTCCGGAATACATCGTGTCTTTGCGTGCATCCTACTGGTTACCTCGTCCCCCTCTCCTTTACTTGTGCTTGTATTGTGTTTATCATTGTTTTTTCCATATAGGTAAATTCACCACAGTTGCATTATCTAGAGAATTACCTTTGTGTCAAGCCTAATCTTGAAGATAAATTAAAATTGGTCGTAGCACCTATTCACCCCCCTCTAGGTGCCCATACTATTTGTTCAATTGGTATCAGAGCCTCGACTCTTATGTTTGGGCTTAACCGCCTAAGATTTTTGTATGGATGGTGATACGGTAGTCACCGGTACCGTGGCACAAGTCACTATGGATGATATCAAGGAATTGCAAAGTTCCTTGACCTCATCCATGGAAGGAAAAATTGATGAGTTGCGAACTCTCATGTTGCAATTCATGTAAGACATGGAACCGGAGACATCCACTTCGCCTCCTCCGAATGAAAATCCGGAGGGTTCCAAGAATGGGGATAATGGTGAACCACTTAAAGGTGCTGCCGCTAAGAACTCCACCGATAAGGGTATGGAAGGAAAAGTAGATTACACCTCCATTGAGGGGCATTACTCCCCCGATCCTCCCGCCCCACATACTCATATAATTCCAAGAGGAGAACCTCCTAAACTTGATGCACATTCTTTTGGTGATTGGCAATATTACATGGAAACTCACTTAAACTTTTCTTGTATTGAGCTTTGGAGGGTCACTCGAGATGGATACAAGCCACATGACCCCAAGAACTTGACAACAAGAGAAGCAATAGATTGTCAACTCAACTACACCACCTTGTCCATCATTCAATAAGCCGTGGGTCCAAACCACATGCATCATCTTCAACAATATTCCACCGCCAAGGAAACATGGGATGCTCTTGTCGTCATGTTTGTGGGCAATGATAGCATGCAAAGGAATAGTTATGATACCTTGATAAATGGAGCCGAATGATTCTATATGCATGATGGTGAGAACCATGAAGATATGTATCGGAGGCTCAAGACACTTGCCACCGCATTCAACAATGTTGGTGCCAAGTACATTGATGATGCTTGGATTAAGAGGAAGTACTTCTCTCATGCCATCTGAGCCCGCGGACTTGAAGATCCTTCAAGGAAGGCATGTCTTTGCATATTTGACATCAATCCAAGTGATGCAAGAAATTAGCTCCTTCCAATTGCAAACAAAGAATGCTCTTGACAATCGAGCTAGAGCTATGGGAATGCACAAAGGAGCTTACGTTTCTTTGAAGTCAGGGTCAAGGGAGTTTGACTATAAACAAGCTTGCGTTGAGGACTTGGCCCCTTTGAAGGATCAAGAATATGACCCCGTCCTCAAGGATGTCATTTCTCTTGTCGTGCAAAAGTTTTGGAAGAATCCATCCAAGGCCAAGGCATGTGTTGAGGAGAAGACCAAGTCTAGCTATGGCAAGGAAGGGACTCAAAAAGTGAGGTCTTGCTTCAATTTTCAAGACAAGAACCATTTCATTGCGGAGTGCCCCTATGAGAATAGGGAACATCATGGTGGAAAACTCATTCGCAAGGACAAGTCTAAGTTTGACTGCAAGAAGCCTCATTTCAAGAAGAAACCCTTCAACAAGAAGCCTCCCACCAAGTTTGTGATAGTGACTCAAGAGGAGTATGATTCCGGAAGTGATGAAGAAGAACAATCCACAAGTGAGGTGCCCGCTATTGATATTGCTTCAACACCATCATCTTCATCACTCTTTGAATCCCCCAACGAAAATATTCCTCAACCCTCCGCTAAGTGCTTCATGGCTCATGCCTCGGAGGTATCACCTTCTCCCAACTCTAAGACTCCAAATGAAGTGGATAACAATGCTAGTCTTAGAGTAGAATATGAAATTGCCTCTTTGGATCGTTTTATGTCTAACGTGCAAGGAGAGACCAAGAAGTACTTTGATCTCATCATGAGCCAATTGGAAGAGTCCCATGAAGCTCTTGAGAAGAAAGGTGAGATTTAAAGAAGAGATGCGGATGAAAAGGCATCTCTCTATGACTCTTGAGGAAGAGCATGAGGGTCGAGTTTATCTTGAGGAGGAATTTGAAACTATTAAAGAGTCACATAATGAACTTGTTGCTAAAATCACTAAAGAATGTGACCTTGCAATTGCTAAATATAAGAAAGCTGAAAAGGATAAGGTTGAGTTTGGGGTTGGTCATGATAAACTAATCGAGGAGTTTGATAAGCTTACCAAGGCCTACAAAGCCTTGGAGAGTGAACACTCTACCCTCAAAGAGTCACATGAACAACTTCAAACTCAACTCAATCAATTCAGTGTGCCTAGTACCTCTACTTCTTGTGATCATGCAAATATTATTGAGGAGAATGCTAGGTTGAAGGAAGAGCTAGTAAGGCTCAAGGGCAAGAGCCCATGTGTTGAGAAGGTTGTGGCCTCTAAGCCACAAGTTGCTCCCAAGCCACCAGTGGTTGCTCCTAGACCACAAGTGGGCAAGAAAGGTCTTGGGTATATTTCCAAGAAGAAGAAAAAGAACAAGAAGAAGAAGAACAAGAAGAAGAAGAACAAGAAGAAGGCCATGCCCGTACAAGCTAACAATGTTGCTTCGAGTGGTATTGTCATTAGGGACAACACACATCGTAGAATCCTCGCGGGAACTAAGAATCCACACCATTTATTATATGTTGATTATTATGGTGTTGTGCAAGATAAATATATTGGTCCAATTGAAGGTTTCATTGACTATACGATTTGGGTTCCAAAGACCCTTGTTGCTAACATGAGGGGACCCTCCTCGAGTCCTAACTCTAGTCAATGATCTCTTGCAGGATTATGCTTCCGGTGGGGTCTAAATGGATAATTCATAGTGGATGCACTAGTCATATGACGGGAAGCTAGGAACTTGTGACGGAGTTGCGCCCAAATACAAATGATGCAACGTCACTTATGGAGATAAGTCCAAGTCTAAGGTAACAGGGTTTGGCAAGGTAGAGATTGCTCCTGATATCACTATCGTGGACGTCATGCTTGTTGAATCCCTTGGTTACAATTTACTTTCAGTTTGTTCATGGGGGAAGATGGGTTTCTCCGTCTTCTTTGATCCTGATATTGTGGTCCTTTTGAGGATCAAGACTCTTGACGTCGCATACGTGGGACATGTCAAAAATGAGTTGTTTGTGGTGGACTTTTCGAAGTCTACCAACTCTCAAACGATGTATATTTTCGGAAAGGCGGACATGGGTTGGTTGTGGCATCTCTGCTTATCCCATGTCAACATGAGAACTTTGCAAAGTCATCACAAAGGTGGCCTAATTCTCGGAATAAAAGAAAAAATTTCCTTTTCCAAAGATCGCGTTTATAGGTCGTGTGTTGAAGGAAAGATGCATGATGCTGCCCATAAGGACAAGACTATTATTTCATCAAATAGGATCTTGGAGCTCCTCCATGTTGATCTCTTTGGTGTCGTTTCCGAGGCAAGTCTTGGAGGCAATAAGTATTTCTTGGTGATTGTAGATGACTATTCAAGATACACTTGGGTTTATTTCTTCAAGTCGAAGAGCGAGACCCAACAAACCATCATCGACTTCTCCAATCAAGTGCAATGTCAACACAATGTCCCAATCATGGCTATTAGGAGTGACAATGGCACCGAGTTCAAGAACTACACTTTGAATGATTTCCTTAGTGAAGAGGGTATTCTTCATCAATATTTTGCCACATATACCCCTCAACAAAATGGTGTAGCCGAAAGGAAGAATCGAACTCTTATGGATATGGCAAGGACCATGTTGGCGGAGTACTCTTCTCCCCAATATTTATGGGACGAGGCCATATCCACCGCATGCCACTCCTCCAACCTCCTCTACATTCGCAAGGTCTTAGAGAAGACTCCATATGATATCCTCACCGGCAACAAACCCAACGTCTCCTACTTCTGTATCTTTGGTTGTAAGTGCTTCTGTTTGATAAAGAGTGTTTGGTTGTCTAATTTCCAATCTAAAACTATTGAGGGTATATTTGTTGGTTACAGTGCCGAATCCCACACTTGTAGAGTCTTTAACAAAACCTCACGGATAGTCATAGAATCTTGTAGTGTGGTTTTCGAGGAAAATGATGGCTCCCAAGTGGTGCAATTTCATGTTCCTAATGTAGATGTTTAAATTCCTCAAGAAGCCATAGGAAGGATGGGTGTGGGATTTTTCCGCCCCATTGAGGGACACCTTATGGAAACTCGAAAAGAACTATGCTCTACTCAAGTGGAGCCCTCCTCTACAATAGAAGAACAAGTCAAGGAGCCAAGTGATGCACCTACCCAAGAAAAAGTTCAAGACCCTCCTCTTGTTGACCAAGTCACTATGCAAGATGCAACCACTCCTATCATTCAAGCTAGTCAAGTTCAAGGCCAAGATAAACCTTCTACGTCCTCCTCTCCTCAAGTTGAAGCAAGTGTTGAGGTTGATGATGATGATGATCAAAGGCCAACAATTTGGTCAAGACGGGGACCCAAATGATCAAGATGATCAAGTGATTCCTCCTCGCAATAATGAGGAGATCAAAGCCCGTCATGCTAAAAGGATTAGAATGGCCTTGAAGCGTATTGATGCATCCGATGACAAGGTCTTGGAATATGTTCAAGATAGAAGGTATACAAGGAGACAATTGGCTCACTTTAGTGAGCATCAAGCTCACATATCCATGGTGGAACCAAGAAAAGTGTTTGAAGCTCTTGGGGACTCGGATTGGTTGGAATCTATGCATGATGAGCTCAATAACTTTGAGCAAAATAAAGTTTGGAAACTATTTGAGAAGCCCAAAGATTTCCACAATGTTATTGGCACTAAGTGGATATTCAAGAACAAGCAAGATGAACATGGTATTGTCATAAGGAACAAGGCAATATTGGTGGCTGAAGGCTACACTCAAGTGGAAGGCATTGACTTTGATGAAACCTATGCTTTTGTGGCTTGCCTTGAGTCCATCCGCATCATTCTTGCATATGCATCTTTGCATAATTTCAAATTGCAACAAATGGATGTCAAAAGTGCTTTTCTAAATGTTCCTTTAAAAGAGGAGGTATATGTTAAGCAACCTCCGGGGTTCGAGAACCCCAACTTCCCTAACCATGTCTACAAGCTCGATAAGGCGCTATATGGACTTAAAAAAGCACCACGTGCATGGTATGAGCACCTTAGAGAGTTGTTGGAAGACCGTGAGTTTGAAGTTGGGAAGATTGACCCCACCCTTTTTAGAAAGAGGGTAAAGGGAGATCTTTTCATGTTCCAACTCTATGTGGACGATATTATCTTTGGCTCAACTAACCATGCTTTTAATAATGAGTTCTCAAAGCTTATGACTGACGGGTTTGAGATGTACAAGCTCAACTAACCAAGATTTTAATAACGAGTTCTCAATTCTTACTTGGCTTTGAGATCAAGAAATTGGATCGTGGCACCTTCATTTCTCAAGACAAGTATACCCAAGACAAGCTCGAGAGGTTTAATTTCCAAGGGGAAAAGAGAAGCCATCTCCTATGCAAGTCAAATGCCACCTCAAGCGCAATCCGGATGGTAAATATGTGGACCAAAAGTTGTATCCTTCTATGATTGGTTCTTTTCTTTATCTTTGTGAATCTAGGCCCGATTGTAGTTGTGTGTGAAAGGTATCAAGTGGCTCCTAAGGGAAGCCACTTGGTGGCGGTCCATAGGATCTTTCGGTATTTGGTTCATACCTCAAGGTTTGGTTTGTGGTATCCAAAGGGGGCACAATTTTCTCTCAAGGGCTACACAGACTCGGATTGGAACGGTGATCAATATGATAGGAAGTCTACTTCCAGGGCTTGCCAATTTCTTGGTAGGTGTTTGGTAAGTTGGTCTTCCAAGAAGCCAAATTCTATATCTCTGTCCATCGCCGAAGCCGAGTATGTGGCGGCCGCTAGTGCTTGCACCAAATTTCTATGGATGAGGCGAACCCTCAAAGAATATGATGTTCACTTGGATAAGGTGCCTCTCATGTGTGACAATGAAAGTGTCATCAAGATCGCCTACAACCCCGTGCAACACACAAGGACGAAGCATATTGAGATTCGTCATCATTTCATCTGGGATAATGTGGCAAGAGGTGTGATGTCTACGCACGCTTCTATTCTTGTAGACAGTGTTGGGCCTCTAAGTGCATAGGTTTGTAGAACAACATCAAATTTCCCTTAAGTGGATTACCCAAGGTTTATCGAACTCAGGGAGGATGAGGTCAAAGCTATCCCTCTCAAGCAACCCTGCAATTACGATACAAGAAGTCTATTGTGTCCCCAACACACCTAATACAATTGTCAGTTGTATATGTGCACTAGTTCAGCGAAGAGATAGTGAAATACAAGTAATATGTATGATTATTTATAAGTGATAATAGCAATCTGAAATAAAAATGGCAGAAAGCAAACATGTAGCAGATTAGGTTGAAAACGATGTTTCGATGCTTAGAAACAAGGCCTAGGCATACTACTTTCACTAGTGGACACTCTCAACAATCATAACATAATTTAATGCATAAATATGTCTCTTCACTATGCTACAACGAACTACTCCCCGGTTGAATAACAAACACCAATTCATTGCATAGGGCTGGAAAAAGCACTCCTCAAAGTCGCATTCCCATGTCTAGTTAACCCCACCATGTCACTGTGCGCGCCCTAGAAGGTACTAGACAAACACCACAATTTCATAGGGTCATCGAACACAAGATATAATTATCATGCTAAACCACACGGTGCACACACTATCACCTTTACACACGAATCAAAGTGTTTACGAAGATCTCATAAAAAAACCACTCGAGTAGCATAACAAATGAAGAGTAACATCTACTTGTTCAACTAGATTACAAAGCTAATGATCACATAAAGATAACACCATGGGAGAGAGATGAGACACATAGCTACCGGTAGCGCCCTCAGCTACGGCGATGAAGATGGCGGTGGAGTAGATGGAGATGGATCCGGGGACACTTCCCCGTCCGGCGGGGTCCGATTGATCTAGGGTTTATGCATCGGGGAGTATATATGGGTGAAAGGGCGATGCCGGGGCGGGGGGGGGGGGGGTCGTGGCCAGGGGGCCCACACCACATGGTGGCGCGACCAGGGGGACCCGCGCCACCCTATGGTGTGGCCACCCTGTGGCCCCCTCCGGGTCTCTTCGGGACTTGCTGGACCCTCCGGGATTTCTAAGACTTCTGGGCTTCGAATTTTCCAATTCGGAGAATATTTCCAGAACAACTTTTCTGAAACTAAAAACAGCAGAAAACAGGGAACTGGCTCTGTGGCATCTTGTCAATAGGTTAGTCCCGATAAAAATGACATAAAGTGTATGGCAAACATGTGGGAAATAACATGAAAACAACATGGAACATCAGAAATTAGGGATACGTTTATGACGTATCAACATCCCCAAGCTTAGTTCCTACTCGTCCTCGAGTAGGTAAACGATAAAAACACATAATTTCTCAGGTGACATGCTACCAACATAAACTTGATTATCAATAATGTAAAAGCATAAGTAATCTGAGATCATAGAACTTAAACACAAGCATGATAAATAGAATTTTAATAATAAAGCATAGCAATCACCTTGCATCATGAGAAGTAACAAAAATAAAATATCATGAATAACAATGCAACGAAAGATATACGTTTGTTTCAAGTATAGAGAAAATATGTCAAAGTGATATTTCGCTAGTCCTTAAGAGTGGGAAAAAACATAAATGTTAGGACACCATCAAAGTTCATGAGGAAGACTAGAACAAATAATTAGAGAACTAGCAATAACGCATCATGAATCAATTAATAATGTTTCAGGGACAAATGCACATAAAACTCAGAATGGCAAAAATGCTCTCTCAATTGTGCATCAAGTTAGAATATGGAGACTCAACATAAAAGTAAAAGAAAGGCCCTTCGTAGAGGGAAGCATGGATCACTCATGTGTTAGAGCTTTTATTTTATTAAACAGAGGTATAAAAACTTGACACTCCTCCCAACCATCTTTCACAAACCATGGCTAACCGAATTCTCGGGTGCCTCCCAACAACACACACCATGGAGGAGTGTCTATATTTTAAGAGAGGTGTATGCTTATGTCAACGAATGGTAAACAGAAAATACAGTACGTCACAAGCCAACTAGAGTTCACAAGAGAGGCTCCCATAGAAGGACGCATCTGGGTAGAAGGTCATCCCTCTTTCTATTTTGTTTACACAATTATGCTTTGATTGATAAATCAGGGGCAAAAATAGTGAAGAGAATTTGTGTTATTAATTTGGGGCTGGGCACCCCGCTGCCAGCTCTTCTATCATTGGATAAGCGGATGAAGCCACTAGTCCAGGATGTGAAAGTCCAATCAACAAGTGAGATAAAGATTCTCTATTTACGTCCTCATGAGCTAAAGCAGGAGCACAAACAGGAGTAATTTTGAAGGTTTTAAAGGTAACACATGAGCAATTTACTTTGGAGTGGCGGTTAAATACCACATGTAGGTAGGTATGGTGGACACAATGGGAAAATTTTGGTTTTTTGGGAGTTGGATGCACGAGAAGAGCTCACACTCAGTACAGGTGGAGGCTAGCAAAAGACTGGGAGCGACAAATCAAGAGAGCATAAGAGCCATAATCATGCATAGCGACATAAACATCATTAATAAAAGCATGAGTGGTACCACAAGTTCAAAAATTAAATGATCATGGAGGCTATTCGTGACTTGTTCGTGACTTGTTCATAATCATAAACATGGTGTGAGCATGCGCCAAGTCAACCAAATAAAACATTCAAAGGAGAACACCACAAATTTATGCTTCAATATGACAAGAACAACTCATGATTCTTTCAATGGCACATTAAACACTCTCAGCTATTTGAGGCTAATCATGCTACTTAATAATCACAAGGATTTAAAACTAAAATAACATCTAGCATGATATGAAAAAGTTTTAGCCACAGTCAATACAAGCTTCTACTTCCACCATTAAAAATTCTACCTCAAGCAGCAGTTTCTTTTCCCAAAAAGCACCATACAAATCATGCTTTAACAAAAAACATCTACATGCTACAGCAAGAAAACATGAGAGTACTAACATAACACTACTAAAACTAATAGCTCTGAATAAGAGATGCAATGAAAACGAGAGCTAAACAGGAATTTTTGCAGCAACTAGAAGACAAACTAAGAAGAAGCGGAGCGTGTCTCTCTCCCAAACAAAGAATGATAGGATCCAACTATATTATTGCAGCAAGGAATACAAAATATAACAAAGGAAAACAAAATAAAAAAAACAGACGCTCCAAGTAAACTTCATATGATGTGACCGAATAAAAATATAGTTTCACGAGAAGTGACCTGATAGACAGTTGATGAAGAAGGGGATGCCTTGGGCATACCCTAGCTTAGATGCTTGAGTCTTCTTAGAATTTTCTGGGATGAACCACGGGGGCATCCCCAAGCTATGACCTTGCACTCTTCTCGATCACATATATCACCTCTTCGCTTGACACTTCAAAACTTCCTTCACACCATACTCAAACAGTAATTCGCATTAGAGAGTTAGTGCAACAATTAAAAATCCATTGGTTCTATATGGAATAAGTGCTATTGATACTTTTAAACATTAGCTACAACCACTGATGTTTCGTGAAGCAAACAAATCCACTTGACATCGCAAAAGAGCAAATGCAAGAAAAATGGCAGAATCTGTCAAAACGAGAACTGTCTCTAAAGACGAATTTGTTCGAGGCACTTCCATTTCTCAGATCGAAAAACTTAAAGAAAGAAAAAGTTTCGGAATTATCTGAGGAATAAGAAAAAAAATTCAGATCATTCTGATCTTCCAGGATTTTATACGTTTTTTTAACGGTGGACAGCAGAAATCTGTTTCCTGCGCAGAAATCCGAAAACCAACTCCAACTCTCGTCAGAAACTTTACTTGGAACTACTAAATCATGAAAAGAAAGATACAAAGGAGTTGTACAGAAGTATACAACCCCTTGACTCAAAGAAAACAGTGAAAAACAAAGCAAAAAATAAAAACATGGGTTATCTCCCAAGAAGTGCTTTTCTTTAAGGCCTTTTCAGCTAGGCATTATAATTTGAAAGGATGCGCACATGAGAAATATTAATTGAAGCAAAAGAGAACATCATGAAGAAAATTTAAAACAAATTTAAGTCTAACCCACTTCCTATGAAGAGGAATGTTGTAAATAAACAAGTCATGAAAGCACAAAGTGGCTAGCATTGGAAAGCAAAACAAGTGCAAATTCAGAACATTCAACGTAAAGAGGGGAAACTTGATATTTTTGAGATGCATAAGACTATGTTTCCCTCTCTCATATTAACTTTCAGTAGCATCATGAATAAAATTAACAATATAATATCACATAAAACATTCTTATCATGAGCCACATGCATAAAAGAATTAATACTCTCCACATAAGCATAGTCATTCTCATTAATAGTAGTGGGAGCAAATTCAACAAAATAGCTATCATTATCATTCTCATCACCATAATGATTAAATATAGGAGGCATATTGTAATCATAAATAATTTTCTCCTCAATAGTAGGTGGACCGAAAATATCATATTCATCATTGTAATCATCATAAAGAACTCCAACATGATAGAGAAGTTGTATATTAGGGAGATAGTTTTGGGTAATCCCTCCATAACTATGACAAGTTTCATAAGAATAATTGTAATCATAGCCTATGTTATAGCATATTTATAGTAGTTATCAAATACTAGAGGCATAGTATCATCATAAGAAATATCATCATTTTTACTAGAAAGAGATGTATCAAGCATATAATCATCAGTAGCAAAAGGATTTTCAAATACACCATCCACAAGCTCAGAGCTTTCTATATCATCATTGAAAGGAACATGGATGGTGCTAATAGTACAACAATTATCATCATTTTCAGAATTGGTACCAAAGAGATTTTCAATATCAAAAGTAGTGTGTTTCTCCCAATCATGATCACTTTCATAAATAACGGGCATAGGAAAATCATCGAGTTCAGACTCATCAAAAACTATAATAGGAGCTACATGCTTAGGGGGAGATACTGTTACCTCTCTCCTTTTACTCCTCTTCTTCTTCTTCTTCTCACTCTCTATAGGAGGAAGTGGCTTGAAAGGAAGCTTCTCCACATACCCTGGTTTATTGTGAGAAACAATAGAAAGAACTTTGGAGGATTCTCCCTCTTCATTAATAAGATGAAAAAAATATTAGCCCCGTCATATTTTGGTAAAGTCTCCTCTTTTATAATATTTTGTATGTAAGTATTTGTGTGGCAGTTATTAACACAATAAAGATGACAACCATGCATGACACTATTCATATCAAGATCACTCATATCTACGAAAGAAGTTTTTCTTGATAACTCTTCACACCCCAAAAATAACGTATGTTCATCATGCTGATTAGGAGTGATCATGTCATCACAATACAAACTTCCAGTATTCGAATAACTATTATAGCCTGAGGATTGAAAATTGAAATGATCCACTTTATAGCAAAGCTCACAAATAAAATGATAGAGGGCACAAACTTTTTTTTACCAAGATCATCTAAAGCCCTATCCCACTTTCTATTTTTTTTCATTCCTATGATGGATGCAATATTCTTCTTCGATTTGATTCTGTTCACAAGGTCTAAGTTCTCCACAAAAATTAACTTGCTTATAAGAAATAGTACTTTCAGAAGTTTGAGCATGTTCATTGCAATCATTAATAAAAATTTCATTTTTCATGCAAGTGTCTTTAAAAGGTTCATGATGTATGTCCCCATTTGATTTAGGAACCTTAATATAAGAAGCAAATGATCTATACCAACCAACAATCATTTGAGGATCAAGACCATATTTAGCACTAAGCTCTTGAAAATCAGCAGTTTCAGCGAAATACTTAATGCAATCATACTCATAGTTTATACCTGATCCTTTATCTTTGTCGCTATTCCAACCTTCATTATTGGTTTCAATTGTTTCAAGAAGATCCCATTTAGCTTCAACCTTCTTACTTGAGAAAGAACCCTCTGAACATGCATCTAGATAATCCCTGTAATGTCCTGAAAGCCTTGCATAAAAATTAGTAACAATTATTTCCTTAGGAAGCTCATGGTTAGGACATTTAAGTATTAATGTTTTCAGTCTTCCCACAGCTTGAGCAATGCTTTCTCCATCATGAGGCCAAAAATTATAAATGTAATTCCTATCTAAATACAGTTCATGAGAAGAATAAAATTTAGAATAAAATAGAGATTCAAGCTCCTTCCACTCCAAATGACGAGGATCATCTAGTAGCTCATACCACTCCCTTGCTTTGTCCTTAAGTGACAAAGAGAATAGACTCCTCTTAACTTTGTCCATTGAAATACCTGTACACTTGAACAACCCACATAATTCGTGTATAAAGAGTAAATGATCACGAGGATGGACAGTTCCATCTCCAAAATAGCAGTTATTCGTGACACGTTCAACAGTTTTCATAGGTATTTTAAAAGGAACACTTTCAGCAGGATGATTTAAAATATCACAAGCATCATTAGATTTATCACATATGGGAGAAAAGTATCATCAGAGCAAATTTTCTCCTCTAAAGAAGGGGAACTAAAACGTTTATAAAAACTAGCTTCCCCAAGCTTAGACTTTTCGATAGTGCCGATCGGATCACTGCGAGAGAAGAAGGGAGAGGAGAAAAAACCAATGGAAAATGAATCATCTCGACCGAAAAAAGCAAAATAGTAAAGAAAATGCAAACACAAAGCAGCTCGGAATGGACTTACCCGTCCGACATGGGCCGCTTGTTATTTCGGCGGGTCGTCATGACCTTGGTCCCCTTGATCCCGGCTTTCTTCCGCCTCTTGGGCGGAGGAGCGAGTGCGCCTCTTCTGATCCTCTTTTTTACTTCCATGGGGGCGGCCATGGACACAGGTGATGAGGACATCCCTAGTACATTTCCACTTAAACAAGATGAAGTGAGACTTGAACCTATGACAAGGTCAAGGACCAAGCTATTACAACAACAGGTGAATTCACTCATTATTGATTATGATGTTTGTGATAATGAGAATTTTATACTGCCTAAGTCTATGCATTTATGTATGCTCAGGGTTATTAATAACACAAGCATGATGGTGGAAAACAACCCAAAGGAGCTGGAAATCAACATGGAGATGCTGGAAAACAAGACTACAAGTGGTGAAAACAAGAGTGCCATGGAGAAAACAAACATACAAGATGGTGAAAACAAGACTACCATGGTGAAACCAATTATACAAGATGGTGAAAACAATCATAAAAGTGTGGAAAACAACTACTAGCTTGTTATTCCACACTAAGAGAGAAGGAAAACAAGAGGAGGGCGCCCCATTGAATAACAATGCGCCACATAGAAGTCCTATTCCAAATAGGCATGGTTTGTATACTATATTTGGCCGAACTACTTAATGTGGGTCGGTTTGTATCTTTTCTTTGTGTCCTAGTAGGAGTCCTAGTCCTAGGGGGATTGGTTCTTGCGCAAGGGCCTTGTGGCCGCACCCCTTCCCCTTAAATAAATACCACCTCCGTGTGGGAGAGTAGAACCAGTTTAAACTAAAGAAAACCCTAGCCTCTAGATTGTATTGCTGCTAAGCGTTCATCTTGAAGTTTATCATTGCAAAGTTGTGTGTTATCTTGTTATTCCATTGGGAATAGGGCTATATAGGACCACTTGTGATCTTTGATTACTTATGCAAGAGTGTGTAGTTGAGAATATCCAAAGGGCTTGCTTGTTGTTGCATTGGCAATAAGGGTCATCCAAGTGAGAGGTCTCAGTGTATCACTAGTTATCACCAAATCCAGAAAATTACCACAAAAAGAGAGAGAGCTCATTGAGAAGATTGGGCCGCCCCATATCATCTTGGTATCATATTCTCAGATTGCCTCGGTGAGAAAATTGATCCCTAGTTTTAGTTGTTCTTTTTATTCCTATCCAGAAAAAGCCAAAAATATTATGTATAGTTTGTGCCAGAGCCTAGACCAACACCAAATTGCTACTCTAGTTGTTGTTTATTGTTGATTTGCGTATCTGTTTTTCTGTTTTTAGTTTTTCATCTATTAGGGTTAGGATTCATCTAGTTCTTATTTTTTGTTTCTATATCGAAAATTCCAACAAAAAATAGTTGCTGCCGTGTGTTCTACCTCTCGGTAAACAAGACCTATAGCTTGCCTTGGCGAGATGATTTTGTTCTCGACTTGTTGCTTGCTGTGCAAAAATTCCATCACAAAAACTCTCGGGTTCTAGTTCATATCGGATTCCTATCCGTTTCCTGCCGTGGCACAAATTTGCGCCAAAACGCCGCCGCACCGCTGCTCCTTGCGCTACTCGGATTCGCCTTACCGCGCACCCGTTACGCGCCTTACCAATCACGCATTTTGTAACGCATTGCGCGCGCGCTCCTACATGCACTCGGAGTCCTGCCGCGGTACAGTTCCATTCGTTTTCTCTGCCACCGCTGCCGCACACGCGCTATACCTAGACCTGCTCGGACTCGTTGCGCAGGGCATAAAATCCACTCCGCGCCCGTTCCCAGCCACACACGCAACACGCCCCGCGCTCTACCGTGGCAACAAAACGCGCAGTTCTCTGTCGTGAGTCATATTCCCTGCCGTGAGCCGTTTTCACTCTTTTTCTTAGTTGTTTTTATTTTCCTCCTGTTTATCTCTAGGTTTCTGTGCTGATCTTTGATAAGCCATAGCTATAGTCATTCTACAGCAAATTTTTGGTACCCAAAACCCAAAGACTAGCTGTTTTATTGCTCTACAGGCTGCTCAATTTGATCAATTCTGTCCATATTTTCCCTTTTCCATTAATTCTTGATACTAGTTGATACAAAGGCCATTGAAAAAATCAAAAAAATAGAGAAAAGAGAAAATGAAAAAATAGAAAGAGAGAAAAATCAAAGGAGGCCGAGACATACTATCACTAGTGGAAGCTTATCATCTTGGATATTTTTGTGGACATTTGAGCAATGTTGTGCATGTTTTGATAGAGTATTTGCTAGTGTCTTTCTAGTGCTTGCAATAACTCTTCCATATAATTTCTAAGCCACATTTGTCTCCCATTGTGAGTGTGTTCCTTTAGTGTTTTTCATCACATTAGACAGTATATTGGAGTTGTTATTTTGGTGTTGTTAGGATTGCCAACCAAGCCCCACCAAATACCCTGATTGCATTGTGATACTTGATAGCCTGGTTATTCTCTCACACTTAGCACATTTTTCATTGATCCTTATTGGTAAGTCCATCCTATTCAATTTGGAACAGAAAGTGAAGCCTTCTTTGCTTGGTTTTGAGTGAGTTGTGAGAGGCACCACAACCCATTGATTATTTTTGTTACTAACAGATTAATCATGAGTTCTTCTAGTGATGTAGATGTGCAGGCAAGAAAGAAACCGGATGAAATGGTCAAGTGGAATGAATATAAAGATTTGAGAGATACATTATACAAAAGAATTACTGTTGAGGCGGATAGAACTGATGATTTTGTGAGAGAGGAGTTGAGGAACATGGACCTCAAAATTGAAGTTGCGGCCACACAAGAATCTGTTGATGCTATGCAAGAAACTTTGACAAGACAAATTGCAAATTTAGCAACTCAAGTGGAACAACAACAACAAAGAACCCAAGCTAATGCTCCTAATGATGGTGGGAGAGGAAATGTCATTGGAGGTCGTGGAGGTTATGCAAGGAGAGTTGCTGTGGAAAACAATAGAGAGGATGATGGATTGGGAAAAACAAAATTATCTATCCCTAGTCTTGCTTGTGATTCTGAAGATGTGGAAGAATACTTGATGTGGGAGCTAAAAATTGAGAAGCTATGGAGATTACATGAGTATCCCGAGGAGAGGAAGGTTAAGCTTGCATCTTCTGGTTTTGATGGCTATGGTCTCTTGTGGTGGGATGACATTACAAGTTTGAGGGAAGAAAATGAAGAACCAGAAGTTACTACATGGGGAGAGATGAAGCAATTGCTAAGAGCAAGATTTGTTCCAACAAACTATATTAGAACTCTCTACAACAAGCTACAACAAATGAAGCAAGGCAACAAATCTGTGGATGCTTATTACAAGGAGATGGAATTGATCCTCCAAAGGGCTCGGGTTAGAGAAGAACCAGAGGAAACAATGCAAAGATTTTTGTCAGGATTGCAATTCAAAATAATGAGTATTGTGAGGCATGTGAAATATAACAACATGAGATAATTGTTGCATCAATCAACAGAAGCTGAGAAGAGGTTGAATGAAGAAGTGCAATTGAGTGTTAGAAGGAGTTTCCCATCTCAAAAATCTGTTTCCTCACCACCTAAACCTCAAGTTGCTGCAACTCGTGGGAATACAAGTGCTAAACCCGAGACAAGCACCCCTAGTGTAAAGAAAACAACATCACCAGCTTCGGGTTCTAGTGGTTCTACACCTACACCACGAAATAGAGACATGACATGCCATACATGTGGAGGAAAATGGCACTTTAAGAGAGATTGCCCCAACAACAAAATAATGATTATCAATGCTGATGATGAGTATGAGACTGGAGATGGTGCTGATCCTAATGAGGAGGATACATATGATGATGATGGTCCTGTTGATGCTTACGCTACAAATTATCCAACTATTGTTTGCACACAAGCTTTGAGTATGGTTCCTAGTGATGAGAGCCAAAGATGCAATCTATTTCAAACCAAAGCAATTGTGGGTCCTCAAATGGCTTGCAAAGTTATCATTGATGGAGGGAGTTGCAGAAATTTAGCAAGCAAGGATTTATGTGCAAAGCTAAGATTGAGATATATTCCACACCCACACCCATATTATATTCAATGGTTGAGTGACAAAGAAGAAATTAGGGTATGCAAAATGGTGAGAGTGGAATTTTAGATTGGACCATACAAAGATACAATTGAGTGTGATGTGGTTCCCATGCAAGTTTGTCATCTATTACTTGGAACACCACGGCAATTCGACAATAAGGTGTACACCATAGGATAGCAAACACATACAAATTGAGTTGGAATAATAAGGATGTTATCTTGAGGCCTATGACACCACAACAGACTATGAATGAGTCTAGAAAGAAAACTGAGGTTAATCTAGAGAAAGACAATGAGAGAGATGAGAAAAGTGAAAACACAAATTCTGTGGGTGAAAAAAACCTAGGCCGAGTGGTAAAAGTAAGGGAGTGAGCCTTTTCACAATGTTAGCCACCAAAGAAGATTTGAGAGAGTTTAGAGAGGATCCTAGCTTAGTACCTATAGTGCTCATGCATACGGGGGAAATTTTAGTTTCTAATGACATGACTCCTCTTTCTATTGGTGTTTCTAATGTTTTGCAGGAGTTTGATGATGTTTTTCCAGAAGAAGTACCCTCGGGGCTGCCACCATTGAGAGGGATCGAGCACCAAATTGATTTAATTCCTGGATCATCATTACCAAACCGAGCTCCCTATAGGACAAATCCCCAAGAGACAAAGGAAATTCAGAAACAAGTACAAGATCTTCTTGATAAAGGTTATATTCGAATAAGCCTATCTCCTTGTGTTGTTCCTGTTATTCTAGTTCCTAAGAAAGATGGTACTTGGCGCATGTGTGTTGATTGTAGAGCAATTAACAACATCACTATTCGTTATCGTCATCCTATACCACGTTTGGAAGACATGTTAGATGAATTAAGTGGTGTTGCTGTTTTCTCTAAAATTGATTTGTGTAGTGGTTATCATCAAATTAGGATGAAAGAGGGGGATGAATGGAAAACAACCTTTAAAACAAAATTTGGTTTATATGAGTGGTTAGTAATGCCTTTCGGATTAACTAATGCACCTAGTACTTTCATGAGATTAATGAACCATGTTTTGAGAGTTTTTGTTGGCAAATTTGTGGTTTTTTACTTTGATGATATTCTCATATATAGCCACAATGAACATGAACACATTGATCATATTAGACAAGTCTTTCATGTGCTAAGAGAAAATAAATTGTATGGAAATTTAGAGAAGCGCACTTTTTTTGCAAAGATAAGGTAATATTTCTTGGATATGTTGTTTCTAAACATGAGATTGAAGTGGATGAATCTAAAATTGAAGCAATTAAAAATTGGCCAATTCCCATGAATGTGAGTCAACTAATAAGTTTTAATAGACTAGCTGGATTTTATAAAAGATTTGTGAAAGATTTTAGTACTATTGCTGCCCCTTTGAATGATTTGACAAAGAAAGGTGTAAATTTCGAGTGGGGGGTTTCTCAAGATATTGCTTTTGATACTTTGAAGAATAAGTTGATTTCCGTCCCATTATTAATGCTACCAAATTTTAATATACAATTTGAAATTGAATGTGATGCTAGTGGCATAGGTATTGGAGGTGTGCTAATGCAAGATAAGAAACCAATTGCTAATTTTTCCGAGAAGTTACATGGAGCTCAATTGAATTATTCTGTCTATGATAAAGAATTGTATGCACTTGTTAGAGTTCTTGAAGTTTAGAAACATTATTTGTGGCCAAAAGAATTTATTATACATTCTGATCATGAGGCATTAAAAGTTTTAAAGAGCCAATCCAATCTTAATAAGAGACATGCTAAATGGTCAGAATTCATTGAATCTTTCCCATACATTATTAAACATAAGAAAGGATTAGATAATGTGGTTGCTGATGCTTTGTCTAGAAAAAACATGTTACTCACCAAATTAGATGTTCAAGTTTTGAGTTTAGAGAATTTGAAACCATTATATGCTGAAGATAAAGAATTTTCTACACCATATGCTAAATGTACTAATGTGAAGGCTTGGGATAAGTATCATATACATGATGGATTTTTGTTTAGAGCTAACAAATTGTGTATTCCTTAGTGTTCTTTGCGTTTGATGTTATTGCAGGGATCTCATAGTGGTGGATTAATGGGACACTTTGGACGTGAGAAAACATTACTTATGTTGGATGACAATTTTTATTTGGCACATATGAGACGAGATGTTTATAGGTTTGTGCAAAGGTGCATCACTTGCAATAAGGCCAAGTCAAAATTGAAGCCCCACAGTTTGTATACTCCTCTACCTGCACCAACTACACCATGGGAAGATATTAGTATGGATTTTGTGCTAGGTTTACTGAGGACCTAAAGAGGGCATGATTCTATATTTGTGGTAGTGGATAGATTCTCTGAAGTGTCACACTTTATTGCTTAACACAAGAGCGACGATGCGTCACATATTGCTAATCTGTTTTTCAGGGACATAGTAAGATTACATGGAGTACCAAGGACTATTGTTTCTGATCGTGATGTGAAGTTTATGAGCTAGTTTTGGAAGACACTATGGGGAAACTAGGAACAAAGCTGTTGTTTTCGACAACATGTCACCCCCAAACTGATGGACAAACGGAGGTGGTTAATAGAACATTATCAACATTATTGAGAGCCATGATCAAGAAAAATCTGAGGGAGTGGGAGGAGTGTTTGCCACATGTGGAATTTGCATATAACAGGGATGTGCACTCTACTACTCAGCTTTGCCCGTTTGAGGTGGTCTATGGATTCAAACCCATTACACCACTTGATTTCCTACCACTTCCTATACAAGAGAGAAAAAATATGGAGGCATCTAAGAGAGCTGATTTTGTGAAGAAGATACATGAGAAGACTAAAGATGCTATAGAGCAGAAAGGGAAGTATGTGGCTGAAAAAGTAAACAAGAAGAGAAAGGAGATTCTATTCCAACCAGGAGACTTAGTATGGGTACACTTTCGAAAGGACAGATTTCCAAAGCTAAGAAAGTCCAAATTGTTACCTCGAGGTGCTGGTCCCTATAAAGTACTTGCAAAGATCAATGACAATGCTTACAAGATAGACCTTCCAGTTGATCAGTTTGGTGTGAGTAATTCATTCAATGTTGCTGATTTGACACCATATTATGGAGATGACCTTGATGCGTCGAGGTCGACGCCTTTTCAAGAGGGGGAGGATGGTGAGGACATCCCTAGTACATTGCCACTTAAACAAGATGAAGTGAGACTAGGACCTATGACAAGGTCAAGGACCAAGCTATTACAACAACAGGTGAATGGTCTCCTTATTGATTATGATGTTTGTGATAATGTGAATTTTATACTGCCTAAGTCTATGCATTTATGTATGATCAGGGTTATTGATAACACAAGCATGATGGTGGACAACAACCCAAAGGAGCTGGAAAACAACATGGAGATGCTGGAAAACAAGATTACAAGTGGTGAAAACAAGAGTGCCATGGAGAAAACAAACATACAAGATGGTCAAAACAAGACTACCATGGTGAAACCAATTATACAAGATGGTGAAAACAATCATACAAGTGTGGAAAACAACTACTAGCTTGTTATTCCACACTAAAAGAGAAGGAAAACAAGAGCAGGGCTCCCCATTGAATACCAATGCGCCACATAGAAGTCCTATTCCAAATAGGCATGCTTTGTATACCATATTTGGCCGAACTCCTTAATGTGGGTCGGTTTGTATCTTTTGTTTGAGTCCTAGTAGGAGTCCTAGTCATAGGGGGATTGGTGCTTGCAAAAGGGCCTTGTGGCCGCACCCCTTCCCCTTAAATAAATACCACATGCGTGTGGAAGAGTAGAACCAGTTTAAACCAAAGAAAACCCTAGCCTCTAGATTATATTGCTACTAAGCATTCATCTTGAAGTTTACTAATGCAAAGTTGCGTGATATCCTGTTATTCCATTGGGAATAGGGGATACCAGACCACTTGTGATCTTTGATTACTTGTGCAAGAGTGTGTAGTTGAGAATATCCAAAGGGCTTGATTGTTATTTCATTGGCAACAGGGGTCATCGAAGTGAGAGGTCTTAGTGTAGCACTAGTTATCACCAAATCTAGAAAATTACCACAAAAAGAGAGAGCTCATTGAGAAGAGCGGGCCACCCCATATCAACGGGTCTCGCATCGACCACCTGCTCTCCCGTATCAACTGAGAGTGAGGGAAGAGGATACACAAATAAGACCGAGAAGGGATAAGGTACATCTAAGAGAATGCAATCATCATCACTGTTACCTTCGTCGTCCTCAAACCAGTCTCAGATTGAGGCCGGAACTTGTTGCTTACCGGCTTGGGCGACGAGATAGGCGTCCGAGGTAGGAAGGTTATCCTGGTTGTCGAACTCCTTTGCGTCATCCTCGGCCCGGTTGATAGGGCCAAGGGCCTCTATCATGATCGACGAAGAGGGGGAAGGGTTGATCCGGTGATCAAGAGGTAAAAATCAACTAAGGAAGATAAAGTGCAAGGAAGATAAGGCTAAAATTTAGGGTTTGTATTCTGCGTGCCTCCCAACCTCCCACTCCTACTCTTTTATATCGAAAGAGTAGGACCACGCAATGTTACAATTAAGCCCTCGACTCACTTATTACAATCCAAGGTTCAAACTTAAAAGGGTTTACAAGGTTGAATAGAACTAGGCATGTAAAAGGAAATAGCTAAATGAAGTGTCATAGATGTAAGGATCCTGACAGTGCTCCCTCCTTGAGACAATACATCAGGTATTGAAGCTCGGGAAGGTGCGCTTCACGAAGTCCTCGGACTCCCATGTGGCTTCTTCAGGATCCATATTTTCCCACTGAATCCTGAGCTGCTTCTTCCCGTCGTCAGCTTCGCGGCTATCGAACACTGCCAAGGGATTGAATTTGACTTTGCCGTCAGAGGTAACCAGCGGAAGAGCCTGGTGTGGAGTGGCAGTAGGACCAAGGTGCTTCTTGAGTTGGCTAACGTGGAAGACGTCGTGAAGCTTGGAGTCAACAGGCAATTGTAGTTTGTAGGCCATTTTGCCGATCACCTGGAGTACCTTGAATGGTCCATACCATCTGGGTGATAGCTTGCGAGGAGCTCCAGTACCCAGTGCGTGCGCGCGGTGATGTTGCATCTTCAGGTATACCATATCTCCCACCTGGAACGAGCGCATTGTTCTCTTCCTGTCTGCATATTTTTTCATTGTTGCTTGGGCTTTTTCTAGTCTCTGTTTCAGGATTGCTGTCATTGACTCCTTCTATTCCAGTAGTTCTTGCACCTCTAGCGAGGAAATGCTGTCAGGAGGTAGAGCTGACAGGAGAGGAGGTTTATATTCATACAAAGCTTCAAACGGCGTCATTTTGAGTGCAGTATGGTAAGAGCTGTTGTACCACCACTCAGCTGGCGGGAGCCAATCACTCCATTTCTTGGGTTCTGAGGATGCCATGCATCGTAGGAATTGCTCCAGGCATTGATTGAGCCTTTCAGTCTGTCCATCCGATTCAGGGTGGTAGGCTGTGGTGAAGTGGAGTGAGATATTGAGAGCATTGAAGATTTCCCTCCAAAGTTTGCTTGTAAAGATCCTGTCCCTGTCAGTTGTGATAACAGTGGGTGGTCCATGCAATCTGAAGATTGTGCTCATGAAGATATCAGCTACCTTGTGCACTGTATATGGGTGTGACATAGCAACAAAGTGCCCATATTTTGTCAACCTGTCTATGATCACTAATATCACATCTTTACCTCTTGACTTGGGAAGCCCTTCGATGAAATCCATACTGATTTCTGACCATTTGCTTGTAGGTATTGGTAGAGGATCAAGAAGTCCAGGATAAGGAACATGTTCACTTTTGGATACTTGACAGACTGGGCACTCAGCCACTTGCCTGGTAATCATGGTCTTCATGTTAGGCCAATAGAAGATTTGTTTGATTCTGTATAATGTTGCTCGAATGCCTGAATGACCACCCAGTATGGAGGAATGCAGTGTTTGGAATATCTTCTGTCGTAGTTCAGTAGATGATCCAATATACAGCCTATTCTTGTAACGCAGCAGCCCAGATTGCAGTGTAAAATGTTGCTGACTGTTTGGCGTTATGGCCAGTTCCTGCAAAAGTTTTGTACATGCACTATCATTAGCATAGGACTCAGAGATTTCTGAAATCCATGTTGGGATTGCAACCGATACAGCTGCACATTGATCAGGTTCATTGTCTTGAAACTGTCGTGACAGTGCGTCAGCAACCTTGTTATCTGCGCCTTTCTTGTATTCGATCACATAGTCGAATTCTAACAATTTTAGCATGAGCTTGTGCTGTATCCCTTCAAGCAGACGTTGGCTGGCCAGGAATTTGAGGCTATATTGATCAGTTCTGATGATTAACCTATTCCCCAAGAAATAGTGCCTCCATTTCTTGAGGGCCTCTAAAATTGCCATTGCTTCTTTTTCATATATCGACTTGGTACTGTTTTGTATACCCAGGCATTGACTGAAAAATGCTAAGGGCTTCGAGTTCTACATAAGCACTGATCCTAACCCGGTTGTGCAGGCATCAGTTTCCAGGATGAATGGCAAGGAGAAATCAGGCAGAGCCAGCAAGGGAGGGTTTGCCATGGTTGCTTTCAACTGATCAAATGCTTGCTGTTGTTCTTGTCCCCAATTGAAAGAATCTTTTTTGAGAACCGCGTAGAGGGGTTGGCAGATGGTTTCATAGTGCTTGATGAACTTCCTATAGTATCCCGTTAAGCCGAGGAATCCTCTAAGTTTCTTGATGTTCATGGGTTTCTTCCAATTAATGATATCAGCAATCTTTGATGGGTCTGTCTTGACACCCTCATTGTTGATAATGTGACCCAAATACTCCACTTGTGGCTGGGCAAAAGAACATTTTTTCAACTTAGCCTGTAAGCAGTTGTCCCTAAATGTTTGCAGCACCTGGTGCATGTGGGAAATATGATCAGATAGAGACTTGCTATAAACCAGTATGTCATCGAAGAAGACCAATACGAAATTCCTCAGAAATTTGGCAAATATTTCATTCATTAATTTCTGAAAGGTGGCTGGAGCATTGCAAAGACCAAAGGGCATGACAGTGTACTCATAGGGCCCCAAATGTGTTGAAAATGCTGTTTTGGGTATGTCAGCTTCACTCATTCGAATTTGGTGATACCCAGATCTGAGATCAAATTTGGAGTAGATGGTAGCTCCATTTAATTCTTCCAGAAGGTCTTCGATCACTGGAATGGGAAACTTATTTTTGACAGTGATTTCATTCAGTCCTCTGTAATCAACACACAATCTCCACGACTTATCCTTTTTTCTGACAAGAATTGTTGGTGAAGAAAATGGACTGGAACTTGGCCTGATCTCAGCAGTTTGCAATAATTTGGCCACCAATTTCTCCACTGAATCCTTCTGAGCATGTGACATCCTGTATGGCCTGATGTTTGGTGCTTTTGCACCGGGAAGCAATGGAATTTGGTGATCACAGGTTCTTTTAGGAGGCAGGCCATGTGGGGGTTGAAATATATCTTGGAACTGGTGTATTAAGTTGGTGACCTCCTCTGGTAGGTCTTTCGAAGCAGCATCAATCACTTCTGTTGAAATTGAGTCATCAGGCAACAATAGATATCCTGTGGCTCCTTGTCCTATCATTTTGTTGCATTGGGCAGAAGAAATGAGCAGGCTATGCTTAGGCAGCATATGATCATGTAGCTTCTGGAGTTTCCCATCAATTTCCAACGAGATGTGTCTGTCAATAAAGTCAAATGTTACTGGATTGTATTGTTTGAACAAGTTTACACCAAGGATGACATCTGAGCCATCAAGGTCGAGTATCCTGAAATCAGTAGAGAATGTGTGTCCCTGAATTTTGAACTTGCAATTAGTGGCCATATACTGTGAGACTAAAGTGCCACCCCCTGCAACCTTAACAGTTCTCTTGTTCACTTGCTGCAGTGGTATTTTGTGCTTTGCTGCAAAAGCACTGTCCATGAAGGTATTGGTGCTTCCAGTATCTGCAAGAGCCAAAGCCTGTGCGCTGTTGAATTGCAGTAATAATGATAGGGTACCCTCTGCTGGACATCCATGATAAGCTGCAGATGAGATGCTCATTATCTTTTCCTTTGGTCTCTCCTGTGGGGTTTTTTGTTGCTTGAGTGTCGACTGCTCAATGGATTCTTCGCTCTCGTCTGTCTGGGGTTGTTCCAGTTTTTCTTCTGAATCACTATCTGTCTCTTCATGGCCCTGCATCTGGATTGCATTAAGTGCCTTTTGCATTGGTGTGCACTTGTGGCCTATTGTCCAGCTCTCTGGACAGTACCAACATTTTCTTGGCTCTCGGGGCTTGTCATTTGGGCCTCTAGATCGAGAGTCTCTGTTGGGCACTTGCCGATGTGTCGTAGTGGAATAAGTTCTGTTTGAAATTGGCGTGACCACATGCTTTTTTGTAGTGGAAAGGTATGCTTTTTCATACTGCCTTGCATACCAATAAGCTGACAACAAGGTAGAAGGTTTCTGACACTGAACCGTGTGTTTGATAGCTTCCTTAAGTCCAATGACAAACCTCTCGACAAAGAAATCTTGCGGCAGATATGATTTTTCTCTTTTCATCTGCATCATCCATTCCTCGTAAGCATCAATGTATGAGTTGACTGACCCTGTCTGCTTGAGTTGCTGCAATAAGTCCATCGAATCAGAGGCGGTGGTATCCGGGAATCGTTCGGTGATAGTGTCACTCAACTGTCGCCATGAAAGATTTTGGAGGTTCATACTGTTAAGCCACGTCTTAGCCTGTCCTCTGATGTGAGCAAGCCCCCATCTGGCTCTGTTTTCCTCTGGAATATTCACCAAACGAAAGATATCTTCGCATTCCATAATCCAAGCGCGTGGGGCATGACCTGTGAAGATAGGCAACTCGATATGTGGAGCACGCAGGGATGGTTCGACTGCTGTTTGCAGCATTGGGGCGAAACGCGGCGTAGGCGAACCATGATCGTTAGGAGGTGGTGTTGTATGGCTGGGTGGTGGTGGAGGTGGGTAATGATATGGATTGTGTTGGGCGAATGGCGGTGGAAGGTAAGCAAAGTATGGGTTTTGAGGTGGATAGAATGAGAATGGTGGTTGCTGTGGGTTGTAGATGGCATTGTCGGCTGAGGTTGATGGCTGGTAGGATTGTGGCTGGTTCTGAGGAGTGGTATGGTGGGAGTAGTGTGGAATAAGTGGTGACTCGCTGACCGTCGCGACGATGGTGTTTGTGTTCGTGAAGGTTGGTGTGAGTGGGGCGTTTAGACGAACACCTTGTGTGCTGGGTGGGTATGATGGCAAGGGTAGTTGATCGGGGGGTGAGATTGCCGAGATGTGGTGGTGGTGGTGGGTTGGAGGATGCCGGCCTGGGGAGGGGAGTTGGCATGGCAGCAGTATGGCTGGCTAGAGTGGTGCTCGGAGTTGGTATCTCGGTAATCGGTGACAGCGGCATGGAAGATGGCGGAGGGGGTGTGCTAAAACCATTACCTTTCGTCACCTCCGGGGCGTGCTGAGCACGAACCTTGTCAGCGACGAGAGATCGGAGCATATCTTTGAACTCCCTCATCTCTTCTTGCATGGTGTTGAAAGCCGCGCTTGAATCCGCACAATGGAGATCGAAGCGCCAACCAATTCTGACGATCTCTCATGGAACGTGATCTCTGATAGCCTCTTGAGCGAGTAGATCGTCTTCGTCCGAGGCGTTCTCGACCACGGCGTCAACCCGTTCGTCAGTTGCTTGTTCGTCCGCAGGCTCTCGGTGGCCTGGTTCGCGCGATGAAGAACGAGGGCGGCGAGGAGGGGCCATGGGTACAACGTGGAGGGATTTTACGACCAGATCGAAGTGATCTCGGCAACCTCGATCGAGAGCGGGTGAGAGATGTCTTTTTCGCGGCGTACGGAACGGCGATCTGTCGGAATTAGGAGACGGTGGTAGGAAGGGGGAATGGTGGTGGGTTTTGGGATTTGAGAGGGTAAGATCAGGAGCAAGACCGGTGCTCTGATACCACGTTGATAGGGCCAAGGGCCTCTATCATGATCGACGAAGAGGGGGAAGGGTTGATCCGGGAATCAAGAGCTAAAAATCAACTAAGGAAGATAAAGTGCAAGGAAGATAAGGCTAAAATTTAGGGTTTGTATTCTGCGTGCCTCCCAACCTCCCACTCCTACTCTTTTATATCGAAAGAGTAGGACCACGCAATGTTATAATTAAGCCCTCGTCTCACTTATTACAATCCAAGGTTCAAACTTAAAAGGGTTTACAAGGTTGAATAGAACTAGGCATGTAAAAGGAAATAGCTAAATGAAGTGTCATAGATGTAAGGATCCTGACACCGGTCCTCTGCCCAGTTGTCCGAGGGGGTCTTATGTTCTTCTTCTCTCTGGCGCTCAAAGTGCTGGACATGCGAAACCCTAAGCATAAATTTCAAGACGGATGATCTCTCATAGAACCGAGATGAAGGTAACTCGTTAACACATGCGAAACAAAAAGCATACATATCAGAGTTGGATGATCTCGGAAGATACCAAGATGAAAGTAACTCGGTTGGATAGCGGATACTTACTCGGGGCACGAGCTTCTCTCAGCTATAGGGCTCAAGTACCCATTCCCTATCTTTTGTGAGGCCAGTCTTGGCGATGGATTTTATCAAGGTGACCACTTCCTTCTTGCTGAGCTCGAAGGTGGCGGTGTGCGTGCTATCTCGGGGTCCGCCCATGAAGCACATTTTGTGGGCTCTGCGTTGAAGTGGAAGAACCCTGTGGCTAACCCAGGTGGCGAGTAGGTCGTCACCTCGGAGCCCGTTCTTGACGAGCTGTTGAAGCCGGCTGTGGACTAGGTTCACCTCGGGGACAGTTATCTACGGATTATAGCCCAGTTCACCATCTCGGTGGTGGGGGGGGGTCGATGTGGAAAGCAGGAAGCATGAGGAGATATTCTTTGGGGGGACTCTTCACATAGAAAAATCCTCGCTGCCACTTGCGGCAGGACTCAAGACCCTGAACTCGGGGAAACTTGGATCCGTTCCGAGGGACCACCATTGCAGTGCCGCACTGCGTCATGTGTTTAGGGGCATTCGGGTTGATGGTATTTGGAAGGACTTGTTTGCGGAATTGGAAATACCTGGCCCAGATATCTACGGTGGGAAGGAGGCCGAGATAGGCCTCCGAGAAGGAAATGAAAGAGGAGAGAATGGTAATCGCGTTGGCAGAAAGATGGAGGGGCTGCAGGCGGAAATGGCGAAGAATTTATGCATAAAGTTGGAGATAGGGAGACCTAACCCGCGCTTGAAATGGCTCATGACACTACTAGGAAACATGCTATAGCAGCATTATGTAGCGCCGGCGCACGCACAAATGGGACCGCCGGCGGTAAGTACCACCGGCGCGGATTTCGACCATCCAGCGGTGCTATGCAATTACCCCCGGCGCGCGTGGAAAAAGGGGCACCGGTGCTAAGGGAACGCCAGGCCCCCCCCCTGGGAAAACGTAGCACCGGCGCGCACGTGGCATGGTGCGCCAGCGCTAGCGCGCCGGCGCTAAGGGCACGGCTCGGGGCAAATTTACCCCCGACGCGTTGGTTCACGAGAGCACCGGCGCTAAAAGTTATCCCCAGCGCTCGGATGCAGGAGCGCACCAGCGGTAAACCTTGCCTATATCCAGCCAACAGACACCACACATTTGCCCAACCACTCACTCCACTCAGTCTTCCTCATCTCCAACTCAAAACTCCTCTCTTCCCAGCCCATTTTCTCACTCATTTCTTCCAATTTTAGCACATTTAACAACCCAAATATGATATGTTTTGTCAAAACTTTCTTTCTCTCCCAACATTTCCCTCCCTTCTACCTAGTTAGATATAGATCTACTATGAAGAATCTCTCTCCCCACATGAACCATATTCATATATCTAGATCTAGCTAGATCTAGATAGAGTCTACACACCGCACCTTCGGCCGATACATGTCGTGTGTACGTTACGATCTTCCATATCTCGTGCTGGCGGCATATGCTTATATCGAGATATGATTATTGTGTTTGGAACCAAAAAGATGTGATGATGGACCCTATTTATGGGAATTGTATTATGTTTGTTGGGACCGTGTAAGATGTGATGACATGGAAATGAGTTGGAAATGTTTTGCCGAAATGTCGATTCATTTCCATTTCGGCAAAATGTTGCCACTCCGTTTTGACCTTTTTTTAGCAATGGTAATGCCAAAATTTTCCGTGAAACCGGCCGGGTGTGGATCTAATCAAAATTTACACTTGTCGACCGTGCAGGAGAAAATGGTCATCTCGATGAGGGAAAGCGTCGTGGATAGATATGTGGAACGTGCAACGGCCGACATGCATCGAAGGGACCGGATAGACATAACTTGTCCGTGTCGAAGATGCAAACTTGGGTCCCTGTTCAACCCATCCTCGGGCGTAGTGAAGGACCAACTGCTTAGGCGTGGTTTCATGGACGGTTACACTCAGTGGACCATGACTGATGAGGAAGATGATCATGGGGATGATCATGAGGAGGGGGGCGTGACAACAACTGAAAATGGGGAAGAAGGGAAGGAGGAGAACGATGATGACGAAGAGGCTACCGCACACGACGATATTGGAGAGGAAAAAGCGGCGGACAATAATACTCCGCCAACTTTAGTCGTGCGGGACCCTCATGTTCAAGAGTTACTTCTCAGCGATAGGTCGACGACTAACGCGAGAGCCGCCGGTAGACGGAAATCTAAGCTGGTGCAATTGGAGATAGACTCGAATACCCCGTTGTACAATGCAGCAGACCGCGATCCGGAGGAGTCCTGCTGAAGAGTAACACTCGATATTATGCAGATGAAGGCAAAACACGGATGGATCGACGCAAGCATCGACGACCTCCTGCAATACATGAAAACGCGTCTTCCTAAAGACAACACATGTCCTACTGGTCTAGATGAGGCGAAGAAAGTCGTGTGCCCTCTCGATTTACCGCACACAAAGTACCATGCCTGCATCCATGACTGTGTCATTTATCGGAACGAACACGCGGACAAGACCCAATGCCCAATGTGTGGCGCTGATCAGTACAAGAGAGGGAAGAAAGCCGCTCCTCGGAAAGTGGTGCGGTACTTCATGGTCCCTAAGGAAGCAAAGATGATGCGATGGCACGCGAACAGAAAAGAGGCAGTGCTGAATGATCCAGAGCGGGCTGAAAACCCAGTGCTGACACAACCTTCGGATGCAAGACAGTGGAAGGCACTAGACAACTAGTACGAAGATTTTGGGAAAGAGGCAAGGACCATCAGGTTGGGTGCGAGCACGGACGGACTCAATCCGTTTGGCAACCAGAGCAGCAAACATAGCACGTGGCCCGTATTTGTTTGGATATACAACCTCCCCCTGGCTCTACATGAAGAGGAAGTACATACACATGAGTATGCTAATTCAAGGGCCAGCACAACCAGCGAGAGATATCAAACTGTATCTCAAGCTACTAAAGGAGGAGCTAGAAATGTTGTGGGAGGATGAAGGGGTACAAACATGGGATGCCTACGCGGAAGAGTGTCGCGTTGATCACGACGGTGCAAGACTTTCTCGGATACGGATATATTGCATGCCACGTGTGCCATGGACACAAGGCGTGCGTGAGGTGCATGGAACATACGCCATCTTTATAGCTTAAGGAACGGTGGTCTTGCAAGACCGTCTACATGAGGCATCGAAGGTGGGTAGACAAAAATGACCCGTGGAGGAAGCATGGAGATCTATTCAACGGTAAAGATGAGCCCGAAGGACGTCCACCTGAGAGGAGCAGTGAAGAGATCAAGCAGATATTGGACAATTGGAAAGAGTGCCCTGCGCCAGGAAAGGGAGAGGGAAAGGAAAAGAAGCGAAAGCGAGAAGAGAAGAAGAAAGAGAAAGCAACATGACCGCTCCTGGGGTATGGAAAAGGAGGTCCGTGTTTTGCGACTTGATGATGAGGATGGACCTAAGGACTTTGTTATCACAAGCATGAGTGAAGAGTTGATAGAAGCCATCAAGATCATGGTGAAAACAATAAAGCAAGATGGTGAAAACAATTCATAACAATTGTTATTCCAATAGAACAATTGTTATTCATCAAGATATGGAGATGGTGCCTCCACAAGATCAAATGCACTAAGTGTGGAAAACAATGCCATATTGTTATTTCACACTCATGGATGGACAAGGCAAGAGGAAGGCGCCCACAAGGAAGCATCAATGCGCCCTATATGTCCTAGTAGAAGTAGAATTGGTTTGTATACCAATATTGGCCGCACCCCTTGTGTGTGGGGTCGGTTTGTATCCAATTGTGTTAGGTATAGGAGTCCTAGTCCTATTAGGAGTAGTGCTTGCGCAAGGGGGGGTCTTGTGGCCGCACCCCCTCTCATATATACCCCCCCTGGGGCGCATAGGAGGGAGAGAACAAGTTTAAACCAAAAACCAGAAACCCTAGCCTCTAGATTGTATTGCTTGTAAAGCATTCATCTTGAAGTTTACCCATTGCAAAGCAGCGTGATATCTTGTTATTCCATCTGGGAATAAAGGGATACAGCACCACTTGTGATCATTGATCATTTGTGCAAGAGTGTGTAGTTGAGAATATCTAAGGAGCTTGATTGTTGTTGCATTGGCAACGGGGATTAGCTAAGAGAGGTCTCAGTGTAGCACTAGTTATCCAATTATCAGAAAATACAAAAAGAGAGAGTTAGTTCATCGAGAAGATCGGGCCACCCCTTATCACTTGACGTACTGGCCAATCCTCGGTACGCCTCATTGCCTTGATGTCATGCATATCACGAAGAATGTGTGCGAGACCTTGCTCGGCACCCTGTTCAACATGCCGGATAGGACCAAAGAAGGGACGAAAGGAAGATACGACCTGGCGGCCCTAAACATAAAAAAAAACCTTCAAATACCACCACCAGCTGATCTGACCAAAGATGACCAGCTGGACGAGGAGGAGTTTGACGGTTGCAAGCGCAAAAGGGTTAAGCCGGAACACTAGGTATGCCCCCTCCTGCTTCACTCCAAGTCCCAACGAGCTCGATCAAATGTTATGTTGCCTTCTAGGAGTCAAAGTGCCCTTTGGTTACTCGGGGCTGATAAGGAGATACCTAGATCCGAACAAGAAAATCTTTAGCGGGATGAAGTCTCATGACTGTCACGTGATGATGACGCAGATACTTCCAGTTGCAATCCGAGGGATAATGGAACCTCACGTCCGTGAAACGTTGACTGGTCTCTGTAACTTTTTCGATGTCATCACTCGGAAGTCGATCACCATGAAGAAACTCGGAAGGCTGCAGGAAGAGATCGTTGCGATCCTATGCGAGCTTGAGATGTACTTTCCGCTCGCATTCTTTGACGTAACGGTCCGTATCTTGCTCCATATTGTAGATGATATCATCGATCTCGGGCCGACATTCCTGCACAACATGATGCCATTCAAAAGAATGAATGGGGTCATCAAAGGTTTTGTTCGTAACAGGTCACATCCGGATGGAAGCATCGTACAGGGGTTTCTCACCGAAGAGCGAATCTCTTTCTGCGAGAATTACCTGGACGTCGAAAAGCCGGTTGGTTTGCCGGAAAACAAGCACATTCGCAGGTTTGAGGGAGAAGGCCACAAAATGGGCAGGCGGGAAATGCACGTGGCCTTTGAGGGGCGGACAACCTACTTTGACAGGGCCAACTTAGTAGTACTGCATCACATCGACGATGTGGATCCTTGGTTAGAAGAGCACAAAAAAATGATTGCAAACAATGCTCGCAAGCCGATGACGGAAGCAGATATACTAAGAGCGCACAACTCCTCTTTCGTGCGCTGGTTCAAAGAACAGATAGGTGCTGATCCCCCGACAATGACCAGCGAGAACGGTAAACTAATTTTGGCCTTGTCATATGGCCCCACTCCCAACCTCATGACTTACCAAGCATACGATATCAACGGGTTCATATTCTACACGGAGGAAAAAGACAAAAGTAGCGACTACCAGAACTCTGGGGTAACGATGGAATCCTACATGGGTGATGTCAAGAAAATATACTACGGAAGGATCGAGGACATCTGGGAGCTTTACTACGCTGGGGAGAAGGTGCCGATGTTTCGTGTCATATGGGCTAAGAACGTCGAAACCGAAGGCAAATATTTTGTCACCATGTGTATACCTGAAGCCAACAAATGCAAGACCACAAACGCCACCGCTCAAAATGAGCCATGGGTACTAGCTAAGCATGTGGAGCAATGCTTCTTCACAACCGACCCGTCCAGGCCTAGCCGTGTTGTCGTAAGGAGAGGAAAAAGGAACATTGTCGGAATGGATGGAGTCGCTAACGAGAATGATTTTGACGTCCTCGTCGGAGACCCAGTGATAGAAAAACCCGATGAAGACAATGCAACATACACCAAAACAAGAAGCAGGACCACGCTACCTAGGTCAGGTGATCCCAGCACAAGAAGAAGTCATCATATAGGTGTAAAGTATACAACGACATCCAAGAAGGGAAAGAAGAAGATTGTGATGAAACGATGAGACAGAAACACCCGCAATGTGTGTTTGACGATGGAACTATCATTAACATTGTATTATTATGTGCAACTCTTTCTTAATTAAATTGATAACAGTGATGATATGTGTGTTTTGCCGACGCAACTATCTTATATTATATATCCTCTTTTGAATAACTACAGTTAATATTCCATTTTATTTTATTACTATCCTCTTATATTAAAATTAGCTTTATTACTATCCTATTTTATTTTAGGCACAATAGATAAATAATAAGGAAAAGAAAAGAAAAAGGGGAAAAGGAAAAAAAAGATAGCCCCGGCGCATAGGCACCCAGACGCCCCGGCGCTAAGGTAGCATTCGTGCTAGTAAAGGGGTTGGGCCCGCCCCACTTAGCGCCGGCGCGCCTGTTGTTTCGTTGCTCCGACGTTATTTCTTGCCTCACTGCCAGGTGCGGCCCGCACAACTTAGCCCTGGCGCGCCTGGGCGACCGCTGCGCCGGCGCTAATTCGTGTACCTACAAGAGAGGCAAAGGACTTAGCCGTTTTCGATCTCGATCGATCTCACATCTCCAAAATTTCTCCTGCCCGCTTGACGAACCCTAGCTCTCTCGCTGTCACGCCACCGCGCGCCGCACACACTCAATCGTCATCGTCACGTCCGTGGAGCTGCCCGCGCCCTGCGCCGCCGCCGAGAAGCCGCCCTCGCCACCGTCGTTGAGGAGGACCTGGAGCCAGGCGTCAAGAGGAGCCGCCCGTCAACTTGTCCCCTGCGCCCGCGCCACCGTCGTCGAGGAGGAACGCCACCGTCGTCGAGGATCCTCCCGCGCCACCGTCGTCGAGGAGGAGCGCGCCAGGAGCCAGGCGTCGAGGAGGAGTCCAGCGTCCCCTACGCCACTGTCCCCTACGCCCGCGCCACCGTCGTTCCCTAGGTTTGAGGTACTTCCCCTGATCCCCTCCCCAATTCCTATCGACAAGTTCGATCGCTCTCGCGGTCTCTCTAGCCGTCGGTCAATATGCCAGTACGGTGGCGCTACGTTTGGTGGGCCTTTTAGCATAGCTTTTACCTGCACGCTCGGTTTGGTTGGGAGATCGATCTCTTGCGTCGGAAGCACGTACGTGACTAGGCTACCATTGTTTGCAATCGATGGCTTTCTGTTAGCGGTAAGGCATAACGCGGCTTCAGGTTCGGAGATGCCGACATGCCGTGTAGCACGTACGAAAGGTGTCGGTCCGAGTGTGCAGCGGTTGATGGGATCCTTGTGCTTATTGGGGGTGCTGGATGCAGATGTCGTCGAAAAATGTCAACTGAAAGTTATCTGGGAATCTAGGATGTTTTGTTCTATCACAGGGCCTAGAGAAGAACTTGTTGCAAGTAAATTGAGTTGCTAACGTTTTGTCGGAACGTCGATTCGTTTCCATTCCGTCCAATTTCTAGCACTCCAGCATGACCTTTTTAGCAAAGGTCATGCCGAATTTTTGCGTCTATTTTTTAGCTAGCCCATGTCCTTGTAAAACACACTACACATCCACTGTTTTTTCAAATTATAATTCAAATTTCATTTCTAGGCCTATCTTCTCCTCTCTTTGGTGCTTAAAATGGTGCTTTATTTGGTTCCTGGACAATGTATTTAAACATCTGGCGTCTAGTGTTAGTCTAATGCCGTCAATGCCATAACCATCGAATGGTAGCTAGCTAGTCTGAAAAAACATATCCACAATCTAGATGCTTACAATTTGTGCCTTGAATGTTCAAGGGCAGCCTCTTTGATGATAGCATGCTTATGTCTCATTAGATTTACTTGGTGATTTGGGTTCCATATTAATCATTTGAAGTTTCTTATGACATATGCATTTCAAGCACTACTTTCATTATCAGACATGCATTTCGAGCACTATTTTCATTTTTAACAGTTAGACAGTCTGGTCCACTAGAAAATGTTTTGGAATTTTACTATAGCAGTTGTCTTTTGTTAGTTGCAGCCTGTGCAGAGTAATGGAATATTATCCTGTTACTGGAAGATACGAAAATTGGAGCGAGTTCTGAATTATATTACAAAAGACAAGTTTAGGTCATTAATGCACTGCAATTCAGTTTAGGAAATACTGAATCCTAGTTTTAGCTCCTCCAAAACCAGAGTAGATTTGTAAAACCATAATTTAAGGGGTATTAGAAAGGTGGTCTGATAGTGCAGCGTGTATCTGTAGTTACACTTTGGCCTGTTATAATTAGATTGGAACAGTTAAATTCTAGCTTGTGCAAAGACAACAGCGAATCGTTTTTTTAATACCTTTTGTCTGCTTAATTAAATTTGGGAAAACCTTCTGTGAACACTTTTGCACTTCTATTTGTGAAATTCGTGTAATAGCATTACCGCCATTCATGGACATGGAGGCTTTTTATGGTTTTTGGAAATTCCAGTTAGTTGCATCAACTAACATGTGGTTGTTCGTGCAACCACTTTTGCATCAAATTTGTGTCCAAATCCACTTCCAGTGCTATTATTTTCCAACAAACTATTCGACACGAAGACCAAAGTTCCAAAATTATTGACAGATTGCTTGAACCCAAATGCCCTATTGATTGGTAGCTCTTTTCTTTTTGCGAGGAAAAGAGAGCTTAATTAAACCAACATGGGGTAACAATCATCGTTTATCGCCATAGCAATATCCACGAAGGTAGTCTTAGCGATATCCACCAGGTAGTCTCACAGCCACAGTTCATTTCTACCATGTACTCTACCTATCGCATCTACACCGTGACTGGCACAGTTCGCATCATGGCTAACATTGAGGATAGAAATCTCCTTTTCCCTCATACTCTCACGGATAACTTTGACACACATGGTGAGACTCCAGTACAATATTACTTGTTGTCCACTGAAGCGCTAGGGACAAGCCGTCCTCCATGGCCATCAGCTCTGCTTCAAGCTCGACTTCACTGATTGGTAGCATGTGTAACACTCTAACGCTGCCGGATTGTTTATCAGTTATTTCCATCAACAGAAAGATTGTGCGTTGACTTCACTTAGTATATTCGGCGGATTCACATAGATAGATGAGTTCGGAGGAATCTGCAAAAGAAGGGCAATTTCCACTCAACCTTCTGTGGTCAACTTTGGTTGTCATATTTGTGTATGCCCCTGGTCCTTTTTCGACATTTCGTCTTTGTGCTTCATTTTACCCTTCCATTTTTTAGTAGTAGTAGTAGTAGTAAAAAAATAGCTTGACCGTGTTTTGCTTTAGTGACATGGTATGGCAATTCTGTGTTTTATGCACGGTTTACCAGTGCTGGATGGAAATTGTTAGATCCACACTGGTTTATTGCGGGCTTGCAGTTACATGCATCTCAAATATTTTGGATATGTTTTCTTTGGTTTCCCAATTAATTGGTGATTGGAATAGGAGCAGCAGTATATATTAATTCCACTCATTAACTAGCGTATTGACTACTCTGGTTATTATGTTGGCAATGGAATAATGTATTCATTGGGTGACTTGGTTGAAGTTGTACAAATTAAAACTCACGATGAAATATGTAATTGTTAGTAATTTCCTCCTAAACAGTAATAATATTTGATATAAATGTATAAAGTATCAACTTGAACCTGGAAGATAGTATCGTCAATGTTCAATGGAGGATTATATATACTACTAAACAGGGGTTAAACAATGGGTATATTTAGATCATCAAAATTGCGTCAGAAGATTCGTATGCCAATAACAAACCTAATCCTAATTGCATCTTACCTCTGCCTCCCTACCGCATGTGGTGGATAATTTGTCAAACCTAGCTGTAGGCCTACACACAATGGCCTAGCATATTTGCTTTACACTTGTCTTTTCATAAAGTAATTTTCTTTCCGGGACCAATGGGCACAAATGTTGTACCTCATTAACAAATTTAGTAATAAGACTGGTAGATATTAGATGTCTACTGTTGAAATGTGTGGTTGTCGCTGGATTTGCACCCTAATGGGAGGGGCCTAGTAGCCACATACAAGTGGTTGTTGGTCATTAGTGTATTGGTTGTGCTGGTGGTTCAACCACTTATCTACATTTTCTCGTAGACAATACCCCACCGCTGCAAAAACAGCAGAGTACCATCAGGTTACTTAGAAATATACACTTATTCTCATGTAAACATAAATTGCAACAGGACATCAAAATCAGGCATACATGGAAAAAAGTGGCCACTATGAGATACTCACGCAATCCTTATATGTTTACTGTATACAGAGTGTACAACATAAGAGCAGAACAAAGCATAGAAGCATCATCACACAATTTTTTTCAAGTGCCTACCATGCATAGAAAATGGATTAGCAGAAGTTCTAGTTGGATCTGGTTGCCATTCGACGCATCCAGTAATAACAGAATTGTTGTATAACATGCTCTTTGAGAATGTATTTACTTACAAGGGACTTGAGTAAACTAGGGTAATAAAATTAATGTTTTATTGTTTTATTTCTCTGAAATGACAGCGTGGCCCCCTTGAAACACGGTAGCAATGTCGTCTCCCGGAAACCAGAACGACGACACCGGCGTCGAGAATTCTGAACAATAGTTGGGGGCGCACTATCATCTGATGTTCTTAGAGCAGCAGAATGAACAAAGGGGCATCCATGATGTTGATTACAACCCTACCGCGGATGAGGAAAGGGAGGATGCCGAGGAGCAACGTGGTAGAGGAGAACAAACCACCGATAGTGCCGCGGGTGGTGGCTCTGAGACCAGTAACCAAGCTAAGAAACAACATCGAGAGCGGCGCCCAAACCAGGTCGGCGCCACCCGAGAAGCATTCACGGTGGTTGACAGCGATGGTGTGCCTAAGGAGCTTAAAACTCGCGCGAAGGGTTAAAACCTCCAATTGGCAGAAATCCTTCGGGACGTCGTCAACCTCAACGAGACTAACCTCCAACATTATCACACCCAACTTTTGGATTCTTGTACTGTGCTTAAGAAGACAAAAATTAGGGCCAACAATTTTTTTTTCTAACAACATGATTGTTTCAACTAACATGTGTTTATGATCTTAATCATATTTTCAAAACAAGTTTTATTTCTTTATTGAACCAATACCAAATGTTTCTGAAAACATCCCTATTATTTTTCCTG
This sequence comes from Alopecurus myosuroides, assembly GCA_028641055.1. Lineage (NCBI taxonomy): Eukaryota > Viridiplantae > Streptophyta > Magnoliopsida > Poales > Poaceae > Alopecurus > Alopecurus myosuroides. The sequence continues at coordinate 339,902,218 of CM054059.1, read as the reverse complement.
ATATTTTTCCCTGATGTTTTCCTATTATTACTTGAGTGGATTTTTGTTCCAAGACATGGATCATTCTTGTTTGCATCTTAAAACAAATTTTTAACACTTTTGTATCCAAGAAAACAAGTTTTCAAAATGATTTATGAAAGTTTTCTTTTAATTTTTCTATAGAAAACAATTCCTGAAAATATAGCCAAGTACCTGTTTTCTACCCTTGTTTTCACTAGGCTATAAAATGTTATTTTATGTGTTATTGACATTTAATTAATCCTTTATATATGTACTACAAACCCATAAGCTTACTTTTATTTTTTGATAAACAAAAAGTATCTTTTGCTTGTTGTTTTTGTGGCATAAAATTAAGGAAGAAAAAGGCATTTTTGAAAAACAGATAAAAACAGAAAGTATACCTTTTTCCACATTGTTTTCATTTACTTAAACTATTTCAAAATTGTTTTCAAAAGGTTTTTATGAAAGTATATAACATGGTTAACATTTCCATACTTTGAAAACCAATTTTGGGTATCATTTTAACCTTGAAAACAAACTCAACTTTTTGAACTTTTCATTCTGTTTTCAACACTTAGAAAATTTCTGAGTCCTAATCTGAATTTTCTGAATATTCAGTGAACAGTACGAGATACACTTTTGCACAAATTATTTCTTGACGTTTCTTTGCAATTTTTGAAGTGTGGCCTGATCTAACCTGTTGACCAACTAGTAGACTTGAACCAGGATGCTTTAGTAGCCTTCTAGAAGCCTTGTGCATGAAGATATAAGAGAGAAGAGGGTGGTGTGGCAGGATGGGCATGCCCATGCCTTTGACTCAATTGACTTACCCCTTGCCTCTTCTTGCACCCAAAAGCCACCCCTGACCCTGCCCCATCATGGTCTATGACTAGGACACCCAGAGCACAAGTAGAGATGACCCAAAGACCCCTAGAGCTCACCCATGCCAATGGTTGGCATCAACCCGTGGCCAATCTTGCCCTTTCCCTCACCCCCTCGGGTATAAGTACCCAGAGCCTCACCCCGAGCGCCTCTGCCCTCCCTCATACCCCCACTACCCACCTAGTCGAGTAGAGGCCAAGCCCGAGCGCCTGGAGCACGCACGGGCCGTGCACACGCCGCCGGTGACCACCACAGCCACGACACGGTACCGCTCTGCCCGAGCCTCCTCCTCCCTCCCCGATGTGCGTGAGCCGTTGGATCTTAGATCCACGGCCACACTTGAACTCGATCCGTTCCCGCGCCCGCGCTCGCGTGCGCAGCGCACCTGGGCCGCGCTGCGTTCTAACTGGGCCGCGCCCACTGGAAAACCAGCCCGCGTTCCTGTTTTGTTTTCCTTCTTATAAATTGGCATAAATTTGATGAATGCTTTGGACGTTGGAAAAATACTAAAGTTACAAAATAAAATCTGACAAAAATCATGAACCTAACTATATGAATTCTTAACCACATAAAAATTGTAGATCCAAGTTAGGACTGTTATTTTGGATACAAGGACTGTTTTGGCTCAGAGTGTCTGTTATAATGTTTGGACCATAACTTTTAAAATATATAACTAAAATGAACAAACTAAAATGTTCTGGATAGCCCTTGAAGAGGTATATCCATAGCACTGGGCCTCACATCAAGGTGAGCTACCAAGTGGAAATGGCATCCATTTTGGTAAAATACCAGTAGGCTCTTCTATGATTTCTAGGATGGGTTTAAAAATTCTTTTTGGAGTAAATACAACTGGATGAGTTTTGTATTGACTAGAACTATGTATTCCTAGCTTAGATTAATTTTTGGAGCTCTAGATTAATTTTGGTGAGGAGATCTAGAAACAGCAGCTTTTCTGTTTTGTTTTCTTTGTGTGTTTTTGTGGGAATGAAACTTGTGTTTGATTTAATCTTACTTCCTAGATTGTATAGAGTTGATAGGACTTGTTATTAAATTTTTTTCTTGCAGAACATCTACCTTAGAAAGTGTGTGCATGATTGGAAATACAAATAAAAATGGAACTAGCATTTGTTACCTTCTAGTTTATTCTTTGGAATTTTTGTGTGAGCTAGATCTTTGTGTGCTTGCTTTAGTAAGTTTTGTGCTATGTTTGCTTGAGTCCAGTACCATTTTGATACTGTTATTTTTATGATTTTGACTATGTTAGCTTGCATGTCTTTTATAGTAAAGCATGTGTAGGATTTGTTATTCATGTGCACTAGTCTTGTTTTCACTTGAATAAATAGCCATGTGTTATTTATCTTGTATACAATGTTTGTCATGAGTAACCAGAGGCTTAGTACCTCTTTTGCATTGGTATTAGTGGGCCCATAACCCACTGGTTCCATTGCATCTTGGTCGAGGATAAAAATCCCTAACCATACACATGTGTAAAAATATCATGTTCTAATATGTGTTTGATTGTTATTTTCCACCATGGAAAATAGATGGTTGTTTTCACTTATGCAAGTGAGAAGTTTATTTTCTTATTTGTGAATACTAGTATGTTTAGATGTGATCCATTTGTTAGCATAATATTCCTTATGGGTATCATGTTAAGAAATGTTTCACTATTGTGTGCTAAATCAAATTGTTTGCAAATAAAATAATTCCTAGTGATTGCTAGATTGTTTGAGAATGAGTTTAAATTGAGTGTTTGGATTTTTGAAAGGTTTAGATAACTTTCCATTGAGTGCATAGCTATTGGTTGTGTAAGTTATACCTTGCTTGCTTGCTAGTAATTAATTAGGAAACCCAGAAATTGCTAGAATTGGTTTATGCATGCTTAATGGTTGTTTCATAGAATTATTTGGATGTTTGTGCTTACTAGCATGTGTAAGATTTGTGTACTGTTATTATGTACCTTTATGTTAATGACTTGCTTGCTTAGAGTTAAGCATCATAGTATCATTGTTTGCTTCTATAGTATTGAACTAGTGTCACCACTGGAAAATGGTGATTTTTGCTCTAGTGTTGTTCTCTTTTATTTTATGAGTGTATGAGTTTGTTATAGCATATTTAGGAAGTTATTACTTCTGTTACAATGCCATGAAATCTTGTTTTTCTTGTGCTATAGTTATAGAATATAATTATCTCTTATAGCATGCTTGTGTAGATGTTCCATACTAGTATGCTATTAGTGCATTCATGTTTTTATGCTTATTTGATAGGAGTATTTTCTTGAGTGATGTTTGTGTTTTGGATTATTTTTATGACTTGATTCATTGGTTTTTAGCTACTGGTTGTTTGTTAAATTTTCATGATTGATGGATTCCATAACTTCAAGTGAACATTAATGTAGTAAATAAATAGTCTATTCATCTGTGGTGTGTTTACCTGCTGTTTGGAGATTGTCTGAGTGTGTACCTTAGAATGAGTGTCATGCTTGTGTTATTTGTTGTGCTAGTGTTGTTGTTGTGCTTAAGAGTATCTTGTGAACTAAACATCCAACTTAAATCATAAACATATTAGGTGACAATTGCTTGTGTGTTGCTACTACCCACTGCCATGGGTATTGTTATGTTTGTTTGTTTTTTACTTTAGTAACCTAACCCTTTTGCACCCACAAGCTATACTTTTAGCTTCTTAGATATCTTGTTATGAGAGTGGTACGCCACCCCATATATGGTATGTAAGATGTGGGATATGGTTTTCTAAACCATATATAGTTGTTTGACGATAGTTTGGACCGTGAGAGTTGTGTGAGATAGTTTTCGCGATAACGTTTCGAGAGGATTCACGAGTATACGTTTGCTTGCTGTATGTGTTGTTTAGTTTAGTTGTTTGCCCTTCATACCTGAGAGTGTGTCTTTTAGTCCTTTACGACGCTAGAAAACGAAGAAGAAACAGTTGTGGAGCTGTGCGTCAAGTTCAAGTTACTTCAAGGCCAGGGACATTAAGAGCTTTAAGGCAAGCCATCCTGATACTTGCTGTTATAATACACTTATCATTATATATCATGCATGTTTTACTTCTGAAAAGTTTTACAAAAACTTTGATTTCCAAAAACTATTTTTGAGTGAATACTACTACTACTATTATATATATACTATGCCAGTATTTGATACTTGGTGTTACCAAGCCCATAGCCACCATATGGTATTTATTACCATCACAAATATTAGTCCCTAAGTGGACACCCTAAAATTGTGTTTTTACAAAACAAAGGCTTTATGGAAAACCCGGAGAAAAGGCAGAGCCTTATTCACCGGAGGTATGTGGAAGTGGTCATTTTTGGGAAAAACGTGTTTAAAAAATGACACATAACCTAGTCTTCGCCGGATAACCTTTACCGTACTGCACCCTATCCCAACATGGGCACGGGGCCTAACTGGAAGTTTGTTTTTGTTAGTGTGTGTTCTATCTCAAATGCTATAACGGACGTCGTACCCTCGAACCGAATGTCGTCAAAACACCCAATGTTGAGACATAAAAGGTGTGGGATTAATTTCGCCTCCGGTTGCAACAGTTGGGGCATCCTGGCTAGCGAGGAATAGCCTGGTGCCGGGGATGACGGTAAAACTCAACTGAGAGATAGAAACATTCTAGCTTGAACATAGTGGATGGTTAGGATCAGTTATCTGATGTTTTACATACTGTTGTTACAGTCTGTGGTTGTTCACGGCAGGTGTACTGGATCTGGTGTATGTGTACACCTCTGCAGAGTACAACTTATTTTAAGAAGCCGCATGATATGGACAATTGATGGCCATGTAGCTAGCATTGTGTCAAGGTTTTCAAAAAAGAGTTTTCAAAAAGGTGTTGAACTTGGGAAGTTCGAAAAGGAAGCAATCTTGTACCGTGGAGGTACCGATGATGAAAAGCCATAAGTTTTTTTACAAAAAGTTTTGCAAAGAAAATCTTTCTTCTCTAAGCAAACATCTGGAAACTGATTCCAAGAAGTTTTGCAAAGAGAAAACTTTCTTTTAACAAAGTTTTACAAAACCTCTTGTACATGTGATATCTACAAGAGAAAAAAAACTATATTATTTTCTTTTGAAGTATCTTCTTCAACGAAGATACATAGATTTTAAAAATCAACTATGATATGTCTTACATATATCATTGATAGTGAACCCTATTTATAGCCTACCTAATACAACATATAAGCATACTTGCATTTGGTAAGTTACATGATGGATGTCTTGCTGAGTACATTCCAATGTACTCATATTGGTTTCGTCCCTGGTATCAACTTGTCAGATTCTGAGAAGGAGTCTCTAAAGAAGATCAACGAGGAGGAGTATGGAGCTGATGGCTTTGCGAACTAGGATCGTCTCCCGGTCAGCAGCCTGTAGGTTAAGGCGTGACTTGGGCTCTACTACGTTTGGCATGTGTTTAGTCTTCCGCTGTGTGTTGTGTGTTTGCCCTGCGTGGCAGTTTTGTTAGACTTGGTCATGTGATCATGTCCCTTGTAAGTGTTTATGCAATCGTGCAATGGATATTGTATCCGTGTGCCAACTTGATATGTTGTTCACGACTGAATTCCTCGGATCGTGAATGTATGCATATCGAAGGTGTCCTTGAACAGTGGTTCTGGGGCGGACCTTACAGAGTTGGTATCAGAGCTATCCTGACCTTAGGAGGCCTTAGTTAGCATGGACGTTAGCTAGTAATCTAATAATAAAAGTTAATAAAACTAGGTCACTAAGATGACTATTTTCCCAAAAGATTCTATATCCCATCCCCTCTGTGTTTCAAAAACTCTATTTACACTAAGTTAAAAAGGAGCATCTTAAAAAATTTGCACGCTGTTACCTAACTTAATCCACTTTAAAATCTTGTGTAGATGGCAGTTGTCTTCACCAAGTCCTTCCGGCTGGGATCGCATGCACCTTGCTACCGCCACTTTCAGGAGGATTTGATCAAGATGACTCGTCTTATCGGTCGTCACACACCTGAGTTGAAGGGAGCCCAGATTCACCATGATGGACGGGAATTGTCCTGGTTGGTGGTCTGCACCATCCGTGCACCGGTTTTAGCACCGTCAACCCCAGAGATCACTTGGGAAGTTGTGGAGAAAAGTTGGAAAGATCGTATCCTTAGAGTGATGCAACTGACCATTGCCAAGCTCGCGAACTTCTTTCGCGGCAAGTTTGCAGGCACCCCCTATAGATACTTTGGAAGACACGACGAGGACGACAAGCCGATAGAAGTCACTGGAGACTTTGTGTTTGTTCGTCACTTCCAGCACTTGGAGGGACAGTTGTACAACACCCAGCTCTCCCTTGATAAAGTTAGAGCAGATTATGACCTCCGAGGCAGAGAGATAGACCAGCTAGAAGCCAGTCTAGGTGCATCTTCTGCTACCGAACGTCGTCTCAAGGTACTGAAGAAGACCATGAAGTACACTGACTCCCAACACCGCACACGAGTGAGAGCCCTTCAGCTTCAGCTTGCAGCCAGCAAGACCAGAGTTGAAGAGTTGGAGGAACAGCTACACGCTTCCTCGAGCACTTAGGATTACCGCAGGATAATAGGAGTTATGTTGCTTCCACCCCGACGTTTGTTTGTCTGTATTGTGTGAACTCTGTTAGAGCTTTGTGTGTGCTAGTTGTGTTGTAAGCCTTATGCTTTAGCCTTGTGAACCCTTAAGTTAAGTTACGATGTTAAGACTCTGTTTCATGCGTATGTTAATCTTGGATTGGGTTGGCGATTGTTTCTTAGATGCTTGCTTGTTGTTGTGTGACCTGCCGTTCTCATCTTCGTTATGAGCCGGTATGAGTAGCTAAGTGTTCAAAACCAAAACCAGCTTTAGTTGCTCTTGTCTGATACCGTTCTTTGTCTTCAGCATGGCCAGCGATTTACCTCCACCACAGGAGCTGACAGTTGCTCAACTGTTTACTCTGTTGAGGGAAGAAAGTAAAGCCGCTCGTGCAGAACACATAGCCACCCATGCTGCCCTGGAGCAGTTGACTTAGCTTGTCATCACCAATGCTGAGAATACTGCGATCCTTATGAGTGGATACCAGCAACTGCTTGCTGGGGAAAGCCGCAAACGAAAGATAGTGACGCCAGGAGAAACTAGTTCGTGGGTGACTCGCAGCGCTTTGCCTGCGTTGCCACAATCTTCAAGGAGGCGTGTGAAAGTCAAGCCTAGAAACACGGGTTGCTTTACCCGTGGACAGGAAGGACACTTTGCTCGCGAATGTCCCAAGAAGAACCATGTTCTATCCCATCCTGATAAACCCCAAGAAAACCAAGGTCCATCCTAGAAGAAACGCAAGAGCCTGATGAGTGGATCTCGAGACCAAGATGAAATTGCAGAAACCCCTACGACTCATGCCATATCCAATGGTACGTTTTCGAACCAAACCCGTGAACCCCCTAGTTGTTTGTCATCGTACCCTGAAAAATCCGACGTAAATGGAACACTAGAAGTGTCACGTCGGACTAGATATAAATTTTAAATAATTAACTACACTAACAAAATCTCATCTAATTTTAGAATAACACCTTACAGAATTGGTAACCTGGCCTCATAAAATTCTAAGTTCGATAACTTACATAGTTGGTGATATAACCTCATCTAATTTTTAAGCCTAATACCTTACAGAGTAACGTACAGAGTTGATACGTTGCAGAGTTGGTATCACTTGTTTCAAAACTTATAACCAATTTTTCCTCAACCAAAGAGAAAGGTGCCCTAGGATGATTCTATAACTGTTTTGAAGGAAGTGAAAGGTTGGAAAAAAATATTGAATGGGTAAACTATGTTTGCTACTAGTTAACAAGATCTCTCGTATATATGTTTTGGAGGAACCAAATTTTGAAAATGAGATGGTGGGGAATCTTTGAGGTTTAGCTTAGGAGTGAAAGATTGAGGATCACATGATATTAGTTGAGAAGAACTATGATATAATATCTGGGGATAACCAGTTTTGGACCCCAAAGGTTTGGAAGTCACCAGTAACTAAAATTTGTGGCCTGGAAGGTATGATTTGAGTTCTAAAGGGATTTGTGGATATTAAGGATGACTTTGGAGTTTAGGAAAAATCAATATGACTTGGATTTAGTAGATGATTATTCTTGATGGTTTATTCTCGGAGCTTGTCATGCTCAATCGAGATTGTTTGGGGAAAATGATTTAGCTTCGATCATGAGAAAGGAGTTTGGTGAGTAATTGAACGGACTTACATAAGTGGTACACATAGTTGGTATATTCTTGTTGAATTTGATGGTTTAGCCTTATTATTATGAGCTTGATGAAATATCTTTGAGGGAAACAAATGAGTTGAGACTTGATTATATTAGGTTAAGAGGAAGATAGTGGATTTTCCTGGATTTTGGAGATGAGCAAAAGAAAGCTCATACTAAATAAATGTTGGTGGATATCCATTGAATTGATCGTTGAGATTGGGAACAAATAGGTAATTGTCTGAAGGATAAACCCTAGTTTGATATCGTGGTTTTGAGGGACAGTAAGTTCGAGGTTTAGTTTATGGCACCCAGACCTTTGAAAAGAAAGATAAATTATCGATAAATTTTGGTAAGTTTAATAAAAGGGGGGAAGCCACTGTAAATGTGACGCCCCGAGATCGGGCACTATGCAGATTTCTGCATTCCCGCCAAAATCCACATAATAACCGATTCCAGGTTGCCACTTGTGATAACATTACAACAGTTCACGAATATTCCGCAACAACAACAGAAAAGATATATACAACACGACTCGAACGAGTCCAGGATACAATTGATACAATACAAAGATCCAAATAACAGCGGAAGAAACAACATAGTGTCCGACTACGGACAAGATACAAATTGGACTAAGAGTCCTGAAGATAACCGATGGCTCCCAATCCCTGCCCAGGCCAAGCCGGAGGGATTCCCAAGCTAACATCGTCAGACTTCAAACCTGTTCACTGCAATGTGGAATATGCAGCCACGAAATGGATTCGTGGGTCAGTACGGTTAAGTACTGGCAAGTGGATAACCCATACTCACAAGATACCAGCGTAACCAATCATCACAAGGTACAAATACTTTGGGTACAACGGAAAGGAAGGGATTATTGCAAAGAAGTGGCAGCTGGCTGCACTAACTAACTACAGAGACTCGCTACAACATCCGGCTAAAAGAAAGGGATAAGATAGCGTATCAGAACCAACTACAACTACTCACCAAACAATACCCATCCAATGTTACCCCCTACTAAGGAAGCAACCCAAGGAAACTCACACGGTTGATTAGGGTGACATTCATTTTTATGGTGGAGGTGATCTATATTACTAGTCAAGTTATCATCATTAGGTGTAAGGTGTCTGAGTACTTGTTAGCCAGCACTTTACTAGTCAAGTTATCATCATTAGGTGTAAGTTGTCTGAGTACTTGTTAGCCAGCACTTTCACCAAGTCATCCATAACCGCGGACAACACGGCTTCTCGAGAAGATTTAACCCTGCAGGGATGCACCAATTTGGCCGTACACGTAAGAATGACCCGCCAGATGGAAAGGCCCTTCCACCAAGCGAGGCACTCAACACAACCCAACTCTTCTTCGCATCAAGCCCAAAGAACCACATGCTGTGCGTGCGCGGCTAATCGAGCCCCCACGAAGAAAAGGGGGACCCTCATAGCACTCTAAGACCACGCCGCCCTAAATGCCGACTACAAAAGTTCCACCCTGGCGCCAAGGGTTCGCACCTGCATATGCATGCATCAAATGGAAAGCCCGAACTAAGTGTGGCGATTTGGACGAGATGCGAATTGAATCAGAATTGCGGGGGGCGCCCATACTCGCTTCCCACATGCGGTTAGTGCGCTCATCATGGATCAGTAGAGAAGACCCTTTTCCTAATTAAGGTCGACACTAGCAGGCCTCAAAATCACGCCGGGCCTCCTGCCGGTGCCTTATCATCAAATTATTATTACCCCAAGTATTAACATGTTGTTGATTGAATTGAAACCCAACTATCAAACTAAGCAGGTGATAAGACGGACAACAAGACTTGAGCGCAAACAACACTAAGCATGCAACTACGACACGAGGGCCAACAAGGTAAACAAACAACATTTAATAGGAAGTGGAAGCAAGGCTATATCATAACTGCAAGGTAAACATATGATAGGATCGAGACACAAGCATCGAATAATAAGGCTAGAATAAAGGCAACGGAAAGAATCGGTAACAAGTGATGAAAGGCAGCCATTTGGCAGCAAGTGAGTATACTTGCCTGAGATCCCGCAAGTAGAGGTACATCCGCAGAACTTGTCGTTGCTCACATCATCTCAACGTCCTATCCGCGAAGAAGCAACGAACCTCGAACAAACACCGGATGCAACAATTACTTCTACGGCAAAAGATCCAGCATGATCCTATTTTATATGCATGGCATGGCAAGATGCAACAGGGGAAACAACTTAAGCAATTTAATCAGAACCGGAGTCCGGAGAAATAGGAATTGGTTCAAGTTGTTTATCCACACAGCAATTTAAATGTTGGTTAGCATGGCCAATAAGAAAAGAGGTGAGCTAGGCAATTTAAATGGAATGGGGCAACAGTTGAATTAAAATGCCCCATACATTCCATATGTTGCCATTTAGGTGATCATGCATAACAAATGCTAAAATGCACTAGTCAAGATGCAAACAGGAATATGAATGACATGAACATGTTAATGACATGAATCTGATTGGAAAACATACTTTATTGGTTGAGAAACAATTTTAAATGATTTAGTTAAGCATATTACCAATTTAAATGCATTAAATAAGAGGTGAAGCAAACATCCAATTTAAATGTTGCAAACCAGGGAACAAAGTTGATATTCACGTGTAGCATTTCATTTCGGATGGATTTCATGTTTTGGGTTTTTCAATTTGGAGCAAGCATGTGAAAGTTATTAATTAGGACTTTTAATTAATTAATTAAGGCATTATTAAATGACATTAATTTTAATTGTCCAAATTGCAAAACAAAGTTGATATTCAGAAATGTGGTTTCATTTTGAGTGGAAAACATATTTTATTTGTTGAAATTGGAATTAAAATGAATTAGTTATGATTTTCACAAAATGGAATGAATTAATTAAAGCATTAAGTAATTGCATTAATTTTATTTATCCAAAACAGAAAACAAATGTTATATTTGGAAAGAGCATGGAATTTTGGATGGAAAACATATTTTATATGGGCCATTTGAATTAAATTTGAATTTGTTATGAATTTAATCAAATTCAAAAGAGTTATTTCAATTTGAATTTTTGAAACCATTTGGAAGGTTCAAAACAGAAAACAAATTTTATATTTGGGTAGAGCATTTAATTTTGATTGGTGTACATATTTTATTTGTGCAAAACTGATTCAGAATGGGGGAGATATGATTTTTACAAGTTTTAGGGTTAAAAGGCATTTTCCGGAAAAGAAAAACAGAGGCTGGGACTGTTGCACCGGAGGGGAGATAACCCACACTGGCTGACAGTGGGCCAGCCGCCCAGCTGGCGATGGTGTGGCGCATGTGTGCGATGATGTGGCAGTGGGGGTGGATGACAGGTGGGCCTGGGTTCTGCGTGTGGAAAAATCAAGGAAAAAGGGTGGCCTTTTATGCGGCAGAGGGGAATCGAACCTCGGTCTCCCCAGTGCGCGCAAGGAACAGAGCCACTAGGCTACTGCTACGACTCGTGATAGGGTACCTGTCCGTGCGAATAAGAAGAGCTACATCACGGATAACTGAATTTTTGACAGCACGGTTCAGAGAACCTGACGGGAACGGGAGGTGATCGCCGGCGTCATCCGCGGCCGCGCGAGGGCAGGCACGACAGAGCAAGGAGGAAGGAGGGGGGGCCTAGGCCGAGACGGGGTGGCTCACCGCGGGCAGGCGTCGCGGGAGTGCGCGGGCAGGCGTCGCGGCGTCGTGCTGAAGATGGCGAGGACGCTCCCGGGCACCTGCGTGGTCGACAGCGTAGGAAGAGCGGGGGGGGGGGGGGGGTCCCCAGGTCGTCTCCGGCCCGGTGAGGCGACGAGGAGGGAGGCCGTGCCCTCGGGGTTCCATTCCCGACATCGGCTTGCTCCGGTGGTGGCCAGGGCGACGGCGCCATGACCGCCAACCCACGGCCGCTGCTGCCGTTCGGGTGGAGATTCAGATAAGAAGCAGAGAGGGAGGTGGAAGGAAAAGGATGGCGGCGGCAGAGTGAGAGGGTAGGGGCTAGGGCGAGGGTGAGTGGAGGTTTTTATGGAGGGCTCTAGCTTGTACGGCAGTGCATCGGAGGTGGGATGAGGAGATCATGCGGTGGTGGGGAGGTCGTACCATGGTGACGACAGCAGGAGGAAGAAAGAAGGAGAAGGGCCGAACGGTGGCTTTGGTGGGCTGGAGTTGGGCCAGAGAGGGGTGGTGGGCTTGGCCAGGTGGTGGGAAAAAGGGGGTTGTAGGTGGGCTGGGGGGCCTGCCTCTCCCCCTTTGGTTTTATTTATTTATTTCCTGGTTACACATTTTTTTTGTAGAAAGAAAGAGAGAGAGAAAAAGAGAGAGGTTTTGGGGTTTTGCATTTTATGAGTTAATTTTTTTATTGAATTACAAAACAGTAAAGTCAAAGCAATGTTAACATAACTTTCAAAAATTTGAAATGTTAATTTGATTTTTAATTTGCTATTTGAATTTCCAATAGTGTTTCAAAAGGATTTAAGTTTTGAAATAAACAATTCTTTTATTCAATAAACTCAACCCATTATGGCAACTCATTGAAGTTAATTGTTTGCAATATTTTAATTTTTAAACCCACATTTGGAACATGCCAAGTATGGATGAATTTGATTTGAATTTTGAATTTACCATTAGGGTGTTAATAGAAAGGGGTTTTATTATCAAGTGTTTTTAATTGATTCAAATTCAAACTATTGGAAACATTTTGAGTTGTTTAGTTGGCAACTTTTAATTGGAAATTTTGGACATGTTAGAAAGTTTAAATTGGTTTGAATTTTTGAGTTGTTTTGAAAACAAGGTGCAATGCATATGATGCATGTGATGCAAAGCAAAAAGAAAAACAACCAACTTTCTAAATTAGGGAAAACACCCCAGGTGTTACAGTAAATAATGTTACCAATCACCAACAAGTGTTTTGTAAACAAACCATCTAACATTGTTTTGACCATACCCTCTTTTCGCTTGCCTGCGAATCTCGGGACGAGATTCTTTTAAGGGGGGAAGGTCTGTCACACCCCAGATTTTGGATTCTTGTACTGTGCTTAAGAAGACAAAAATTAGGGCCAACAATTTTTTTTTCTAACAACATGATTGTTTTAACTAACATGTGTTTATGATCTTAATCATATTTGCAACACAAGTTTTATTTCTTTATTGAACCAATACCAAATGTTTCTGAAAACATCCCTATTATTTTTCCTGATATTTTTCCCTCATGTTTTCCTATTATTACTTGAGTGGATTTTTTTTCCAAGACTCGTATCATTCTTGTTTGCATCTTAAAACAAACTTTTAACATTGTTGGATCCAAGAAAACAAGTTTTCAAAATGATTTATGAAAGTTTTCTTTTAATTTTTCTATAGAAAACAATTCCTGAAAATATAGCCAAGTACCTGTTTTCGACCCTTGTTTTCACTAGGCTATAAAATGCTATTTTATGTTTTATTGACATTTAATTAATCCTTGATATATGTACTACAAACCCATAAGCTTACTTTTATTTTTTGATAAATAAAAAGTATCTTTTGCTTGTTGTTTTTGTGGTATAAAATTAAGGCAGAAAAAGGCATTTTTGGAAAACAGATAAAAACAGAAAGTATACCTTTTTCCACATTGTTTTCATGGACTTAAACTATTTAGAAATTGTTTTCAAAAGGTGTTTATGAATGTATATAACATGGTTAACAAGTCCATACTTTGAAAACCAGTTTTGGGAATCATTTGAACCTTGAAAACAAACTCAACTTTTTGAACTTTTCATTCTGTTTTCAACACTTAGAAAATTTCTAAGTCCTAATATGAATTTTCTGAATATTCAGTGAACAGTAAGAGATACACTTTTGCACAAATTATTTCTTGATGTTTCTTTGGAATTTTTGAAGTGTGGCCTGATCTAACCTGTTGACCAACTAGTAGACTCGAACCAGGATGCTTTAGTAGCCTTCTAGAAGCCTTGTGCATGAAGATATAAGAGAGAGAAGAGGGTGATGTGGCAGGATGGGCATGCCCATTCCTTTGACTCAATTGAATTACCCCTTGCCTCTTCTTGCACCCAAAAGCCACCCCTGACCCTGCCCCATCGTGGTCTCTGACTAGGACACCCAGAGCACAAGTGGAGATGACCCAAAGACGCCTAGAGCTCACCCATGCCAATGGTTGGCATCAACCCGTGGCCAATCTTTCCCTTTCCCTCACCCCCTCAGGTATAAGTACCCAGAGCCTCACCCCGAGCGCCTCTGCCCTCCCTCATACCCCCACTATCCGCCCCCCTAGTCGAGTAGAGGCCAAGCCCGAGCCCCTGGAGAGCGCACGCGCCGTGCACACGCCGCCGGTGACCACCACGGCCACGACACGGTACCGCTCTGCCCGAGCCTCCTCCTCCCTCCCCGATGCTCTAGATCGACTCCCTACCTCCCCCTGAGTCCCCCTGACACCCTCCCGTGGCCGCTCGCTTGCAGAACCGTCGCTGCCGTCCGGGAGCGCCGCCGCGGACACCGGCATCGCGCCGCCGCCAGAAGCCACGCCGAGCCCCACCATCACCGCCCCTCGACGCCCTCGACCTCCAGCAGCCTCACCGAGCCCGCGCCACCCCTCCCCGAGCCCTAGGTGAGCATCCCCGAGCGTTTTTCGCCGTCGGCCGTACGCACCGGAGAGAGAGAGGAGAGGGAGAGGAAGATGATGCGCGTGAGCCGTTGGATCTTAGATCCACGGACACACTTGAACTCGATCCGTTCCCGCGCCCGCGCTCACGTGCGCAGCACACCTGGGCCGCGCTGCGCTCTAACTGGGCCGCGCCCACTGGAAAACCAGCCCGCGCTCCTGTTTTGTTTTCCTTTTTATAAATTGACAGAAACTTGATGAATGCTTTGGACGTTGGAAAATACTAAAGTGACAAAATAAAATCTGACAAAAATCCTGAACCTAACTATTTGAATTCTTAACCACATAAAAATTGTAGATCCAAGTTTGGACTGTTATTTTGGATACAAGGACTATTTTGGCACAAAGTGTCTGTTATAATGTTTGGACCATAAATTTTAAAATATATAACTAAAATGTTTTGGATAGCCCTTGAAGATATCTATCCATAGCACTTGGCCTCACATCAAGGTAAGCTACCAAGTGGAAATGGCATCCATTTTGGTAAAAGCCCAGTATGCTCTTCTATGATTTTTAGGATGAGTTTAAAAATGCTTTTTGGATTAAATCCAACTGGATGAGTTTGGTATTGACTAGATCTATATATTCCTAGATTAGATTAAGTTTTGGATCTCTAGATTAATTTTGGTTAGGAGATCTAGAAACAGTAGCTTTTCTGTTTTGTTTTCTTTGTGTGTTTTTGTGGGAATGAAACTTGTGTTTGATTTAATCTTGCTTCCTAGCTTGTATAGAGTTGTTAGGACTTGTTATTAAGTTGTTTTCTTACAGAACATCTACCTTAGAAAGTGTGTGCATGATTGGAAACACAAATAAAAATGGAACTAGCATTTGTTACCTTCTAGTTTTATTCTTTGGAATTTTTTTGTGAGCTAGATCTTTGTGTGCTTGCTTTACTAAATTTTGTGCTATGTTTTCTTGAGTCCAGTACCATTTTGGTACTGTTATTTTGATGATTTTGTCTCTGTTAGCTTGCATGTCTTTTTATAGTAAAGCATGTGTAGGATTTGTTATTCATGTGCACTAGTCTTGTTTTCACTAGAATAATTAGCCTTGTGTTATTTATCTTGTATACAATATTTGTCATGAGTAACCATAGGCTTAGTAACTCTTTTGCCTTGGTATTATTGGGCCCATAACCCACTGGTTCCATTGCATCTTGGTTGAGGATAAAAATCCCTAACAATACACATGTGTAAAAATAACATGTTCTAATATGTGTTTGATTGTTATTTTCCACCATGGAAAATAGATGGTTGTTTTCACTTATGCAAGTGAGAAGTTTATTTTCTTATTTGTGAATACTAGTATGTTTAGATGTGATCCATTTGTTAGCATAATATTCCTTAGTGGTATCATGTTAAGAAATGTTTCACTATTGTGTGCTAAATCAAATTGTTTGCAAATAAAACAATTCCTAGTGATTGCTAGAGTGTTTGAGAATGAGTTTAAATTGAGTGTTTGGATTTTTGAAAAGGTTAGAAAACTTTCCATTGAGTGCATAGCTACTGGTTGTGTAAGTTATACCTTGCTTGCTAGTAATTAATTAGGAAACACAGAAATTGCTAGAATTGGTTTATGCATCCTTAATGGTTGTTTCATAGAATTATTTGGATGTTTGTGCTTACTAAAATGTGTAAGATTTGTGTACTGTTATTATGTACCTTTATGTTCATGACTTTCTTGCTTATATTTAAGCATCATAGTAGCATTGTTTGTTTCTATAGTACTGAACTAGTGTCACCACTGGAAAATGGTGATTTTTTCTCTAGTGTTGTTCTCTTTTATTTTATGAGTGTATGAGTTTGTTATAACATATTTAGGAAGTTATTAATTCTGTTACAATGCCATGAAATCTTGTTTTGCTTGTGCTATAGTTATAGAATATAATTATCTCTTATAGCATGCTTGTGTAGATTTTCCATACTAGTATGCTATTAGTGCAGTCATGTTTTTATGCTTATTTGATAGGAGTATTTTCTTGAGTGGTGTTTGTGTTTTGGATTATTTTTATGACTTGATTCATTGGTTTTTAGCTAATGGTTGTTTGTTAAATTTTCATGATTGATGGATTCCATAACTTCAAGTGAACATTAATGTAGTAAATAAATAGTCCATTCATCTGTGGTGTGTTTACCTGCTGTTTGGAGATTGTCTGAGTGTGTACCTTAGCATGAGTGTTATGCTTGTGTTATTTGTTGTGCTAGTGTTGTTGTTGTGATTAAGAGTATCTTGTGAACTAAACATCCAACTTAAATCATGAACATATTAGGTGACAATTGCTTGTGTGTTGCTACTACCCACTGCCATGGGTATTGTTCTGTTTGTTTGTTTTTACCTTAGTAACCTAACCCTTTTGCACCCACAAGCTATATTTTTAGCTTCTTAGATATCTTGTTATGAGAGTGGTAAGCCACCCCATATATGGTATGTAAGATGTGGGATATGGGTTTCTAAACCATATATAGTTGTTTGACGATAGTTTGGACCGTGAGAGTTGTGTGAGATAGTTTTCGCGATAATGTTTCGAGAGGAGTCGCGAGTATATGTTTGCTTGATGTATGTGTTGTTTAGTTTAGTTGTTTGCCCTTTAGACCTGAGAGTGTGTCTTTTATCCCTTTACGACGCTAGAAAACGAAGAAGAAGAAGCAGTTGTGGAGCCGTGCGTCAAGTTCAAGTTACTTCAAGGCCAGGGACATTAAGAGCTTTAAGGCAAGCCATCCTGATGCTTGCTGTTATAATACACTTATCATTATCTATCATGCATGTTTTACTTCTGAAAAGTTTTACAAAAACTTTGATTTCCAAAAACTATTTTTGAGTGAATACTACTACTACTATTATATATATATACTATGCCAGTAGTTGATACTTGGTGTTACCAAGCCCATATCCACTATATGGTATTTATTACCATCACAAATATTAGTCCCTAAGTGGACACCCTAAAATTGTGTTTTTACAAAACAAAGGCTTTTATGGAAAACCCGGAGAAAAGGCAGAGCCTTATTCACTGGAGGTATGTGGAAGTGGTCATTTTTGGGAAAAACGTGTTTTCAAAAATGACACATAACCTAGTCTTCGCCGGAGAACCTTTACCGTACTGCCACCCTACCCCAACATGGGCACGGGGCCTAACTGGAAGTTTGTTTTTGTTAGTCTGTGTTCTATCTCAAATGCTATAAGGGACATCGTACCCTCGAACCGAATGTCGTCAAAACCCCCAATGTTGAGACATAAAAAGTGTGGGATTAATTTCGCCTTCGGTTGCAACAGTTGGGGCATCCTGGCTGGCGAGGAATAGCCTGGTGGCGGGGATGACGGTAAAACTCAACTGAGAGATAGACACATTCTAGCTTGAACATAGTGGATGGTTAGGATCAGTTATCTGATGTTTTACATACTGTTGTTACAGTCCGTGGTTGTTCACGGCAGGTGTACTGGATCTGGTGGATGTGTACACCTCTACAGAGTACAACTTTTTCGAAGAAGCCGCGTCCTCGGATATGGACGGTTGAATGGCCATGTAGCTAGCATTGTGTCAAGGTTTTCAAAAAAGAGTTTTCAAAAAGGTGTTGAAGTTGGGAAGTTCGGAAAGGAAGAAATCTTGTACCGTGGAGGTACCGATGATGAAAAGCCAGAAGTTGTTTTACAAAAAGTTTTGCAAAGAAAATCTTTCTTCTCTAAGCAAACATCTGGAAACTGATTCCAAGAAGTTTTGCAAAGAGAAAATTTTCTTTTAACAAAGTTTTACAAAACCTCTTGTACATGTGATATCTACAAGAGAAACAAAACTATATTATTTTCTTTTGAAGTATCTTCTTCAACGAAGATACAGAGATTTTAAAAATCAACTATGATATGTCTTACATATATCATTGATAGTGAACCCTATTTATAGCCTACCTAATACACCACATAAGCATACTTGCATTTGGTAATTTACATGATGGATGTCTTACTGAGTAAATTCCAATGTACTCATATTGGTTTCGTCCCTGGTATCAACTTGCCAGATTTTGAGAAGGAGTCTCAGAATAAGATCAACGAGGAGGAGTGTTGGGGGAAAGATAACCTGGTACCCCTAAGGACAAAGAAAGTATGACCAGCCAGAGGCGAGACCCGGCCAGGTCTCGAGGCCTGGTCAGGAAGGAGACCCGGCCAGAAGGCGAGGCCTGGTCAGGAAGGAGGAGGCGAGGCCTGGTCAGGAAGGAGACCAAGCCAGGAAGGAGACTCGGCCAGGTCTCGAGGCCTTGTCAGGAAGGAGACCCGGCCAGGAGGCGAGGCCTGGTCAGGAAGGAGACCCGGCTAGGAAGGAGACCTGGCCAGGTCTCGAGGCCTGGTCAGGAAGGAGACCCGGCCAGGAGGCGAGGCCTGGTCAGGAAGGAGACCCGGCCAGAAAGGAGACCCGGCTAGAGAAGTCAGGGGGTAACTCAGCTTTGGAAGATGCTATAGAAGGAAGATTCTGGAAGACCCGGAAACCTTGTACAAGTTGGAGACTCAAGACTTGGAGGTCACGAAGGAGACCTAGATTAGGACTCTTAATATGGTATGACCCAGTTTTTACCTTGTACGGCCAGGAGACCAGCCGCCCATATAAGCAGGCTCCTAGGTCATAGAGACTAAGAGATTTCGAGTAGAAACCCTAGATTCAAGGTACACGAGAGCTGGCATTTGTAACCCTAGATTTAGGGTCTCGGCGAGATTCAGCCCGAGCCTAGATTTGGGGTGTCGGCAAGGGTCAGCCCGAGCCTAGATTTGGGGTCTCGGCGAGAGTCAGCCCGAGCCTAGATTTGGGGTCTCGGCGAGAGTCAGCCCGAGCCTAGATTTGGGGTTTCGGCGAGAGTCAGCCCGAGCCTAGATTTGGGGTCTCGGCGATATTTGTAACCCTAGATTTGGGGTCTCGGCGACATTGCAGTCCGAGCCTCCAGATCGATAGCTAATAAGATCCCAGCTGGAAGTAAGCTATTATCTCCAATGGAGAGGCTGAACCAGGATAATCCTTGTGTCCAATCCGAGCTAAACCCTCTCCCAAACACCAGAGTCGATTTACCCCAAGATAAGTTACCCCTGGTAACGTCTGCCGTGATTATCCCACGACAAGGAGTACGGAGCTTATGGCTTTGCGAACTAGGATCGTCTCCCGGTCAGCAACCTGTAGGTTAAGGCGTGACTTGGGCTCTACTACGTTTGGCGTGTGTTTAGTCTTCCACTGTGTGTTGTGTGTTTGCCCTGCGTGGCAGTTGTGTTAGGCTTGGTCATGTGATCATGTCCCTTGTAAGTGTTTATACAATCGTGTAATGGATACTGTATCTGTGTGCGAACTTGATATGTTGTTCACGATTGAATTCCTGGGATCGTGAATGTATGCATATCGAAGGTGTCCTTGAACAGTGGTTCTGGGGCGGACCTTACAAACATAAGGACAAGAAGCATTTGCACGCTCAACTCATTTCGAGGCTGCATGCACGATACGAGTTTCCTGCCGAGTACAACAACCATAATCTCGAAGGTAATGTGGTGAACACCCATGCCATGACCAAGTTCACCAAAGCACTGAGCGGCTATAAATATATGGTGAGGGATATGCTTGACAATGGTGCCAATTTTGAGAAGATCCACGACCACTTTCCGAAGATTACGCAAGAAGACTTGGATGCTGTCGTGGCCAGTGAAGAGCTAGAGCACACCAAGAACATCGGAGTCCACCACCTGGGTAGCAACGGTTACGCCAGCAAGGAGGAGATATGGGCGAAGGAGGACCAGGCCTATGCAGAAGCCGACATTGAGAACCCGTGGCACAAGTTCCCCCACCCGGAGGCGCGGAGATTTATGAGGTCCCGGTACCATAGAGAAGACGATACTGGGGAAGTCGTCACGGACCCCAAGAAGGTGGTCGGTCTCAAGTTGTCCACGGATGAGAAGGTGCTTGCACTCCAGAAAGAACTGGTAGGCAATTTACCGGCTTTATCTTAGTTAGATCCTTCTCTCGATTAAATTCTAGTACTGACATTTCTTAATGCTTCACGTTACTTCCGCAGATTGCAGAACAAATGGCAGAAGCTGCCTCCTCGTCTTAGGCGTCAGCGTTGATGAACATGGTTCCGTGGGACATTCCCCTTGTCAAGGCGTTGAACAAGGTGAAGGACCTGCCACCGTTGACAAGGCCGCATATGGGCCGTACGATCTCACACGGAGGAGGTCGCAAGCATGTTAACCATGGCTTGGCCGTGGCAACTACTAAAGAGGAGCAAACGGCGGCACGAGCGCAGAAGAGGAGGCAGGAGAATAGCCAGACTAGCCAACTGATGGAGGATACGGCAGAGCTAAGGGAAGAGACGCGGGTGCTAAGGAACAAGTTGGTTGAATTGGAAGCCACGATGGAAGAGAAGGTTAATGACATGGTGGCTAACACGTTAAATGAAATCATGCCTACCATGTTCCAGTCATGGATGAACTATTTCAAAGAGGGAGGGCAAGGGTCGCTCCCGTTGATAAGCTTAGGCGGAAGCAACTCTCACAACAGGGCGCCACGGGATGCAGGTGAACCTCGACCTGTTATATTGGTGACTCCTGGCACGACAAAAGAAGGTGATAGGCGGGAGTCCCGTCACTGCTGGCTAGCAGCCCCTCTGTCACCGGCACGGCCGATCCCGCCCCCGGTCTGTCGACACGCGCCGAGCTCCCCACTGTCACTCCAACGCCCGCCACCGGTCCGTTGACACGCGAGGGGCTCCCCTCTGTCACTCCCAAGCCCGTCCTTGGTCCGTCGACACGCGCCGAGCTTGACGCCCTCGCGGTAATTAATCTTAAGCGTGATCTCGTTACTTAATTACTTCGTCACCGCCCCCTCTAACCTACATATTTTCTTATAGGACCCTAAAGTTCCATGCACCTTGCTATTGGACGTGGACTATGAGTTGAAGGATGTGGCGAAGGGAATAATCCTTTGGTCACAAAAACGCAGGTTCCATTGCCAACAAATGTCTCATGACGTGCATCGGGTTCGCGTGGACGGGCTTTAGCGGGATGCAGAGAGATGTATCCTCCTTCTCAACCCCCGGAAGCTGAAAGGGAGCTGACGATATCATGACTGAAGAATGAAATATTGGTATGGCCAAAGAGACTGATTCGATTGAACGCCAAATCAGGGACGGCGGCAAGCCAAGAAAAGGCCACTCCATCGGCTGCGCCGGTGGCTCCATCTCCTCTACCCGTTGTTGATCCTTCTGAGCCTGCGACACGGCACCGAAGCAAGGATCCCATTGATGAATTCATCACTGATCTAGATATGGACCATCATAATGATGATCTCGATATGGATGAGCCTCTTTCTGACCTCGATCTAGATCAGCTCGCTGATATGGACCAGCCGCCTCGTGATTCACCCGACCATCGTGATCTCCCGGCGGGGAAATCTGAATGCTTGAAGAAGAAGTTGTTCAGTTCTCAAGAAACTCCTGAGGAAGATGTCGGCTTCAGCGCTCCAGCCAAAGCTTTGCTAAGCCCAAACACTTGCCGTGGTGCGACACTCGACGCGATAAGAGCAGGCGACAGCGCTCCCCAGTGCTTGAAGGCGAGGAAGACCATCAGGAAAAGGCCTCAGAAGAAAAAAGTGGCCGCCGCCTCCGCCAGCCAGCCGCCTCGGGTTTTGGACAAGTTACCCGACAAGTGGCGCTAGCACCATGTTCTGGGCGAGCCGATGCTACCGCCAGACCTTCCCAAACTCTTCACCAGGGACATGAGGAGCGTGCATGACGGTGCTCTGCAGAAGGAGAGGGAACTTATGCAGTCGCGTTCTCTCTCATACCCGCTCCACGTGGTCAAGGTGCCCCTCGGCGTGGGCTTTGTGGAGAAATACCCCACAGAATTGTTCTTTCTCAGGTTTGATGACCTATTCAACGTCTTCCATTTAAAACGGCTCTTCCCAACCTTTGTACATCTTGTAGCTTGCAAAATAGCGCATGATATCATGCAAGAGAGAACACCAGGTGTAGCGCTAATGGACCCCTACTACATGCGTGAAAGCGTCTTGGCCAACCCACTGGACCGAGTGATTGCCACGAAGCATATCGAGGATTTCTTGGTGGAAAATCATACTAAGGAAACATTCCTCATGCCATACTTCCCCGAGTAAGGTTTCGATCGACCTCTAGCCATCGTTACATTCTTTAGTATATTTCCACCACTCTTTTGCATGTTTGAGAAGATTAATCTGAGGATGGTGCATGGATTGTTTTGCGTAGAGACATGTACTGCGTCCTCTTGGTCATGTTCACGCAACATTCACACGTTATTTATCTCGGCTCGGGGAGTGCCAAGCAAAAGAACTACACCAACCTCAAGACTGTTCTTGACATAGCTCTCACCGGATTCGCCGCCAAGGCAGGTCCCCTCACGGTAAAGAAAGAAACCAGCCGAGGATGCCTCTCGTGCACCCACACAACCAAGTATGCCTTCATGAAGCAGTTGCACCCAGAGAGTGGGATGGACGCATGGTACACCATCCTTCATATGAGGGAGTTCATGAAGGATGCAAAGGACCTCTTTTTGCCATCTAGTCTCCAAAAAACGGGGCATCGACATGGCGAACGCCCCTAGCGAGACAGTGAGAAATGAGTTTCGTCACATCCAACGATAGATTGCCACAATAATCCATCACGATGTCGTCACTAGGGGTGGCCTCTTCTTCGCCGTTCACGTACCACCAATGAATCACGAGATAGAATCCTGCCTAGAGTCATACGGTGACAAGTAGCCATTCAACTCGCTAGACGGCTACCGCCCCTTCCCGCCAAAGCTGAAACCTTAGAGTAAGAGAACTTATTTCTCAGCCCATATTGCATTCATAAAATCGTTGCATATACTTGTTGCGTATTTGAATTTCCTACGTTGTTGCATATACTTATTGCGTATATGAATTTGCTACTGATGTATATTTTGTCTTGTCCAAATAGATGACGTGCTATGTCGTGTACCGGGGTTATGCTCCCGGAGTCTATGACGACTGGGAGGCTGCCGGAGACAGGTGAACGGGTTAAGCGGCAATAGCTACAAGGAGTACACCACTATGGCGGAGGCACAAGCTCGATACGCGAGCTATCTAGCGGGAGAGACATATCTAGCGGGGGAGAGGATAAGGAAGCGGATGGAGACTATCTTCGTCACGATGATGCTTATCGTTTCCACATTTCTATTCTATCTTCTAGTTTAGATCGATGTCTCCTTAGCTAGATATCTTCCGACACTTTGTATCCATCACTTTGTATTCGATCATCGATGTCTTAGCTACTTGTTTTGTGTATGCCTCCAGTTCGATACTTTGTATTCGTGTTTGAGACTTTTTATATTCGTGTGTGATATATATGAGTATTAGCTACTTGTTTTGTTTATGCCTCCGTATCTTTCCAACTCTCTGTTTTACTACTCTTTTTTGTAACAGTATAAACACCATATATACGGATTTAAAAAAAAACATCAAATCTTACCGCCGGGCGTACATGCTAGACTTAACACAGTGCGGTTGCTGCGCCAGGGACAACCCACCCCTACCCCCGGCGCACAGTACAGAAGCTGCGGCGATAATCGTACCCCCGGCGCAGTGAACTAGCGTGCCGGTGCTAAAGGAATTACCCCCGACTCGGTGGACGAGGGCGCCGGCGCTAAATATTTACCACCAGCATGGTCATTGCCGGCGCCTGCCAACGCGCCGGTGGTAGAACAATATGGCGCGCCAACGGTAGGGATTTCCCTAGTAGTGTGAAGACCACGAACTCGCCATCTCGTGGTTGGGGTTCGATCTCCTCGCCTAGATCTCGGCAGATCAACCCTGCCGGGATGCGGCGCATGTCCAGTAGCCACTGGATGTCGTTGGCGTCTACGTCGGATCCATCCCACGCTCCGCCTGTGGACGCGGGTTCTTGGAGCTTGATTTCCTCCACGGTGTCGAGCTCCATATCACTTCTTCTAGATCTTAGCACCTCCGAGATTCTCACGGGCGAGAGGGAGTGTTCTGGTCGTAGAGGGCAGAGGAGCGCGGCGGCGGTGCGGAAGATGAACGTCGTGGCTCGGCTTCCGCGGCGAGAGGCTCGGTGAGATGACGATGCGGGGGTGCGGCGGTGCGTAGATCTGCGGTGCGTGGTGAGGTCCTTGAGCGCAGCCGCGTTCCGATGAGCCGTGTCGCGCGGCGGTGTAGCGGCTTCCTCGGTGCGCGGTGCCGTTCGACGGCGTGTGGTGGAGCAGTGGGCTCTGCACGCGCGCGTGCAAAGAGGAAGAAGTTGAGATGTGGGAATGACGAAGGAAATGAGACAGATGGGCTAGCGCGGGTATTTATACCCCCTGAGCGCAATAACTGGCTCGGATTGATCGTGGCTGAAGAGGTGGGGACATGGCATTTACTGCGTCGGGAGAAACGCACGAAGTGGATTCTCCGCGCGTAACCGGCGCAGTAAATCTCACGTTCTCCGACGTGGGCACTTGAGTGCACTGCGAACGGACGCGGCGGAGCATGGGCCCAGGGCACTGGAAGGGGCGTGGGCGTGGCGCGTGCGCTGCTCTGCGCAGGAATCGAGGCAACATGGGTGCAGTTCTGCGCCACGTGTGTCGTGGTGGTATCACGACAGATGCCATAGGATGGCTAAAGTGTTGGGGCCGATGGACGCTGGAGGTATCCGGGGAGGGATCACATGGCGAGTAGCCGCGCGTAGGTATCTCTAGCACTGTAAACAACAAGATCTACCCAGGTTCAGGGCCCTCGTGTGGAGGTAACACCCCTACTCCGGCCTACCTCTCTGTATGTATGTTTTCCGAGTAGCCACAGTACAATGTTTGCCTCTTGGCCGAGTAGCCACTCAGCTGTTCTCTCTAGCTCTATTGTTGGCTCTTGCAATAAATGCGAAGTGAAGCAACATCCCTCGCGCAGGAGGGGGCAGGGCACCTTATATACTGGTGCCCAACCGAATAAAGAAAGACTATAAGGTACAATTTGATGGGACATGCCCACTGCAGAACAGAGCACGCCTCTGGCTTCTCGCTGACGCGGGTGCGGGAAGTCGTCGTGCCGTTCGGGAGATGGGACCTGTCCACCCTGTCAGTGAGATAGAGTAGCCCCCTAGAACTGTCATGTCCTCTCTGTCAGTGATAGGACTTGACAGGCGCCTACCTCACTGTAGCCACGCCGTAGCGCGGATAATCACGCGCTCCGTAAGTTCAACCGCACGCCTGTACGGATACATGATACGCGGGATCCTGTCAGAACGGCTCCACTGACTTCTTGCCCGAGTAGGAACGCAGTCCCTCTACTCGGACCACTTGACCGCTATCCGGACGAATACAAACTTGCTCTATATCTTCTCTTGGCCTTCAATACTTATGACCGGATAGAGACTACCGGGTAGAGGGCACCCGGGTAGCCAGCAACCCGGCCAACAGTACTCTGATCTTTGCCTTTTACCACTTGCCTTACCCCTACTCGGGGGTAGCCCCCCGACATTAGTCCCCGAAGCTGGTAGAGTCCAGCGAACTTGTTCACAGGGCCCTGCCAGCTTAAACCAAATTGTCTTCTCGAATTAGTAAAGCCGAGTTGCCGCTCCAACTTGAACCAGTAATCCCTTCTCGAATCTCTTCAACTATGGTTACGAGATAACCTTCCTGGTAGCCGAGTAGAGCAATCTCTCTACTGAGCTGCCGAGCAAAATGACTTTGTGAAATTTCGAACACGATCCCGCTGGATCAGACCAAATCCACCTCTTTGTGTCGCTACTGGGCACGTGTCAAGCCCTCACGCCCCCGACGCCTCGGTGCCAGGGACGCGACAGGCCACGCGCCAGTCTCTGCAACTAGGGCCCATGGCCCGTTAGGTCACGTCGAACGGATACTCGAGAGCCCACGATCTGGAACGTGGGATTAACTGCGCATGTTACGCGCGCGTTTTGCGTTGTGTTTGTTTCTAACGGTCAATTAACCCACGCTGCACGATCAATGCCCATGATTGATCCAGTAGTAACTGCAACGCGCGGGGAGAGATAAATACCCCGCGCCGCCCACTTCTTCTCTTTCCTTCACACTTTCCAATCACTCATCCCCTCTGTGATGTCGTCGCCGTCGAGCACTCCGCCACCGCGAGCACTCACTGCGCCGCCACCATGAGATCTGAGAGCAAGCATTCCGGCGCGCCATCACCGCCATCTTCGCCCTCACGAGGTCTTCTTCTCCGATCAGCAGCTTCGCTTCCATGGCTCCGCGCGGAGACGAGGAGGCTGCCGCTCGAGCCGGCTGGGAGGGCTCGGTCGTCACCTCCGAGGACTGCCAGTGGTTAGTCAACACGCGCCGCATCCCTCCCGGCGTCGTCTGTCGGCATCCATGTAACGAGCTCATCCCGAAATCTAACAAGGACGAGTACGTCGTCTTTCTCTCCCATTTCAAACGTGGCTTCGGCCTTCCCATCTCGAACTTCCTCTCCGAGTTCCTCAATCATTTCGGCCTCCACCCGCATCACCTTCCACCAAACGCTATCCTCATGCTTTCTATACACGCCGTCGTGTGTGAGGCCTTCTTAGGTGTCTACCCAACAATCCACACATGGGAAAGATACTTCTTCCTTCGCAAACAAAGTGTTCCCGATCCTGGGAACACTGAGAACGCTCGCGCGATGACCCAGACGGGTAGCGCCATGATGTTGCAGCGCAAGACCGGGCACCACCCGAGAGTAAAAGGGTTGGAAACCGTGCGCAAGTGGCAGCGTGGTTTCCTTTACGTGAAGAATGTTGCCGCCAAAGAGGGGAAGCCCATCGAATACCGGATAGGGATCCCAAGTTTCAAGAACGCACTGCCCACCGGGCAGCACTGGGGATACGACCCCAAGAAGACCATCCCGGACGTCCTCTAGGTTGAGAGACGCCTGACCGAGTTGATCTCGGAAGGGTTCCTTCAGGACGATCCCATCGCCTGTTGGATATCACGCCGGGTACTCCCGCTCCAGCACCGGGTACACAAGATGTGCCACATGGGAGGACCCCGTGACTGCACAAGGACAACGACGTTCGAGCTCAGCAAGGCTGAGGTGGCTATCTGGGCCAGGTCCATCATGCAGACCTCGCTCTCTGATAACTGGGTTTACGGCTTCATGCCCTATAGCCGCACCAAGCCCATCGAACAGGTTAGCGTTCTATTCTTTGTGTTTGCACCATGATACCGAATAGGTAGTCTCTCAGCTTTGTATGCTTAATCTTTGCATGCTGCACCGAGTAGGTCGTCGCACTTATCCTTTTGGATCTATATGCTTTGTGTTTGCATGCCGTGCCGGGTAGGATTTCTTAGCCTAATATGCTTTGTGTTTGCATGCTAACCCGAGTAGAACTCCTTAGCCGAGAACTCAACTCATTGTGCTTCATGCTTTGCTACAACAGCACATTGATCGCCAGCGAGAAGAAGACAACGAGATCTTCGAGGCCAACTGGTCCAAGGACCGAGAAGAGGACGACGCGACCGCCTACGACACGCAAGACACCTTGTGCATCCCTCACGCCAATCAGCCTGGTAGGTCCCGAACATATGCCTCTATTCGGGATTGGTCCGAAGATGACGAAGGTGATTGAGTTCACCTCTCTGTCTGCTACCAGTAAACTTTAACTCTCTTTCCTTGCTTGCTTTAACTCCTTTCGTTTTCTACTCTTCAGAGGACCCCGAGTTGGACGACGAGGATGAAGTCATGATTGTCGATCCGCTTTCGGTGGCCTCTCCCAACACTCGGAAGAGAGTTGGCAGTGGTGCCCAGGCACCTGCCCCCAAGAAGGCCAAGAAGACAGCCGTGCCCAAGACCGGTGCTTCCAAGAAGTGGAAAGCCCCCACTCGCAAAGGGTAAGTGTTCCTCCGAGTAACCTTAACTTATTGCCGCTTCCTGTTGCACCTTTCCCTTGGTTCCCTTCTCTGCTTTCTGATCTTGCACTATTCTTTCTTCCAGCGCGGCTCTTGACGCGGATGCCGCTACTGCGTCAGCTTCTCAGACGCATACGACTACGCCCCGAGAAGAGACTGTTCATCTCTCGGATGATGACGAGAACCAAAGGCCACTGGGAAGGGTGCGTGCGTCCTCCCCAGTTTACGAAGAACAAGATACTGGCGCCGAGAACGATGGCGCCAGGGTTGAGACAGATCTCACCTCTGAGCAGTCGCCGCCTGACGTGCGGCCGACTGCCCGGGGTGTCGTCAATGACGAGACGCCGCCAACTCCCCCAGCGGCATCAGCTAGGGACGACACTGAACACGCCGCCGAGCGGCAAGAAGACGATGCCGCCCTAGAGCGGCCAGACGCCAACCCCGAGCAGCAGCAAGACACCAACGCTGCAGCTCAAGATGATCCCGCGGCCGGGCCGCGGGTAGAAGACACTGTTGATACAAGTCCAGACCCCGCTGCGGAGCAGCGGGTAGAAGAAGATGTGGTGGAGCCAACCCACCAGGACCAAGTGTAGCCAGGCGCTGCACCGAGTAGCCGGCCTCCTACGCCGCCAACTCCGCGGGTGACTCCACCCAGCGCGCCTGTTCCTCCACCAACTCAACCAGCACCAACACCTCCTCAACCTACTTTGCAAGTGCCACCGCCTTCTCGGTCTGCCACTTCTCCAAGCACCAAGAAGATTATCAAGACGGAAAGTGCGGCAACCCGGATTCAGCCGAAGTGCAGTGCTTCGCAGGCTGGGCAGCAGATGCCGCCTCCCAAGCCACGAGGTGAACAGTCCGGGAAGCAGGCGAAGAGCACCCAGCTGACGCTTGTTCCCTCTGCTTCAAATGCCAACCCGACTGCCTCTGAGGTCACTGGCTCCGTCGAGAAGCAGAATGCTGGCGCTACCTACCCCGAGTACATGATGACCCTGTCACAGCGCCACCAGATCCCGCTATCCAAGGGAGATAAACGACTAGCCGCTCTCAAGGAAGGCCAAGCCGTGGGAACCTCCAAGACCAAGGGGAAGAATACCGCGACTCCCGAGCTCTTTTCTCATGGTGAAGAAGATGACGAGATTGAAGGAGAAGGCCTCACTGCCATCTTCGATCGAGTAGGCTTCGTTGATCAGGCCTGGAACAGCAAGGCGCATGGTAACCCTACTTGGAACGGTATGGAGCTGAGCCAGATCGACCACCACCACACCGACTGGAACAAAGCTGATGTTGGTTCTGTCGCCATGACGGTTGCCAGCCCTGCCTGCACCCTTGCCGAAAAGTTGTTCGTTATGCGCAAGAACATCGAGGGCATCGAGCAGAGCTACGTGGTAAGTTTCTCTTCTCCTTCTTGCATTTTCCGAGTTGATGGTTTCTTCTTTCTCTTCTCGTTTTCTCTTTTCCTCTTAGTCATTCCCCCAGTCCCCGAGATTCGGGCCGAGCAGTTGTAGACTCAACCGAGTTGACACCTACTCGGGCCAAATCTTCCAAAAGACTTACACTTTCTCTCTTCTTCTCTGCAGGATAGCGTCCAGAAGAGGACCAGGATTTTCCGCCGGCTACTCTGGAACCACCGCATCGCCAAAGATCGCCTCCAGGCTCTGGAAGCCGACAAAAAGGATAGTGAGGCGATAGAGCAGGCGGCCCTGGAACGGACTCTCCAGATCTCTCAGGTTGAAGTTAAGCTTTTAGCATCTCGGTTTGCGTGTTTTGTGTCTACGCCCGTTTTTGCTTTTTGCTTCATAGCTGTTTTCTCTACAAGCAAGCTCAAGGACTTGGTGGAAAAACACCGAGACTGCGAAGTTTTCGCCGCTTCCGCCCAGAGCAAGATCACTACTCTGGAAGGTGAGACTTCTCCTTTCTTCTCTGCAATTGTATCTTCTTTCTTGTCTACTCTGCTGACAATGTTGTTCTTCTCGCAGAAGAGTATAAAAAGTTCCGAGGGCAACACTTGGAGTTCCTCACGCCCGCTGAGGTGCAACAGAAACTGGTGACCCGAGAACTGGAGATTGAGAAGGAGCGCAAGACCGAGAGAGAGGAATTCGAGAAGCTCCAGGTTGATCTCAAAGACGCACTCCAAACCGCCATCAACCATGTCAGCGAGAAGAAGGAGCTCGAGAGGACATCGAAGGCCGAGAAGCAGGCACTTGAGCTGGAGATCCAGGTTCTGAAGGACCGCAACTCGGCTCTCGAGACCCAGATCATGGAGTCGCGCCGCCTCCATGCAAAGCATGTCTCAGAGGAGACCGACTGGCAGAGGAAACTGGGAGCAATTGTCCTTGAAATGAAATGTAAGCTATCATTACCCTCTATCATGTTTGCCTTTTTTCTCTCTGCCTTCTTCTATTCTGTTTTTCTTCTTCCTGGTTTCTGTTTCTGACCTAACTTTAGGCCCTGCTGATTTAGATGTCTTCCCGGAGCTTCGTGCTACTGGCATAACTGCTGCGGAAAAAGCAAGGAAAGCCAGGGCAGCAGCTGGTCTTAGCCTCGACGATGACTCCACCATCTCGGACCTTCTTGCCAACCTGAAGACGCAGGTGCATTCCCTCAAGGGCCTGGGCACCACCATGGTGGACACGACAATCAACCTACACAAACTGTTCTGGCCAGGAAAAGATGTCCCAGAAACTTTCCAAGGAATTGCCGAGAACCTGAGCGGAGTCAAGGCTGAACTCAAGAAATGACGCGCTTCTGCAGCTCGGGCAGGAGCTGACGAGTTGCTGCATTTCATCCTGAGCTGGTACGAGAATCTGGACCTCCAAAGGATCCATGAGCGCCGTGAAGACTCCAAGTGGACTGATGATACGGATTGCGTCGCTCTCCGAAAGGAGGTGGCCTATGAGATCGCCTCCTACGACGAGACCAGCGTCTACATCGATGGCCTGACCAAGCCAGACACGGACGTTGGAGAAGATGATGATGACGAGGATGATGACAAGGATGAGGACTTGGCTGCATCCGAGGAGGGTGCCGGAGAGGAGGGAGCCGAGCAGGAGGAGACCAAGGAGACGGAGGAAACCGAGCAGCAGGGCAACACGGAGGAATTCGAGTTGGCCGCCAACGCCAACGCCGAGCAGCCGCAACCCACCGCTTAGGAGGCCACCATCACCACCGAGATGGTGATCCAGGCGCCAGCTCCCGAGTTGGGCGCGATTGGTGTTGCGACAACTGGTGTCTACCCGATGCCCAGCACCCAGTCTACTCCAGCCTCCAGCTCAGCCACGGATCCCATCTCTGTGGCCACCGCAACTTCCGAGAAGGCTGCCTCTGCCAACATCAACGTAGACAACACCGCCTCTACCGCCGAGTAATACCTGCGTGCTTTATCTCAAATTTTTATCAGTGCATATGTAACCGAAACAATTATGCTCGTTGCTACTCTTCTTTTATTTCAGTTTAATGTTTTTTTAGCAACTCTGGCTCAATGCCGGGCTGCGTTTCTATGCAAGTCCCCGAGTTGCATTTTTTATCCACTCTCTCTTTTTGTCTCAGCTCTTACCTGCCACTTGTGGATTTTTGGTAGTCGAGTCACAAGATTTCAAAGTTTGAGTTTCAAATACTTAGCCACTTAGAAAAATGCATAGTAACGCTGCCCAGCACTTAGCCGAAAAGAGACAACAGAAACAGAAAAAGAACACCCTACTCGGTTGCTACACCTTTCTTCTCCTTAGCAATTTTCCGTGTGCTCATTGACCCTTGGCTTGTTCTCTTGCTTGCCATGAAGCGGGGTTGCGGACAGCAGCAGAGTCGAAGAGTTGGCCCTTGGGTTTAAATACATTACTAGATATGCTTATGAAATTTTAAGTAGAGCAATCGAGTAGACAAAGTAAAACATAGTAGAACAACACGGAACAAATTTGGACAAGGGCAGTCCCCGAGTTTGAATTCGGAGTGCCTACTAGAATTTTAACTCGGTTGAGGAGATACGTACAACTTTCTGCTCATGAATGAAAACGGAGGAGTAGAGCTAAATTCCAGGAGCGCTTAGATTCCTCTCCAGCTCTATCCGGCCTGTTCTTCTGGGGTGCCTGTAGTCCTTAGACTCCACAACACCGTCGGAAACTCGTCCAGCCAACAACCATGGGTTTGCTGTAATGGCTCCATCAGCCTTGGCTTTATGCCAGATACCACCATGCCATTTGCCCTCTCAACTTTCCCATTGGAGGCGGGATGTGCAACAGATGCACCATCTAGCCGGATCCGCTTCTCCTTGCAGAATCTCGCAAAAGCACCCTCAGCAAAGTTTGTGCCATTATCAGTGATGATGCTATCCGGGTAGCTGTATCTCAGGATCACATCCTTCAGGAAACTCACAGATGTGGCTCCATCACACTTCCGAATAGGCTTGACCTCAATCCACTTGGTGAACTTGTCAACCATGACCAAGATGTGAGTCATGTTGCCTCTAGCTGGCTTGAAAGGACCCACCATATCCAAACACCAAACTGCAAATGGCCAAGTAATGGGAAAGGTCTTCAACTCGGAAGCTGGCATATGAATCTTACTTGCAAATCTCTGGCAGCCGTTGCACCTTCTCACTATATCTTCAGCTTGCTTCAAGGCAGTGAGCCAAAAGAAACCATGCCGGAAAGCTTTGTTGACTAGAGCCCGAGAAGAGGCGTGATGCCCGCATTCCCCCTGGTGTATCTCCACCAGAATTTCTTCCCCCTCTTTTGGCTCGACGCAGCGTTGCAGCACGCTAGTAGGGCTCCTTCTATGCAGCACATTGTTGATGATAGTGTAGCCCTTGGATCTTCTCTGTATCTGCCTGGCTGTGACCTCGTCGCTTGGCAAGGTGCCATCCGTTAGAAAGGATAATATGGGCAGAGCCCAACTCGGTGTCTCCCGTGTGGGAAACACTGGTTCGTCCATTTCCATTGGATCAGTCACCAAGACCTCTGAGTTGGAGGCGAGTCCCCGAGTCCCCGAGTACTCGGAAAGGACCCCCTCGATGAATGCGACAGTCCCCGGGTTGAATGGAGCAGTCCCCGGGTTGGACACGACAGCCCCCGGGTTCTCTTTTGCAGCCTCCCAGTCAATCTCGATTGGAACAAGTTCCTCTCCTGGCAGAGAAGGGACAAAGATAGACTCCGAGTTGGGGGATGGCTTGATAGATGGCTTCCTCAAATGCTCCAAGGCAATCGCAGCCGGGATGAACTGCCGAGAAGACCCCAACTTGGAAAGCTCATCATCTGCGTCATTCTCTGCTCGATGTATATGTTGGAACTCACATCCTTCAAAGAAGCCAGTCATGGTTTGCACGAGAAACCGGTATGATGCCACGTTGGCATCCAGAGCATCCCAGGTGCCGGATACCTGCTGCACCACCAAATCCGAGTCGCCATAACAGATGATACGCTGCACGCCAACCTCCTTGGCTACCTTCAAGCCGTGAACCACTGCCTCATACTCGGCCACATTGTTAGATGCCTTGAAATGAATCTGCAGCACGTACTTGAGTTGATCTCGCTTGGGTGACATAAGCACTACGCCAGCACCAAGGCCTTCCTTCACTTTGGAGCCATCAAAATGCATCTTCCAGAAGTTGGTTTCCGGCAAGGGAGGCTCATACTGCACCTCAGCCCAATCCACTAGAAAATCTGCCAGAATCTGTGACTTGATGGCTTCTCCTCTCGCGTACAGAGGAGCGTACGCGGCCAGCTCGATTGCCCACTTGGCTACTCGGCCGCTTGCTTCCTTGTTGCCCATGATATCCGATATGGGAGCAGAACTCACCACTGTGATGGGATGCTCTTGGAAATAGTGCTTCAGCTTCTTAGCGCCCAGGTACACGCTGTAAGTCATCTTCTGGTAGTGCGGGTAGTTTTGCTTGGAGCTGGATAGCACCTCGCTGAGATAGTACACTGGCCGCTGCACAGTCTTGGCTTCCTCTTCACTTTCCACCACAAACACCACACTGACTACTCGGTTGGTTGCCACAATGTATAGCAACATCGGCTCTTTGGGTAGCGGAGTAGCCAAGATGGGAGCGCTACCCAGCATGGCCTTCAGCTCCCTGACCGCCACATCAGCTTGCGGTGTCCAGACAAACTTGTCGCTCTTCTTCATGAGTTGGTAAAGCGGCAAGGCCTTCTCGCCCATTCTACCAAGGAAGCGGCTCAGAGAAGCCAGGCATCCGGTGAACTTTTGCACATCCTTCAGTGATCTCGGCAAAGACATGCTCTCTATAGCTTTTATCTTTGAAGGATTGGATTCAATGCCCCGACTGGATACCAAGAAGCCGATTAGCTTGCCAGCCGGGACGCCAAAGGTGCATTTAGTCGGATTCAACTTCATCCTGTACTTGCGCAAGTTGGCAAAGGTTTCCTCAAGACCACTAAGCAGAGTATGTGTTTTATTTGTTTTGATGATAATGTCATCTACGTACACCTGCACATTTTTGCCAATTTGGTCATGCAAGCATTTCTGCATGCATCTCTGATAGGTAGCCCCAACATTTCGCAACCCAAAGCACATGACATGATAGCAATAAGCCCCGTACGGGGTAATAAAGGCAGTTTTTATTAGATCATCCGGGTTGAGAGCTATCTGTTGGAAGCCAGAGTAGGCATCAATGAAATACAAAAGTTCACACCTAAAAGTGGAATCGATCACCTAATCTATGCGGGGTAGCGGGAATGGATCCTTGGGGCAGGCCTTGTTCAGGTCGGTGTAGTCCATGCACTTGCGCCATGCGGTATCGGCCTTGGGGTCCTCCTTCTTCTTCTCAACCATAACTGGGTTGGCTAGCCAATCCGGATGCAGCACCTCCATGATAAACCCACTGATCAACAACTTGGTGATCTGGTCACCGATGGCTTTCCTCCTCTCATCACCAAAGCGGCGCATAGCCTGCTTAACCGGCTTGGCGTCATGCCGCACATGCAGTGAGTGCTCAACCAACTCCCTCGGGACACCCGGAAGATCCTCATTGGACCATGCAAAGACATCCCGATTCTCACGGAGGAAGTGGATGAGCTCGCTTTCCTATTTCTCTCCCAACCCGGCGCCAATGATGGTAACACGGTCTGGGAACTCAGGATCAACCTGGACCTTCTTTGTCTCCTGGGACCCCTAGAAAGTCGTTCCATACTGGGAACCCGGCATGCCAGGCGCACCACCTTGTGCTGCTTGCGCCATAGCGACCACCTCATGTATCTTCTTCTTCTCGGAAGCAATGACCATAGCTTCCGCCAGCTGAGAACTCGCAGACGCGCATTCCATGGAACGTTTGTAATCACCCGAGATGGTGATGACACCATTGGGACCAGGTATCTTCATCTTCAGGTAGGCTGCATGGGTAGAGGCCATGAACTTGCTGAGGGCAGGCCTACCGAGTAAAGCATGGTATGGGCTGTGAAGATCAACTACTTCAAACT